>JAJHSJ010000001.1:102038683-102166030 GCA_021015155.1 Magnolia officinalis
AATTAGTACAGGCCAGACCCAAACTCGCATCAGGTCAGGTATGCTAGCTAGACTCAGTACCAAGTTGGGTCAGACCTATTTTAAAACCAGATCAAGTCGGATCAGCCCTAACTCACTTCGACACAACTAGATGCCACCTCTATCAGGTGAGCCTCAAGGAAAAAAATAAAAAATAAAAAAGGATAGTTTAAAGATACTTGTTAGCAATTTCCATGACAATACAAGTGTAGTTTAAAAATTACTCATTGGATTCAACTTATTTTTCAATGATTCAAACCATTTATATCATGAAACTCATAGTAAATAGAGGACATCAAAAATAAAAGAAAAAAATTCTTAAACGAGACTATTTCAAACCAAGGCATGATGTGAACACATCTCCCAACATCAATAATAAGGGGCAGGAATCTGAAGAGGCATTTATTTTGCAAATCATGTTTGAAATTTTACATTTTGGAATGCCTGCTAGATTCCTAATGATCTCTCATGATGGGAGAAAATATGCACACTAACCATGTGCACTGACTTTGCAACTTGGTCCAAAATTTGGAGAAAGCAGCTATAACTAGTAATTTCTCAATACTCATACCCAACTGGTTGGATGATTAGTTACAGTCTAACTAGTGGATGAAATGTCATGCGTACGAGAGATCCAACATGTCCAATAGGTTGGGCCCACCATAAAAATCACCTCCATTCGTTCATTAGGTTGGCCCCAACATAAACGATAGCCATTAATATAATAAACAAATGTGGATGTGGCCCACTTGATGAGTATATCAAACTAATTTTTACACAAGGAGATCCTCATGGTGGAGCCAACGTTTTGTATGAGTTGGATGTTGTCCACATATGACAAGAAGAAATTATCTCTACGCTGGTCAGTAGATCAACGGTCCACCCAGTTCGGTTGGATGTATCTCTCATTTCTCGATTCATAAATATTTCTAAAGAAATTTCTCTTAAAGTCTGTTTAGGTAGGAGATCCCATGAAGAGAAGGGGTTCGATGCATCAGGGCTTTAACACCTAGAATTAGATATTTTTTGTCAATGACCCAAATCATTCATGTCATAAGACTTTTCACCAGTTGAGAATGGCCTAAAAAATCCCTTGAATGGAATCATTTAATCTCTTGATTTACAAAGGTGATGGCGACATCCATTTTCAAAGTATCCAAATTTTAAAAGGTTAAAAGTAATTCACTTTAATGATTTTATTTGTTGGCTGTCCACCATATAAGGGGAGACTCATCATTGGATCATTGAAATAGGACCTGGATTCAAAGGCTAATCTTGATTTTAGTAGGGTCTATGCCCTTCTCATTGTTTTCACCCCAATAAAAGGCCCACTTTTTTCCACATAAATATAATTATTGGAATTTTAGTAAAAACTAAAAACACTGCTGATTGCAATTATGTGAAGGAAATTGTATCTCTAATGCAACCAATCCAGGACTTGGGCCTACTAAAACATTGATTAGATTTAGTTCTAATTATGTAGAATCCCCCACCCAAACAGATCTAATTATATATATGTAGAATTCCCTCTCCCAAAGAGAGCCTAAAGTTGTATACAAGTTACACATGAAACTGAATTTCATATCCAAATGCCAATTGTCATTATCTATAAATCCTTTACTACAAATAAAATGGTAGGGCATGTTTGGATTAGGTTACCACATTATAATTACCCATAATTACAGGCTTAGCTGTCCAACAGGCATGTTTGGAGAGAACTTGACCACTGGTTAATTATGCCTCAAAAAATGTGATTTCCTTGTGAAAATTCCAGGGGATTGCATCTGATTAAATAAGTGGATTAACAACTTATTTTAGGGCATAAGACTAAAAATGAAGTAGATTATTAACTTAAGTGGACCATAACATAGGAAACCGTGAAGATAATGATGCCCACCGTTAACAGCTGAAACATTGCTCATATGTGTCATCTAACCTATTCATAGGGCCACAGAGACATGGTTGAATATAATATAATATAACATATGGAAATTGTACTATGAGGTCGACCTCATGGGAAATTCCCATGAGGTTGAGCAGAGTGGGCCCACCGTAATGTGCCTCTAATATCTACCCCATCAGTTAGATGCACCATTACATGGTGGGCCACAAGATTAAAAATAAAGTCAAGCCATGACTTGGGTGGGCCTCACCACATACAACAAGTGAGAGGGGTTACCCATTCATTAAAACATTCATAATCATTTATTGGGCCCAATGAAACATGGTTCACAAATCCAGCCCATCCATTGTGTGTGTCCCACTTGGTTGAGAGGTCAGTTGAAGTTTCATCCACATCCAAAACTCAGGTGATCTTCACCAAGTGTTTTTATATGTTTTAGGCATTTCTAGACATCATTTTAGATGGTATGGCCCACCTGAGCTCCGTATACGGCCGATTTTTGGGATATCCCATAAACTAAATGGGACCCATCAAATGCACGGTGTTGATATTCGACACACATCACAGTGGGGCCCAGACTGCTCGACCTCATGGGAAGTTCCCATGAGGTAGACCTCCTAGTGTGTGTGTGTGTGAGTGTGTGCGTCTGTATCAGCTTAATCCATGCACTTCCGTGGCCCGCTAGAAGTTTTCGACTAATTAAAGTTGTTCAGCTGTCTCAATTTCGTGTGATGTGGCCCACTTGTACTTTGGATCTACCTTATTTTTAGGCTCATGCCCTCAAATGATCAGGTAAAATAGATACACATCACAATAGGCCCCACAAATTTTACACATATATCATGGTTGGGCTCACAGGTTTTACACATCCGCTGTTTTCCTTCCTCAATTTTAAGGATGGGAATTGGCTACTAACATTATTGGCTACTGGATGATGCTCTATGGACTGCCATAATGTATGTATTTCATCGACGTCGTCCATTCATTTTTGCATATCATTTTATGGCATGAGCCCAAAAATGAAAGAAATCCGGATCTCAAATAGACCACATCATGGGAAATAGTATTGATTGAACGCCCACCATTAAAATTTTCTTGACTGCCACAAAAGTTTTGGATCAAGCTTATATTTGTTTTTTCCCTTTATCAAGGTCTGTATGACCTAATCAATAGGTTGGATGTCAAAGAAACATTACAATGGGCCATAAGGAGGTTTTTAATGCTAGACATGCAATCACTACTCTTTTTTAATGGTTTGGTCCACCTGGGATTTAGATCTATTTCATTTTTGGAATAAATCCCTGGAATGATCCTGGAAAAATGGATGAACGGCATGGATAAAGCACATACATCATGGTAGGGCCGACAGAGCATCGATGTGCGCAGATTGAGTACTACCCCCACCAGTACCTAGCTAGAGACGAAGAGTCCTATCAAGGGCATCGTGGGGCCCACCTTGATGTATGTGTTTTATCCATGTTGTCCATCCATTTTGAAATATCATTATAGGGCATGAGTGTCACGCCCCAAACTCGGAAACCAGGCTCACAAAATTTTCGATCGCCGAATCCGGCGCCGACAGCCTCCATAGAACCCCATTCTCGGCTCCCAGCGCCCATACGCCAGGTTCCGATCCTGGGATGCTACAAGGAGGATTTTCAACATCAGTTTAATTCGTCATAAGCATAACCAAAGGCATAACCCACAAACAACAACCAAAAACTTCATCACATTTCCACTATGATAAAAAACTTTACAAGTACAATGAGCATAAAGGGAAATACAATGATGATAGACAAAAAGCTCCAAAATGATCTGCTATGCACTCCAACCTCAGCGCTGCTGCGTCCCAACGTCACCTGCACGCAACGGTCGTGCATAAGCTTATAAAAAGCTTAGAGGGTGGTGAAAGTGTGTGCGCAAGGTAGTAATACAGTATGCAGTATCAGAGTAATGCGGAACATGCTGGTGAATCCATGCATACTACTAGTCGTACCAAGGTTATGCGATGTAAGGCATGAATGATGTCGGCCATACCAAGGTCATGCGATGCGAAATGCAACTCAAGCATACAAATCCTCATCTAAGTCCACATATCAATACGGCTCAAATCTAGAATATCACCGGGCTCTAGTACACTCTAAACCAGATTGTCGCCCCATCGCGCGCAATAAGGTAAGTGGAAGAGACCTCACTACCCGCCTACCAATATCGGGCTCGGCTCGTCGATAGCGGACCCATTCCTCGAGCTGGTCAGACTCAGCCTAGCTTTGCCCCCTCCTCTAGGGCAGGTAAGGCCGCACCCCCTTCCAACCGACCACGACACAGTAGAAAGCGCGGCCGTTTGGTAATCGGCAATCGGCGCTCCTGCACCCACTCGGTCTAGACGTTGGAGCAACCTCTTAATACCATAAGGGTTTAGGGACTTTCACCCAGGGATATTTATAGCACCCCATGTAGAATAAGATTTTCGGTATCCAATCCTGCCAACTACGATACACCTATGGAGGCTACAACCCTGATGTCGCTAGGGCGTACGGTAACCATGTCACACAATGCGAAATGCATGAATCATACTATCCAGTCATACAGCAATCCTGCGCGTCTCGTGCGCTCATGTGGGGCAACACCGCCTAACCGGAAGCCCCTCAACGATCTACCCGAAGGCATATGCTATGATCAGTCACCTCTCATATCAAGCATACATATGATGCATATGATCATGAGTCATTGAACTATACTAAACATGCTATAAAGCAGTGAACTGTCCTTACAACGCAAATGGTCCTAGACATAGACGGCCTACACACAATCAGTATGGACCTATCAATGGCCCTAGGGAGAGTCATAATGCGGACATTTAACCAACACTATACTTGCAATGTGGACGTCAAACCAACATTGCTCCCAAGGCATGGCCCGTCGTAAACCTCCTTACATAAACCATGTTAGGATCACACATTGCAATGAACCTTAGGTACATCCCATTGGGCCTTAAATATATCAAATGGGCCGTATCACATGGGCCTTACATTCATCAAATGGGCCTTACCAACGGGCCTTATGTACATTGCAATGGGTCATAACCCATGGGCCTTAGAATGCATCAAAATGGGCCTCGTAACATGGGCCTTACATCCACATCAAAATGGGCCCTAATAGACTACCACAGATAAATCAAAATGGGCCTCATAACATACCAAGGTGGGGTCCACTTGAACTATGGATCTAGCTCATCTTTAGCTCATGCCATAAAATGATCTTTCAAAATGGATAGATGGATTGGATGCAACATAAGCATCATGGTGGGGGTCCATTTGAGGGCCCACCATAATGTGTATTATATTACATAATATATAGATATATATATATATAGCCACACGCGCACATACACCGCACACATGCACCCACATACGCATGCACCCACGCACACACCCACATTGTCCGCTGGACGGTGGGGATAGAGCACATGCATCACAGCGGGCTCCACCGTCCAGGCGGATGGTGGAGCAAAATACATGAATCACTGTGGGTCCCACGTGGGGCCCACCGTAATGTTTACCTCCCATCCAACCCGTTCATAAGGTCACGCAGACCTAGATGAAAGGTAAAAACAAATTTCAGCTTGATCCGAAACTTCTGTGGGCCCAAAAAGGGTTTCAAGGGCAGACCTTCAATTCATACTGTTTCCTTTGGTGTGGGCCATCTGAAACTCAGATCGGCTTGATCTTTGGAGGGGGCCCACCTCAGGTGGTGACCCACCAAATAAACGGTTTGGATGAAAAATAAGCATCATGGTGGGGCCCATGGCAGGAGCCGTGGGTGGCTGCTGCTCGTCCACCCGTCAACCAGCGCAGGTGTCGCCTGCGCCCTCTGGCCGTTGTCAGCGGCAGCAGCAGGCGCTACTGCCCTTTTGTTTATTCATTTTTTTTAATTTTTGAAAATCTAGTTTTCTTACAGTTTTCCCCGTGTGGGGCCCGCATCAGGTGAATCCACCCCGACCGTTGGGTTCCACGGCTCATGACAGGCCATATGAGCCCAATATTCAATATATTTTGGGATATAGAAATGACAGGGGATATTTCGACGGTAAACCCATTGTTTGCTACGCTATGGCCCACTCGAAAGCCAGATTGACCCCATCTTTCAACTCAACGCCTAAAATGAGCTTGGGAAGGGAATGGACGGCATGGATTAGACACATACATCAAAGTAGGGTGTGTATGAGTGGGCCACCCCATGAGCTTGTAACCAAGCTAATATTTGTATTTTCACAAAGACGTCCAGCGTCCCTGGACGCTGGACGGTCCTCATAACAGAGGTGGGCTCTACTCAAGTGGGCCACCACATGATGAATGGTGTGAGTACAACACACATAAGGTGGACCCCACTCATAGACGGCTTGGGTAAGATACTTACTTCATGATGGGTTCCATTCAAGTGGGCCACACGGCCAAATCATCACACAAAAACATAAAAGAAAGGGGGAGAGAGAGAGAGATAGAGAGTGGGACACGCGTGATGGAGGGAC
Organism: Magnolia officinalis; assembly: GCA_021015155.1. Taxonomy (NCBI): domain Eukaryota; kingdom Viridiplantae; phylum Streptophyta; class Magnoliopsida; order Magnoliales; family Magnoliaceae; genus Magnolia; species Magnolia officinalis. The sequence goes on from JAJHSJ010000001.1 coordinate 102,045,136, forward strand.
CCCGACACATAGGCCCTCCCTTGCAACCAAACATACATCAAGTGGGTCCCATTACACATGGGCCCATTAAATCCAAAATCCAACGGTGGGGATCCCTTCTCCACTAAAGTAGATGGTCTAGATGACCCTAGGTATACAAGAAAATAAACATCATGATGGGGTCCATGGAGAATGGACCCATCATGGAATGATCATGATGATCAAAGTGGGCCATCGGCCACATCTTAGGGTCCCAAGTGAGATCCAAACCATTGATTGGTTGGCCTCACTTGGCCCATCTTAAAAACATGAAAAACTACTCTTATCAAGCACCCACCGTTCGATCTTCTTGCTCATATGGGTTCCTTAACTCCTTAGCTTCGATTCCAATGGAGGAGATGAGGAATGGATGGCTAGGATGGGAGATCTTGGGATGGAAAGGTGGGCCACACTTGGAGCTTTGAAAGAGAGGGAGAGGCTCATACATATGGAGGTTTTCTTTAGCTTAGGAAGTGATTTTTTTTTTTTTGAAAATGAAGGGAGAGAGAGATATTGATGGGTGATGGAGTGATAGATGTGGTGGTGATGGGTGTATAAGACACTTTTTGACTTTGTTGGCCATTTGTGTAAGAAAGGCATGGCTTGAGTAAGAACTTTTTGACTTTGAGGCTTGCTTGGGAAAGGGTGAAAAGTTGATGTGTACTTGACATGTTGAGATTGATGGATTAATGGATTGATGTGACAACTCGTAGAGATTCTCTTGGGTTTGGCATATTCGGCGTTTTCCTCGCACCGAATGCTGGCCCACATCTCCTGGCTAGAGTATCGCCTCGGCGCGCGAGTCACGGCATCGGAACCGCGGAGACGACGCGGTCGCAATGGTACAAGTCTCCGGTTGAGTCGAATCAGATTAACGACATGTAAATCAAGGTCGGGCGCAACACCGGTTAAGGGTCAAAGGTTGCCGAAATTCGACCGGAAAGACCACGGGAACCTATGGAACGGTACGGTCTAGGATATGGGTCTTATAATGAGCCCAAAAAAGAAGTAGATTGAAGGCTCAAATGAACCACACAACAAGAAGCATCGGGGATTAAAAGCCTATAGTTGAAAACTTATCAAGGACCAAAAAAGTTTTGGATCAAGCTGATATTTATATTTTCCCTTCATATAGGTCTATGTGACCTTATGAATAGGTTTGATGGAAAATAAACATCACGAGAGCCGTAGGAAGTTTCCAATGGTAGGAGTTCAATTCCCACTACTTCTTGTGGTGTGATCCACTTGTGCAATCTACCTTCTTTTTAGACCCATGCCCTGAAATGGTCTATCAAAATAGATGGACGACATAGATAAAATATATACATTATAGTGAGCCTCACAAAACCACTAACATGTAACACCCCGATTTTTGTAATTCGAGTATACTAATTGTTTTCCAAAATCCTGGGTGTTATCTTAAAATTAAAAGTCTAAATTTAAACAATCTTGTCAACATTCAAAGTTAGCAGCAATTACTAGTGAAGTAAACCATACATTAAGTAGAAGTTTTCTAATCATAACAAAAATCTAAATATAGTACGCAGAAAGAACTTATACAACTCAAATACTAAAAGTACACTAATCTAAAATGAAAATCTATCAACTAATGATGATGCTCAGTATGCTCCACTAGGACCTCGTCTAGGTCATCAACTACTTGATCCTTTCTAGCAACCAGGTGAACAGCATCGGCTCGCTCTACACCTACATCAACTTATCATCAAAAACTATCGCAATGAGGAATACCGTCTAAGATTACACACCCAACTAATCAAGTATATTTCGCAAGACATAAAAAAAGATATATTCAACAATGAAATTTTAACTTATGATCATATACATAAAGAATATAACCAACCAACATAATTCCATTATTAAGAAAATGTAGTAGAAACCATACTACTAGTGAACATATCAAGATAATCAGATAATCAACATGTGACATTTTTCTTTATCCAGAAATCACGTTGTATATGAACTTTGCAAGATGACTAGAAAATCAACAAGTGAACTTCAGCTTCACCTGGAAATCACAATACAAGTGAACTCCGTAAGGTGAACAGAAAATCAACACGTGAACTCCGGCGTTACTCGGAAATCATAAAGAACTCAGCCTAATGACCTAGAAATTAGCAATTTTATGCAAAATAAACTATAAAAGCCTGAAAATGGCAAATATTTCATCAAATGATGCAATAAAAAGGGATTATCTCCAAAAGCCTTATATGCACAAATGATCCATAAGATGGTAAGACCATAACAAACTTCATTTAATCTGTTAAATAGAAATGTCTACTACTTTGAGGACCTCCAAAAATATCATCAAGTAATCATAAGTAGCAAACATCTAATTAATTAATTAATTTTAAACTTGAGATAGTATGTGGTAATCAAATCATTCACTCTTATTAGGATTAAATATACATGACAATCATTCAATTTAAGAGTCAATTGTACAAATGATTAGAATATTCAAGTAGTGAGATAAGTAGATTAATCAAGAAGCTCAAGTGGTTCTAAATACAAGAGATTAAACATCATCTGTAACGAGGTTGATGAATTTGAGTGGAAAGCTTAAAGGGGGAAACCTCACCTCTAATTTTAATTGAAATTGGTTCAAATCGGATCACCTCCACTAGCATGAATCCAACACGATTGAGAAACTAGATGAGGGGTAAGGAGGAAAATTGATAATTATATTAAAATAAAAATTTAATAACTTAAATTCATTTAAAAAGCTAATATATAAGGTTTTAACTCACCTTGAGGTGTGGTCTAATTGATGTAACTTGAACTCAACCTAAGTGACACAACTGGGCTAGATCCTCACCTAGCTCGAACCCGATGAAAAATATAATACTACATGAATGATAAGATTATATTTAAATTGCTTCAAAATCAGCAAAAGAATCTGCTGAGTCAACTCACTCAACACGTCTCAACTCGGATCGACTCAGAAATCACAACACAGGTCTATTGAGTTTGAGAGAGAAAAAGCCCACCAACTATTTAGTTTGTTGATCCAGACCCAACCCTAAAAACAACACCCACAACTGAGTCAGTAACTCACTGACTCGGTTATACAAGGGTTAGAACCCGAAAGTGGACATCCCATCTCATCTTCTCCTTCTATTCTCTTCTTCCATTTCTATTTTTCTTCTCTCTGTAACCCTCATCCAGCAAGATAGTTGGACCGAAACTCAACCCAACTCAGCTTCAGTGAGTCAAAACGCTCAACTCGGCAGCAACCCAAACCAGAACTCAGAGCACATCCCCCCTCTCTTTCTTCTTCTACTTCTTCCTTCTTCTTCCTTTCCTTTCATTTCCCTTCTCTTCCTCCACTACTAGACTAGCAAGGAAGCTGGACCTGAATAGGTCTAGAGCCAAGGTGAACTCAGCCAGATCCAAGGGTAGCGAATCAGCAGCTCAACTCGACTCTTTGCTTCTTCTTTTCTATTTCTTTTCTGATTCTCTTTCTTCTTCTTTTCTACTCTTTTTTCATTTTCCTTTCTCTTCCTCTTCTTCTCTACTTAGCCCGACAACCCAAACCCAACTTGTGACTCAGTCGGGTTATGTCGGTGTGGCACAACCCGACAAAATAACTCATCACGCAACCACCTTCCTTCACCACTCTTCCTCAACCTGATTAGACAAATGAAGGTCTGGACAAGCTCAGACTCTGTAACGCAAGCGGAGACTCGATCAAGCCGACCCGGTGTAACTCGACTCAGCCTCACGAACACACACTCACTCACCAACTCTCTTTCTGATTTTATTTTTTAACTCGGAAAGGATTAGACGAGAGAGGAAAGTGTCATTTATAGCATTCAGACTAGCTCTAGAAAGTTCCATAATTAATCAAGGAATTAGTTGTGTTATTAATTGAAACTCATTTTGAACTCGATTGAAAGGATTGGTTAATTAGGATCTATTTTGAATGCATGGATGATATCCTACTTGAATTGGGGATGATCTTATGTCGGAATGGCCCTTTAAATGAACACACTCGATTAGCAAATGGACCCCACTTCTAGATGATGAGTATCCTCGCCAATGAAGAAGACGACACGATCATTAAAGGTAAATCTTTGCCTAACCGATTTTTATATGATCCACCCCTTCTAAATGGACCAGATGGACCCAGGGATACCCGTGGGGTGCACCCTATGGTGAAAGATGAACTGTTAATCCAAGATCTTTGAGATTTTCCCGCTAGGCACTAGATGACTCGCACCGACTTAACTTCTCACACAACATCTTATCTCTGCTATAAGATACTCTTGTTGCCTTACTTTCGATGTCTCATATTTAATAACAAGACTTTTAGAAGCCTAGGGACGATTACGATTTCACCAGGTAGCTTTAACAAAAAGATTCCATTCGTGCTCTCTCTTTTGCCCCCAAAATCCTTTTAAAAAATAAATTTTGAATAAAGGATTGAGATTGCCCAAAAACAGATGACTAGGATTGCAATAAAACCCCGCGCACAGATCGCAGGTCTAGCATCTAACGGTTTCCATTTTCAGAATGCATTGCACGGATGCAACGTGAGCCCAAAATCATGTGCATGCACACGTGTGCTAGCGAGTGAAAAGGATTATGGTTTGGTCACATTTGCCCCGTTTATAAGATAAATGGTTTGGATTTCTTAGGGGGGCAATGATGATGGGCCATAAGTATCCCAACGAACGCTGTCCGTTTAAACTATCACTGAGTGGAAAAATAGTAAAATGAGAAAAGGAGTATTCCTCTTTCAGTTCGGGTCAAACATAGTTTGACTGGGTTGGTGGTATGTGGGTACACACCCCTTCGTGCACATGCAGGCGAAGAGTGGGGTCTACACAAATAATTTGTTAAATTTACTTCACCCAGTAGCTTTGTAGGATTCCCTTATGACCTTGGTTCAAATATGAGGCTCGTAAGACCCGTATCATATCCCGTACCGTTCCGTAGGCTTTTGCGTTCCTCCCAGTTGAATTCCGGTGACTCGCGACGCGTTGATAGCAGTTGCATGCGACCCTGAGTTGTATCCGTATTCCAAAGTTGGCTCAACCCGAGACTTGTACCCTTGCGACCGCATCATCGCTGTGGTTCTGACGCTACGTCTCACATGCCGAGGCGATACCCAGGCCAGGAGATGTGGGCCTACATTCAGTTTGAGGAAAATGTCACGCATTTATAAACACAAGAGAACATGTCCCATCAATCAATCACATCACATCCCATCATGTCAAGTACAAGAGCAACTCCAAAGTCAACTCTCTCTCTTACAACCCATACATGTCAAGTACACACCCATCACTCCATCACTCACTCACACCCATCCCTCTCTCTCTTTACATCCCATCCTCTCTCTCTCTCTCTCTCTCTCTCTCTCTCTCTCATTTCTCCATTTTCAAGCTCCCAATAGAAATGTCCAAGCTACCAAAGAGGAGCTAGTGTGGCCCACCTTCCTACCTCCCATCTCCACCATCCAACCGTCCAATCTCCATCATCCTCCGTTAAAGTCGAAGCTGAGGAGCTAGGGATTTCATCGGACCAAGAAGAAACGAAAATGGTGGGTATTTTATGTTGTGATTTTGTGATTTAAGGGCCCACTTATGTTGGGACCCATCTTGATGTATGCATTGTATAAGGAGGGCCCATAGTGGCGAGGTCCATCCCCTTCACCGATCTCCCTCTTTTTCTCTATCTCTCTCTCTTGTGACGGGTGTGGCCTATTTGATCCACGCTGTACTGTCATGGGACCCACCAGGCATGTGTGATGAATCCACACCGTCCAGCAGCCCTGGGACAGTGCTGGACCCACCAGATACATGTATTTTCATCCCAGCCGTCCATCAGAAACAGTGGAGCCCACTGGTGTATGTGTTATATCCATGGCTGCCCAACCCGTGGGGCCCATGTGATATATGTATTTTATCCTAGCCGTTCACCATCCAGACAGTGCTGGACGTGGACCCCAGCGTGATGTGTGTGATATACAGGCCATCTAGACGCTCCAGTGTCTAGACGTGACCCACATGATGTATGATTCCATCTCACACTGTCCATCCATTCATCCACGTCGTCCATCTGACGGGCCACATCATGATATATGTATTTCTTCCATGTTGCACAGCAGCACGTGTGGCCCATTGGATGTGGGGCCCACCTTGAAGACATGTGCATCCAGCACGTGGACCCCACCTTGTGTATCTGTCCTAAATCTAAACCATTCGTCTAGTGTCCAAAAGGTCTAGACGTCGGACCCTTTTTAAACAATAAAATAAAATAAAATAGTATATAATATTATATTATATATGTGATATATATATATATATTGATATATATATATATATATATATATATATGTTTGTGGTGGGCCCCATGTGGGACCCACCTGCTGGACGATCGACTGGTGTACCTCACTCCAGTTATATAGCTGTTGTATGATCAGTGGGTCTGATCATGTGGTACGTGATATATCCACACCATTCATCCGTGGGCCACACATGATAGATGTGTTTTATCCCTGCTACATTTCAGTCGTGGGACCCACACACGTGTGGACACCACCATGTTGTATTTATTTCATCCACAGCGTCCAGATTGTGCTGGACGGTGCTGGACAATGTTTGGACGATGTTGATTTACATGGACAATGTTTGGATAGTGCTAATCATCATTAGTGAGCCATGTGCCCCATAGAATGATAGTGTACAGTGATACACATGTTGCACCTGTAACTATTAAAATGATTTCAGGCGACCCACATCATAGTGGGACCCACCGTGATGTGTATGTTATCCAGGCCATTCTTTGGCTGGAACGCTGGTAGGCCCAGCTGTGATGAGTAGGCCCATTTGCTGTATGTGAAAGGTCCACCTGTGATGTATATTTGAGGCCCACCTATTGGATATTTGAGGCCTACCTGTTATGTATTTTTGGCCCATATGTCATGGCCCATTGTGACATATTTTCGGCCCGTGTAAGCAGCCCATTGTGCTGTATATTAGGCCCATGTCATGCGGCCCATTCTGATGTGTATTAGGCCCATGTCATGCGGCCCATTGTGATGTGTATTAGGCCCAGGTATGTGGCCCATTGTGATGTGTTTGAGGCCCAGGTATGTGGCCCGTTGTGATGTATTTTTGGCCCAGTTAATAAGGCCCATTGTGATATATTTGTGGCCCGTATGGCAAGGCCCGATGTAGTGTATATGTGGCCCTCGAGTGAGGCCCAATGCGATGAATGTGCGGACTGATGTAATGTGTGATTTCATTATAATGTATGTAATGATGTTTATGTGGGCCATTGCTTGAGAGCGATGTTGGTTAAATGTCCACATTGATGGGCAATGATGGTTAGATGTCCATATTGTGACCTTCCCTTAGGCCCATTGTGAGGCCCATTCTTGCTATGAGTAGGTTGTCTAGGCTCATCCTTGATATGAGGAGAGTACACCATCATTTTATAACATGCTTAGTATAACTTCACGATCCATGCCCATGTGCATCATATATATGCTTGATATGAGGAGTGATTGATCATAGCACATGTCATTGGGCAGATTATTATGGGATTCTATGATAGGAGGAGTTGCCTCACATGAGCGCGCGGTATGCGCATGTTTGATGCATGACTCATGCATCTCGCATTTTGTGATATGACCACCGTACCCTCTAGCAACATCAGGGCCGTAGCCTCCACAAGCATATCGTGGATGGCCAGATGGGACACCAGAAATCTATTTTACATGCGGTGCTATAAATATTCCTGGGTGAAATTTCTTAAACCCTCTTGGTTCCAGAGGTTGCTTCAACGTTTAGACCGAGTAGATGCATGTGCGCATGAGGGTCGTATATCATTAGACCGCTCTCCCACTATATCGTGGTCGATTGGAAGGGGGTGTGACCTTACCTGCCCAAAAGGAGGGGAAAAAGCTAGGCTGAGTGTGACCAACTCAAGGAATGGGTCCGCTATCGACGAGCTGAGCCCGATATTGGGAGGTGGATAGTGAGGTCTCTTCCACTCACCTCGTTGTGCGCGATGGGGCGGCAATCTGGTTTAGAGTGTACTAGACCTCGGTGATGATCCTAGAGATGTACGGTATGATATGTGGACTTACTGAGCAGGAGTTGTATACCCAGCATTTTACTCATTCATTCATTCATTCACTACCCACTCGGGCTGGTGGTGCGAAATCAAGTCATCGTGTGTACCTTCGAAGTGGCCAGGATTTCTATTGGGGCGCGCAACCAACCTGAGATCAGGAGTCTACCACATTGAGTCTGGCTATCCAAATTTAGGTATGAAACTGGTTTAGATAAAAGCCCCTTGTGATAGACTCCATAGTCTGCGATACTACGTACTATCATCCCGACCTCACACTCCAGCTTGGTCATTTCATTCGCATCACATATTGCATTACATCCGTGGCATATATCATTTTAGGTTGTTATGTTTCTGCACTTATATGGCCTAAACGGACTTAACAGGATTTGCATATTGCATTGCATCCGTAGTATATGATATTTGGCTCATTATGATCTGCATTGCATACTCTGATATTATATGACTCGTGGACTTACCAGTATGTTTCCGCTTACTCTGATATCATATGATTCATGATCTTGCCAGTATTTCTGACATTGTATGATTATGGCGTTGTATTTGAGTTCTTAGCACTTATCTTGCGCACACACTTTTACCACCTTCTAAGCTTTCTATAAGTTTATGTACGATAGATACGTGCAGGTGGCATTAGGTTGCAACAGTGTGGAGCTTGGAGCATGCAGCAGACTTCTGGAGCTTGATTATCGATATATGTATTTCCCTTTAGCACTGTATTCAACTGTTTATATTAGTGGATATGTGATGATGATGTTACCTTTGTGATTTGGGTAAACTTGTGGTTATGCTTATTACGAGTTAAATGTACATTGAAAAATCCTCCTTGTAGGATCCCAGGATCGAAATCTGGTGTATGGACGATGGGAGCCGAGAATGGGGTACTACGGAGGATGTCGGCACCGGATTCTGCGATTGAAAATTTTGTGAGCCCGGTTTCCGAGTTTGGGGTGTGACAAGGTCAATCCACATCTCATGTGGGCCATACAACTTCGTTTGTGCACCATAAAAGATGTTTTCCAACAATCCAACGGTCAAATCGCTACCTAGTTTGATTATCAAGGGTTTTAGGGTTTTAAGTAGATTCTAAAGAAGTTTTAATGGTTACATATACAACTATGTGACTGAATTGTTTAGTTGAGTGACAATTCATCTGACAAGGAGTTATGAACCTGATGAACGATGGATCTCATGATTCAGGCTTCGAAATCTAAGATAGATAATTAGATTCTATCCATTAAGGAGATTGAGCTCCTAAAAATAGGTTTCTCAGATAATATGAAGGTCCATCTTGAAAATTAACGGACGAATGGTTTGATTTATGGAAGAAGATTACTCCCTATGGAATAAGTTTGTGGTTAATTAAATGAACTGTTTGATCCATGGTTGGATTGAAAGGTTATACACACTAGCTTAAGATAAAAATTGAGATTTGGTTTATCCTTATAATCAATTGAATTTGACGTGTATAGATATGATATCGCATGCCTCAACTGTTAGCTTATATTGCGGGTCGAATAATCATTAGTGACATAACCCTTCATTAAAAATTCAAAGGTCATATCAAGGAGTGATTGGTCTTAAACTCTACGGGTGCACTGTGGCTTATTTTAACTCAAATTCAGTTGGTTAAGATGGTCAGATTATGAATAATCGAGTGGTGGTTTGCAATGTAGATTATGTGTGTTCCCACACATCCACTAATTAGATTTCCATAGTAACACCCGAGTACTGAGATACACCTGTAAGGTCCGTATCCTAAATTGTATCATTCCTTAAACACCCACGATCCTTCCCATCGAATTTCAGCAACCCACAACCTTTAATCGAAGTTTGCGTGTGACCATAAGTCGCATCCCGTAGATCTGAGTCAACTCAACCCGAGACTTATATCATTACGACCGCGCCGTCGCCGCTGTTCCAACGCTGCATCTTGCACACCGATGCGATACCTAGGCCAGGAGTTATGGGTCTGCGTTTATTTTAAGAAAAATGTCGCGGATTGCGAATCCTGAGAGAATCTCTACCTAATCCATCACATCAATCAATCAATCAAGTATACATCCCATCTCTAGCCCATGATTTCTTTCTCCCCAAGTCAAGCAACCCACCTAAGTCGGCCCTCATGTCACTCACACCCATCACTCCATCCATCACTCTTACAACCACCCTCTCTCTCTCTCTCTCTCTCTCTCTCTCTCTCTCTCTCTCTCTCTCTTCTCTCTCTCTCTCTCTTCACCCATCCCAAGCAACTAAGAGAGGTGTGGACGTCCAAGCATTCCCAATGAGAGAAACCCAAGTGTGTGGCCCACTTCCTACCCCCTCAGTTCTCATCTCCACCCTTCAATCTTCATCATCCTCCATCAAAGTTGAAGCCAAGGAGCTTAGCATTCTAAGGAGCCTAGAAGAAACGGAATTGGTGGGTGTTTTGTAAGATTAGATTCGTTTTTTGAAGATGGGCCGAGTGGGGCCTGCCAATTAATGGTATGGATCTCACTTTGGACCCTAAGTGTGGCCGATGGCCCACCATAATTCATATGTTCATCCAATGATGAGGTCATTTTTCATGGACCCCATCATGATGTTTATTTTCCCATTGAGAGAAAGTCATCTAAACCTTGCATTTTTTGTGGAAAAGGGATCTCCACCATTGATTTTATTGGAGGGCCCACATGTCGTTGGGACCCATCTTGATGTATGTATTGTATGGCAAGGTGCATCCACGATGTCCCCAAAACGGACAATCTGTTATCCAGTTATTGGACATCTGGACCGGCCCACCATTGCTGGTCCATATGGGCCTGCATGGCCAGACGGCCACATAGGCCCAAGTGGAATGGATGACACAAATATCAGCTCCTTCGTGAGCTGGTGGGCCACCTACGTGGACCCCACCCAGATGTGTATGTTGTTTAGCCTCACCGTCCAACACGTGGACGGTGGGGCTTGCCCCGATGATGTCTAGCGTCCACACCGTCCAGCAAAGGACGGTGGGACCCACCTAATGTATGCGTGTTATACTCACGTCGTCCCATAGTGGACTAGGACCCCACCATGACGTGAGTGTTTTATTCACGACATCCAGGACCCCACCATGACGTGAGTGTTTTACCCACGCCGTCCAGTCCACTGGATGTGGACCCCACCTTGATATGTGTATTTGATCCACGCTATCCATCTAATTTCCCCACTCATTTTAGGCGTTGAGCCAAAAAATGAAGCCAAACCGAATCTCTGGCAGGCCTCATTGTAGAAAACAGTGGTTTTGGTGATATAGAATGTTAGGGCCCACTGTGATGTTTCTACTCACCGAAACATATTGAATATTGGGCTTGTTAGACCTGTCACGAGCCCGAGAACTCAACCGGTGGAGTGGATCCTCCTGATGTGGACCCCACCTATGAAAAACCACCATATATATATATATATATATATATATATATATATATATATATATATATATATATATATATATAAAAGACATGTTGAACGTTGTTGCTATCAGCGTCCTGCTGCTTAGGATTTTGGCCAGGACGGTGGGCTCCACCACAGGCCCCACCATGATGTATGTCGAATATCAGCACCGTGCATTTAATGGGTCCCCTTTTGGAATGGGATGTCCTAAAAAATCAGCTGTACACAAAACTCAGGTGGCCCACACCATCTTAATCATGTGAAGACATGCTTAGTCATATAAAAGCGCTTGTTGGGGTCCATCTAAGATTTGGATGCATCTGAAACTTGGTTTGATCCCTTAACCAAGTGGGCCACACATAATGGATGGGCCGGATTTGTGAACCATGCCTCGGTGGCCCAACGAATGATTATGAATGTTTTAATGGAGAGTAAACCTCTCAACTGTTGTGCATAGTGTGGCCCACACAAGCCACAGATTGACTTGATTTTAAATCCCAGCCCCATTATGATGTGTGTATTATACACACACTGTTCATTTATTTTCTTAGGGCTGTGGGCCCCATTGTCTTAAGAGGCCCACCCAACGTATGTGCCCCAATCATGGACTGCCTTAGGCAAGCCCACCATGATATGTGTGTTGTATACAGGTTGCCCATCCTTTTTAAGGGCCATGGGGCTGCCCCATGAGGCCCACCATGATGAATGGGTTATATGCACACTGGTTGCCCATTTTTTCAGGTCGTGGGCCGCCCCATGAGGACCACTTTGATGTATGTGTTACACACACTATCGACCCATTTTTCCTAGGCCATGGGCTGTTGTATGAGGCCCATTGTGATGTATATGCGGCCCGTGTATGACCCATTGTGATGTATATTCGGCCCGTATATGAGGCCCGTTGTGTTATATATATGCGGCCCGTGTAGGGGGCCCATTGTGATGTATATGCGGCTTGTGTATGAGGCCCAATGTGATGCATGTGAGGCCCATTGTGTGTTTGAGGCTCATTATATGCAGGAGGCTCATTGTATGTGTGAGGCTCAATTGCGATGTGTGAGACCCACAATGATGTTTGCGATACACACGCGGCCCATCCGTCTTTCTAGATACTAGAGGGCCGAGGGCCCCATAGTGATTTCCGACTTCCAATCCCAAATGGACTGCACCATGGGGCAATAGTGGTTAAATGTCCACCGTTCTAAACTTTCCTAGGACCCATAGTTAAACCCATTTCCACCCCCACTTATATTAGTAATACCCATTGGGCTAACCCAAACCGTTAGGCCCCATTTGATAATAGTGTTTTCCACCATGCCCTGTAGTACTACCCAAACCTTGAAGCCCACCTTGTGTTCACACCACACCTTTTATAGAAAATGTGGGCTACTTAGATTCATGTTTTGCCCAAGTTTAGTAACCATACCCAAGGCCCACTTAGATATGGAGCGGGCTACCCAAATCCGTTTGAAAGGACACAGTCCTAAGTGTAGGAACTCCACTAAGCCACCTTGTGTACTATTAGGCTCCTTGTAGGAAAGCCTAACTTATTACATGATAGAGAGGGTGAGGAAGCCCATTTGTTGTACAGAGATTCACCCTCTTAACTCACCTTGTTGTACACCCACTTAACTCGCCCCATGATACATATCTTATCCTTGTATCCAGTTGTTAGGACCTCGGTGTCACGTATATATCATCGACACCGTCCATTTACTTCTTTGGGACAAGTGTGAGGCCTATCCTTGACGTTAGTACACCATCACCTCTTGTCATAGATGAAAGAATATGTGGTACCAGATTTAGTATATCCATTGTGTAGAGCCTATCTCGATGCATGGGTTAGATCCACCATCCCTCTGTGGACCCCGCCTTAGGATATATGATATGTTAGTACCTTGAATAGGATGGTTTATCATGGACCATTCCATATAGACTTCTACATGTCTAATAGGGAGTATCGTTCAGCCCCTACGCTCGTAAGTGACATACCAATTAAGACTGTTCATCGCCTGTTATATTTGATAATCATGCTAGTATACTTAGTCTAGTAGGATACACTGAGATCATGTTTAGTATTACATCATGTTATATGTCCATACGCATCATTTGTATGCCTGTTGTGAGGAATGGTTGATCATAGCATTATCGTTGGGCTGAGTTATTTAGGGGACTCCTTAAGAGACGGAGTTACCCCATATGATCGCACGGTACGCGTAGGTTTGATGCATGACTGGATGGTATGACTCATGCATCTCGTATTTGTGTGACATGATCACTTGGCGCCCTAGCCATATCGGGGTTGTGGCCTCCATAGGCACATCATGAACGGCCAGATGGGATACCAAAAATATTTGGTTCTAGCACTATGGGCGCTTTGGATGTCCTTAGGTAAAAGTCTCAGAATCCTCTTGGTACTGGGGGATACTCTAACGTCTAGACCGAGTGGATACATGAGCGCCTGGATGCCGAATACCAGTAGACGGCGTCTACCACTGTGTCGTGGTCAGTTAGGAGGGGGTGTGGCCTTATCCGCCCGAGTGAGGGGGCTGTAAGCTAGGCTGAGTTTGACCAGCTAATAAATGGGTCCGCTATCGACAAGACAGATAGGTATTGACAGACTACTGGCTAGGCGGATAATGAGGTCTTTTCCACTCGCTGGTTATGTGGCTAGGGAGGCGGCAGCCATTGTGGAGTGTACTAGACCCCGGTGATATCCCAGAGATGAGTCATACTAACATGTGGACTTACTGAGTAGGAATTGCGTACTCAGCATTTGACTCATTCATTCATTCATTCATTATCCACTCGGGCTAATGGTGCGCAATTAGATCATTACGTTCACCTTCGCAATGGCCATGATTTCGGTTAGGTACGCAACCAACCTGAGATCAGGAGTTTACCACGTTGAGTCTAACTATCCAAATTTCGGTATGGGACTGGTTTGGATAGAAATCCTTTGTGATAAACCCCACAGCTTGCGATACCACGTACTATCATCCCAACTACACACTCCAGCTGTATCATCTCTTTTGCATTGCATACTACATTGCATCCTCTGTATATGATGTTTAGTTTACTATGTTTCTACATTGCATGGCTTAGATACGGCTAACAGTATTCATGGACTTGTCAGGATTTGCATATTGCATTGTTTCCTCAGTATATGAACTGCCCTATTATGTCTTTGCATCATATAGTTTGGATAAGTCTGATAGTATTTATAGACTTGCCAGTATTTCTGCTTACTCTGATATTTATATGCTTGATACAGGTATTGTACACACATACACCACCCTCTAAGCTTCTTGTAAGCTTATGCACGACCATTGCGTGCAGGTGACGTTAGGTCGCAGTAGCGCTAAGATAGGAGCGTGTGGCAGAGCTTTGTGGAGATTTTATTATATATATATATATGTGTGTGTGTGTGTGTGTATTTCCTTTCAGCATTGTAATCAACTGTTTATATTAGTGGATATGTGATGATGATGTTGCTCTTGTGATTTGGTACACTTGTGGTTATGCTCCTTTATAAAAAAAAATTACACTAAAAATCCTCTTTGTAGGATCCCAGGATCGGAATCTGGCGTATGGGCGCTGGGAGCCGAGAATAGGATACTACGGAGGCTGTCGGCGCTGAATTCGGCGATCAAAAATTTTGTGAGCCCAGTTTCCAAATTTGGGGCATGACAACACCTATGCCCAAGGCTACGTGGGGCCAATAAAGATGTCCTTGACAAATCCACTCCGTCCATTTGTATTTAAATACCATAATAGGATAGGAATATAAAAATCAAGCACATCCATAACTCACGTGGCCCATACCACATGAAATGGTGGGGATTGAACATCTGGTGTGGACAAAAGTTTTGTATTAACATGATATTTGTTCTTATAGTTCATCCAAGTGATAATAACCATATGAATCGTTTGGATGGCATATAAACATCAGGGTCAGCTCCAGGAAGGTTTCAACTGTGGACATTTCTGTTCCTACTGTTTTGTTTGTGGTGGCCCACCTAAGTTTTAGATCTGCTTGATTTTTAAAATCATATCTTATTGTAGTCTTTAAAATAAATGGACTAAGTGGATTTGTCACGAACATCTATGTGGGCCCCACACAGCCCTGGACACATGTATATAGGTATGTCTTTGTGTCCATGGCACATGTAATCCACTCTCTTCCAAAAAGGAGTGGATTAGGTGAGACCCCAATTCACCCAAGATGATGTGGCCCTTACTGTGGGACCCACCTTGATATATGTATTTTATATCCATGTTGTCCATCTATTTTTCCATATCATTTTAGGTAGAGTTGTACACAAGCCGAGCTAGCTCGAAAAGCTCTCTCAGCGTAGCTTGACCTAGCTCGGTTTGACTCGGCTTAAAAAGTGACTTGAGGCGAGTCAAGCTTCATATGACCTAGCTTGTTTGAAAAAGAGCCGAGGTCGAGCAGAGTGGAGCTTGACTCAGCTCTGCTCAAAGCTCGATTCCAAGATTTGTTAGCTCAAGCTCAGCTCGGCTCGGCTCGAATATATATATATATATATATATATATATATATATATATATATATATATATATATAAAATTTAAAATAAAAAAAATAAAAAACTGTAAAGGCCCTACCCTATCCATCCCTTTCTTTGCATTTTCTTTAACAAACCTAACCCGCCACGCTCACCCGAGCTCCTCTCTCTCTCTCTCTCTCTCTCTCTCTCTCTCTCTCTCTCTCTCTCTCTCTCAATCTCTCTCTCCTTCTCCTCTCCACCTGACCACTCGCCCGAGCTCAACTCAACATTTGTTCAACTCAGTGTCTCAGTTGCACGGCCCGCACCCACCAAAACTCACTCACTCACTCTCTCTCTCTCTCTCTCTCTCTCTCTCTCTCTCTCAATAGCAAGGTACTTCTAAATCTAATATTCAATTTTTTAATGTAATTATTTAAAAATTTAAAAAAAAAATTAAATTTGAGATTTGGGTTTTAAATCTTTGATTTGCAATTTGGAAGGTTTGGGATTCTGGTTGGGGCTACTTTGTGTCAAGTTGGGATTGGGTTGGGTCGGGTGTGGAACAGGTTGGGTCGGGTGTGGTTTGAGTTTGGGTTGGGTTGGGTCGGGTGCGGGTCGAGTTAGGGCTATGTTAGGTTGAGTTGGGTCAATTGGGTCGGGTGTGGGTCAGGTGTGGATCGGTTGGGTCAATTGAGTTAACTTAAGGCTGGGTTGGGTCAGGTGTAGGTCAGTTGGGTAGAGTAGGGTAGGGTAGGGTTGGGTTGGGTTGGGTTGGGTTGGGTCGAGTTGGTCGAGTTGAATTTTGGATTAAATTTGTATTTTAGATTAGATTGTATTTTGAATTAGATTAATATTTTTATATATATTTGCATGAGTTTATTTATTAAACGTTACATTTGTATAATTGTATTAGATTTGAATTTTGTAGAGTTGAATTTTAATTGTGAATCTGTGATATGTTTATTTTCTACAATGCTTATAATTATAAATATTTGTGGTTATTAGTTAATTTCATTCACATTGATTAATGTGTTTAGATGCATATTTAATAATCTACCTACCCGTTTAAGAATCCATGTAGAACTATATTGTATTATGCAACGTCTATGACAATCTTGTGCGATTCAAAAAAATGTGATTTCATAACACATCTTGTTGTAGTTGTTGGTTTAATAATGTTTGTTCTATATGTATTCTTAAATTGTTCAAATTTGTGGACAATTTGGTAGTATATCATGTACTTTATTTCGCTTGCACAATTTATATGTAGTCAGAAATTCAGTGCATTTCTCAATATATTCTCTTAATATATGGTTCTATATTGATTGAATGTCTCCTCTGTGAATAACAAATAATGTTGATGGCACTAAATCGGTATAAAATTTTACATGTATTTGGAAAATTATAGGGAGATGCTGTCGAATTTTCAACTTGCATGTAAATTGTATGAGTGTAATACATAATATATTACTAAATGAGATAAAAAGTTAAATTAAATTCATAAAGACATTAGGACTTTAAGAGATGCCCACATACAAATTAGAATGACACTATTCAAATTCACAAATTAGAATTGTATAATTGTTTTTTATCTTTGTAATTATAGATAGCTAGTGAGGAAGTTCCAAGTACCCTCGGTGCCAGCGCTTCAAGCAAGTCTCATCTACATGTGGAGACAAATAATGGAAATAACGTAAAAACTTCAACTACAGGTAAAGGGAAGAGAAGGTCGATAATTTGCGAAGAATTATACTAAGAGACAAGAGGTGGTGAAATGAAGGTTATAAGTTTGCATTGCAAAACTTTTAAAAAACATCGAGGGTCAATAACTACTCATTATTCCAGACACCTTTCGCAATATCTCAAGCGACCAAGAACTGCGAGTGAAGGCTAACAAATGTTCTCATTTTTTTTCCCCATTTGTAGGGGACTCTCAAGTTAGTATCACGACTCATAAGTTTGAGAAAAAGAATGTGAAAGAGTTGATTGCAAGGGTAGTTATAGTCACAGAAAAACCATTTAGATTCATAAAGAGTAAAGTATTCAATAAATTATACAAATACATTAATCCTAAGGTTGATAATATATCAAGAATTACGGTACAAAAAGGAGTGCATGAAGATGTATTCAAATGAAAAAGTAAAAAATAAAAGACGTATTGAAATCAGTATCACGTATAAGTTTGACTTCAGATTTATGGACTTTTAATAAAAAGAATGGGTGCATATCATAACCGCATACGTTGATGTGGAATGAAAGTTTTGCAAGTTAATCTTAAACTTCTGCCATATTCCTCCCCCTCATAATGGTTTGGCAATTTTAGACTGAATATATAATTGTCTTTTAGAATGGGGCATCGATGATAAGATTTCATCAATAACATTAGACAATGCATCCGCAAATGATAGTGTCATTTTTTACTTCTGGAATCAATTTAAGGCGACCAACAAGTTATTCTTTGATAGAAAAATATTCCTAGTTCAATGTTGTGCCCACATACTAAATCTGATTGTATAAGAAGGGCTTAAGTCAATTGACCCTACAATTGAGAATATAAGAGAGAATATTAAATATACAAGTGGGTCACCTTCAAGACTTAGTGTCTAAAATGCGATACTTCATCGTTTGAATGTTAAGTCCCAGAAAACGTTGAAGTTGGATGTATGCACGTGTTGGAATTCAACATTTGAAATGTTGGATTCAGCTATGGAGTTGAACTTGTGTTCCCTAAATATAAGGCGGGTGATAGATCATATGTCCAATGCCATACAAAAGATGATTGGACAAGAGTTGAACATGTTCATGGGTTTCTGAAGGTTTTTTATGAATGCACAAAGATTTTTTCTAGAAATAAATACCCTACTACAAATTTATTTCTTCTATCCACTTCAAAGATTAGAGAAACTCTACATATAAGTGCAGTCATAGGTCCATATTTTATACAGACAATGGCTGAAGGTATATAAGTCAAATTCAAAAAATAATAGTCTGAATGCCATTAGTTAATGGCCATGGTTGTTGTTCTTGATCCGCGAGGTAAAATGATGGTGCTTAATTATATTTTCAAGAAGATTTATTTGGCTGAAAAAACAACAAGAGAAACCACCCTAATTCATGAAGCAATTGTAGAATTTTACAATTCATATGTTGCTAAATCGGTTAAAAAACAAGATACAAATGAAGTTAAACAACTTATAAGTGGTTGTAGCTCAATGGCAATTAATAATGATGTGTTCACTGAATTCTTCTTGGCTTATAAGGAAGGAAAATTAAACGAGGACAATATTGAATCAGAAATATATGTATACCTCAAGGAACCAATTGTGAAGGTCACAAGCGAAGATTTTGAAGTGTTGGAATGGTGGAAAGTACGAGCTCGTTAAGTAAAATACTCTACATTATCAATTCTGATTACAACAGTGGCATCAGAATCTACATTTAGCACGGGAAGTAGGGTCGTCAGCAAACATGAAGCTCACTTACACAAAATAATTGAAGTGCTCGTCGGTATATAAAATTGGTTGCGACCGATTTAGGGCAGTTGTAGTTTCGAAGTTGAGGATGATGAAGAGAACGACAATGAGAGTTTGGGAGAGACTTGTTGAGGGTCAAATATTGCATATTAGACCCCATTTATTACCCGATTTTACGAACATGATACTGTTTGATGTCCCATTTTAATCGTGTTTATGTTGCAAGGTGAATTTAGGAACTTGGACTAAAAATGGGTACTAAAGGCATGAATTTGATGCTCACAAATCACAAAGGCAAGGGATGTATCTTAGGGATCGAGATCGAAGAATTTACACGCCAAAGATCCGAGAAAATCAAGAGATTGACGATAAAGAGGCCTAAAAGTCGTCCTGAATGCAAGATCACAGGGTTCCCACCATCCGTTTGGCTTGAAACTTTATTGAGGATGCTAAATTAACCATACACATCGAATTTCAGCCCTTGAATCCTTGTAGAAGTGGCCCAACAGACAGATTATCCCATAAATCATCAATCTGGGCCCACCTGATATCTGGATATGCTTCAATTTTGGTCTCAACCCCTTAAATGGGATGAAAAAATGGATGGACGGAACGGATTTCTCATACACATCACAGTGGACCCCACATGTGCACTTGTGCATGCACAATGCGCATGTACCAAACCTGCACCAGACTAAGAGTCCGGTTAAAGACTCCGTTGACCGACCCTTCTCGCATGAGAGAGCAGCTGGCAAATGCTATCTCTATGGGTAGTTGTAGTGGGCCACCATCTTGATTCAAAAGGACGATTTGGACTGTCTATTCGTCCCGTGGGGTGGCCACGAGCCCAGACGTGTTGAGATTTTGGCCCCATGAACGTGTACACATGTAGATCGACGAAAAATGCAGGATGAACGGTGAAGTGAGTTGATACAATAGACCGCACTAAAACTCGACCAAAATCACTCCTTTCCGACTAAAATCGCGTCATGAATCCAATGAACGGGGTGGATATCTCCTAAAACATCACTGTGGGGTCCACCGAGCATCTCAACGCAATAACTTTCTAAAACGGATGTCCGGACGCGTCCGGGATTTATGGGAGGTTGTGGCCCATTATCGATAATCGGATGGCCGATCTAGACAGTCCATCGTGTAGGCCATCTAGGGACGTTTTTTTTTTTTTTTGAAAGAAAGCAAGGAAAGTGGGGAAGTTTCTGCCTATTTTCTTGGCTGCATAAACAGCCTTACGCAAAGATTTTCTTGGCTGCGCAAGGAGTGCACCGCCTGTTGTGCATAAAAACTCCAGCCACCGACCTATTCTTGCTATAAAAAGAGAAAGAAAGGGATATGAAATTCATCTTAGGACGTGGGGTAGAGCACAAGAGAGAGAGAAAGTTGTGGGCGGCTTTAACATTTTCTCATCCTTCTTCCTTTTCCTCTTTTTCTTTGTTTATTTCTTTTCTTTTAAGAGTTTTTAGCATGACTATGTCAGGCTAAACCTCTTAGCTAGGGCTAAGAGGTGAAGCTTGTAGCATGATGGGGTGTTTTCTACAACTTTGATTCATGTTTTATAAACTCTCTTTGATTATAGTTTGATTATATGGAATATTCATAGTTTTTAATGGTTTGTTGTAACTTAAATTACAATGGATCTGCGATAGCTTTGAGTATTTGTATGCTTGTATAAAAGTTATGGTCGTAGGAACCCTATTGTTCACCATCGTCTCATGGGCATGGTAGGGTGATGGAACCCTTCCTAACGTTCATAACTCTCTCAGATTGGTTGTGGATTGGTTAAATTTTGTTGTTTACTTTGTCTCATATATGGGCATGGTTTTGTGATGAAATCAAGTCTAATTCACATCATTCTCACCTCTTGAAAACTGGATCAAAGGAAGTTCATAGTTGATTTTTAATGATATATCCTCCTACTGGATGAAGATAAGACTCTGATTCCAGTTGTGTTTATGAATCAAGCATAGATCTCCCTGATCTCTACAAGTGGATCCTTGATACCCTAATTTTTCACCTTTAAATTTATAGTTTTTAGTTTAATCATTCACCAGTATTCTCTCATATTTCACCTGATTTAAATTACGTCTTCTTCTAGTTCTAGTTCTGGTTACTTTCAAAATACGTACAAGGTTCAGTCCCTATGGATTCGACCTCGGTCTTACCGAGATTATTACTACATCGCGACCCTACACTTGGGGTTATGAACGAGACTGTACCTCCATCTGTTTAAAGGAGGTTAATTTTTCATATTGTTATTGCTATTGTTGAACAGTTTAACATTTAATTTATTATTATTAACATTGGTGTTGAATCATGAATGGATATTATGGATTGCACTTATGAATTTACTGTTCTCTCAATTCCTTGTGATGTGTTATTTATATACTATTTTTCATTCATATCCTATTTTTAGTCTTTTAGTTGTTACATTCAATTCTTATTTTTTGAAAATTGTGTAGTTTTGTTTTTTTTTTTTTTTTTTTCATTTTTCTTATAAAAATACTTCTCTTACAAAAAAATGGTGTACGTCAATGTCTTCAGATGATCTATCCACCAATTCGATTATTGGCTACATCACTTAAATTACTCTAATAGAATTATCCAAATTGCCCAAACATTGACCATCTAAATGAATGGTTAAAAGATATTGACAAGTTGCTTGCTTGTAATCATTACTTTTGTGGCCCACCCGAGGTTTGGAATTTCCTCATTTTTTAGTAAAGTATATATTTCATTGAGCTTATTATCATTATTTTGTCAAAATCACGTGTACACTAATTTGGGGTATTAAAGCTGATTCGGTATATCGCATGTGTTCTTATAAATATATTGAAAAATTCATATGCATTCTAATTCCTCCCATTTTCTCTTATCCAAAAAAATATATTTGAATTTCAATGTATTTCATTTACTTCCATCCAAATACATCTGAGTAGGTCATTTACACTTGAAATGGGAGTAAATGTGAAATGAATTCTATTTACCTCTATTAATAATCTCCCAAAATGACCCCTTCATGTAAAAGAAGTCTTACAAGGTTGGCTCGCCCAACCCATTTTCATCCCATATGATAATCAACAAATGAGTATGGATAAAATTTATTAAGTTTTTTTAGCTCGTATGAGTGCATACCATGATTCAAAAATCTAGTCCGTTTAATACGTTGGCCCTAATTTGGATAGACTTTTTGCAAAAATACTTTGTAAGATGGTGAATTGTACTTGCCTCATGAGCAGAAGCAAGCACCACATAAGATCAAACCACTTGTATGGATTCAAGAAACGTTGAGTCTTGTCAGGTGAGCCACCATTTTTCACAAATTGGAAGTGTTGTTCAATTCGAACACATGACCACACGTATAATAAACAACCTAATTTTGGCTAAACATGTGATTAGATTAGTAATCGGGTGTGTTAGAGTTGTGTTCAATTTGAATCAAACTGACTGCTTGTGACCCTAGGCGTTAAACCAGTCGAATTAGAACTAGATCTGTGAAGATTGGCCTGACTGTTTAGCCACCGATTATTATAGCAATTAAACGATTTTAGAAGAGATGGATAGTTTGTCTAAATGAGATCTTTTTACCTTAAGGACAATAATTTTTTCATTGATGATAGCTTAGATCATGTTTCTCAATAAACTAATAAAAATGATAAATTAAAAATAAAGTATGGATCAACGATTTTATAATTAATTTAAGTATCAAAGAAGTACAATCAATAAAAAGAAAGGAAATAATGAGGTTTGTAGGAATGGCCAAAGATGTACGAAGTAAGAACTCAATAATTTGAGGATCCAATGACTGGGTCGTAGATATTTAAACTAACCTATGTGTGTATTATAGCGATGTGTTAAACAATAGCGAAACTAAGTTAAGAGCTAATGGCTTGGACTAAGCTTAAAAGTTAAACTAATATGTGTCCATGGAGGATAAAAGAGATAAATAACATAGAGCTGAAAAGAGAATTGAATATATGGGAGAGTCATATTGCTGCTCTCGAGATTTGAACACAGGACCTTCTTTGATACCATGTCAAAGAACCACTTGCTCTAAAAGCTTAAGTCGTTAGATGATGGTGTATTAATGTATATCAAGGGACTTTAATAGTTACCAAGGGCCATGGGCTCATTATCAAGTGTTGCTTTTATAGGCTTCTAAGAGGCAATGGTCATGCGTAAGACTCCTTTACTTGCGCATGAGTCTTTCGATTACATAATGGTCATATTCTACCCAAAATTGGAATCCCTATTGTGTTGTGCCATCGTAGATGATCTACTTCTATTTTCATATAGTTTCAACTTTCTCATGGTTTTTAAAAGATATTGGATATTCTTCGAAGTGCTTCTCTCTAAATTAGAGTCTTAGGATGGTCATGCCGTGCATATGTCGGTTGTGAAGAATCTAACAATGGCAGGTCTTTGGAGAACTTCCTTTATATGTTGAGGTTTGTACGTGCCCTTCTTTCGTTAGTCACATGTCATGCGAGATAAGAATTGCCTTTTAGGTTATGGTTATGCATAAGTCTACTAATGCCTCCTCTTTTAGCAGGATAAGCATATTCAATAGAACGTCACTTGTGATTTTTTTTCTGTTAGAAGAATGTTTTTCTTCCATCTTTTGTGCGAGTGTGTGGACACATGGCGAATTTTCGTTCGTTAATCTGTATTTTGTCAAGCCATGTATAAACATAAGATCATAGTAATCCATTCTTCATATTTTTAATTAACCGTATGCTTGTATACCACCAATGGAAATGTTAGATTTCTCGTAAATATAAGAGATTTCAAGGCATCATCCATCTACTGCAAGACCTAATAGATCAACAGTCCAAAATTAATGGGCTATGAGCCTCAATCGTAAGAAAATTGAAAACCTGAGTATACTCGTAATTTCTAACTGAGCAGGTTGTACATGATGAATGCTCACAATAGTGTGTACAACGTAGAAGTTCTATGCATTCCCTCCTTAATGTGGATGTGACAATGTGGCCATCAAGATCGTTGATCTGGTGATTCTCCTCGTTGATGAACTATAAGGAAAAAAAGCAATGACTAGACAACTATGACCATTGATTTATTGTGTGTTTTAGTGGTAGAATTGCTTCTCTTAGTGCTACTTTGGCATGCTATTTCACAGATAACTAAGGAACATTGCTCCTGTTCAATTTGTGGGGTCCATCGTTCAATGATCCAAACCGTTGACAAGCCCCATGGTCGATAGTCTATGTACGAAAATCCCTGATACCGAAAGATCATAGCCCTATAATGCATAATCATTTCTTGGTTCGATATGAAACTTCATTGTATTTCCTTTCTCAACAATGTATTTCTATCACCTATTGAATGGTTAGAACTCCTCTAATCAAGAAAATTCTAAGTGAGAGAGAGAGCATTCTCACGGGTGCAACCACTACTCGTGGTGGGGCTGAAAAGGAAAAGAGAGATTGAGAGAGAGAGAGAGAGATGTTATCGTGCATGCAATGGCAGCCATGACTATTACCTTCACTCGGAGTGGCGGCAGCCGTGACTGCTACCACTATTTGTGGTGGGGGTTAATGCTTTGACTGGCATTAAGGAAAGAGAAAGAGAGAAACAGAGATAAAAAATCAAGAAGGAAAGAAAGAGAGAGTGAGACACACTTTCATGGCTACCGACTGGAAGCGCCCTCTTTTCCTCTTAATCTTAATCTATTGTAATTTTCACCCGTCTTTCTCATTCCTCATTCTCACCAGCCTCATCATTAGAGTTTCAACCGTTATAAAATGACACGTGAGGTTAGGTTACATTGGAAAGGACCGTATGACAAGACTATCTAAATCTGGTCTGCTAGGTTCATTATCCAAAATTGATTTGTCATTTTGTAAAGATTATATGTTTAGAAAGACTTCTAAGAAATAATTCCTTAAAGCGATTAGGTCCAAGGGCTTGCTAGAGATAATCTATTCTGATATACATGGGGCCATTGAATGTACATGCTAGAAATGGATGTCAATACTTCATCACTTTTATTGACGATTGCTCGCGCTATAGATATGTGTATCTCATCTCATACAAATATGAAGCTTATGATTATTTTCTCAAATATAAAGCTGAAATGAAAATCATCTTAAGAAAAATTTTAAAATCTTTCAATTTGATAGAAGTGGCGAGTATACATCTGAAACATTTAAATCATATTGTGAAAATGTTGGCATCGTCCAACAATATATTATGGCTTATACTCCACAACAAAATGGAGTTTCAGAGAAAATCAACATGACACTATTGGACATGGTTAGAT
Source organism: Magnolia officinalis (assembly GCA_021015155.1). Taxonomy (NCBI): domain Eukaryota; kingdom Viridiplantae; phylum Streptophyta; class Magnoliopsida; order Magnoliales; family Magnoliaceae; genus Magnolia; species Magnolia officinalis. Next base: position 102,070,964 of record JAJHSJ010000001.1, read on the forward strand.
CGATGATGATACATACCAATTTCTTTACCATATTTTGGGGAGACGCACTACTAACAGTCGTCTATGTCATCAATAGAGTCCTATTTAAATCTGTTCCTAATACCCCATATGAGATGTGGTATGAGAGGATTCATTTTCTAGTTGATCTACATAATTGGGGATTTTTGACATATTTTTGTTACTTACTTCGCATAGAAGTGAACTTGATAGTAAAACTATTAAATGCATATTAATTATGTACTCCGGGCACTTAAAGAGATACATTCTATTTTACGAGGATCATGTAGGATTTACTGAGATAGAATCTTGAGATGTGACCTTCGTCGAAGACAAATATTCCAGCTGAAAGAAGCAAAAGGTTACAATAGAATATTTTGAAATTCCTGATATATCTTAGGAGAGTGAGATTTCTACTTCTCAAAATGGATATACTCCTCAGTTCATCAGGACGGTGAGAGTACATCTCAATAGGCTCTTGAGTTACGTTGAAGTGAAAGAGGATTGATATCCCGAAGATACTTCAATATTGAGGGTTAGTCTTTCTCTTATGTTGCAGTTGACGATGATAAACCTGATTTTGATCAGGATGCGTTGTTGTCTCCAAATTCTACTGAATGGGTAACTATTATGGATAAAGATTACCTCCATAAAGAAGAATAAAGTTTTGAAACTTGTAAATCTACCTTCTAATCGCAAAGTGATAGGTTTCATACAAAAACGAGAGATTTATTATGGGGGAATTTTTTCACTTGTTACAAAATTTTCCTCGATCTGCGTGATCTTGCCCATTGTCACATGTTTAGACCTAAGAGTTATATCAGATGGATGTAAAAACCACATTCTTAAATAGTGATTTGGTTGAAGACGTATATATACAACAACTTATAGGTTATGTGGACGAAGAACACCCAAAGTAAATCTGAAAATTGTTAAAATTTATCTATGGATTGAGATAATCTTCAAGACAATGGTACACAAGGTTCCACCTAACCTTCACCACTTTTTGGTTCATAATGAGTCAAGTAGATCATTGTGTATATATGAAACGGTCTAGAAGATCTTTTCTGATATTATCTCTATATGTAGAAGATATCCTGGTAGTTAGTAATGACATGCAACTGTTGATGATGATTAAATGTTAGCTTTTCTCAAACTTTGAAATGAAAAATCTTGGTGAAACCAACTTTATTCTCGAGGTAAAAATCATCAGGGGCCGTCCTAGGAGATTCTTAAGCTTGTCTCAAGCCACTTACATACATAAGATTTTAGAGCAGTTTCAGATAAAAATTTTAAAAGTTGTTAAAACCCCTATGGAGAAATCTACCAAGCTAAATAAGAAATCGTGTCCCCAAACTGAAGCCAAGAAATTGGCTATGTCTTCAGTATCTTATACGAGTGTAGTAGTGTAACGTCCCGGAAAAATCCGTACAAAGACTCGAGTACCACCTCAGGCAGAAATCACTAGAGACCAAATCCTTCAGAAATTAGACGAAGATTAATTAAGTGCTTAACTAAATCACCTATCAAATTAGCTTGGACAACTTTTAATACGAACTGCAAGACCCAAAATTAGTAGGATCGCTGACGCTACATTACCCTAAAACTTATGATCAATCTCTAAACCCAGTTGCTCTGGGGAGTGCATTGAAACTCCGTATCGGACCTGGACTGAGCATCGAAAGTCCGATAACTACGAAAATATATCGTTATGACCACCTCACTGGACTTGACAACCACTTCGGAAATCAAGTCCAGATAATATGTCGAAACGCAAAACTTGAGCCCGGAGCGAAGTGTGTGAGAAACGCGAATATCTTTAGAAAATGAACTCAGACTTAAGTGAATTGAGTCGTTCGCTTGCAGGCCAAAACTAAGGATTTAGACCGTCAGAATCTGACCAAACTACACCCTCTGATCAGTAAAAATTTTCAACACACGTCAGTGTACTTGTGGCCCTGATCGAGTACCGGTGACCATTGAACTGAAACTGGTCCTCCGCGGTCGATCTGTAAATCCGATCGGACCAAAAACTTAGTTTGACCAAGATCCAATGTCAGAGGACTTACTCCCGACCGTATGCAGAAAAGGGGCCCCCAGATGCACTCCGTTGGGTCGAAACAGACGAGTTTTTGCTATAACCTAAGTATATCATGGCCCTGGGGTCATTCCCATCAATTCTCGGCCTATATAAAGACCTAAAACCCTCTCTCTCCCTTTTCATACGAATTTTAAACCCGAGGAGAGAGAAGAGAGAGAAAAGAGAAGAAGAAAGTGAGGAGAAGAGAGAAAGAGTGAGAGTTTGTTCCTGGGATTCGATCTCACCCCTCCACTTGCTTAACCATCGCTAATGTATCGCTATACCAGCGATTCTGATTCCATTTTTGGGTAAAAAATCCTAACTCTAATCTGTTTTAGAGATTCAAATAGAGTAAATAATAAAATAGCTAACCTATTTCATGCTATAGGTTGCCATTGTGCCGTAGGCGAGGACTTAGTATTTAAACTAAGTTCGTTACGGGTTTACCGGCGAAAGGTGCGGATAAAAAATGTTTAGGTTATGGTTTTCAAGGCTTTCAATGTCAGTTAATGATTTATGACTGACTTGATTGCTATCACATCCTTAGATACGATGTTTCCCGTGCTTTACACATATATATGAACTATGTTGAATATAGTGTATTCCATGTGTTTGTTGATATGATTGAATGAGTGTGGAATTTGGATTCGTGCTTGTCATGATTATTCATCGTGAATATATAGTTGCTATACGTGTGACAACTCCTTGGTGAAAGGATTTGCCCTAACCCCAATTATAACCAACGTACGTCACTTATGTTGAAGTGTGTAGTCTAAGTGCTTGTAAAAATGTCTGAATGAATACGGAATTTGGATTTGTGCTTGTCATGATTATTAACTATGAATATATGCTTGTTGTGTATGTGGCAACTCCTTTGTAAAAGGGCTTGCCAGGATATATGTTATAACTAGTCTAATACATGTATGTTGAAATGTGTAGTCTAAGTGTTTGATAAAATGCCTGAATGAGGAAATGCTTGTTCAGATATATTTAATGAGGGTGTTGAGATAGGATTCTCAATTGCCTTATCTATAGTTATAATTTCCCTCATGTAACCTATCTTGCTATTTCGTGATTCATGGATGAAATGCCTTTGTATGTTAACATGTGCCCTATATGTTCGATAAAATGCTTAAATGAGTGTTGTACTTGGATTGTTTGTTAAATGCCTATATGATTATCACATGTCTTTATATGCTGCATTTGAGTATGATTGGGACTACTACGTAGTCCAGGCAATCGGTAACAATTCCTGGTTAAGTGGTTGAACTAGTCTCGCCACATTGGATAAGTTCGGTGAATTCGAGTCGTACGATGATTGTCGACAGTGGTACCATGTCAACTAATTCAGCGTACGCTCCTACCAATCAAACTTGTCAAGTAACCCGATTGGCCTATTATGTGTTTACCATGTATGGACATAACTGCATGAATCTAAGATACCAACTTACCAGTGCAAAGCCCATTAAACCTTGACACCATGATCCGCTAAGACTCATGAGTTGGGCATGATGGTATGAGACACCGTGGTCGAACTGTTGGCCTATGCTGGGGCGACGAGCCTCCCCGTAGTGACCAGTGAGCAACCCAAACTCGTGAGCCGAAACGGTGGTATGAGACACTGTATTCGAGCTGTCGGCCTACACCGGCGCAGCCTAACTGTGGTCCCCAGTCGGGTTGGTGACGAGCCTTCAAAAATAGACTGTCAGTTGGTAGGGCATTGGTGGAGTGACCTCGAGTATGAAATAGGCCTACCCCGGCGCAGCCTGGCTGTGGTCCCCAGTCGGGTTAGTGACAAGCCTTCGAAAATAGACTGCCAGTTGGTAGGGCATTAGTGGGGTGACCTCGAGTGTAAATTAAGCCTACGCTGACGGTGACGAGCCTCTCGTAGCAACACATGGTGTAAACTCGCGAACTTGCCTATCGTATGTGATGAAATAGGATTGACGACCTGAATGGATCATTGTTTGGGTCAATGATATAAAGGGGGGTACCTTAGCTTCCCAAACCTGCCGTATGAATGAGTCTAATTAAGAACTTGGCTAATCACGCTCATGCACCGCATTGCATGTGCTTTTGGCGTTGGTGTTGAGCACAGAGGAAGGGATGCATGCCGCGACTGTAAGAGGAAGATTGTGACGCCCCGTTACTGTGGTCACATGTGGGCGGGCACATGTGGACGGGCACACATGTGGGCGGACCCCAAGGTGACTGACAAGCTACTGTGTGGCTGACTGGCTACTGGTTGGTAGGCTACTGTGCACACAGTGGGGGTAGAACCTTGTCCCACATCGGAAAAGTTGTCTGAAGTTGTGGTGGTTATATGTGGAGTTGTCACCCTATACTGTATGAGGCCTTCCTGAGGAGAACAAAACCACCGTTGCATACTCTGATGGGTTGTCAGTTAGGTTGGACAATATCTGTGGGATAGGTGTTGTGTGGGCGGGACCACGGGAGCACCGGGTCTGAGTGAGCTACCAATATCCTTCCCCCACATGAGGCCTTTTGGGGGCGATTCCGAGAACAAAACCGTGCGGGCTATGCCCAGAGTGGACAATATCATACAGTGTGGGCGTGGGCTGTTACAAAGGGCGTCACAAAGATCGCAGAGGAAGTGCAGGCGAGGGCATGCATCATTAATACATATCATGTTTGCATTAACCAGAGTACTTAGGAATGTTTGATTGTATTGCTTTATCATTACTGATTGAATTGATAACATGTTAAAATTTGCCTTATAGCTCCACTGAGTTGATCACTCACTCCCATGTTCTGGGACGGTGTTTTTAAACACTAACCAGACCCTGTTATAGTTGCGGATGATGGCGATGCTTACGAAGCGGAGCCGGACTTTTATGATGACGAGGAGGAATTCTCCTCCATGCAGTTATTAGGCGGGTCTATGTAGACCGTGTTCTGATCGACGGGGCTTACAGGGATGCTGACGAAATATCATTACATTTGTTATGATTGTATTTTGGAGCACATGTGTATATTCATTTTGTACATTTTGGGAGTATACAGGTATATATTTAACCTGGTAACATGATCACACTTCAGAGACTTACTACAGTTCATATATCTTATACATCTATTACAGTCTTCCGCTTGCGTAATCTAATTGTTTATGGAGTATGATATGCTGATTTGGTATAATCTCATTCATGTTTAATGCACTAATACGGACAACATTTAATCATCATTATCTATATTGCATAAGTGATGTGAGCGACCGACCTACCTACAAAGGTAGGGATTCTATATGCACTAATACGGACAACATTTAATCATCATTTAATCATCATTATCTATGTTGATCAATATTTGTCATGAGAACATATAGAATCCCTACCTTTGTAGGTAGGTCGGTCGCCCACTCACATGGGGTTGACCAGCCCTGAATGCACAAGAGAGGTACATTTAGATTGATGTTCATACGTTGAGGTGTGAACCACTCTTTATTACGAATAATAGAGGATGCATATGTGAGTGAGTTGTATCCGTCTTCAATCTTAAAAGATTGAAAATGAGACTGATCAAGTCAAATATTATAATTGCTTCATTATTCTTTGTGCAATTAATGTTATGGCCTGAATTAAATCCATATCATGAGGATATGTGATGAATCATACCTCATGTGAAATGACCTGTGTATTATAGACTGGGTATATGCCTAATATTATCTACTTTACAACATGGATTGTAGCCACGTGTTGAGGCCTTTTACCAACAAATTGCTTTGATTTGATATACTCATTGCAACGTGTGAGTAGTCAGTCCCGTAAGTGATTCTTTGTGTCCCTAGTTACCATTCTCTTGTGTACAGTAGAATGATATTGAGTGTCACTACTTTAGTGCTCAATGACGAAATGCATTTAATTGGTCATACTTGATTATGCTAGGAAGAGGATTGATTTATTATAAATTACACATTTGCGTGAGGAATATCCTGTAATAATTACATCAAGTTTTTAGAACTATAAATATGCACTTGAAGATTTTTACGCAAACAATATTGATTTTTTTAGAGATTTTTTGCAAACGATATTCTTTTAAAAATATAAAATTGATATTTACAAAAAATCAAAATTTCAAATTATGGTTGTACAGACTAAGACATGCATTGTAAAGCTCGGGTTATTGAGTGCCAATTAGGTGGTCACCTACTAAAACACATGTGAGAAGATAATGGTGTTCCATCTGTTCTCACAAATCTTATTCTTTTAATTATGATGTTTGGTTTTGATTATCGTGAGACGAGCTAAATGAGCAATCTTCTCTATGTCTATCTTACAATGTGATTGACTGGTAGATGTTGGACATGGGCTTGTGGAGCCCATTTGTGGGCAACCGCTAGTGGGTGGGTCTCACATATCGTTCCCACTTTTTCTCTTTTAATAACTTTGTTTTAGACTTTAAAATTTAAAAAGGATTAAAATATATATTTTTTAGATGAGGAAGAGATGCGGAAGATGTTGGATTAGACGGGGATAAACTTTATTCCATCCAAACTCATCAGTTATCTTTCGATCAATTGTTCTATAAATACAGAGAACTACACTTTGATGGGATCAAGTAATTAATTAAGAATCTGAGAGACATCAAAGAAAGAAAAAGAGGACAGTGAGTTTGTGTACGTCTGGCCTGTTCCTAAAAACATTTTAAGTAGTAGATTATTATACAAGGTAATATATAAAATCAGAAGGGGTGATCAGACCCATTTGCTCTTATAATGGTTAGGTAAACCACTGGACTTGTGCCATTAATCATTAGCTTTTTCAAAAATCCCATATCATATAGACCGTGGGATCTTGCAAGCCCATCCTTTCAGACTGACTTTCAAATTCAAGTGCATGAGCCATCATGTTAGCTTTGAACAAGTCAACCAGGCCTGAATTGTAAAAAATAAGTTGTATAACATTCGTCTCATTATATTAAAAGGAAAACACTCTAATGTGGCATAGGTTCCTACCGAGTCGCTTTCTCTAACGTGGGGCAAACAACTTAAATTTCATAAAATTTACTCTATTCATTGGGTAAATCATTCCTTACTCAGCATTGATCTCCAAAACTAGGATGGTTCAACAATCAGGTAGGCCACCCATGAAATTATACCTAAAACCCTCTAGATTCACTTAGAATGGCTGACTTAAGCTTTGAAAAACTGTTATTTTTGATAATTCTTTCATCCCAACGAGGCACATCAGATTGGATTGCATGTAAAACCATGATGGCCTAAACAAACTAACGGTGGCTGTCCTAAACCAACTTTTTTCTAGAGTGTGGACTAACTGAACTCTGGATGGTCATGATTTTAAGATTCCAAGGAGAAAATGATGCAACCTACCTGGTAGGGAAAGTTCCTGCGCTGGGATGCTAGGTGGGGCTCATAGTGATGTTTGAGTGAAATCCACATTTTACTAGATCATTTTAGAGTATGTGACAAAACAAAGATGCGGATTTAAAACTCAAGTAGGCCATACGAGAGGGAAATTGGGAAAATAGTTTCCTACCATTGAAACCTTTATGAGATATACCTTAATGTTTATATCCCATCCAAACCATTTATAAGGTCATTCCTACTAAGATGAAGTTAAATGACAAAAAATGTAGCCTGATACAAAGTGTTTGTAGCCACATAAATGTTTCAACAGTAGTCGCTAAATCCCCAATGTTTCCTCTTGTACGGCACACTTGAGTTTTGGATCCACCCCAATTTTTGTCTCAACTTCCAATATTATCTCGAGAACGGGTGGATGGGGTGGATTTCTTACAAACATAACTGTAGGCTCTACCTAGCATCCAAACGCAATAACTTCCTGCGAAAGGTTCTCCCATTAAACCCGGGATTGCGTTGGATGCAGATTTGCCTGTGGCCCTGCCGCTGACCAATGGCTATTAATCGGTGCTCTATGGGCCTAACATGATGCGTGTGTTTCATCCATGTGGTCCATCTGGTTTTCCAGATAATTTTATACTAAGAGCCATAAGATGATGTAGATCCAAATATCAAGTGGACCACATAATAGAAACAGTGTTGATAGATCGCCCAACATTAAAAACTTCCGTGGAATGCAAAAGTTTTGGATCAATCTGATTTGTTTTTTCCCTCCATCTAGGTTTTTAAGGTCTAATCAACAGGTTGTATATCAAATAAACATTACAGCGAGCCTTAGGAGGGTTCTGATGGTGGACATTTAATCACTACCTTTTTTCCGTGGTGTGGTCCATTTGAGATTTAGATTTGCCTTATTTTTGGGATCAAGCCCCAAAATGATTTGGAAAATGAATGAATAGGATAAAATACATACATTATAGTGGGCCCACATAGCACCAACTACCAGGCACTTGTATAGTTACAGTTAGAGTTGGGCGGACCCAACTCAATCCGACGAATCTGACTTGTCCGACTCGATCAGATCTGACTCGGGGTTGGGTTGGGTTAGGATCGAGTAGACCCACCCTGATCTGAATCCTAACCGAGTCGAGTTCAGGTTACGTAGTAACCCAATCTGATCTAAAACTTGACTCACATTGGAATTGGGTAGTATAAATTAAACTTTTTTAAATTAAAAAAAAAAAAAAACCATTTTATCTACCCTAACCCTACCCGCATCGGCGCCGCATCGAATCCTATTAGAATCCAGGCCAGCCAGTAGGCCAACACCCAATTTTTACCAGTCATCCTCGTCCGTTCATCAGACATGTTTATTTTTTAAGGTTTTTTTTTTTTTTTTTTTTTTTTTTTTTTTTTTTGTTTTCTATGTTTTTTCGGGCTCGGGATCTCGGTTGTAGGCCGCCGGTGGCGCACCTTGGCTCGGGACCTTGGGTGCATGCCACTGGTGGTCTGGCCTGTCTCGGGAGCTCGGGTGTAGGCCGCTGGTGGTCTAGTCGAGATCAGGACCTCGATCGTGGCCCGCCCTAGCTTTGGACGGACACGGATTAGCTACTCAATTGACGTCATCATGTTCTTTGGGCCCCACTATAATGTATGTGTTGTATTCACATCATCCATCCATTTGGAGAGATCGTTTTAGGGCACAGTGACCCGCCCTGTCTCGACCTCATGGCTCGACCTCGCTGGTGGACCACCTGGCTCGACCTCGCTGGTGATCCAATCGGAATCGCATCAGACTCGATCCGACTGGGTTTCTCTAACCGAGTCAGCCCAACTAAGATTTGGTTCGAATCGAGTCGGTTGGACTTGATCCCGAGTTGAATCGAGTTCAGGTAAGCGAGTTGGCAAAACCGGAACAAGCCAAGTTGGACCTAACTCAGTCCGACCGCACTCCATGCCCGCCTCCAGTGGCAGCGTCGCTAACCAAACCACGTTAACCAAACCACATCCGATTGCCTCCTGCCGTGGCTGGACGTACTTGGTCCAGGTAGGGGCTTTGTAGGGCCCACCGTGAAAATTGGTTTTACCACGCTGTACATTCAATTTTTCAGATCATCTTAGAGAATGAACCCAAAAATGTGGAGAGAGACAAGGCTCAAGTGGACCACACGAAAGAGATTGAACGATCACCATTAAAAACTTCTCAGGCCGACAGGAGTTTTGATCAAACTGATATTTATGTTTTTCCTTCTTCCAGCTCTACGTGACCTCATGAACAGGTTGGATGGTAAATAGACATCACGGTGGCCTCTGGAAATGTTTCAACGGTGGCTGTCACTATCTCCGCTGCTTCCTGTGGTGTGGCTCACTTGAGCTTGGATATACCTCGTTTTTTATTTCAATACGTAAAGTGCTCTGAAAAAAATGGATGGACGGATTAGATCAAATCCATACATCATGTGGGCCCCACAGAGCCCTGCCCGGGACCGAGTCAGTCAACGCCCGGGCAGGACGCAATCCGCTCCTCTATAGACTATAATACCATCTCTTTATCATTTCCTACGTTTTGTAAGAACGCTCGCGTAATTTTCAGTTCAAATCACGGACTCCTAAAGCCACGATCCAGTACGAACTTATTGCACCTCAGATGGTACGAACCCACACGTAGAGCCCACTTGGGCCCACATATGATCAGAAGCACCACTGCATGAGTAGCATCCTCCGTAGATTGACATGACCCACAAAGCAACCATGATTAGATAATCACAGCCACAAAAATACCGGGACAGAAAAATGGACGACGAGAGGAAAAATGGTCTACCCCGTCCATTTATCAGGCCCATTTTATCTGTTTTGATGAGGTTCACGAGCAATCTACCGCGTTCCCATCATATCCAACGGTCAATATGATCGGAGTCGGACCCACTTGAGCCTCACGTATAAATCACACCACAGTACAGATGCAAAGACTTCGCACCGGAACCTTGCTGCGACTACTGGCAAAAGACTCTTTCCAGATTCCAATCTCTCCCCCTTTCTCTCTCCAAAGAAAGAGAAAAATCTCCACTCGCTTGCACCGGAATCCGCTTTCTCGGGTATCTTCTTCTCTCTGTCCTCAAGGCAAGAAAACCGGCCAAAAAGTGTGCGCAGGATACTTAACCTACGCACCCAATTCATCCCTTTTCTCCTTTTTAAAAAAAAAAAGAAAAAAAAAAAGATCTCTTACTCTCCAAATCCAAAATGCTTCCTTCAACCGTCCATTCCTTCTCATTTGATCCGTACATACAGCCAACTACCATGTAATAGCCCCTTCTCTCATCGATAGAGTTGATAGAGTTAACTGCTGAAGGAGGGCATGGCATTCCGGGTTTCTCCGATCTTCGCTGCCTCGATCTTGGTCTGCTTCTTCGCGTCTGCTTCCGGTTCCATAGAGGATTTCCGCCAAGCGTAAGTGATTCTCTTTCTTCTCTGATTCTTGGGTTTTCTTTCATAGTTTCTTTCCTTGGATTTGTGTCGGTAATTGAAAAGATCAAAGAGTTTTTTTTTTTTTTTTGGGCGTTTATGGTTGTGTTTGAGAGGCATTTTGAAATTGAAATATGTCTAATGCATTGTATGCTTTATGTTGAGTTCTGTCAATGAGTCTAATTACGCGTGGTTGGGATGAACAAATAGATAATTAGATGGAAATTGTATATACTGGAAGAGGTATGAAATTCGTTGTGGAAACAATGTCGATCTATTATACCACTTAAATCTCTTGTCTGATAGATGACAGCTGTCATCAAAGATGGTTCAAGAATGTAGCTACTAAAGTAAATGCCATTGTGTGGCGTTTAGAAAATTGCAATGTCACTGTGCATGAATACATACATACAGACACATTCTTTTTATTTTATTTTATTTTATTTATTTATTTTAAGTAACAGAGGTTATATTAATAAAAACAAAGTACAAGAGAAAGAGGGTTCTCCTGCTGAATTAGCGAGAGAGACAACCTCCGATGCTAATACATATTAGAATCCTATAGATCGGTTAAAACATAACCCCATTCTGGTAAGAAATGCTGAACTCTCTGGATTGTTGAACCTGATGTTTTAGAGATCCCGATGAAACATCTCCCATTTCTTTCTTCCCATACCGACCACCAAACTGCCAATAGACACATTCTCCACATCATTGTTCTATGTTTCCCTAATTTTGGCCCAAGCCAAGCTTTTATCAGACCATCTGATGAAGAAGGGAGGCACCACGAAATATTTAAAGAGCCGAGAATTGCTGACCACGCTTGAACAGTGAAAGGACAATGACCACCGGTTCCTCATCTGCCATACAACAAAGACATATGTTGGTGATTATCATACCCCTCTTTCTTAAGTTATCAACAGTTTCTTCTTCCCTACTAACCATCCAAAAACTGAGATCTTTGGAGGAACTTTGAATTTCTAGACTTTTCCCATCATAGAATTATCCACCCCTGAAGAGTTTGAAGCTATGGATGAATAGAGAGATTTGACTGAAAACAGTTTAGAACTATTGCACCTCCATACAAGCCTGTCTTCACATGTATTTTCAGGATAACAGCTGATAATATGACTTTGAAGAGACACAAATTCGTTGAACTCCCAATCTTGTAAGTTTCTTCTACAATTGATGTTCCAAACGCCTTCGCCCCCGAGTCTGAATAGCAATCAGCCACCAGGATGGATTGAAGCGAAACGAGACGATATATGTTTGGGAAATCATCTTTAAGGGGTGAATCCCCCTCCCAAATGTCTTTCCAGAATTGAGTTTTGTCTCCTTTACCTATTGCAATGCTAATCCCTTTGAGAACCTCATTTTCGAAGACAGGATGCCTCTTCAAATAGCCGAGGCTTTGTAAGCCGAAGAATCTTTTGTGCACCATCCTCCCTCTGAGCTCCTGTACTTACTTTTTATAAGCGAATTCCATAACGTCCCGTCTTCTATTCCCAACCTCCACACATTCTTTAATGGTGTAGATCAATTAAGTTAGGTGGAGTTTGGATGTCCACCGAATTGATTTTTGGTGGGATTCTGATTTTCTTCTTCTTCTTCTTGTTTTTATTTATTTATTAATTTTTAAAATTTTTATTTTTAATCTGGCAAAGTCGTTACATGGGTGACATAAAACTGCAGGTCCTATGTATGGCTGTCAATGGGCTGGGCCAAGGGCCAACTAAAATTAGAACTTTGAATATGGCTAGCCTGACAGGCCCGGACTGGCCAGTTTGAAATTGGGGCCGAAGCCAAACCTGTGCCTGGCCTGTTGACAGCCCTACCTGTGAGGTGAGGCTGGTTGTGTCAAGGTATAAGATTCAAATAAATTAAAGTAGGCATGTATGTAGGATCAAATGGTAAAAATATAAAAAATAAAAACTTTGAAGGAATTAATTACATGTGAAAATTTCATCATAAATCAATGTATTGTGTACTAGGCATGCAAGGTGTGGTGATCCATCATTTGTAAAGTATGATCATTTGGTTTGCATTAAATTGGAGTATCACAAAAGGAAAGTGCCAAAAATAAATAAATAATAAAAAATCAACTAAACTAATTGACAAGAACCACTAAGGGCTACTGAAATTTGTGATTTTGTGTGGCATAAACCTCAAGCTTATGCCTTGTAATTTAAGCCGAAGTCATGGCTAGAGGCTATTTTCACTGCCTCATTTTGAGGTAGATGCCTCATGCCTCAAGGAAAATGCCTTTTTAAAATAATGATGGCAGGTGGAGTTTAAAATGCGTCCATCCTACTTTTCACAAAGAAGAAAGGGTCCATTCTGTGTTTATTTCACCAACAAATTGGTGGGAATGCATTGCTTCTACAAGTAGTAATGAATACATCCAACTGAACATTCAAAGAACATGGTTTAAACTGTCACATGATATGATTCGTGTTGGACTTTTGGCCCTATTGGTAATGAAATGATTGAATATATGCATGTATCATTGATGTGACACTAAATTGGCTAAATATCACACGCTATGGAAATACATAGTATGTATACATGTCGTTCCAGGCAATGTGAGAATGCGTGGCTTGACTTTCTCATTTTCCTTGTTCGAAAGAGCTCTTCCTTTTGATGTATGTTTTATCCACACCGTCCATCCATATGTGCCCTTTACACGTGACATTCAAGTTGCATGTGTATAGGTGACCGGCAACAGTTGTAAAATGTGGTCCCTTGATTACAATTCCATGGTCCGCCAAACGCAGGCTTCACTTAATACAGTGTATTTCCCAATGGAAGAACTTGATCCCAAACGTGGGATTAGACAGTGAAATACCATAGTATTTCCAGACATGTAATCGTTGTGCAATATTCCTGTTAATTCCATCTAATGCAATTCCATACCATTTAATACCGCTGTCCAAACAGGCCCTAAATAAGTGGAGGCTAAAGACTAAGGCACCTTGAGAGGGGCTTTCCATTTTTCCTCTTCATTTTCTGAGAATGCCATTTTCTGGGCCAAGAATTTGCATCTGGAACCTTTGAGGCATGCTTTTATTTTTGGTAAATACAGAATCAGCTTCGCAGTTAAATATTTTGTCGATATGGTTGACACCACACCCAGCATCATATATTGGAACTTCTAGTTCTGATCTTTCTTAGCTTTCTTTAATAATTTTTTTAATCATTATACTAGGGGTAGGTATGGCACATGCACTGAAGTCCTCTACAACACCCATTTTGCACAGTGTGTAAAATACCTAAGTCTCTGGGGCCTACCATGTTTTAAGTGTAAAATCCACTCCACTCGTCAGATTCTATACTTGATGTTATGTCTCGAGGTAAAAAATCAACTAGATCCACAACTCAGATGGGCCACGCCTAGGGACTAGCGTAAATGGGATGCCGACCATAGTTTGTGTGTGGCCACCATGCGGTGTATCTTTCATCAAACCCATTAATTAGGTCTAACTCACTAGGATGAAGAGAAGATACAAAAATCAGCTTGTAAAAAACTTAGCCGAGCCACACCATGTGAACCTTGCGGTCTTGGGAACAATTTTACATTGTTCCCATAGGTGTGGTCCATATGAGTATTTTGTTAGGCTGATATTCTCTGTCTAGTTTAAATTATGGTTCTCACCTTATGGATGGGGTGAATTTTACATCTATAACATGGTGGACCCCACAGGCATTGCACAATCTCCTTTTCGTGCAGGCTACATGCAGAGAAGAGAAGTCGCTGTGGGCTACCGCATTAAAAGAAGCGAAGGAAGTAGGTTGAATCTTAACCGTTGAGTGGTATTTGTGGGGTGAAATCTTAACCGCAAGAAGCATGCACATTTTCGAATTCCTAAACTACCATAACTTTATTTAAAATGTCTTTTCATGTCCACTAGAGACACAAAGCCATCAGCCATTGAAACTAATTGCGGGGGCAAAAATGTCCCCCACTATTGGCACTATAATAGAGATAGATAAAAGCAATGTTCATTTCATTAAGTCTATTCCCTGCAAGGATTCTACACTTTAAGGTAAGCTATGAAAGTGACCCCTTGCAGGGTGGGGGCTTAAGAATCAAACTATTGTCATGGGCCACTGAAGGAATTTAAGTTGAGATTTTGGTGTTAAAAGAAGATATGATGAACATGAGCCCTAGGGTTCCTTAGCCCAACTGTTTTGTCATCGTCATTATGGCACATTATGATGCCCTCTTGCTAAAAGATTAAATAAACTAATACCTTATGGGCCTAAGGACTCTAACCCAAACACATAACTAAGGCCCAACAATGACTCAAACATATGTGGACCACATGGGAGACTGGAGGGACCACATGTGTGGCCATAATGTATCAACACTATTGACATTTGAAAAAGAGATTAGCTCCCCAGTGTCTTATTGAGACATACCCTCCTTACAACTTAGGGACTGTAAAATTTGATTATGTGTTGTTAATATTTCAACACTTTGGGGACCCTCTCACAAATGGTGGGCAAATAGAATGAAGCCAAAAGCACTTCATCACATCAAGCATTCAACAGGAGCACTTTCCTTTCATTACTCACAGTCAGAACTACTTAACGAGTGGTCATGTGTGCCCCATTGTGTGATTCAGCACTTCAATATAGCTTTGCTTGATTGTATGTTATTTTCCATTAGATTGCTGTGGTTCACCCTTCTCAGCAGCTTCAAGAGGGAGAGGGAGTGAGGGAGGGATTTGTGACATTGTTCCAATTTTAGAGCTTAAATGGGTTTTAATTTTTTAATAATTTTACTTGAAAAAACATTAAACATGTTTTTGTCAATATTTTGAAAAATATGCATCTTATACATGTGTTTAATTCAATGCATATTTTGATAAACTATGCCGGGTAAAACGGTGTTTTGCTAAGTACCATCACTAATGTTCAACAGTCAATACCAAACACTGCATTCTTACCCATTTTATCGGTGCTGGTTTTTCCATTTCATGTTTTAAATGGGTTTTAATCATTTTCCTTTATTTTAAAAAATTTTCCGAGATTTTGAAAATTATGTCATTTTGTACATATTCCTAATTTAACTCGTATCTTTGAAAAATAGGTCTGTTTGTACATATTCCTTATTTAACTCATATTTTTGAAAAATACGCCGTATAAATTGGCTTTTGCTAAATATGGTCATTATTGATGTTAATCAGTGAATGCCAAAAGCCTTTTGATTTGCCTTCGCTGTCATTGCTGTGGAACCTTGTCAAATTTTGCTTGATTTTAGGGATGTTTCTAATTGATTTATCAGGGGGAAATCTGGCGTATTTAGAACTCTCTACTAATTTTTTGTTGCATCCAACAAAATTGTTACTTTTTTGTATTTACAGGTTTCCTATAGTGGAGCCTGATTCTGGTCATACCAAACTTCGTCTTTCAAGAGAGGGCCTGGAAGCAATAGAAAGAATAACAACCCCTATTGCTGCTGTTGCTGTAAGCCAGATATCCATTTCTTGAGTCTTTTCATGAGATGCCTAGCATAGATTTTGAGGCTCTATAGCTCAAAATTTTACAGGACATAAAACAACTAAAATTCAATAGCTTGTTTAGGAGCCTAATTGTGTTCTATATATTTTTGGTTGCAATTTGTATACCATATGGTTTACTAGAGAAACCATGGCTTTTGTTTTCTCTGAAAACATGTTTCTTTTTGTTGCTTGTATTTTGCAAATCTTCATGCATTTTGTGGGGACTGCACAAACAGAAAGGCGAAAGAAGTAACCAAATTATTTGATTTTTTAGGAAGAAATTGCAATTTTTATTTATTTATTTTTATCATAAAAAGGAACTTTGACAAATAAACCCCAAAATATTAAGTAATAATAAAGTTTTGGAACTTTCTTAGTAAGTCATCAGAGTTCAGAGCTTTGTTTACTCATTTTGTGACCTGACAATATGAAGTGAATGACAATAGGCAACATGAAGAAGAATAATTTTTTACCCAAAATTGTCCTGAATTGTTTGGCATCGTGATTATGCTTTGTGACGGACATGTGCTCATTCTGTACGAAACCAACCCTCACCTTTATTTGTTTTATCCACCGTTGTTTCTTTTCTTTTTGTTCTTAATTACATGATCATTAACATCATACATCACAGTGACGGAATGTTGAAACTTGATTATTCTCTATATACGTGCATGTATTCATATGCAGCACATGTATGTGCATGCATATACAAACATAGCTTATGTTTGTATGCACATAAATTACACACATTGTCTCTCACTGGAATGGATTCTAGCAGTCAACCTGTCACTTTGAGAGCTGGTAATCTTTGAAAGGCACTTTGGGAGCTAGTAATTGCTCAGTGATTATTTGAAACAGTGTTAAGAATACTCTTTTTGCGACATATTATTGACGTTAACATATAGAATGTAAATAGTTACGTGAATAAGCACCTGTCTACACACATTTATGAAGACACCAATGTATAAACTGGTTCTGGCCAGTCTCCCACTCATTATATGAGTTGGGAGAGAATGTAATGTGTGTATGTGATCCAGGGTTCAATCCCTGGTAGTGTTACCTTTCAAAAAAAGAAAAGGAAAAAAGTGTTCTGGCTATTCTTAATCTGTCACTTTGAGCAATTGTTTGAATTTTGATGTCTGGAAACACTATTGAGATTTGAGAATTCTCTTTTGTCCAGACTATATGTTCTTGAAACGGTTTGTATTAAAGCGGTCAGGTATAAACCAGCCGCAAATGCTCAGCAAACAGTTTAATACAAAGACATGCAAAACCAGTCCACTTCTAAATTTCTGATGCAGGCTGAGCTGCACTTTTGAATGGTTGAAAGAAATATTCTCTCTTGTGCTTTCAGCTTGTGCCTGTGTATTTATTTTTACATTGGTGCTGGTCTGATGGGCTGACCATCTGGTGCATTTTAGTAGTTTATTATTTGCGCTTTTCAAATGATATATTATTTTTCTCTAGTTATTTCATTTAGAATTGAAAATATGGGCAATCTTTGCATTGCTTTTCATGGTTTCATTTCAGGTTATTGGTCCATATCGCTCTGGAAAATCTTTTCTCCTCAATCAACTTCTTTCGCTTTCATGTTATGAAGGTGAATTCTTCTGCTACCCTGGCTTTTTTCCATATGCATATCCTTGGAGAAAGTGAGTGGTATATTTTTTTGGCCATCTATTTCATTTTGACCTTCAAAGTTCCTTTGTTTGCAGGTTTTGGTGTTGGTCATATGCGTGATACCAAAACAAAGGGTTAGTATATATATGTATTTTTAAAGTAATCTGTAACAAAAGATTTTATTGAAAGAGCCCAACGGGCCAGAAAATACAATGATTCCTGTTAAGGCAATGGATGATAATCCCCTATGCTGAGAAGGTTAAGAGGAGAGGACCCCCTGGGGATCCGACAATGCGGTTAACTTCCCTAGGGATTTTGAGGAAGGAAATGTCCAAGCCACATGAATGAAGACTTATCCAATTCGACCTGCTTAATTTCAGGGAGGGTCTTTACATCCCAAAACCGAAGCAATCACATTACACACAGTCACCCTCAGCTATTACCGACCCTCCTACCTGATTTATAAAAATTTCAATCCCAATTTTCATAGCAACTCTGCCCTATTTTAGCTTCTGGACCCACCCGTCTGGAGAAGGCAAACTTTATAATCCCTCAATCATCTTTTAAATCACTACCAAACTTGGATTCCCCAGGATTATCCCTTGAGCTCCCTTCAATATAAAGGTCGGATAGGGTTGAATTCGTCAATAGTGATTCTCCAACATGAATAAGGTTGGATTTTGCAGGTCCCTTCGAATTGTTGAGCAACAAAAGCCAGTTGACAAAGGACCACTTGACTCTCTCAGTAACTTGAGAAAGAGTCCAGAACTTGAAGTCGAAGATTCTCTTATTTCTTTCTTTCCATATGCTCCAAATATTGGCAAGGAGGAGCATCCTCCAAAGGATCATGCCTCTAAAGCTTGATTGAAAGGCCAATGCTCCAACCACACATACGATTTGAAACTGAAGCTGGAAGTACCAGGTCGATATTAAAGAGACGAAAGAGGAAAGACCAATTAGAGGAAGCCACTTTACACAGGATAGAAAGATGGTCAGCCAATTCTTCCTCCTTGACATGTGGCAGATTTGGAAGTGACCAATTTCTCGTTTTAAGATTATCAACTGTAAGGATGTTATTTGCCATGGCCACCCAACAGAAAACCTTGACCTAGGGCAGAGGATAACTCCACAATTCTGCATTAGGAGTTAAAAGCAGCACACCTCCTTGACGAAAAAGATCCTTTTGGTAAAGGGACCCACAAGCGGTCATGTTCTTCAGAGGGAATTATTGCAACTTCATATAGGAGAGCCAAGAGATCAACTATCATAAAAAAATTCGAAGTCCCATCGATTCTGTCTAAATGCAGATACCACACAATGGTATTATTCTCAATCTCATAAGCATCTTTAACGAGCATGTTCTGCCTTGCAAGAGTGCAAAAAGCTTCTGGAACCTCATAACTAAGTGGCCTCCTTAAGCCACGGGTCCTCTGAAAGTCACTCTATCACCATATCCCATCTTGAATCGTATTCCTTTTACAAGGATTTGACTCACACCTCAGAGGGTAAGACCTAACTTTGAGATGGCTTTCCAAACAAAGGACCCATTATCCCTTGCAACAGTACCCAGGCACCAACCTTTCTGCAATTCCCCATACATAGAGGCAATTACTTTCCTCCACAGTGACTCTTGCTCTCTCTTCTAAACCTTCACCACTACTTGGTCAGAAGAGCTCAGTTCCTTTCTTAGTTCTCCCAAGTCTGAGTACCCCTTATTCCTTTTCACCTTTGGAGTTATCCCGATTAACTATATAGAATTGTCACCTCTCCCTCTTCCCTGCCATAAAAGCCCCCTGAATTTTTTGAGCTTACTTGCCACTTTGGATGGGATTTTGAATAGCAACAGGTAATATTGGAAAGATAGGACTTGATGAGAGTTATATGGCCCCAAAACGAATTTGCAAGCTGCCAACTTTTTCTCGGAGCGCTCAACCACTGGGTCTGAATGGCTAGCTAATTTGATCCACCCCAAAGAGGGAGAGATATTCATTGGGAATGCAGTTGCTCTACAACCAAGGCACGTGGTAAAGTCACTTACTTCCTCCACCAATCCCTGCCGTAGCACTTATACTAAAGTTAATTCAAAGACCCAAGATGGCTTCTAAGCAACAAAGAAACTTGACGTGCTTGATTGATCTAAGGTCCAGAAGCTTCACAAAAGAGAATGGCATCATCCACAATTTGCAAAGGGGTGCCTAGATTACCAACATGAAAGCTTTTCAGATACCCGTATTGGACTCACCAATGGTTAGCTTGCATCAACCTTCTACAAGAATCCAGGATAGGAAGGGGGAGAGTGGATCCCCTTGATAGAGGCCTTTATACCTTCTGAAATAGCCTTTGGAGATCTGTTGATCAAAGAAAAATTAAACTGTCAATACGCATGCGTATCCAATTTCTCCAATTGGGCCAAACCTTTTTTTTTTTTTTTTGCAGTAAATATAACAGAAAATGCCATTCTTCCGCCCTGCTGTGGGCTTTTTTCCATGTTGACTTTCCAGATTAAGCCTCTTCCATGTCATGGTCTTTTTCCATGCTGATTTTGTAGATTATGCCCAGGGAACCACATCTTTTTCTTGAGTCAACACACTCATTAGCGATATGTTACCATCCATTATCTTTCCACCACAAATGCCCCTAAACGTGAGATGATGAAGCTCATTACTTTCAGCTTTTCACTAATACTTCCTCCAAAAGTTTGTAAATACTTCCCACTAGGCTAATTGGATGGACATCTGAAACTACCCTCACAACTTTTTTAGGAATGAGCATAATAAATATAGCATTTTGCTCCTTTATACAATCAACATCTCCCATAGAATTTCTTAATACCTCCATAAAATCACCTTGAATCACATTCCAATGTTCTTGATAGAATGCCATGGAGAATCCACCAGGACCTGGTGCCTTGGCCCCATTAGTTGTAAACTCCACCTTCACCTCTGCCATTTCAAACTCCCTTCTCAACCATGCTGCTTTTTTTTTGTCAGGCAATGGAAGAATTCAATAACCTCCTGTTCTGTCTTGCCCATGTCCTCGATTTAATCATCACCATGGAAAGCTTGGACAGAGTTCTTCATGCACTGGCAAAATGGCGGAAGAACACCAAGTTTTTATCAGACTTTCCAATAGGAGCCGTGGATTTGTTTTCACTTCATTCTTCATTCTCTGTGATCATCCTCATCATCTTTGCCTTATCCCAATTAATTAGGGTTGGTACATGAATCCTGTTCCAACGTCATATTTTGTAGATTCATGATGAAAGTTATGGCATAAGTTTGATGCTGGCTGTCAACCTGATGCAATCCTCCTCCTTTATCCGGGCTAGGGACTAGCAATGAGAGCACAGAACTCCCACAGACGCAATGTAATAGACTATGCGATGTACATGAATATTTCTAAATTTCATCCGTTTATGTTGCAGGAATATGGGTTTGGGGCACCCCTCTAGAACTGGTTATTGATGGAGTAAAAACATCTGTGCTTTACCTTGATACTGAGGGATTTGAAAGTGTTGGGAAATCAAATGTTTATGATGACCGGTAACTTTTTGAGCTCGGGTGGCCTTCGATCTTTTTTACATTATTCTTATTCTTAAGTATGTTTTTTTGACATATTGGGCTTTCGATGTTACAGGATCTTTTCTCTTGCAACTGTTTTGAGTTCTGTGCTTATCTATAATCTGCCTGAAACGGTCTGTTCTGTAACTGACATCTCTAAGTATCTCTACTTTCAAGGAAACACTTCTTGTGAAGTTTTATTTGCCTGTCTCAGCTCTACGGAAGCTTCGTTCTTTTCTGTTTGGTTCATCTTTTTTGTTGCTTTATGTTGTGTGGGTATAGATCCGTGAAGCTGATATTTCTCGATTGTCATTCGCTGTTGAGCTTGCAGAAGAATTCTATGGAAGGTTTGCAAATCTTCTTCTACATTTCTCATACATGTCCCATTTTAGGGACTTTATATTTACCATGGAATATTTCTCTCTCTATGAATACTAACTTTTCTCCATGGCGTCTCTTCATTTATCCATGGAAAAATAGAGTGAAGGTAATTTGCTAGACTCACTTGCATGATTTAGTATACAATTTGTTGTAATAAAGAAACTGTTTGTATGTTTATGAATGGCTGGTTTTTTGCAGGGGCAAGATATTGCCTTTGAACCTGCTAAGCTTTTGTGGCTCATCCAGCGTGATTTTCTACGTAAGTATAGATGCATTCAGCTTGATACTTAATTTACTAAATTATCTACATCCTTTATATGTGCTTTAAGTGCTGATTTAATGATAAGGCCTGTTTGGTAGATGCCTAAAAATGAGTTGTTCTTAGTATTAGAGATCCCTCTTAACACATAGTGAGTTCATGCTAACAGTAATTATGCATTAGAGATTAAGTTCCCTAATACATAATTACTGTTAACTAAGATGCGATGGGCTCATTTTTAGGCGTCTACCAAACAGGGCATAAGTGTTTGCATGTGGGGTAGTGCGGATCAAGTTGGACAGATAGTATATCTTATCTGTTTCATTTGGTAGGTGTGTGTGTGTGGGCCTATGATTGGGCCCTTCATAGGCCCACAGGTACATACACCTAGGCTTTATGTGTTATGGGTCTTAGTCTTAACCTCTTTCCTGTTTTATCTTTATATTCATGCTTTCCTTATTTGTCTCTTGTCTTTCTTTAGTTTTTTTTTCCTCCTAATAAGGGCATATATGTAATTGTACCATTCTCCTTTTGTTATAAATAAAGTAGGGCTGGACATCTCAGCGCCATGAGCTTCTTTTCTGTCTCAAATTCTCTCCTCCTCTGATAGTTTTCAAGTAGCAAATGGAAAGAATGGATTAGAAAAAAGTGGGCCTTTGAACCTGTTTCGTCTTTGACCTGGGACTTTAGGGGTCGTTTGGATGCCTGTAAAGTCATTAAGTTGTAAAGGGATTACAGGTAATCGGATTACAGGGCTGTTGGATGCATGAATTTGCTTGTAAAGGCTTTACAAGAGGTGTAAACAGATTACGACTTTTAGCTGTAATATGAAACCTGACAAAAGGCCATGTTTCAAATTACA
This sequence comes from Magnolia officinalis, assembly GCA_021015155.1. Taxonomy (NCBI): domain Eukaryota; kingdom Viridiplantae; phylum Streptophyta; class Magnoliopsida; order Magnoliales; family Magnoliaceae; genus Magnolia; species Magnolia officinalis. The sequence goes on from JAJHSJ010000001.1 coordinate 102,094,027, forward strand.
GGTAAAGTCTTTATAGCTAAAAAGGCATTATACATATTAGAACACAATGGTTGATATACACTCATGGTATGTGGGGTCCACCGTAATGTGTGTGGTACATCCAATCTATCCATCATGTGCTTCCCTTGATGCTCTCCCATGGCCCTAAAAAAACAGTTCGTTGATGATCAAACGGACCACACGAGAGAAGGATGGGACATCCACCATTAAAAACTTCTAGATTGCATTTGGGCCCCACTGTGATGGGTGGAAGACATCCAATCCGTTTAGTATGTGCATACTTTAAACCCCCCCCCCCCCCCCCCCCCCCCCCCCCCCCCCCCCCTTAAAAAAAAGAAAAGAAAAATGAAGTCCTTGTGTGATTGGTGGATTTTGGAAGGTTCACCGCCCAAGCTCTATCTTTATCCATTGTCAACACTTTACAAGCTAGCCAAACACACAATCTGTTTACCTATAAACAAATTACCACTTAAAGGCCAAATAGAATAGCATAGAAACCTTTTACAGCTGAAACTCTTTTCATGTGTAATGTGTTTTCAACTTAAAACTTTATAGGCATCCAAATGACCCCTTAGAGAAACCAAACATCTGACTTGTTCAGATTTGAATCCTTCTAGATGAAGAAACCCAAAAAGTCAAGATCGTCCCCCGTTCCAAACATTTCCCTAAATTTGGAAATTGTCTCTGGACAACTTGTTGGTTATCACATTGGATTTGTCATGGGGTTTGGTGGATTAAAAAAAAGGAGGGAGGAAAAAACAGAGAGAAGGTTGTTATGCATAGTCCCATTCTAATAGAAGATCTCGATGTATGCTCCTAGACCTTGTGTATTAAATAAAAGAAAAAAACATAATCTTGGCTACCACGTCTCTCTTAATTTTGACACCAACACCCTATAATGAATGGGGTCCAAATAGTTAACCGTTAGTTAGCCTCCAAAAGCTCATAGGAAACTTTTTCTTTAAGTATTGCTCCATTTACATGAGACCCTATCCTTTTTCCTAAATAAAAAAGATATTCTAACAACCTCTAAGACCATGGTTCTGAATATCGATATTAGTGGGTGTATGCCCTAGCCAAAAAACTGATACAATATGAAGTCGCGTATCGAGATTTGGCCTGTATCGGTCTGGATCAGACAAATCTTTAGAGAGAGTATTAGAAAAATCAAATATTTAAGAATCTTTCTTTTTTTAACCATGTATTCAATGGTGTATTAGACCATTCTTTGGTAAGAATGTTTGATGTTGGGTTGACCTATTGTAAGCTATGATGTTGATTTATTTATTTATTTTTGTTATGAATTGTTGATATATGGCATAAATTGATATCGTATATTTACGATTATCTTCATAAATTGATATCATATATAGCTAATGCGAAGTATTGGACTATGAAGTGATTCAAATCATAATAGTCAAAGTGTAAAACACATGTAAGTATGGGTATGACATCATTGTAAAACACATATATAAATATATAATTGATATATTTGGTAAAAGTGTTGAAGAGTTAGTCCAAGCGTTTTACCTTGTCAATACCAAAAGGATTGTCGAGCATATGCTCAGCATCGTTATCCTCATCTGCGTTGTTGTATTGTCCATATCCACACTAACAATATTGAGGGTAGCCAAATATGTAGCTGTGTCTCATGACCAATTGGCAGTTGTGATGGTGCTACAAATAATCCCTATATCGACCGAATGGGTATGACACCACTGAGTTTGCCCATGGAGACTGTAGGATCTGATAGGTAAGCATAAGGGTAGGCTCCATGATGTCTTGTTAGTTGTCATTATCATCATAATAGGAATGTATCCTCTAACCACTACCACTCCCATCATTACCATAATATCTCCGAGTTTGACTAATCGCCTTGGTAGCTATGCTCTTTCTACGGTCTTGACTAGAGTGGCTTAGGCTGGGTGCGGTGTTATGTGGATAAGTATAAGTGTTAGGCACTATTGTCTCAGTCTTATTGGCATCATCAACAGGTACATGTGCACTAGTAGTACTGCCATGATCATCACAATCTCAACCAGGACCACCTCTTTCATTGCTAATACTGTTATACCTATTAGTCTCGTTCGTACTGCTAGTCCTTCGTCAACACAATAATTGGTTCTGGGTGTCTCAGAGGCTGAGCTGTTTCCGCAATGAGATTTGAGAATTCAAGTTTCTCACTTTCGGCTGCGTTTCCTCGTTCTTCCTTTGTTCAAGCCATAGGAGTATACCATGATTGGTTATCATCTTGCCCTCTTGATTTCTTCACACACACACACACACACACACACACACACACAACACACACATATATATATATATATATATATATATATATATATATATATATATATATATTATATATAAACGCAACCTCATGTTGTAGTGAATAAATACATTTCTCTTCACCTTTATCTGCTCTAATTAATTCCGACATATGAATGTGGGAGAATTTTTTCCACTTTCTCTTATAACTGGCGAATGATGTTGTCTGACTCCAAATTCTGATTGCGATATTTCGTAGATTATGTGCACATTCATCATAATTGACCCACGATTGAGTTGCATAGATAACCAATGAATATACCAGTTTATTAAATTGGTTAAGACATACATTTTTGTTTAAATTTTACACCCAGCTTATTTTAAATCTTACATATTGTTTGTTATACCTTGATTGGTTCTCTTTATAACAATTGTGCAAGTAGGTCTCCAAAGCTACCCATCGCTAGTGCATATGTCTCCACCTGTGAAAGATCAAGTAATAAGTACTACAAGTCTACATTATGGCATATGTAACGTATTTCAAAATAAAAAAACTTAATTTGAAGTAGTGGTTAACTTATTTCATTAATAACATCAACTTGCCGGTAAATGTTTGGCTCCAACTCAGTTTTTTCAAACTGATTATCCTTTTTATATGTAGGCATGTATAGGAGTGGAGGGTTTAGAAAGTAGTCTACAACCATTAAAGGAGAAAACATATCAATATCTTACATTATATGTCTAACAAAAGTACTAATAAGTTATTGCTCTAAGTATGAACTAAGGAATAGCAAAATAACTGTAACTTTTACTTGCTTCATGGATATCATGGTGAAGAAGTTCATTCCAATGCTTATCTATCATCTTCCTGTAATCCTTGTAGTGTTTACAGTTATGTTAAATTGACAACTCCGCTCTATCCATAGTCTCATAAAGAAAGCCCATCATCGGCATATTATCATCCTTCGGTATTTATTCTCTCTTATAATTGTATACATTTCCATAGGTATGTCACTCACCTTCTTTCCATACATAGAGTTTAACCATTACCAAGATGCAATCATCTCGCTAGGTGCCCCTCTATGATTATATAAATTTCCATAGTTGTAAAATTTGTGGCTAATTATGTTGCCTTGGCCTCAACAACTCTTGCCCTCCTTGAACTTCTTTATAAGGACAATTATCCAATTGTGATTGTAAATGTACTTCGTAATCAAGCTTGCCTTCTTAACCAACTTCAATACACTCTTCTTCTTCTCAATATCCTTGAGGATGAGATCAATCCAGTGGGTTGCACAAGGCAACCAAAACAAACGAGGCCTTTTCTTCATCAACAACTTTCCTACAGCCTTATATGATGCCTTATTATTAGTGACAATCTGCATCAAATTACTCTCCTCAACTTGATCCACCATTCTATCCATACGGTTAAATAATATCTAACAATCTTCACTTCATCAGGTGCATTAATGGCTCTAATAAGCACTAGTACCCAGGTGGTAGTAGACCATGAAATTTATTATGCCCGATTTGGTTGGGCCAGTTCAAACATCGCACATTATTGTGCATCATCTACTTACTCATATCCTTTTAAATGTGTACATAAGCCCCCACTTCATTTGAATACTCTGTGTCAATGTCATAAGAACTGGGTGCTTTAATCCTAGGTCCTGCAACTGCTGTTGCATTCACAAATACCTGAAAATATGGAGAATCATTAACATGTGGAGGGATGCTATTATGTAAAAACAATTTCGTTGCTGCCTTTCCAACATTATCTATAATCTTCTTGGACCAAAATTGCCTCAATTTCTTTTTCTTGCTAGTGGCCTTCCTAAACGCCATTTCATTACTAGGAGGTTGATGCAGGACAATTAACCAATTGCTCTAAAAGCTCGAACTATTAGAGTATGGCGAATTAATCCCTTTATCTCATAGCCCAGGCTTCACATCTCACGGGTTTAGGACTTCAGCCGAACCCCCTTCGTGGGCCCCAAATCACATGGGCCGCCCACCCTGAGTGTGTCCCCGCATCCCACGGGCTACCCCACTCGTGTCCGGTGTGAAATGCGCATTAATCACCCCTGGTGAGGAGTTTCGAACACGAGACTTCTCCCGTGGGCCCCAAATCACATGGATCACCCACCCCGAGTGTGCCCCTGCATCCCACAGGCGACCCCACTCGAGCCCAGTGTGAAAATGCCCCTGCATTAGAGGTGCCTATGGCTTCCTCTCATACTCATCGACATCATGAACGTTGGGCCGAGTGGGTTGTGGCATTTTGCCACCACGTGCTAAATACATGACGTAAATCCCTAAATGATACTCCACTGCCACTACCAATCCCTCTAGCCCCACTAGACCCCCACTCCCTAAATGGCGAACTAAACTAGTTCTCCTAAGCATTTAACATTGCCTCTCATTCTCATGAGCAATTTGTATACTCTCCCTCCTTACCATTATAATCTCTTTATCTGAGTCTTCCTGTAACTCAATGTCCTTATCAACGCCTTGCCAAAGTACACCAAACACCTCTGCTTGACATGCATCAAAGGTGGCCTTTTTCTCTTCCTCCCTCGTCACCTTTTTCCCTTTAATTTCTTCTAAGTTTTGTTTCATCTGCTCATTCACTTCCTTGGGGACGCTTGGACACCCAGAAACTTTACTCTTTTGGTGAGCCAAGTGTTGTTTTAATTGAGTTATGCCCCTGCTCATGCTCCTATTGCATTAGTTGTTGTTTATTCCCTCATATTCTTATCCTGTGTTACCACCCTAAATCTTCGTTTTCATTCCTGACCATTTCCTGATGTTTAAGTCATCAACTGCCAACTAACAAGACTAAGCATCAACCCAAATCTCCAATAGATAACTGTTCAACTTAAGCTACCCAACCCAAATCTCCAATAGACAACAGTCCACAGTACATGACACTAAACAATTGCCCATCACAAGGTCCACAACTCAAGTTATCCAATAAACACAACTCCGCAATTAACAGTCCACTCTGCAAAAATGACAAAATAAGAGAAAATTTATAAATGTTACAAACTTAATAAAGTAATTAATGAAACACATGAGCACATAAAATAACTAACGGTGGGAATTGAAGAAATGAATAATTAGATCTTTAGCTGTAATCTTGTTTTTTATCAAATTTTTATTGTTTGTTTATTTTATTAAAGTTGGATGTTATTTTTTTAAATTAGTTTTATTGTTTTTATTGAATGTTAGTTATTTTATGTAATAATAAAAAAAAAAAAAAAAAACACATGAGCACATAAACAATGTGTTTCAAGAAGCCCAAAAGGATATATGAGATTTGACATTCCCCACCACCTGGGAATTGAAACGTATTTGTTAGAGAAACTGATTGTTCCTTTCCTTCCAAATGGCCCAAAGAATAGCTATGAAACAAAGGTACGGCAAGGACCTAACTTTTCCTTTGAAGTGCACAGTGTGCACTCCAATTCAAGCCACGAGCAACAGAGATGTTGAACCCTGAATCTTTCATTCAATTCCAAATTGTGAGCACCAATGCCACACAACAATAATGAAAGGCAATTCAATAAAAAATGATCCATGGATTCACCATCTTTTAAGCTCATACAACACCCATTAACAATGATCTTGTTTCTGTTTCGCAGGTGGTCTATGGTTAGGATCTTATTCTGACCCACTAACCAAGAGACAGCAACTACTTTAGAGGAACTTTTCCATGACCAGTTTGAAGGATCCGGATTCACTTCTCCTTTACCAGCTCCCCCTATGTGAAGATAGAGAGCTTAACTGAAAAACTAACATTCTTTGCCATTTCCATATCCTTTTGTCCGTATTATCAGAAGTAATTTTGACAGCTTGAAGGTGCTCCAAAAGCCGAGCCAAGTCTTCCATCTCTCCCTCTCTAATACTGTCTAAAAGTAGGTGTCCAAACAATTTGGCCTCCTAAACTTTCAAAGCATTCCACAACCTTTGCATGAAGATGGGATTCAATGCTTTGGAGAGAGGGAAGCCATCTAGAAAGAAGGCTGCTTCCACTCCACTCTTCTTCCCCAAACCTTTTTTTTTTTTTTTTTTTTTTCTGCCCATTGCCAACTGCAAAACCAATTCCCTAAGAGAAAGATGCCTCCATATCCATAATAGCTTTCCAAGTCCCTGAACTTATATCTGGAGTAGCACCAACTGTCTTCTTGAAGACCGTATTTCATCACGATCAGTTTCCCTAAAGTGCCACAGCAATTTTACGAGCAAAGCTTGACCCATGAGACTGAGTGATTTTATTCAGCCTCCCCCTTAATTGTGTCGCAGACTTCTTTCCATCCACAAAATGATGTTCTTCTCATCTTCCGATCTTTGTGAAGGAAATTCTCATTCCTATCTTTCTAATCTATAAAAGACACTCTAGTACATTTAAAGAGCAACACATAATATATTGCAATGGAAGATAGGGCTGCTTTAATGAGAGTGATTCACCCACCCAGTGAGAGCTACCCCCTTTTCCATATTGACAATCCGTGCTGCATGACATCCCAAAATACATGATAGAGAGACTTCCAGCTTTGCACCCTAACATTGAAAGTGGGAAGATCGACACATGATTCTATATTGAGTCCCATTATCTCACTTTTAGAGATTTTTAACCTTGAAACTGCCTCGAAGCATCTCAGAATGCATTTCAAATCCACTGCCTGTAAAGGATCCGCATTGCATGGAATCAACGTGTCGTCCACAAATTACAGATGAGATAGTTTGAGATCTGATTGGTTCACCCCTAACCCCTTTACTACCAAGCCTTTCGATCTTGCCTTTTCTAGCATTTTACCAGGCACCTCCACATCTACAACAATGAGAAAAGGGACAACCTTCCCCTGCCTGAAGCCTCTGGAGCATTCAAATTAACCTTCTAGATTTTTGTCACCGCATTATTTGTTCCACTTTACTTTTCTCTTGTAGTCATTCTGGAGTTCTTTTCTTCAAGCTTTATATCTGACAGTAAGAACCCTCCTTTCTTCCTAGTCAATTTCCTGGAGCTCAAGAAAAATAATAGCAATCACTACCACTTTCCCAAAGTGGTTGGTATTCCAAGTTTTTAGTTTCTCCTTAAGAAGCCTGAGTTTCATCATCAGTTTTGGCCTAGATTACCTCCTGACTGGAATTCTCTATGTGAATTCTTTTGATGCTCAAATCCTGCCTCTTCCTGTTAATATTAGTTCAAGGGAGAAAGGGATTGGAGCCCACTTATCCAGTTTAGAAGACAAAATTATCAGAATCTAGTTGGGGACACACCATTTGCAACACTTCTAGAGTAGACATCACCGGATTTTCTTGATTATTGAACCAAGTTTAGGCTGCACATCCAAGAGGATCTAAGAGGGCATTTTTTTGAATCTATTTGGAGAAATTTAACATGCTTCTCATCATCCTTTTAGATCCAAGCTTTTTCACGAGGAAACTTGATGATGTTGAATTCATCCTTCCATGCACACCCACCGGCCCACCCACCCACACACTATGGATGGTTCCATTTGGATGCGATCCCATCTAATTCTATCCACAATTCTTCCCACACATTTGGATCATTTGTGGCATATACCAACATCATTTTTGTATGCGTGGGGCTAATTTGGACATCAAGTTTGCACCCTCTTTCCCTTTTGGAGATCTGATCTTCTTTAATGATAAGTACATGCCAATGAATCCTATATCAATAGCAAAGAGGAAAGTGAAAAGTGGCCCAGAAAATAAGCGATGTAGATAAGGGTACTACAAACTGTCAGGCTTAGCCTGTTCTATGCAAACACCAGTGGGCCCACAGAATAGATCAAAACACAATTGGAGTGATCAATTCCGACTTCTTTTTCTTTTCGATTGGTAACCTTGGTTTGAACCATCCATGAAGGCCTGCTATTGTCTCTGCACCTTGTATATTCAGAACCCTCTCTTCCATCTTGGCCAATATCTGGCTATTCTAGTTCCTCATCTGAGACTACACTGCCAATTTGCATAGGAAAGTAAGTATATTTTGTTAATGAGTAAGGCACTAGAGGTCTCATAGCCCACATGGCTAGAGAATGGGAAGTTGGAGTTCATAGCCTGTGTGATGTTTAAGCACTTCCATTTTTGAGGTGCTGAAGAAGAGATCATGCTTCTCCAAGTGGATGTGCATCTTTGCTGTGTGAATTGGCAATATCTGATCTATATCCTTATTTAATAGATTTTTTCTTTTCCAAGCTTTGTTGCTTTTCCATTTATGAGATTTAGTCACTGGTTGACATGATGTTGGTCTACAGAAGGAAAATCTGTGCAAGAGATGGTGCATGAAGCTCTTCAGCGGGTCCCCAATCATGATGGTTAGTTTGAGCTAACACTTACGCCCATCTCTGCTATGATGTCTATTTGCATCCCTATTAAATAACACTTTTATGTCCTATCAAATTACATTGGCTTGATTCTGGATGGTAATTGTGACTGCAGGTGACAGAAATATTGATCAGGTATTGCATTCTGTACAAATTTCTTTTCTGTTTGAGTAGAGCAATTATACTGAGTTTTATTTCCTTTTCTATATTTAATCAGGTAAACCAGATTCGAGAATCCCTTGCAATTATGGGTGATAACAGCACAGCCTTTAGCTTGCCACAGGTACGAGTTTGTCTTGGTTTTCTTAATTATGGTTTATTCTCTCTACCTTCAAGTTTCATTAAAGAAGTTTGAGCAGGTGGTATTCTATTGTGTTTACTATTTTAGAGCCCGAATTCTTTGGTGCCATCTAGGAAAAAGACGGGGACAAAAAAAGCAGCAAATAATGGGTTTGGAATTTCTACCTAATTCCAAATTCTCAATTTGGCAGCCAGAAGTGCCTTTGTCAGTTTCAATCTTTTCAACAAGATGGTGCTCCTCCCGCAAATGTGAACTTGTGCACTTTTGGGTTTTGGAAAATGTTATATTTTAATATTTTCTAGATTTGGTATCAAACGAAATAGCACCTTAATGCCAGGTACACCACCATGGTAGGTTAACTTCCTTCACACGTTAGTTGTCAAAGCCAGTTAAACCATTGGATATTCACCAAGTTAGGCCAAGTCTGCATTTGGAAGGTTGAATCCAGTGGAAATTGTGTTCAACTGTTTTCTTTTCTTTGCCTGGATCTTTTGGATTTAAGGAAAGGAGATATAGAAATGATTAGGGGTGTACATCGGGCCGAACCGAGTCGAACTGGGCTCAACCCAGCCCGGCCCGGTCACCAGCCAAACCAGCCCGGCCTGGACACCGGGCCAACTTGTCCAGCCCGAACCCGGCCCGGTCAACAATTGGGCGAGTTCGGGCCAGTTTCGGACCCACGATTTGGACGGCCTTGCTTTTTTGACTCTGCTCCATCTACTCCATGGGAAGGGCTTTGGCAGGTAACTTGAACGGCCTTGATTTTTGGGAAGGGCTTTTGTCATAGATTTTTGAGACTTTGCTCCATCTACAAAGGGACCCACGATTTGGATGGCCTGGATTGCTGTAAATGGTTAGGGTAACTGGGTAATATATATATATATATATATATATATATATATATATATATATATATATATATATATATAGGCCGAGTCGGGTTTCGGGCTGAGTCAGGCCGAACTGGAACCTATCTGAACTCGGCCCGAGCTCAGTTTCGGGCCGAAGAAAATGGCCCGTCCCGACCCAAACTCAGTTCCAGGTCGGGCCGAGTCGAGCGAGTTAATTGGGCTAGCCCGGTTCGTGTACAGCCCTAGAAACGATATAGGAACTGTTGGACACTTTGTGTTTGCCTGTTTGCTATTCTTCTGAAGAGGTATTCTTCCACATGATTATTATTTCTTTTAATGAACATCTTAACCATTGTTCTGAATTTCTATGGCTGCTCTTTTTTGGTATATACACCAAATACCAACAGCATTTTACTTCAGGCAAGTTGCCTTCATTTGGCATTGACACTTCTAATATAGTATTGGGTAGAGCTATGAGCCGGTATCAATTCTTCGCATCTTGTTACAGAGCAAATTTTCTAAAAGGTGTACTATTGAATAGAAGGATCCACTGAGCTTATAGCCCCAATATCACCCTGATCAGATGATTGTAGCCATTCAAATAAGCATCTGCAAAATGGGCAGTTAGGCATTCTACTGTTAAACTCCATTTTGGATGCACTCGTTGTACAACTGTGATCATCTAATCAAGTTATTTTAGGGCCAGGTGCATTCTGCGGTGAAATTTTGATTTCCAGGACTTGGGTCGAAAAAGTAGTGTCTTTTAGATTCCTTTGCGTATCCCACAAAAAAGGCAACGAGCCTATCAAGGTTCAAATTCAGTCAAATCAGGTTTCACTATGTCAGGACATCCCCAAATCACCATATATCTAAGTTTGTGCATACGCTCTGTCCACAGCTCAGATGGTGTTTTGGAAGCTGCTTTGGTGGGAATCTTGATAAAAACATACATTGCCATCTTCAGAGCATAATTCCAAAAAGTAATGGGTAGAAACGCATTAGACATCATGGACCTTACCTTATTAACTGTTTATGGTTCTGAAAAACTCTATTTTGTTGAGGACTGTAAGGTGTGGTCCATCCTCCATTGGGCGGTAGCTCCTTCTTTCTTTAGAAATTCTTTGAATTCGTTCGATCGATATTCTCCTCCATGATTGGTCTTGAGTACTTTTTTTTTTTTTTTTTGGATTTACCCAATTGTTTTTCTACTAAAGCCTTGTACTCTTTGAACTTGTCAAAACCTTTAGATTTTCTATGGATCAAGTACACAACGAAAACGGGAGTAGTCATTGATAAACATGACGAGATATTCAAATCCTCTTATCTAACATCGAGAGGTCAACATACATCGGAATGGATGAGTTGGAGCAAGTTTGTGGATCTCTTCACATTTCCCGAACAAAGGGTTTTCTGTTCATTTTACCTTGTAGACCCACTTCACAAGTTGGTAAAGGTTCAACTGAAACATATGAAAGAGAACTTTTCACAAACTTGTGAAGTCTATCTGCATTGTCATGACCAAGACGAAAGTGCCAGGGAAGGAAGAAATTATCTTGGATGGAGGAACAAACGATATCAAATTCAAATCATTAACTAAAATTTCAGGTGTAGTAAGCCATTTCTCAAAATAAACTCGCACAACTAAATGAAAAAACTAAATAATTACCAAATGCAAAAGGTTTAGATATCGTTATAAGATTTTGTCTAACGTTTAAAAACAATCCACCAAGTTTCGGAGGAACATGTCAGAAGAAGTAGAGGAGATGATGAAATTGTTGGAAAGGCTTTAACAAGTCGTATTGGTGGTGGGTGAACAGGATTCTATGGTGTGGATTAAAGAAAATTTTGGGAAATTCTCAATCAAATTGTTTTATTAGTTCATTTGTGGGTCCTCTTCAAAGAGTCATATTAGCCATACATTGTTTGTGTGGCATTATAAAGCCACGTGGTTGGTGAGAAGGAATAAGGTGTTAATGGTTGATAATCTTCAAAAGAGACGAATGATTCTGCCAAATGTATTTTTTATGTATATGCAAAATGAAGAAATGGTGGATCATCTTTTTCTTTATTGCCCTTTTGGAAGAGAAATATGGGAAAGTTTTTTTTTTTTTTTTTTTTGGTTGAATTTTGAAATTCTTGGGTCTGGTTAGCATCTATTGAAAGCTTTTTTTGGGCTTGACATGGGGGAGGCATTGGGAAGGGAAGTTTGGAAGATTTCTTTGGTGGCCGAAATTTGGGCAGTATGGGATGAGAGGAAAAACATGTGTTTTCAGAGTAGGAGTAGTCAGGTTTTGGATGTATTCAATAGGGCTAAAGTGAATGTATAGGAATGGGCAATAGCTTTTAAAGCTATAGGATTTTAAATTATTTTATTTTATTTTATTTCTACTTGGTGTTCTTGTGTTTTCCTTTTTTCTCTTTTGTATGTTGCATTCGTTTGGCTTCAACCTTGCAATGATAAATCATTGCCTTTCAAAAAATAAAAAAAGAACCCCACCAGCTTCATGACTCCCATTGAAATGACTTCAGTCCTATCACCTGATCCCATCCGTAGATAGCGCTTGTCGTAACTTGGATTCTTGACCTTTCTAAACTCCTGCAAAGAATTGCACATGTTTACAGTGGCCCTGGTGTCGAGGCACCAAGAGTTGGTAGTTCTAGTCACAAAGATTGTTTCATAAACAAATAAGATTATGCACTCCCCGAAGTGCCCCAATTTCTTGAAATAATTGCGAGGTCCCTTCACTTCATTAGAGGGCTTGCCAATGTTTCTGTTAGGTTTTTGAATGCCTCTTAAGGCACTTGTAGGAGATGGTTTGGGTGCAGTATGCTTGTTTGTCTTATTATTGTTCTTTCTCTTCTTATTCCTGCAGTTAGTGCCATGACTTCAATTCGTCAACTACCTCATTTTCTACTGCTAAAGATAGTGCTCGTTTGTCTAGGATACATAGTCGAGTGATGTTCATGCTAGTTATTTGTCAGCATAGACTAAACTCAGTGTTCGAAGTATCATATCACTACAAGTTTCATTGGCCGAGGATACGGAAACAATGTCGATATCACCGATAATATTTTTGATAACCAAAAATGGGGGAAACATGGGGAAAACGGTGGAATTTTTTAGTGAAACTTCAAGAGATGTTAAAATACACACATATTTGCATATTTATGAATAAAAAATTTGTAAAAAGGATGCATACATAATAAGTTTCCATTTAACGGGGCCCTAAAAATGTGTGCTATCGTAAGAAACCCGTCCAACCATCCCATCTATCCACCCAACCATCCATTGAATTTCAGAATACATGATATTATGCCAAGAAATTGTCGACAATTGGAAAGGAAACGAAAGATTGTAGTCTCAATATCGCCCATGCTGCGATAACGATAATATGGTGATATGATTGATATTATCGTCGACAAATTGAACACTGCATGCAACCATGCACTCATAAATTAAATTTTGAAATGGAAATTTAAATAGATTTTTGGCGATATTAAAACATTGGTGATATTATCGAAATATCGTCGTTACACTGGTGATACAAGTGACATATGGAATTTACACAATCGAAAATATTGGCGATATCGATTCATTAGCGATACAAGCGACACCTGGAATTTACACAGTCGAAAATATTGGCGATACTTAGCGATACATCGCCAATACCTCATATTTCTGAGACCACCAGTGTTATCGTTATTGCCAAGCTAGAGATATGGATAATGTCGGGGATATTTCGATATATCGGGGATACTCCAAACAATGACTAAATTCAATGCTGTATTTTATGCCTTAGTACTTAGGATGCTCATAACGGAATGATTTGTACTGTGTAACAGCCGCATCTTCAGCGAACAAAGCTTTGTGACATGGTGGATGGGGATCTTGACCCTATATATGTGAAAAGGAGGGAGCAATTGAAAGATCTTGTCTCTTCCATTATTCGCCCAAAAATTGTGCAGGGTAAACCTCTAAATGGAAAGGAGTTCGTATCTTTTTTAGAGCAGGTAACTTTTCTTTGATTTTCCCATTCCACATAAAAAGTTGTTACCCTACCCCTTGGGAGCATATCATACTTTCATTTGCCATTAAATTTCCGACAAGGATAGCAATGGTTCTGTCTTTGGTTATTAGCTATTTCTTTTTCAAGAGTTTATGATTGGGTGTTTCAGATTCTTGAGGCCTTGAACAAAGGAGAGATTCCATCGACGGGTTCTCTAGTTGAGGTTTTCAACAAGGCAATTCTTGAGCGCTGCTTGAAGTTATACAATCAAAGGATGGAGAGGCTGGGGCTGCCAGACTCAGTGCCCATGCTGCGGCAAGCACATGATGAATCAAGAGAAGAAGCAATGAAAGTCTTCGACGAGCAGCATTTTGGTCGGCATCATGCTAAACGGTCTGTAGATAAGTTGGATGAAGAAATACAGAAGGTATAATTAGGAAGTACAATATCAGAGAGAGATATTATTGAAGTTTCTATTTTCCCCTTTCGCTAAAGCTTTGCTAAGCCCACAATCACCTCTACATATGGCCATATGCATAGGATAACTGAGCTATAAATCATGCAGACTCCATCATGTAGATAACCTGGCCCAAGAGTCAGGCTGATCAACTCATCAAATTGGCAACACCTACAAACTGAATGAATGGTTTGAGAACATAGTTGGCTGTCCACTTTTAACGTACATGTGTCCTCATGAGTGGCCTGCCTGGTATTTTGCCAGATCATTGACACAGTGGACCCACCTTATTTACAGCCTGGATCTCCCACACATGCCAAGGCACATGTGGCTGTGTAGAGGTTGTAGAAGTATCTGTGATTTTAACAATTGGCTGTGTAGAGGTAGACCCATCTATACCATGTGGCTGTGTAGATGTGTGTGTGATTTTAACAAGTCTTCCTGTTGAGAAGCGATTGTCAATGCATCTTAATATCAAAATTACTTTGTTTTAAAGAAGTGCTGGAACATATTATTATATAACTGTATTCACTGTATATTTGTTGAAATTTTGTGTAGATATACAAGAATTTCATTCTGGCAAACGAATATCAATCATCAAAGCTATGTGAGACACTGTACACAAGGTGTGAGGATAAAATGGACCAACTCCAAGTCCTGAGACTTCCTTCCATGGCAAAATTTAATGATGGTTTTCTTCATTGCAATCAAAGTTTTGACAAAGAGTGTGTTGGGCCTTCAAAAGCAAGCTATGAACAACGGATGACAAAGGTTAGGACTAATCTATGCTATTTAATGTCTCAGCGTCAGTTGTTGGCTCTTTTTTTTTTTTTTTTTTTTTTTTTTTGAAATGATATCCGTTTCGAAAGGAGGATGCCTACTGCACACGAGTCCATGAGGACATGTAGTAGACATGGACAAGATCTGGACCCCTGTCTGGAGGCCACATCACATCTAGGCCATGACCTAAAAACTGGCCAATCTGAAAATCCCAACTACTTGATCAGAACAGGGACATTATATGTGATTGTCATTTTTGTCCTCAAATCGATTGGTTAGGATTGTCTTGGCCTGATTTGTGGCCCATGGCCCATGGGCCATCCATGGTGTGGTCCCTTTGAGGAGTTCTTTGGATGTTGTAAGTTTCATGTCCCTGTGAATCTCGTGTGCAATAGCTGTTTGAATCAATCATTGATATGCATTGTTGAATGTTTTAAGCTTCAGTATCCAAGAGTTCTGTTTTAGGCTTCTTGTGGAAGTTCCATGGAAGTTACTTTCACTCATCTCAAGGCGTGTGAATTGTGTGGTTACAGATGGGATCAGAATGGAAGGCTGAAACTACTTGAAATGCTTGTTGAATGTTTTATTCAGCAAAAAACATCAATGTACCCTTTTGTTGGCTTGTTGTGATGTGGGTCTATGCTTTCTTTTTTCCAAAAACACACTGCCAACTCTTGAAAACTGTACTTTTTGTTGAGAGATGCGCTGGTGCTCTCAGAGTACTAAGTTATAGTAACTTTGACACTCCAATCAATTGATCTGAACTGTCCATCAAGTCCGGAACACATTTCACAGGCTGCCATGCAGAAATCGCACTGATCTAATGATCCAATATATCCTTGATTTAGCTTTATTTTCTATAGCCATCCTTTCACCAAGCCATGGATGGGATGGTTGCAATTGCCTAATAGACGTGATTCTTTAGAATTATAAGCAATCCGATGGTCCTTAACAGATAGATCAAACTGCTGATTGGACCTATTTTTGCATAAACAATCTTGACTGTTCATATTAAAAGACATTGATCAAATGGTTAATTGTCAGATTGGTGTGACATTTGCATAGTAGCCCATGTAATGTGTGTTGGACCTAAAGAACGGTCTTGATCAATGGATTGAACTGGCCAAGTGTCCCAATGCAACCATGAGCACTAGAACTCAGAGACTTATGGTGCTCTAGGAGCATTTCTCCTCTTGTTTCCTAATGTGATGAATGAAAACCCATTGTGCTCTTGCACAATCTTCAACCTAAAGGCTAAAGCTGCACCAGTCCAATAAGACGTCATAATGACTTTTAAAATATGATGAGAACGCAATACCTGAATAAATTCATCTTCCATAGTCAATCCACCACTAACAGGCTTGATTTTTGGAATCTTGCATTAATTTTTATTGCATAACCAAAATATAGATGGTTGGTATTCTTAGGGCATATGCATAAATCAGTTAGCATGAATTTGTTACCAGAATGCATGCAAACCAATGTGTCCATGCATCAAGTCTTCCAGATTCAAGGTAGAATTCTGCAGTTACCGTCCAACTGGACCTAAAACAAATGAATCCTGCTTTTTCCATACAACTAGATGTCAATTCAACTTCTATCCTTGGTCTTTGCATTTCCTGATTTTCTGAGTTACTTCTTACATGACCCTACTGCATTATCTGCAGATGCTGGGAAAGGCCCGGTCTCTGTTCATCAAGGAATACAACCACAGGCTCTTCAATTGGTTGGTGGCATTCTCCCTTGTCATGGTTGTGGTGGGCCGGTTTATTATAAAATTTATTTTGTTGGAGATCGGCGCGTGGATATTATTCATCTTCTTGGAAACCTATACGAGGATGTTTTGGTCCGCAGAATCACTCTACTACAATCCCACATGGCACTTCATTGTGGCAACTTGGGAGACTATTGTTTATAGCCCTCTCCTTGATTTGGACAGGTAAAAAAATACTCTCCTGCTCGTACAACTCTGCATGAATTCCTATGCATAAACTACCGATGGGAAGTTTATTAACCATCTCTACCATCCAACCGATACACATATTTGGCTGCTCCAGATCATGCAACAATGTGCCACCTCAGCACAGATTGAATGATCCTAACCATCCTATTGGACGGGATGGATGTTGTATGCACATGATAGGTTGGAACTGGTTGGATGTGAGCATCTATCCTGTTAGGAGACATCTCCATCATCATCATCACCATCTAAGCCTTATCCCAATTAATTGGGGTTGGCTACATGAATCCTGCTCCGCCATTCAACATTATTGAGAGCCAGACATTCAGTTAGACCTTAGGTCATCAAGTCTTTTCTTAAAACCTCCATCCACATCATTTTGGGCCTTCCTCGTGCCCTTTTGGAGCCTTCAACTTATACCAACTCACTCCTAACCAGCATGGTTCTAGGTCTCCAACATTACCAAACCGTCTAACTCTATCTTTGCTCATCTTATTACCTATTGGTGCTACTCCTTTCCCTCATCTTATTACCTACTAGTGCTACTCCTAAGTTCCCTGTAATGCATTCATTTCTAATTCTGTCCTCCTTGCCACTCATCCATTGCAACTTCCTCATTTCAGCTACACTCATCCTATGAACATGATCTTTAAACTGCCCAACATTTCTGTCCCATAAAGCATGGCTGGTCTTATAACTATCTTATAAAATTTCAATTTCAGTTTGAGTGGTATATTATGATCACATAAAACTCCAGAGGTACATCTCCATTTCTTCCACCCAGCATGAAATCTATGTGCGACATCCTCTTCAATTTCTCCACTCGTCAATTATTGATGTTAGGAGATCTCTTGGTGGAATTTTTTTAAAGCTCCAGAGCATTCAGGTGGTGGTACATTGTGTGGACGGTTTATGTTGATGGCCATTTGCACCACTTGGGATGTTGGAGATGGATTATCTGAAGGCTTTCTGTATTCTGGCTACAGATGTGATTCTTTTGACCTGTTACTACCTTATTTTACAAGGAGAAAACGTAGAATGTTTGTCAATTTCTCTCACAGAACTTGTCAGTGACTCGATTTTCGTACATGTGGCAAATGCCAACAAGATCCCAACTAACTGTTAAGTAGGCCCTAACTTTGATGCCATATCCCAAAACTCACATCAAGCTGCCAATCTACCCTTGGATTGGAGGGTAAGTAAAAATGGAAGGTCAAAGGAACTTTGGTGGACCTTTTAATGACCATCTATTTTCATTCCCTGCAAGCCCATCTGATTATTGGTTTGGACCTCACATTTTCATGAATGACATTGACAGACGGTAGTTGGTCCCATTCACATGATAATTTTGAAGATATGAAATTGTCATGGCAATTAAGCCTCTCTCTCTCTCTCTCTCTCTCTCTCTCATCAGAAGCAAAGCCTGATGAGACTCAAACTTCCCTCTCCCCCCTCATCAGAAGCCCGACGAGACTCAGACCCAGGTCATGCCCAAGAGAGTAGCATTCATAACATGGATTCAAAATTGGGCCACTCGGGCTAATTCTTTTGTTTTCGAGTCTTGAGTCTCGACCGAGTTGGGGGTGGTTTGTGGTGTCGAACTGGATTGGGTCCAGCCAAGTCTTAGTTCTCGTACGAGTTGCACTCAACTCTTCCGCCACCTCCAGCTGGAGATGTACTTTCATCTCTTCAACACGTGTTTCTTAAAATTGCATTTCTTCAGCCTTCAGTCCCCATACTGCTTCACTCATGAATGCTTTCATCATTCTTTTTTGGGACAGATGGGCCATTCCCATTGGTGTGTTGCTACTGATATTGATTCTGTACTGGCGGTGTCATGGGAGGAGGAAACATGGGTCCCGCTCATTGTTACCTCTATACAACAGCCACAGAAGCAACTCAAGTCATCAGAGATCAGACTAAAAGGCAAATTCCAAAAAGCTGTTGTATTCTATCAAGTCCTTTCACCCAATTGGACCTGTTTCCATTCGCCATCCATCAACTTGGGCAACACATTTTTTACTGCTCCCAAACTGATGGATATCCGATATTTTTTTTTCCCGACCCCACAAATGGAGAGATGGAAAGAGGCAGGTACAGGTTTCAGAGCATTGGACATCTGCTTCCCTTTGTAATTTTGAGCAATTTGTCAATGATTTATCACTTGTTATGCATGGTTTTGGACGTGGGCCTTATGAACAGTGTTAATTTTTGTAATTGAGTTGGTGGGAGCTGTTATCATATACGGATGTCTGCAATGGTGCTGGCGAATGAACAAAAATGCATGCAGAGCGGTTGTATTGGATTCCGAGAATGGTCTAAGTAACGCTGTTTTGTTTTGACCATGGATTGCAGTTGATCGAATCATGTCAGTATGCATGTCTGGTTTTGTTTTGTTTTTGTTTTGTTTTTGTTTTTTTTTTTTTTTTTTGTTTTTTTTTAATTTCTGAATAGAAGTGAAATTTCAGCAAGGGTTTGTACTTTTCTATCTTTTTTCTTTCTTTCTTTCTTTCTTTCCAGCATGTCACATGCAGAATATCCAATCCGTGAAAAAGGTGGGCCAAACCATGATGATCACCTGAAACAAAAATCAGCTTGATCCACTCACTGGTCAGGACACAGCATCGAAATCAGTAGACAGGCAATGCTGTGGCTCAGTGTTCTGGTGTGGTCCACCAGATGAATGGGTCAGCTTGATTTTCATTTCAGGTGATAATGTAGCCCACCTTTTGCATGGATTGGATATCCTATAAGCACGCAGTGATCATGAGGCAACAACAGAAGACAGCCAATGGTGTGACTAGGTGTGCTGATGTGATCTACTACCTGATGAGTAGCGGTCAGCCTGATTTTCATATTAGGTGATAATACAGTCCTCCTTTGCATGGATTTGATATCCTACAAGCATATGACATGTTGGCCAGAAAAATGAAATGTCTGTATCACAACTTATGATACAATTGCTGTATCTGATCATTTCTGTGGAGAAAAGGGAAAATGGCAGCAAGAGAGTCCCTTACGATTATGTATTTTTTAACCTTCTGAGGAATCATGTGATTCTATGCTGGCTGCCGTGAGCTATACAAGTGGGTCCCTTGGTTTTGAGATGTCACTTGATCTAATGCAACCAACCGTGCATGGACTACTCTGGTGGTATTATCATAACCTCTCAATGGATGCCACCTTCTGGATAGAAAAGAATACAGCAGTACCATACAATTCAAACGAATTTAAGTGCGAAATTTGGGATCCCTACGGTGCAGTCATGGTGGGATCCATCAGAAGAATGGTCGAGATCACCTATCACTTATTCACTTGGGTAAACTCAAGAGCCTGAATCTAGGAGCTGATCCAGTGACTTTTTGAGGCATGGGTTGTACGCCTCTTATACCATTGCCACACCGGTAAATGGGCTTTTGATCATAAGTTGCAGTTTGGATGATCCCAACCCTTTAATCAGGGGCATGAAATGGACAGATTATTAACCCAAAAAAGGGGATACTAAAAGGCAAAAATAAGCTGATGGGCCCTGCTTTGGAGGTTCAGTTATTAGATGGTTATGATCTGCTGGCCAAGTTACATTTTGGTTAGTGACCCATATGATGAATGTTCTGGATCACCATATATGTGCCACATGTAAAGTAGCTAATATGAAGGGAGCGGATATTTAATAGATGGTCGGGATTGTCCTATCAAGGTAATTCTTGGTTAGTAACCAATCAATGGCTGATGCTGTAAGTGGTAAGAAGAAATGCTTAAGGATAGATGATTAACACTGAAATGGGGAGTATGGAACCAACAACGCAGTCATTGTACGTGGAAAAAAATGGATGGCTAAAAAGGGATGGCCAAATGCACTCATTCAGTGTGGATGTGTGGCCCACCTGATGAGTTGCCTCACCACCATCATCATCAATGGGCTCAGTTACATGAATCCTATTCCACCACTCCATTATGTTAAGAACCATATCCTTAGCTTGACAGAAGTTGTGGTGGAAGTTTCAGGCAGCCTACCAACCTGACACAACCCTCATGAGCGTGCAAAACTCCCACAAGCATTATTAAATGCATGCAATAGAAACAGTGATAAATACCCAAAATACTATACTTTCAGCTATGATCAAAACAAATAAATCCAAATTATATTACAACCAATGGGATTACCATACCCTGAACAATGAAAAAGCAACTCATTTGAATATGTAACAGCGACACTTGTCAGTCAATGACCATACATTCTACAGGAACAAAAGTAATTTCATACCAATTATAGATTCCTCTATTCTCCGGTGGTAGACTCTCAGGAGTTTCAACACCTGGTTGAGGGTTCGAGTACCCATAGGTGGTGAAATTCCACTACGGCGTGAGTGTGTGTGCATGTATAATTTTAAAAAAAAAGATTCCTCTATTCTTGGATCAACAGGGAGGATTGCCGAAATGCCGATTGATTTCAAATTTGAGCTATCATCGCAAGTCAATTCAATTTGCAAGAATTATCCAATAACTTTAGTAACCTGCATTGCCAGAACAACAAAGAATTCTCAAACTAGGTATATCACACCCTATCCAGACTTCTACAATCGAAAATTCAAGTTACCTTTTTCTTACATTGGAAAAACACTAACTAGGTTACTTTGATTATTTATGTGTGGGATCTTTGATAGCATCACAACTTAAACTCGATTCACATTAAACTCGATTCACATCAAGCATGGCAACAACTAAGCGACCCATCGGTACAAAGGTGCCCATGGCTTTTATTAGGAAGATATCGACACCTTGAATACGCAAAGCGTAACTTCTACTAATAGAGCAATTAAAATGGCAATGATGCTGATGATTATGTTTGAGTATATATACAAAGACAAAAAGTAGCTGTCCTATATGTGTGGCTAGTATGCTTACCTAGTGGAGTCATACCATGGTATTCTAATGCCATGTCCAAGTAGAGACCAGTAAAACAGGGAACGGAAGACAGAGGCAGGTTGCAACAAGAGCCTAAATGGGGAGTAATTTTCCCGAGCCTGGCAACGGGCGGGTCTAGGGTTGGTTCAGGCCCGGATTTTGAACTGGTCAGCTCAGGCCTACAGGGCTGTGCCTATTCAAAATGTTGATTTTGCTTGGCCAACGCTTGCCCCATTGCCAGCCCTATCTCCCTCTTGGTTCAAAACGGACACTACCATATCCTACTTTCACTGGTTTAAGAGTGATGGGCGGCGATCAGATGTCTTGGGTGAAGTTTTGAATACTGGTATCTGTGGGCATATCAGTTGGGCCCAAAATAGATACAGTACATGGCCTATTGGATCATATCAGACCCATATCAGACAATACAAGGCACATGAAAATCTTTAAAACATATAGGGAAAATGCGAATTTTTTTTGTAAAACATTAGAATCTATCTATTCTGTGTGTACGTGTATGTGTTTATGTATTCACTAGTGTATCAGACTATTCTCTGATAAGAATGATGTCTATCAGCTTGACCTACTGAAAGGCGAAAGTCAACCAAATAGGTCCTAATTGAAAAGCGGGATTTGGTGGATTAAGCCCATCATATATGAATAAAAAGAAGATGAAGGGGGGAAAAGAAGTGATGATGGTTTACCCCTTCTTCCAATATTTCCCAAAATGCTCCATTCTACTTTGATTTCTTGAATCCCACCCAAATCTTGTGTTTTTATCCTACATACAGGCCTAGATCTAGTCTAAAATTAGTTTCTATGCTTTCTTCACGGTTGAAATGAAAAAGTGGAAAAATGAAAAAGAAGTTGAAAATAAAATATAAAAAAAGGGAGCATTTAAGGTTATATCTGCCATAACTGCTCTGTATCAGAAAAATGGGGCATATCGATCTATACCAGCCAATACGGCTCTTTTTTTTCTTAACAGACCAGTTCACAGCATATTGCATAATGGGGTGGCCAATACGGTTCCAATTCGTAATGATATTTAAAACCATGGTCATGGATGCAGATCATGCAATTAATATCAAAGTTTTGGAAATAGGTAAGCACCTGTACTGAATGAGCCCTACTAATCAAGTGCACCCCACCATGTAGGCCCCAAAAGCAGGCTTGTCCAATCATCAGGTCAGCCGCACATGGATATTGTGTTTGTGCCATTTGAATTCCTTTTAACAGCCCATTTTCTTTGTCAACATCTAGCCCACCAGATGATTGGACCACCCAGATTTTCAGGTCACAACACAAAGCGGAGCCCACCTGGATCTTGCAGACATGCTACATTAACAAAAGTGGGTGGGAGAAGAGTAGGACTTGATATCTTGCTACTGTGAGTAGCCCTCCCACTTCTCTATATTGAAGCATTCAGATAATGCGATAATCAGTATTGGATCGGATGCACTTTCTTACCATTTAAACAAGAGGCATTGATCTCGAATATTGCTCCAGCAGCGCCAAGACTCTAGCGGCCTTCCTTCCTAGCTGTCCATCCTCATGGCTCTGGGTGGTCAGTGCGACAAGAGGAATCCTAGCCATCAAGCAATAGAAATCTCCCACTTCCCTGGCCACAAACACCTTCTCCAGGAGGGACAGAACCTCTTCTTTCAAAGCGGGCATCCCCCAATTCAAAACCTCCAAAATCGGGCCAATGGCTTTTGCATTGTGCAGCACATTTGACCCTCTGTTAGGCAATTCTTCTTGAACCAACGTTGCCAATGCTGTAAGTGCTTCAAGAGCAGTCACATGAACACGCTCTTGCAAGAGTCTCACCAGCTCTGGCAAAGCATTCGCCTTTAACAGACAAAAACTAATCTGCACACTGCATACACCTCCATGGGCCTCACAAACAGGCACGTGGGATGGCCTAAAACACCAGCAGCTGGCCGTTTTGGGCATGACTGTAAGCTTAGGACTGCTCAAAGACAAGTTGCCGATCAAGGCCGCTGCTCTTGCCTTTGCAGTTACAGTCCCTGACCTGAGAAAGCTGACGAGCAATGGGTAAGCCCCCTGTTCGACCACCATCCGTTGCATCTCAACATTAGCTGGATCTGTGAACCTGAATAGTGCACCGAGTGCGTTTTCCTTTGCTTCTGTCGTTCCAGTTCCAGATTTCATGATGTTCAAAATCACTGGCAGCACTCCTAATTCAATCAAGTTCCTGGTTAGTTCAACTTCAGATTTCGGAAGATAAGCTAATAGACCTGCAGCTGCCGACTGTATGTTGCCTGGGCTTTCATCCTTGAGAAAATCCATGAAAGCTTCGAGCCTCTGCTGCACGAGAAGGAAGTCTGCAATTCCTTGTGGTTCATATTGGGCCAAACAGAAGAGCAGATTAATGGCGAGTCTCCGAATTTCCGGGTCAGCATCCTCTAGGAGGGTAAGGATGACAGAAACACCATTGGCGGCCGCAACAGCCTTCTCCCGAAGCCCATCCTCGGACTTATAAATGCCAAGTAATGCACGTAAGGAGGGCTTCCGAATGCTAGGAGACAAGGCTTTGTTCTGTTGAATGGCTAGCAAGTCGGCGATGATCTGCTCTAGCTCGAGAAGGGCACCGTTTGCATCAACAAGAAATTCAATACCATCGTCTGAAAGTTTTTCTAGGATTTCAGAGCAGCTTGCTCTAATGATCGCTGGCACGGGCACGGGCACATGGGAAGAGAACATCTGTTCTAGAATGAGAGGAACCCCACCTGCTGATGCTATTAGATTCTTATTTTCACGGCAATTTGACAACTTTAACAAAGCGGCGAATGCCGACTTCTTAGATTCGAGACTCCCTGACACCATTTCTACCAATGGACGTATTGCTCCTTCCTCACCAAGGAGCTTTATATTCTGGTCAACCAACTCCATTTTCACAAGGACTTCCGCCATTGATATCCTTGACAATTCCACCCCTAAAAAAGATTCGATGTGATCAAATAAAATGGGCGGCTTCAAATTAATGGATTAATATCAATCATGTACAAGTGCACGGAACATGGAATGAAAAAAACGGTTACTTAATGGCCGTAACAGCCATTATGTAATGGTAACAGTGGGTACTCTTAAGCATTACAGGGCCAAAACAGCTGTTACGGGAGCATACAATTTTTTTAAAAAAGGCTGTTACGGCCCATATCATAACGGTATTATAATTATTGAATACCTTGGCATGGAAACAAGCACATGCATGAAAATACACAAAGACCAAAGATCCTACAAGCCCAAACACGAACAACTACCTACCATTTCACACAAATAATTGAATTTAGTGTTATTTGCAGGAACCATGGCTAAAGCTGCCAGCGGCGGCAAAATAACAAGGTGAATAGCCTAAATTGTGATTGTGTTGATCTTTAACAATGACTGTAGTATGAAAATAATATTTTAGTTCATAAATTCATGGATTAGTAGTTTTTCTACTTAAATTTTGACTTCTGATTAGTCAGAAAATTGCATGGCTCCTAAATGTTACCAGATCTATCAATTTCCTCAATTCCAAGAGTTGAGGTTAGATGCAAGAAGCCCACCCATTTTAATCGCCTTGAAACCCTTCAAACGAGCACCTCAAAAACTGAAAACAATTAGAAAAGGACAGAAATGTTGACAATCCTACAAATGGAGATTCTTTTTCTTGAAAAAATCAGCGGCTTCTTCTTTTGAACAATAAAAAATTTGTTAGAGAGAGATAAAGCTCAATCAATGGTATAAGAATCCACAATACAAATTTGAGATTTATAACCCACCCCCCCCCCCCCCCCCCCCCCCCCCCCCCCCCCCCCCACACACACACACACACACAAAAAAAAAAAAAGAAGAAGAAGAAGAAGATCTGTGATATTGTGGACTTCACTACACATTCAACAAAATATTCAATACTGAGGAAAGGCTTTGAATATCATTAAAAAATGCAAGATTCCAACTCTATGATTTCTGATTACATTCATCAAATGACATTCTTGAAATACCATTTAATAATGAAAATGGTAAGGGTTGGGAGAGGGGTTAGACTCAAAGTCAAACCAGTACAGGCATTAAAAAAAGAAAAGAACAAGAGTCTCAAGAATATCATTTCAAAGTACAGCTTGATTTTTTCATAAAAATTGGATTCAGTAAACAACACATCATGAGTTTTTTTTTTTCCTTGCTTTTTTTAATTATCTCAAGTGGAAACCAAAAAGAAAAAATAAAAACATATGCCTCAATCAAGTCTATTTAAAAAATTGAGTAGCAAATCTAGTCTACAAACATTGACGTCCTCTCATATGTCATTTTAAACCCATGGAAAGTACCATACTTCACTAAGTAAACCCATATGGTTGATACAGCCAATACTGCCACAATACAACTGTGAATTTTTAAAGGGTCATGGGCATTAATTAATATTAGACCATTTGGAAGGCCTGATACACAGCAGCCAATGCATATCATATTGGCTGATGTTTTAAAACACAAAAAGATACGTTCTATGGACTATCTGTGCTTATCAAGTCGAGTAGAAAACTACTAGTACCAGAGGATGACAACCAACCCAATCAAGAATAGTTCTGCAAATTCAATTAATTATTTCGGTCATTGATTTGTTTTCCTTTTTTCCTTTTATGGGTTGTCATTATTCTTTTTTATGAAATATGATGATTTATTGTTACAGATATTAATGATTAGTAATTGATGATTGAGCAATTTACATATCTTTGTACAACACAATCTAGATATCGGTCTATGGGCTCTAATTTGGTGCTACTTGGTTATTACTCAGATAGAACAAACTTATTTCATAAAACTAGTAGATGAAATTCTATGTTTACTGAAATTTTCCAAAGTTCATTTTTGAAAATATGGGTAAATTAAAAACAAAAATAAATAAATAAATTTAATTCCATATATATCTTTTTAGAACTTTTACAGCTTTTCATTAACTTTTATTTTGTGAAGTCCTCTTGGATTCTTTAGTATTTTGGTCTTAAGGAGTCACTGACAGAATAATCCTCTAATCACACTAATGGAAATCCACATTGGGTCCTCATCATACTTATAGCTCTAGAGTATTGCAATAACCAATTACCTTTTTGGGCTGTTTGAGAAATGAGATCTCAAGAGATGTAGTCGCAATAAAATATCAGTTAATGGAAATGACTAAGTGTATGAATTTCAAGATTGAAAAACAGGAAGAATAAGAATTACAAATTAAGACAGAGTTGAAGATTCTATTATAAATGCTTCCACATCCACAATCGAACCCCACAAGAAAAAAAAAATGAAATAAACAAGTCACGTAAAGACGGTAATGGAAAATGGAACCTAATATAGATGCATAGCCTAGATCATGGCAAGTGGCTGACTAACCTTGACAAAGGCGATTGATAAGCGGCTTATACCAATTGGCATTAGCCGCACGAGAAATATTATTGTCATCATCATCACAAAGCTTCAATAAGATTGTTTCTGCTTTCTCCGCTGATTCTGTTACTGGACCATTCAGAAGCATGACAAGGAAAAGAATAGAACTAGTTTGCTGAGTCACCCTCTTCAATATGGCTGCATTCCATCCAGAACCATCTTGCAAAAGGTCAAAGAGCAAGTCAACTGCAGGCTTCGATATACTTCGACCACGTCCTAGGCAGTGAACTATGTGATCGACTCCTCCAGACTCAACCAATCTATCCTGAACATTCGATACGAAATATTGAATTAAGACAGAATTTACAGCATAATGAAAGATTTCGCTATAAAAGAACCAAGAGGAATTGTGTGACCGTTCGTACAACTGAGGCCTATCGCTTAGTGATCTAGACCATTGCTCTGATGTGGCCACCATGAATGGACAATGTACCAAGCATCTCCCTGGTGGGAAATTCCTAACCCTTCAACCAGTGGCCTACAAATAGACAGTTTCGAAAGCAAGCTGCAACAGTACATATTCAATGCAGAACTGCCAAGCATTAGATGGTTTGGATACTCCATTCTGGGAGACCTATGGGCATGGTGAGTCTATGGCTGCAACCATCACATCAGTAGTACAGATCACAGAACCGTAGGGCAACAACTACAAAATCAAGGCTAATCATCTAAAACTTCAGACATTTCTAGTGATGAGGTAATGTCCCCACAATTCCATCAAACTTTCGAGAAGTGCAACAGGACATATTCAAGCCCACATGCATCTAGTGCAGGCACATGCTAGTTGCATTTAGAGATAAATTCTTTAATGATGACCTTTGCTAAGCCCACACGCATGTACAGATCAGGTAATGCAAATGCCAACACATAAGATAGGCATGGCAGCAAGGTGAAATATCCAAGCCATCCATCAGAAGGGTACAACTATGTAGATTCCCTATCCAAAGAATTGGATTGGTCCATTAGTTCGGTTTGCCATAATTAACTGAAAAGATATACGGTTGTGAAAAAATCAGCCAAAGCTTTCTCACCCATCAATTTATTTCACTATTCATGGAACACCTCCTAAATGGACCACCTTTACCTTCGGGCAGTAACATCTACATAGTGAGGTCAACCTAATGAATGGCTTGGATATTTCACCTGCTTGCCATGCTGGCTTATGTGGTAGCATGTGCATTAGCTGACTTGTACAGGTGTCGGTGCTTAGTAAAGCTCTTAAATGCTTATGAAAGTTATAACCTCAACTAAGTTATGGAGGGAATTCTAGCCTGCAACAGAAGGGGGAAGACTGCGGTCGGTCTGCTATATTTAGATTTCCCAACTTTTTTCTATTTTCCATTTTTTTTTTTTTTTTTTTTTTTACTATAGATATTGGGATAAGCCCTCGTCACAATGCAAGCAGATTTATGTGTGCCCAAGACTCAAATTGAGCATAGATTATTTTTCCGTAAGCTTAATCCAATGCTGTAAGTTGTTCAAAATAAAGCATGCAAGAAAATGGCACATGAAAAATGTGCAAAAGAAACAGTTTCGAAAGAGCTTCTCACCTTGTTCCTGACGTGCCTATCAACGATAGCCTTTAATGTAATCAAAACCATTCTTTTCACATCTTTGTCGTGTGAGCTCCCAAGAAGTGACACAATGTTGAGGATGATTCCTTCGATACCAATCCAATCCTTGTTGATCTGGTTCTCTCTGATAAGCTCCTGCAACTGCATCAGAGCTTCTTTGTTATCCAGGTTGGATTCTGACAGCAACTTGCCCTTGGCAGATCTAATTTTAAGGCAGTAGTTGAGTTCCCGCCACTCTTCGATTGACTGCCTCAAGCAAACATTGGGCCTTAGTGTCAGATCCTCAAGATACTGGCCCGTCTCGGGGTCTCTTCTCTGTCCACTGATGATCCAAGATTCAATAGCTGCTCTCTCGCATGTAGTACCTGTGCAAAGACTGACTGGGTCAACCATCACGGCAGTTTGCTCTATAGGACACATGAACGACTTGAGTGGCGGGATGTACTCATCCTGTTTATATTTCTCTATTGTCTGAACCCGGCGATAATACTGCTCCTTAACTTCTTCTTGGTCATTGGCAGCATCCGCTCGAGACAGCAGCTTAATAACCTGTTCTAGAAAGAGCACTTCGGCCTGTTCTTTGCGTTCGGCAGCTTCTTCTTTTTCCCTTCTAAAGCTCTCAAGCTCTTTGTTTATTTCAGTTGGCTCGACAGGCACACCTACAGCTTCGGCAATTGCTTCTAACATGTCATTAGCAAAGTTCTGATCACTCTTTTGCTCTTGAAGACCCTTAGCCAACCTCTCGACGATCCGAACCTGCGACTGGGAAGCTTGGAACTCAGCCTTTTGCATTTCATTGTGTAATATGTTCACTTTATCTGATATATCAGAAAGGATTTCGGTGCTTGCGAGGGATAAAGCAGCTAGAGACCTTCCGATATCTCTTGTAACATCTTGCACCTCTTTGACTATATGCCGACACTTGAGTAATAAGTAGAAACGGGAACAATTTTTGCACTTCTCAACTAAATGATTGGCCTTCTTAACATCTCCCTCAAGATACTCTAACGCCTGCCTTGCAGCATTCGAGTCTTTCAGCTGGCGGCGCTGCAATTCCTCTAAGACGGGTATGATGTTGGAAAGGTATTCTGACAGGGTCTTGAAGCTTTCCTCCTGTATGAGATCTCTAGCCGCTTGAACCGTTTTGATTACCTGATCTGTGAGCAAAGCCAAAAAGGTCCCGATTGGTATGAGTTCCACCAATGCCATTGCATGAAGTTTTCAAGGGGAATCGTCTACTGGATATAATACAAATCTCATCAATTCAATCTCCGCATCGCTTCTGCTCATCTTTTACAAAATCCATTTCTATCCATCTAAACCATTTGAGTATTCCATTTGGCGGTGGGGTTATTCTCTATCCATGACCTCTGCCGAGCATATATGAATCCTGAAAACCATAATCATCCTTCAGAATGCATCTCACTTAGCTACAAGTTTCTTATGACTATCCAATTCCAGCATTCAATCTGGAAAAGAGAGAGCTGAGAAACTGGATAGTGAAATACATTTTTCACAGAAAGAACTTTCAGCATCATTCCATCAACAACGATCAATTCACAAAATAAATAAATAAATAAAAAGCTTCGGGACCTTTGAAGAAAACCAAGAACAAGATAAATGCTTCTTTCACATAAATAGAATTTCTCAAATTTATCGTCGAACAATTCAAGAAAATTGGAAAAGACGACTACATAAAGACCGACCCATTAACTAGAACATCTGTCAGATGAAATAAGCTTTTCAGTTTCACTCCATGACAATGGCTAAATTGAAGAAACGTAAACTCCATAAAATCCTTGAAATTGAGTCCACCCACCCACTCGACACAGTAACAGCAACAGAATATAACAAAGTAAACACCCTCAAATAAGCAAAAATCAGCCCCTAAAAATACATTTCTTCAAAAGAATCACAAATTCGTTCATCGAGTAAGTATAATTTAAACACACAACTACCATGCGTAATAATTTCAAAGAAATTTAAGAAACACTCAAATGAGAAAACCCATCTCCCTAAATCGTAACCTTCCTTAAAAAATAAAAAATAAAATAAAATAAGAGAGAGAAGAAGAAGAAGAAGAAGAAGAAGAAGAAGAAGAAGAAGAAGAAGAAGAAGAAGCCCAATTCATGATCATAGAAGAAAAACACACCCACCATGCATAATAATCCAAAAGAAAACACCATTACACTCAATGGAGAAAACCCATCATCAAAAATCATAAATAATTCCTTAAAGAAAAAAAAAAAAAAAAAAAAGGTTACATCTGCTCAAAAACCAAAAAAGAAAAGAAAAGAAAAAAATCCCAAATTCAATCATCCCAAAATAACAACCCCCCAAGAAGAGAATCTACACCCAACAACACACCAGGAAAAAAAAAAACCACAAATTCAATACACTCCAATGCAGGTATCCAAACTCAAATATCTAAGCAAACAGACAGAGATGAATAAAAGACGAGCTTTTTTTAACAAAAAGAAAATTACAAATAAATACCTCCAAGAAATCAAAAAGAAAAAAAGAAGCATATGATGGAACTCCAAAATGGCATTAGAAAATCCTCCCCTACAAAATCAAATATCAACAAAGAAAAGCAGCAACCTTTTCTCCACCACCACCACCACCACCACCACCTCTCTCTCTCTCTCTCTCTCTCTCTCTCTCTCTCTCTCTCAACCTTTTCTCCACCACCACCTCTCTCTCTACAGATTGTTTTCCTGTTTGTAACTTTTAACACACTACTTAAAGAAGGCCATTTCTACAATCAGTGAATGTATGAAGACTTGGTGAGTCAATGCTATTGAAAGAAATTAATCTAATTTCAAAAAATATTGTATTTGGAGTTCTCTCTTTCTCATAGGAGGAAGAAGAATCAAATGTAGGAATTTGTCACCACACATTTGAATCGTATAGAAAAATTCTCTTTTCTAACAAGTGGGGCCAATGGTTTTATAATCCAGACCT
Source organism: Magnolia officinalis (assembly GCA_021015155.1). Taxonomy (NCBI): domain Eukaryota; kingdom Viridiplantae; phylum Streptophyta; class Magnoliopsida; order Magnoliales; family Magnoliaceae; genus Magnolia; species Magnolia officinalis. Next base: position 102,125,895 of record JAJHSJ010000001.1, read on the forward strand.
TTAATTCGCACCTTCCATGGAGAATTCTCCAAAAATCTCCAAGATAACCAGAGTTGGACCGTTGTTCTATTTCACTTATTTACAGTCTATCTCTAGGGCACAGATAGAAAGGTTAAGATTGTCTTATCAAGGATTATTTTTTGATAGATAATCGATCAAAGATGGTACACATCTGACTAATGGTCTAGATTACGAGAAATACACTCCAGTTGACAGATTTAAAAACTCGTGTATATTATTAAAAAAATGCCGGCGGTGTATCATATAATTCTCGTGTAAGAAAAGGACGCGGATTGCCTGTGACCGAACAGTAGTCGGAAGCTGTATGGGGCCCGCAGAGATGCCCTTGACATATCCACTCCGTCCATCAGTTTTTCAATACCACGATAGGACAGTTAGCTAATATTCAGACAGATCTAAAACTCATGTGAGCCACACCAAACGAAAAAGTAGGAACGGAAGGGAAACATCCACTGTTGAAACCCGACCATCGTTCAAGGGGTTATTACCACTCAGATAAACTGTAGACACGAATATCATACTGATACAAAACTCCTGTGGCCCCCACAAAGTTTCCAATGGTGATCGTTTAATCCCCTCTGTTTCGTGTGGTGTGGTCTTGAGAAACTAATGGACGGACTGGATTTATCACGGGCATCTCTGTGGCCCCACATAGCTTCCAACTACATAAATTTCAATCCGCGTGCAAGGAGGTGGAAAATTGCGGAGAAAAATCCGATTATTGACGGGCATCTCTTCTCGAAGCAGCTTCTTTGAAGAATCCGATTGCAGACGTGGAAAACTGCAGAGAAAAAGCGTCCATCAGATGTGTTGCAATGAAATTTCCCGCTGGAATTTTCTTTTTTTAAACACTGATACTCTGTAATAGCTTTATTGACTGTACGCAAACGCTTTAGAAATTACTTTGAAGTTACATCCGTCCCAAATAAGTCAGGTTGGATGGTCCAAATCATCTGTTAGGTGTGTCATGAACCAAAAATTACATCTTATTTTGGTCGGGACTCCGTTTGTTTTCTGTAATCGTGTGGTGTATATGAGCATGTGAATTAATATAGCACTTTGATTGGAACCAATTAACTCTGACCTTAGTGCCAAAATATATTGATATGTTAAACTTGGCTGTATATAACCGTCTCTAAGGAAATCAATCGCCTACTCAACCACTTGAATAATATTAGAGGGTAAGGTTATTTATCTGAAAATGAGTTACAATCATTTTCAGATAAATAACCTAAAAGAACTTTTTCAATAAACCAATATGATTAAATAAAAGGAAAAAACTCATAATCGACGGCTAAAAATGAATGTAAGAATACATCTCTTAAAATAACAGCTAATATTAGATAATGCTCTTAGCGTGGTTACACATCCATTTATTAAAGGCTTTAATCTAAACTCATTATTGTTTAGCCTAAATACGTGACAATTCTGCAATGTGTTGAATTTTCCTTTATACATCGACCATCCGATTAACATAATTTTAAGGGATTCAATCTGAGATGTTGATGCTCTATCTAGATTTGGAAGAACAGACATCAGATTAGGTAGTAGATTCACTTACTCGAGAACCTGCTCAACCGACAGCTTTCTTACTAGACATGAGGTTCATTAGCTGCAGTATTAGTAGGTACAGAAGCATTTTGACAACTTCTTTGGCTCATAATTCCACTGAACTTTTGCACTGCTAAGTATAATTAGTGTCATGTGCAAAAAATTGTTGGCACTCAATTTATTTTTTGTCACATGCGGTGTGTGCAGGCATGCCAGAATCAATAGAGCGGCTTGATTAAAACCAATTAACTTTGACCCCAGGCGCTAAAATAGGCAAATACATCAAACTTGACAGTATGTAATCAAATTTGAGGAGATCGGTAGCCTACTCAGTCACTTGTAAAATATTTATAATAATCAAGTGATAATCGGATGGTGGAGTTCTTCCTTTGAAGATGCGTTACACTTTGCCTTTCACTAGAAATGACTTTTTCAATAAACGAGTGCAATCAAACAAAAGAAAAAAAAAAAACTCATAATTGATCATTAAGAGTAAATGCAAGAATGCATCTTTTAAAATAATTGTCGATATTGGATAAGGATTACGTTCAATATGTGAGCATAAACTTAGATTACAACTAAGAAATTACTGCTACCGAATTATCGCTACTCTTAAGATAGATTGAGATAAGATAAATTGATAGATTTGATTTATTTCTTGGATTTGGTTGTTATTGTTTCCTTTGCTAATCTTCCTATTATTTATAGATTTTTTCTATAGTTATTTTTCAAACGTTTTTCTTTTTATTAGACGGTTATATCTACTGAGGCATCGCCATCTAAATCCTCTTCTTGTTACTTTTTTCATTTTGATTATTCATCTTCCTTTGGCTAATTTATATTCCCCTTGGTCATGGTTTGCTCTTCGATTACGTTCCGCTTCGCTTTTGTACATCTTAATCATGCTACTTTGTTGGTCAGTAAATGATTTGCAGTATTAAATATATGTTAGATATAATTTCTTAAAAAACACTCCAAATATCTCAAAAATTCTTTTCATATACCTCCTATATCTGGTATAATGCCACGTGTTACCTCTATATTAGCTTTTTCAAAATAGTTAAAAATAAGATACAACAATTTTATTCCCTTACTATTGGTTTGACGGACATTTAATGGGTAGTTATGAAGGAAAGCATCCAATGATCCTACTTTAACAAACAAGCATCCATGAATCAACATTCAGGATTGTTCAGCTAATCTGATTTTGGGATGCTGACTCAGCAACAATATTGTACGTAGTTTAGTTGGTTTAACTTGGTTTAACCTATGCCACGTGTACAATCTGAGTGGGATGTGGTTTGGCGGGTGATGCTTCACGTGGCTAGTGGTCGATGCTCTATGAAAATGATGATGTATGTGTTTTATTCATGTCACTCATCCAGTTTTTTAGATCACTTAAAAGATTAATCCCAAAAATGAGGGGACCTAAATCTCAGGTGGACCACACCACAGGAAAACAATAGTGATCAAATATCCACCATTAAAAACATTCTGCACCAACTGCAATGACTAAACAAATATCACCTTGATCCAAAACTTTTGTGGCTGGCCCCAAGAAGTTATTAATGGTAGGTGTTCCATCAACACTGTTTCATGTAATGTTGTCCACTATAGATTTGAATCTACCTCGTTTTTGGAATCTTACTATAAAATGATCTAGAAAAATGGATAGGGGACGTAAATGAAAGACATACATTATGGTGAGCCCCAAAGAGCACCAACTCACTAGCCAAACCTTGTCTATCAACTAATGGGGAAATGCCTAGTCCAAGTCCACTCAACCTGCACCATGGAAGCAAACACGAATTACTTGGGGGAGTGCTACTTGGGGCCGACCTTAGAACCAATAATGTGTGACCCTAGGGACTATTTTGGCATATGCATTATATATCCACCACGTCCATTTATTTTTCAACTTATTTTGGTGCATCATTCCTAAATAAAGTAGACAAAAATTTCAAGTGGACCACACTATGGGAAAAAGTGATCGTTGAAGGGCTATCATTAAAAACCTCATAAGGTCCATCATAATACTTTTTACCATCCACTTGTTGATAAGGTTACCTGGACTTAGATTAAAGGAAAAACAAATGTTACCTTGATTCAGAACTTTTGTAGCTCACCAAAGATTTTTAATAGTCAATAACTGAGGTTCCTTGTTACACCCGGATCCATGACTCAAGTGGAGTTACCGCTGTCTCGTTTCAACACAGAGGTCTTGGTATTGATTCCCTATAAAGGGTAGCTAACATTGAATATGAACTGACAGTGCTAATAACAAGCTGACCAAAAAAAAAAAAAAAAGAGAAGAAAAAAGAACTAATGTACCATGTCCATGGTTTGCCTAAAATATACATTGCTTCAGTTTTTAGATAATGCCGCGAAATAAACTGAAAAAATAAATGAATAGCATAAATATACACTGCGTACATCGAGGTAGTCTTCTAATCTTTTCCCACCCACATAATTAGTTCCTTAACCATAATCATATTATAAAGAAACAATGTTGATTGAACGCCCACCATTGAAAACTTCTCAAAGGGCTACAAAGTTTTCTAAGAAGATTTTAACGGTGGATGTTAAATCACTTCCGTTTTCTGATGGTGTGGTATACCTGAGATTTAGATCCCTCAGGGCCCGTTTGGCCGGGATTGGAAGGGAGTGAATGGTATTAGGGTGGATGGCGTGGATTTCTAGGTAATAATGGTGTTGTCAGCAGATTGTCTTGAGATCCATGGGATTGCTATTTCCCTGGATTGATACATCCAGTCCGTTTGGCACGCCCAGCCAATCCGGAGATTAAAGCTTCCGATCCCTTCCAATCCCACTAACCAAACACGTCGCAGGCTAATTTGAACGGAATAGGATGGATTGGATAGGATTTAAAGATAATGATGGCGTTGTCAGTGGATTGTCTGAAGATCCATAGGATTTGGATCAGATCACCTGCACTGTTTGGCACGCCGGGCCATTCCCGGGATTTACCATCCAATCCCTTCCACTACCATCTAATCCCTTCCAATCCAACCGGCCAAACGGGCCCTCATTGTTTAAAAAAGATTAAACCTTAAAATGATATGAAAAGACGGAGGCATCGATAAAACACGTCATCTACGGACAGCGACAATTCCAAATTCGATTCAGACGTAGGCTCGTGTGAGACACGTAGCAGGCAAATCGCGCTTGAAAGCTATTCAGTAAAGTCTGGTTATTACCGTGCCTGCGGACTCGGATTTTCTACAAAAATGCTCGGGTGGGAAGGGAAACGGTGGTCAGTGCACCGTGGGCGACAACATGAAGTATGTGTTTCATCCATGCTGTCTGTTGGGGACAAAATGTGCTAAGTTCAGAGACTCGGATTCTATTCCTCGGATTACTTAGGGATACATTGATCCGAGGGGAGATCATGACCGACGAAACCGAGGTAACGTCCGAGTCGGTTTGGAAGATAAAACTGAGTAAACGGTTAAGTCGGTTCGTATGGTTTATCAGCGGCTAAAATATACCTCGGCCGATCCACTTTAGATTATCCGAAGGAAGAAAGGACGACGTAAAAATGGGCCGTCATCCCGAATATCTCGGGATAAGATCTTCTGTCACGGAGATCACGAGATCGCGTAAGCAGAACGAAATCCAATCTCCGTGATACTGGGAGAAGATCTCGTATTCGTCATCAAGAGGAAAATCTTCGTACGATAGAAGGTATTTCTCACATCTATAAATGGAGTGGTCCATTCACCTTGAAAGGTACGCAAAAAACTCTCTCCAGAACCCATCAATACAATAAGACCCAGATTCCTAGCCTGACTTTGGCATCGGAGGGTCCCCTGCTCTAGCCGGGGCTTCCTTTATTTGTTTTCTGTGCAGGTACTCGAAGGTCCCAGCGGGGAGAACCAGATTTTTGCATCAACAGTTTGGCGCCGTCTGAGGGAATCCAGTTTACGAAAAGTCATCTTACGCTCTCCCCATGGTGACGACTCGTAGGACGGTCCCAGAAGAAGATCTGAATGAGGTCGCAATCACAGGACCATCGGGTCCAATAACAAATCCGACGGCTCGGAACTTACCTAACAATCGCCAGCGAGCCGCGGCCGGAACAATTAATAACCAAGAGGGTCGTAATAACGAAGGTTTGGACCAAGAGGTTCAAGAAATCCGGTCCGATGTGAACATGATGAAGCAAATGTTGGAACGGATGTATCAGCAAATGCAGCCACCTTTGCCTCCCCAAGGGGAAACAACGCACATCCCGACCGCGGTAGACCCTCAGCCGTCCGCACCGCAGCCGATCCGCCCGAGTCAAACCCGAGGTGATCCCGAGCCGCCTCCAGCCCAATCAGATAACGCCGCTTTGCCCCCGACTGATCTTCGGCATGAAATAGATAGGAGAAGACGTAATCGACCTCTGATAGAGGGTACGGCGGAAAGCGGCGAACCTTGGAAAGCCGATATCCAAGACTTTAAAAGAGAAGTGCGAGAAGAAATGGCGAAAGAAATGGCAGATATGAGGTAAGGACGAAGCACATACCCGGCCAGGTCCGAGGCAAGAGCGTCCCCTTTCGTCGACGAGATTATGCAAGCTCGGCTGCCTGAAAGGTTTCGGTTACCTCAAATCACTCCTTTCGCAGGCAAAACTGACCCGACAGAGCATATCGAATGCTTCAAAACCTATATGGAGCTCCACGATGCCTCGGACGCGGTGATGTGTCGAGCCTTTTCCCTTACGCTGACCGACGTAGCCCGGCTGTGGTTTAAACAGCTGAAACAGAGGTCCATCAGCTCGTTCGCCGAACTGAGTGATGCCTTTCTCACCAACTTCATCGGCGGAAAAAAGAAATTAAAACCCCCTGCTCATTTAAATAATATAGTCCAGAAGCAGGGAGAGTTATTGAAAGATTACATCAAACGTTTCAATTTCGAATCTCTTCAGGTTCGAAAACACTCGGAAGAAGTAGCGCTCAACGCTCTCATGCAAGGAGTTAGAGACAAGCCGTTTCTGGCGTCTCTAGACAAAAACCCGCCCGACACATTGGCAGAATTTATGACACGGTCAGATAAGTATGCAAACGCCGAGGAAACGCGGATCATGCGTGAAACCAAATCTTCGGTCAAAGAGCCGGCCAAAAAAGCCGACTCAACTGAAGGGAAGAAACGCAAAGATGACCAAGTGCGTGACGAGCGACGATTGAGCAAACGACCAGATCGAAGATTTTCCACATATACCCCCCTGAACAAAACTCAGGAGCAGGTGTTAATGGAAATCAAGAGAGAAGATTTCGTCAACTGGCCCAATAAGCTCAGAAGTAATCCTAATCGGCGGGACAAGAACAAATACTGCCATTATCATCGTGATCACGGGCATAACACTGGTGACTGCCGTCACTTAAAGGAAGAAATCGAGCGACTCATAAAAGAAGGCCGACTCAAAGAACATGTGGTCAACGCCGGGACAGCCGAGGGACGACAGATCGAAAGACAACCCATGGAAGAAATTCGGACGATTGTCGGCGGACCGCAAGGCGGCGGTGATTCAAACAACGCTCGGAGGAATCATGCGAGGAAGCTTAATCAGCCCGAGTCCGAGCTCTTGATCATAGACCGACCTGCGAAAGAAAAGAGAAGGGCGAAATATTGCGTTACATTCACAGAGGAAGATGCCCGAGGGATCCATCACCCTCACGACGACGCGTTAATTGTCACCTTGACTATCGCCAACAGGAGAGTCTTCCGAATACTCGTTGATACGGGGTCATCTGCAGACGTGCTATTCACTCAGGCGTTCGATAAGATGGGAGTAGAACGATCCACGCTACGTCCTGTTCGGACCCCATTAATCGGTTTTTCCGGGGGACAAGTACTGCCCGAGGGGATTGTCTCGTTGCCACTCACCGCTGGCAGTGCCCCGTATCAGAGGACGATGATGATCGATTTTTTGGTCGTCGATCAGCCTTCGGTATACAACGCCATACTTGGCCGACCTTCTTTAAGTCTTCTGCAGGCCGTGATATCCACGTACCATCTTTCACTGAAATTCCCGACTGACTTGGGAGTAGGAGTTGTGAAAGGGGACCAGCAAGATGCGAGGCGATGTTACATGGTAGCTGTAAAAGGGTCTGCCGACGGAAAGCCGGTCAACGTTTCAACGATTGAATCGCTAGACCCACGGGGTGAAGGACATGAACGAGGGCGGCCGATTGAAGATCTTATCTCAATTCCCTTGATCGAAACAGATGAATCCAAGACAGTGCAAATTGGCTCATCCTTACGATCCCCCTTGAAAGAAAAGTTGATAGCCCTGCTGCGTAGGTATGCCGACGTATTTGCCTGGAGTCATGCGGATATGCCCGGAATTGACCCGTCTATAATCACTCACCGACTTAACATCGATCCGACTTATCAACCGATCCGGCAAAAGCGACGACCGCTCGGACCCGAACGATATGCCGTTATTGAAGAAGAAGTCAGCAAGCTCCTCCAGGCTAGCTTTGTCGAGGAGATACAATATCCGGAATGGGTCGCGAATGTCGTGCTCGTAAAGAAACCCAACGGGAAGTGGCGAGTCTGTATTGATTATACTGACGTAAATAAAGCCTGCCCGAAGGATAGCTTTCCGCTCCCAAGGATAGATCAGTTAGTAGATAGTACCGCTGGACATGAGCTTCTCAGTTTCATGGACGCGTACTCAGGGTATAATCAAATTGTAATGCATGAAACAGATAAATCAAAGACGACCTTTGTCACTGACAAAGGTCTTTATTGCTACCGAGTGATGCCGTTTGGTTTGAAGAATGCCGGCGCAACTTACCAAAGATTAGTTAACAAAATCTTTGCTCGGCTAATAGGTCGCACCATGGAAGTATACATCGACGACATGCTCGTCAAAAGTGTACACGCGGAAGACCATGTAGACGATTTGGAGGAAATGTTTCTCATCTTACGGGAATTCCGGATGAAGTTAAATCTGAATAAATGTGCCTTTGGGGTGAGTTCTGGAAAGTTCCTCGGATTCTTGGTGAGTCAGCGAGGGATAGAGGCAAACCCAGAAAAAATAAAAGCTTTGCTCGATATGGAATCTCCTAAAACCATCAAAGATGTCCAAAGGTTAACCGGACGAGTTGCAGCACTAAATCGGTTCTTATCCAAAGCCACGGATAAATGCCTTCCCTTCTTCAAACAGTTGAAGGGTCGACAGACCATGGACTGGACACAAGAATGCGAAGCGGCGTTTCAGCAACTGAAATCATGCCTCGGATCCCCACCTCTCCTGTCAAAACCCGAACCAGGGGAGTCTCTGCTTCTCTACTTAGCGGTATCCGAGGCGGCAGTTAGTTCGGCCCTTATTCGAGAATCCGAAGGAAAGCAACTGCCGGTTTATTATGTTAGCAAAGCGTTATTGCCTGCAGAAACAAGGTACCCACATTTAGAAAAAGTAGCATTGGCTCTAATAACTTCTTCCCGCCGACTTCGACCGTACTTCCATGCCCACACCATCATCGTGATAACCGATCTTCCACTCCGCCATGTTCTGCAAAAACCAGAGGCGTCAGGCCGACTCACGAAGTGGGCGATCGAGCTGAGTGAATTCGACATTCAATACAGACCGAAAGCGGCAGTCAAAGGACAAGCCGTAGCAGATTTCATTGCAGAAGTAACGCCGTCAAATGACCTCTCAGTCAACACTACGCCCGAGAATACTGCAGTCCCTATAGGCCCTGTTACTTGGAAATTGTTTGTCGATGGATCGTCCAACTCTAAGGCAAGTGGGGCTGGAATAGTACTGGAAACCCCCGATCATACATATATGCAGTATGCCTTACGACTGGGATTCCAGGCGACAAACAATACAGCGGAATATGAAGCATTGTTGCTCGGCCTCCGACTCGCGGCTAGTATGGGAGTTACGCACCTAAGCGTGTTCAGTGATTCTCAGTTGGTCGTTAATCAAGTTACCGGTGTATATCAGACACGGAAAGATCAATTAAAGGCGTATATGGAAAAAGCGAAGGAAATGATCAGCGGGTTTCAGTTTGCCTTGTTACTCGGATCCCTCGTACAGAAAACAGTAAAGCCGATCTATTAGCAAAGCTCGCCTCCGCCGATGAAGATGATATACCCCGGTCTGTTCCAATCGAATACGTCGCTAAACCGAGTATAAACGAACCATTTGGCTCGGTCGTCAACACAATCGATTCAGAGCCTTCCTGGGCCGATCCAATCATTCAATATCTCGATAAGGGTAAGCTGCCTGAAGATCGCACCGAGGCTCGACGTATTAAAATCCGAGCCTCCCGTTATACTATGCTTAACGGAATCCTGTACAAAAAAGGATTCTACGCCCCATTGTTACGATGTCTCAAACCCAGCGAAGCAAACTATGTGTTAGGCGAAATTCATGAAGGAATCTGCGGAAATCACTCTGGAGGGCGATCTCTCGCCCATAAGGTGTTACGACAGGGGTACTATTGGCCTACGATCCAACATGACGCTCGTAAGCTTGTCCAAAGATGCGACAAATGTCAGAGGTTCGCGGGTATTCCGAGGCAAGCTCCCGAGTCACTAACGCCAATGACTGGACCTTGGCCCTTTGCACAGTGGGGGATTGACATTATAGGCCCACTACCAATGGGAAAAGGTCAGACCAAGTTTGCCGTGGTGGCAGTGGACTATTTTACAAAGTGGGCCGAGGCAGAGCCATTGGCAAAAATAACCGAACAGAAGATCATAGATTTTATATGGAAGAATATAATCTGTCGATTCGGAGTACCCCGCACCATCATTACCGATAATGGAAGGCAGTTTGATAACAGAAGTTTTCGTGAAATGTGCAATAACCTCGGAATCAGAAACATATATTCCTCCCCTCATCATCCTCAGACTAATGGGCAGGTTGAGGCAGTCAATAAAATCATCAAGCAACATCTCCGGACCAAGCTTAACCGAGCCAAAGGGAGGTGGGCCGAAGAACTCCCGAAAATTCTTTGGGCCTATCGGACTACGGCTCGGACCGCGACAGGAGAAACTCCTTTCTCACTCGCCTACGGCTCGGAAGCCGTCACGCCCGTTGAAATCATTACCATCGGCCCGAGTCATTTCGTTCAACGCGGAAGAAAACGAAGAACTGTTAGCACTCGGGCTCGACCTCCTGGACGAGCAAAGGGAAATGGCACGATTGCGTACAGAGGCCCGGCAACGACAAGTGGCCCGATTTTTCAATGCCCGAGTCAAAATCAGGACGTTTCGAATGGGAGATATGGTTCTCCGAAAAGTGTTTGCCAACACAAGGGAACTTGGATCGGGCACACTGGGTCCCAATTGGGAAGGACCTTACATCGTCTCGGAAACCGTCCGACCAGGTACATATCGGTTAAAAGATCTAAATGGGCAGTCATTGCCTCATCCTTGGAACGCTGAGCATCTTAGAATTTATTATCCATAACTCGGCACTCGAAGCTTGTCAAGAAAGGTTGAAACTAAATCAGACGAATAAAACCAAGCGTTTCCATTCATAAACCATGTGTGTTTTTCATTCTATATGGGTTTTACAAAAAAAAAAAAAAAAAACAAAAGAACACAAAACTGGGCCTGATTATTGCCCTGAGGCGTCCCCAGATGGACCGGCATCGCCCCCATTCGTGACATCGGCGATGTCCGGATTCTCGGACTCTGAGGCTCCTGTCCCCTCGAGTTCGGACAGGTCGAGGTCGGGAAAAGCCTTCTTCATGTCCTGGACGCATTCTAGATACCCGCCTTGGAATAGGCGGTCCCTCTCGTCTTCAAACTCCGCGGACTCAAGGAAAGTTTGGACGGCCTGATCCCTGGCCTTTTCGGCCTCCTGAGTCTTCTCGTTGGCTTGCTGGATGAGTCCCGCTGCCTCAAGTTTGGCCCGAGCCAAATCCTCCGCACAGGAAGCGTGAACTGCAAGAATTCGTCGGTTTTCCTCTTCAGCCTGGGAGAGAAGAGCCAACACCCGAGTTGTCTCGGCTTGTGCCTCATCGAGAGCTCTCCTGGAAAAAACCGCCTCTGCCTTTGCATCTTCGGCAGCTTTCCGAGCCAAGGCCGCTTCGCCCATTAGGACACCGACTTGTGTTTCGGCGTTCTCGCGTCTCCCCTCGGCCTCCGACAAGAGGGTTTGTAGTCGATGGGCCGAAGACAGTTCCTTGCTGGCCTTAACAAAGCAGGGAGCAAGTTCAAAAAGCACCCTCGCCGCATGACCGACGGTTTGTGTCGTAGGAGCATTGTAGAGGCTGATGAACTCTTTCTCACTCCCATGGGCTAAGGCCCAAGGAACCATCCCCGACACCACCGTCCGCAAGACGGACGACTCTTCTTGACTCGGCTCCTCCCTTCTGGAGGATGTCTCTCTCGTCTCCTCCCCTCTGGAGGATGTAGTTCTCACCTCCTCCCTCGAGACTTCTGCTGCAACATGTCCCGAGTCGGGTGCCGCGGTCTGAGCTTCCGCAGCCGTGACCTCCGTAGCTCCCGGCCTGTCTTCCGGATCAGAAATCACGACGACAGGAGTCGAAGAACTGACCGGTTCCTTCTCCTTCCGCACTACTTTTGGCCTCTTCTGCGGTCGCGGCTCCGACAGCAGAACCGAGCGGGGGGGAGCTTTAATCTTCGAGACCGCCCTAAGCGGAGGCCGAGCTCCAGTCATCTCTGTGGGGGCTGGGTCAGGAACAACCCTAATATGGGGCCGAGCTTCAGGCAAATCTAAAAAGAAAAATGGAGATAGTCAGAAAATATTCAAAAGGCACATAAAGATACATCTTCAATTACCTGTGACGGCCGAGTCTAAACCTGCGAGATGGAGGCGCTCGGGCTGTAAAAGCACCTTCCAAGACCTATCCGCAGGGTCTAAGGCCTTCAACTCCTCGATCCGAGCCAAGGCACTGGATCTGAGCTTTTGTCGTTTCTTCGGGATATCTGTCAGAAACAAGTTCATCAGAGTCAAGACAGTATAGAAATGAAGATGAGAGAGGCCGAGTTAAAAGATACTCCGAATCACCTGCTTTTTGAAACGCCCGAGGGATACGAGCCTCATACGGCCCAGACTCAGCCGTCTCCCATCGGCCACAAGCCCAAAACCAACGTTCTCTCCAATGTTTGTTGGAGGTGGGTGGGTCGGTTATTAAGGATCCGCCTCCGCCCCGCCAGGCAGCAAAGACGTAAAAGCCGAGATAGTTCGGATTTACGCGAACTTGGTATAAGTGGAGGAATTCGTCGACAGATAGAGGTGGCTGCTCCAATTCGGCCCACAGCACTGCACATCCAAATAAGTTCCTCCACCCGTTCGGAACTATCTGTCCTGGGGCTATCCGAATCCGAGACAAAACGCCTCGGACGATGGGCTGGAGGGGCAGACGCAAGCCGCATTGCATCGCGACTTGGTAGATTGCGACCGCCCCAGCGGGAGGGTGGTCTGGCAAATCATTCGGGCGAGGAAGATAAGTAATGACCGATTCGGGGACATGATACCCGATTCGGATTCGGTCCAGATCCGCTTCGGTCAGAACCGAGGGAACTGGACCACTTAGGTCGTCCCCCGATCCGTCTCCTTCGGACTCAGCCTGTGTCGAGCATGCGACAGGTACCGATCCACTGGCCCCTTGAGTCGGCTCATCAGCAGGAACTGACCCAAACGTTCCCCCGACAATTAGTGTTTCTTCTTCTCCTCCTCTCCTTCCAAATCCATTGGAAGGTTAGGCCTTCCCGGGCGAGTTATCAGAGACGACCCACCACGAGAGGGACCAGTGGAAGCAGGGCGTTCCGCCGGAGCTTCAGTAACCCTCTCGGAGAGGAAAGCAGCATTTGCGTCAACTGCTATCTCTGTCAGTAAAGAAGGCGATTCCGCAACGTTCCAAAAACGTTGCGCTTCGCCTTCATCTCCGGAAATTCCCTCCTGAGGACTCTGAGAACCTCTCGCCGCCATTATCGTTAATTAAAGAAGAAGGAAGGACTCACCGGAGAGGAAAGCGGAAATGGCGTCGCTGACAGTTAAGGAGGAAGGAGAAAAGAGGAAGAACTGAAGAGCTTCAAAGGAAGGAAGGTTAGAGCGGGAATGGCAGTAGAAGTTTGAAATGCGGGGCCTCCCCCTTTTTTATAAGGTTGCCAGATAGCAGGTGTTATTAATGAGGAAATGATTCGACTTCTGTCTCGACTCCCCCGTTCGACACGTGGCGCGCGCTGCCCGACGACATTAATGACCTTGCTACGTGCCCTATCCTCATTGGTTGACTGAACAGTTCGGCGGCTGTCAGCGACGCGACGTCAGGAAATGAACCGTCTTCATCAAAAGCGACACGGAACGCATTAAATGTGCTTTATTGTCTCGGCCTGAGCTATGAACCGACTCGAATGCTTACTACTCCTTAGCATTATATGAAACGCACGGAGTAGGGGGGCTTACTGTTGGGGACAAAATGTGCTAAGTTCAGAGACTCGGATTCTATTCCTCGGATTACCGAGGGATACATTGATCCGAGGGAAGATCATGACCGATGAAACCGAGGTAACGTCCGAGTCGGTTTGGAAGATAAAACTAAGTAAACGGTTAAGTCGGTTCGTATGGTTTATCAGCGGCTAAAATATACCTCGGCCGATCCACTTTAGATTATCCGAAGGAAGAAAGGACGACGTAAAAATGGGCCGTCATCCCGAATATCTCGGGATAAGATCTTCTGTCACGGAGATCACGAGATCGCGTAAGCAGAACGAAATCCAATCTCCGTGATACTGGGAGAAGATCTCGTATTCGTCATCAAGAGGAAAATCTTCGTACGATAGAAGGTATTTCTCACATCTATAAATGGAGTGGTCCATTCACCTTGAAAGGTACGCAAAAAAATCTCTCCAGAACCCATCAATACAATAAGACCCAGATTCCTAGCCTGACTTTGGCATCGGAGGGTCCCCTGCTCTAGCCGGGGTTTCCTTTATTTGTTTTCTGTGCAGGTACTCGAAGGTCCCAGCGGGGAGAACCAGATTTTTGCATCAACACTGTCCATTTATTTTTTCCAGACCATTTATTTTTTCCAGATCATCTTATGATATTGACCAAAAATGAGGTATATATCAATCTCAAGTGGAGCACATTACAGAAAACAGTGTTGAATGAGCGTCGACTATAAAAAACTTTTAGGAAGCCACGAAAAGTTTTGGATTAAGCTGATCTTTGTTTTTTCCCTTCACCTGGGCATGTACGACTTAATCAACAGATTGGATGTCAAATAAACAGTACAGTGGACCTTAGGAAAATTTTAATGGTGGATATCCAATCACTATTGTTTTCCTGTGGTGTGGTCCACTAAGATTTATATCCCTCTTATTTTTTGGATTAAGCCTTAAAATGATCTGTAAAAATGGATGAACAGAATGGATGAAACGCATACATCATGGTGAGGCACAGAGAACACCGACCACTGGCCAGCGGGCTGATGGCAGGGGGAGTAGCCCATCCGTTCCCGGCATGAAGTTAGTTCGCTTGGAACTTAGGTGGGCGACGGACGCGGATTGCGTCCTACCTCCGCCCGGACGGTAATCCGTCCGGGCAGGGCTCTGTGGAGCCCACCGTGATGTAACTGTTTTATCCCGCCGTCCAATGATTTTTTCAGAAAATTTTAATATGTGAACCAAAAAATGAGGCAGGTCCAAGGCTTGAGTGGACCACGAAGTGGGGATTGAACGTCCACCATTAAAAGCTTCTTAGGAGCCAGAGAAGTTTCGGATGAAGCTGATATTTGTGTTTTCACTTCATCCACGTCTACGTGACCTTATGAATAGGTTTTATGGTAAAAAAAATCACCTGATCCCTTAAAAAGGTTTCAACCGTGGGTGTCATATCAGTACAGGTTCCTTTGGTGTGGTCCACCTAAGCCTTGGACCTGTCTATTTTTTGGTTCATATATTAAAATTTTCTGAAAAAATCACTGGACGGCAGAATAAAACAGTTACATCACGTCCCGGACAGATTGTCGTTCGGGCGGGGTTAGGACGCAATCCGCGTCCGTGAGCGATGGTGATGTTTGTGATTGCGAGTTTATTTCCAACCCCACACCACCGACTTTGCTAGTGGATAAGCCTCCTGCCAAGTGAGCACCGATGGTCCTCGATCTGATACAAATGGTTCACAGGAGATAAAAGATGCTCTACAATGATATATTATTATATCTACATTGATTCATTCAATTGGCAAGATCATTTTAGAGAATGAACCCAAAGCAAATCATATACAAAGCTCAAGTGAACCAAACCACAAATGATAATGGGTATAATAATTCTCACCATTAGATTATTAGTAGGGCATAACATTTATTTTCAATCTAATATGTTCATAATGTCACACAAACTTGGATGAAGAGGAAAAACAAATATTACATCGATCCAAAACTTTTGTAATTTTCAAAAGGGTTTTAATGGTAGATGATCAATCCCCCATCGCTTTTTACAATGTAGTTCACTCCATCTTTACATGATTTGTCTTATTTTTTAGGTCAAGCCTCACAACCGTTCTCCAAATGGATGGGCAATTTGATATAATACATACCTATTGATGATACCCACAGAACTTGGTGACCTCAACACACTAACTGGTTGGTGGGCACACCGGCCAATCCGCTTGATATGAAGAGGCTTGGCTGATGTACCACACACGACTGACCTACCTAGTGTAGGTAACTGTGGTGTCAAGTCAAGCACTTAAATTCCTTGAGGTCGATTACAAATAGTTGGAACGACAAAAGTCATATGGGTCAAAATTAGAGCTGGGCATGTCTGATCCAATCCGGTGGATCCGACCCGATTCAAACCAAACCGACGGCCTGGATCGGTGCGGATCAAGTTGAGCCATTCAGATCCCAATGTTTTTTGGATTAGGTTCGGACCGTGGTCAATCCGTACCGATTCGATCCGAAACCCGATCCGAATGGATCCGATCCAACCAGATCTGGAGCGGATAAACCACATGCATTCACAGGGATGACGATGATATCATACAATTATACTATCACATTCAGCAACAGAAAGAGCTTCTATGAGAGACAAAGCTTTCGTGAGAGAGAGACGGAGCTTTCGCGAGAGAGAGACCTGTATTCAGAGGGAATGGATTGGCTACTCCCCCAGCCACCAGCCCCGTGGCTAGAGGTGGGCAAAATAGACTCGATCCGATGGATCTGACCCGATCAGACCCGATCCTACCCGATCAGAACAGAACCGACGGTCTGGATCGGTGCTGATCGGGTAGCACCATCCAGATCCGAATTCTTTTCAGCTCGGATTCGGATTAGGCCTAATCCAACCAGACCAGATCCGATTGGATCCGATCCAAAAAAAATATCAAAAAAATAAAAATAAAAATCATTTCAGCCATCAATCTCTCGCACCCAAATGACCTGGATCAGAGACTAAGTTGAAAAAGTAATTTTTTTTTAAAGGATGGGTGCTTCCGCACCATTACAGTTGAGAGATTGAGAGAGAGAGAGAGAGAGAGAGAGAGAGAGAGAGAGAGAGAGAGAGAGAGAGAGAGAGAGTCGTATCGATGGAGTCCGATCGACTGACGAATCGTGAGCTCCATTTGAGGTAGAAAGAAAAGAAAAATACCAGGAAAGGAGGAGAGAGAGAGAGACAGAGAGATTGAAAAGTAAAACTGCATTTATACCTTTTCTGTATGGTACTCTGGCTTTGTATGACGCTTGATACACATCCACTCCAATAATACATAGTTGATACTTGAGAACTTACATCTGGACCGATCGGAACCTAGCCCATTCGGAAAGCCGAGTCGGGCACTGATCGGATCAGCCAATCCATCCTTCGGATCTGTCCGATTCAGGTGGTGCAGATCCGGTAACGGATCTGTTCGGATTCGGGTAAGTCCAGTGGTATTTCGGTTCTGATCGGGTTGGCCCGGATCCGATCCTAACAGGACCGATGCCCACCTCTACCCGTGGCTGGTGGCGAGTGCTCCGTGAGCCCCACCATGATATATGTGTTTCATCCATTCCATTCATCCATTATTTAAGATCATTTTAGATTTTAATGCCAAAAATGAGAGGGATATAAATCTTAGGTCGATCACACCACAGGAAAACAATAGTGATTGGATATCCATCATTAAAATCCTCCTAAGGCCCACTGTACTGTTTATTTGACATCCAATCTGTTGATCAGGTCATACAGGCCCAGATGAAGGGAATAAACAAAGATCAGCTTGATTCAAAACTTTTATGGCCCCCAAGAGGTTTTTAATGGTCGACGCTCATTGAACACTGTTTCCTTTAATGTGGTCCACTTGATATTGGGATATACCTGATTTTTGGTTTCTTAAGATAAAATGATGTGGAAAAATAGATGGACAGAATGGATGAAACACATACATCATGGTGGGGCCCACGGTGCACCGAGTTGCTATAGAGCTATAGGTACGTGTACGACGTAGTTATAGTTGTAGCTGTCAGTATTAGTTAGGATTTCAATGAGATTTTAGTGCGAAAGATGGGTACTAACTCTCCTAGAGCTCCGAGTTGTATGAACAATTCAGCGGAGATCAAAGTTATATGGCCCCACAGTGATGTATTTATTATATCTAAATCGTTCATATATTTTTAGAGATCATTATAGAGCATTATCTAAAAAATGAATAATATCCAAAGATCATCTGGACCACACCACAAATAGCAACAGAGATAATGATTTTCACCGTTAAACAATTAGTGTGGTCCACTTGATAATTAGATCTTTCTTATTTTTTTGTCTCAAGCCTTAAGACGAGCTTGCCAAATGAATGTACGGTTTGGATATAACACATACCCCATGATTAAACCCATAGAACTTGCTAACATCAATATAGCAAAGTGCACCTAAGTATGCACTTTCGTGTCGTGCACGCCAAGCTCTGAGTTGTATGAACGGTTCAAAGGAGATCAAAGTTATATAGGCCCCACAGTGATGTATTTATTATATCTACACTGTTCATATATTTTTAGAGATCATTTTAAAGCATTTGAAGAAAAAAATAATCACATTTAAAGCTCAAATGGACCACATTGAAAATAGCAGCAAGGATATCCAAATCTTTCCCAATATAATCCGATCGGTTTTCCTGATCGAATTGGACTCGGATTGGATCAGGTCATGTACAGTTCGAATCGGTTCAAGTCAAGTAACCCGGACTCGGTCTCGGATCGGATCGAGTTCGGGTTAGGCCGTTGTGATTTAAGATCGGACCGGATCCAATCCGACTTAGTCCGATGCCCAGTTCTAGTCAAAATGATATATTTATTATATTCATAATATTCATCCATTTGGTGAGATCATTTCATTGCATAAGTTAAAAATAAATTATAACCAAAGTTCAAGCGAACTATACCATCAGTAGAATCAATAATTATCACTGCTTAAACATTTGTGGAGCCCATCATAACATTTATTTTCCAATCAGTTTATAAAGTCATATAGACAGGAAAAAAAAAAAAAAACAAACATGTATCAGGTCGATCTGAAACTTTTGTGAACCTCAAAAGAGTTTCAATGGTAATTGTTCAATCTCTGATACTCTTTGCAACGAGGTCCACCTAGTTGAATCCGTGTTATTTTTCAGCTTAAGCCGTCTGACGAGCTTGGCAAATGGACAGATAATTTGGATATAACACATATCTCGTGATGAGGCCCAGAGCTTAGTGATGTCAATGCACTAGTCACAGTCACAGTCACAGTTACAGTGGTGTGTGGTACACTTGCCAATCGGCTTTTAGCCTGCTGTATTGGCTTGTCTACCGCACACCAGCTACGTAACTGCTGTAGGTACGTGTAGTAAGAAGGCGAGCACTGACGCTCCTCGAGTTATACGAATGGTCCAAAGGAGATCAAAGTTAGATGGCCCCACACGGTATTGTATTTATTATATCTACACTGTTCATATATTTTTAGAGATTATTTTAGAGCATTATCCAAAAAATGAACCATATCCCAAGATCATCTTAACCACACCACAAATAGAGTAGAGATAATGAGTTTCACTGTTAAAAAATTCATACGGCCTACCATAACATTTATCTTCCATCCAATCTCTTCATAAGGCCACAAAGATTTCATTGGTAGACTTTCACAAAGATTTCAATGAAGAGGAAAAATAAATTTCATACTGATCCAAAACTTCTGTAACCACAAAAAGGATTTCAATGGTAGACTTTCAATCCCCACTGCTTTTTCGTAGTGTGGTCCGGTTGATAGTTAGATATATCTTATTTTTCGTCTCAAGCTTAAGACTAGCTCGCCAAATGGATTGACGGTTTGGATATAACAAATACCTCATGATCAACCCCACATAACTTGCTGACGTCAGTAAATCAGCTATATAG
The DNA here is from genome assembly GCA_021015155.1 of Magnolia officinalis. NCBI lineage: Eukaryota > Viridiplantae > Streptophyta > Magnoliopsida > Magnoliales > Magnoliaceae > Magnolia > Magnolia officinalis. The sequence continues at coordinate 102,145,823 of JAJHSJ010000001.1, forward strand.
CTGGTGTGAGGTACACCAGCCAATCTGCTTCCGGTCGGATCAGCGACGTCCCATTGATTTTGATCGCACCCACCTGATGACTTTGAGGCATGGTGATGATGCCGTCCCTTTGGACGGTTGAGATGTTCCACTTATGGCCGTACCTAATCATTTCTTATTAGTCATTAATAAATGGCGTACCTAGCTCACCCACGTGCATGAAAGCGGATTCTGTCCTGTCCCTACAAAGGTTTCAACCCTGAACAGTGGGTGTTACTATCACTTCTACTTCCTGTAGTGTGGCCCACTTGAGTCGTTGATATGCTTCTCGTGGGGCTTAAAGCTTAAAATGATTTGAAAAATTGAATGGACGGTGGGGATAAAACCCATACATCATGGTGGGCCCCACACAGCCCCTGCCTGGATAGATCATAGTCAGGCTGGGCAGGACGCAATCGGCTTTCCACATGCATGGGAAGCGTACTACGTAGTGGCCCACACACCACGAGTCATCATGACAGGACATTCATTTAGTGCATCTGGCAGGTGGGACCCACCGTCTTGGTGATCCGGCCAAATGGAATCACGGTGTGGTCCACTTGGGTTTTAGATCAACTTCATCTTTAAGATCGTGCCGTAAAATGAGCTGGCAAAATAGATGGACGGCGTGGATAAAACGAATACATACTGGTGGCAGGGTCACCCCGCAAAATGCTTCAAAAAAATGGAACCGGTCAACCATCAGGTACGTCAGACCAACCCAATTTCCGTCTGGTACAAGCGGGTGCATATGATTCAGTGATCCAAAACCGTTGATCTGAGAACAACCTTGGATGGGCCATGAATCACCGTTCCTCCATATTGGAAAATCGCAACCCTTTGGACGAAATACATCAACGGTTCAAATTCAAGAAATACAAAACCAGCATACTCGAATGCAGGGGAATTCCTTTTGTGAATGGGCCATCCTCTTCAAGGCCGATCGGATCAATGGTTTTGATAATTCTCAACTTTGAGCCCAACTTGTATAAAAACAAAAACCCAAATGGCACTGTATATCCTTTTGGGCCCACCTTCCTACACTGCACCTCTATAAACAATAGACGGTCTGGAAATGAAGTTCTAACCATCTCTTTCAATGAATGTGTAGCCTACTCGATCGTAGGCCAGCCCATCAAATTATTTGGTCAGACCATCCACATGGTGGGCCCCACTTGATACGTGGCTTGATTGTCCTGCAAACCTACCTGTACGGTAAGTTTGATGTGCGTATGGGGTGGGGTGCGTAGGGCCAGCAAACCTTTCGTGGACGTAGATTGCCCGTTCCCTCAGGCACATGAAGTTCCTGTAGTCAGAAGCTGTGTGGGTCCCGTAGAGATAATCCACTCCGTCCATCAAATTTACAAGACCACATTAGGACGTTAATATAAAGATCAGGCAGATCGAAAGATGATGTGGGCCACACCACGCGAAACAGTGGGAATGAAAACATTCACTGTTGAAACCTTCCTGGAGCACCATGATGTTTATATGCTATCCAAACCGTTCATAAGGTTATTAAAACTCAGATAAAACGTAGACACAAATATCATCCTGATAGAAAACCCGGCCCCACAAAGTTTCCAACGGTGAGTGTTCAATCCCCCGTGTTTTATGTGGTGTGGCCCATATGAGTTTTGAATCTGTCTGAATTTTGAGTTCCATCCTAATCTTATCTTGCAAAACTAATGGACGGAATGGATTTATCACGGGAATCTCTCTGGGCCCCACACAGCTTCCGAATATATGAACTTCATCTGCATGGACCTTTCTAGAAAGAAAAAAGTTAGTAGGATTCCCAGCTTATGGAGGGTCGGACCATAGCCGTTCCAGTCAAAGTCTAAGTTTTAGGACCGGTGGCAACTCACATTAACTCGTTCGGTCCTGAGTGAGTCATGACTTGGTTCAGTCGTGGTTGACTGGTCTTATTTTCAATTCTGACTATTGACCGTTGACTCAAGGAGTCGCCAGTCCATGTTCCAGGTCTTGACTGGACTGATTTTTCCAACAGTGGTTGGTATCCATGAAAAGCAAAAACAACTCCATATGGGCCTAGTTCCATTGTCGGATGGCGCAAGCTATGGATATCTAGGCAATTTCAATTAATCCCGTAATCACCCATCTTGGATAACACCATATTTATTTGTCTAAAACAATTAAGAATGGCTTAAAATGTACCCCCGTGTAATGGAAATCATAAATGAATTTTTTCCAATTTGCCGATGTGGATCATCTAAACTAATAAATCTTTTATATGGATTTTATCATAAAAAAATGTAGTGGAAAATAAATGTTTTTAAAGAATTTAATTTTAAAATTAATATATATAATCTTTGGTTAAACGGCTTAGGGGGCGTTTGGTGCAGGGTATTAGATGGGAGTAGGTGGGATAGCATTGCATTTGGTCCGTGCAAATTCCATCGAGATTTGGGGAGGATGAGAAAGGTTGGGATTAGGTGGGACAGAATTGCATTTGATCCCATGGAATTGCATTTGGTCCCATAGGGGTGTGTTTGGCGCATCGGTTTATCCGGTATTAAGTGGGATGAGATTGTGAGATCCCCCATTCGATCCAGCGGTCGTGTTTGGTCCGATGGACCATCACGGTACCGCCATAATCCTCCTTTCAATCCTAGCTTTGTATCTTTCCCTTGGGAAACCCGTCTTCCCATCCCGTCGTCCTCGAGCCCATCCCGCTGTTTTGAGAGGGATTTGGAGAGATTTCCAAATCCTTCCATCTCTACTCAAGGGATTCACCTGTACCATCGGCGGATATACGTCGGGTTGACTCGGTCTTCCACCTTCTTCATGGAATGATGACTGTCATCTTGCAGAGCACCCTCTATATAGCGATGACCAACCCTTCATTGCAAGGCAGGATTCGGTCTCGCGAGCAACGGGCAGGGGTTTCTGTTGTGTGTACTTTGGCGTGGAAAGTACACATTTCGTCTATTGCAATTTATTGTTTTGTTGTATAGGTCGCATAGGACCCATCACAACATGTATGTATGGGCCCACCATTGATATTACAATCGATACAGATGGGGCCGCACCAAATTAAAGCAACTTGCAAACTACTAGTGAAGTTTACATCTGCCTGACCCATCACAACATGTGCAGCTACTTGGATGAGGGAGCCCACGATTAAAGACTACAATCACAACATATGCGTCAGGCTAGAGCAAAATACAAGGTGTAATGAAGAATTGTTTTCAGAGTATGAAAGCAAGTCCATAGATCTATGGATTAGAAGTGTATTATGAGATAATTTAATAGATCCAATCCTACATGAAAAGATGACAGATTTTAATTCATTCGGGAATGAAGATGCGCAGATCATAAAAGGTCCCTTGAATTTCTGTTGCCTACACTCCATGTGGAGAGATACCTTTTTAACATCCAGATTATCAACCCTTCCAAACATTCATATTCCATATCTATGGGATTCGACTGAAACCCGCATCCACGCCAAATGTGTACAGACCTTGAGCTGATAGGATTCGTGAAATCCCATGAGCAATCCAAACATGAAATGGCATGAAAATCACTGGATCTGTCTAACAACTTCCACTTATCCAAACAAGCCAGCTATAAATTCATGTTCTCAGCAATCCTGGGACATCCACTGACATCTCGTAATGATTGAATTTTAGCAATTCCATCCCTTCAAATCCCATGGAATTGGACTGGCCAAACATGCCCTTGGAGATTTACATGAATTTTGAAATCTACTACACATGTTGGCCCCACATTGATGCATGTGTTTATACATACCATCCATCCATGTACATCGTTTACACGTGGCATTTTGGTTATATATGTGTACAAGTGAAAGATATCTATTGTGAATTTGGTCCGTTGATTACAATTCCATGGTCCACCAAACAGAATTTTGCTTAATCTAGTAATTTCTCATAGTAAGAATTTTATTCCAAACATGGGATTGGATGGCAAAAATACAATAGTATTTCCAGAGATGCAATCATTGTGTAATAATGATGTTAATCCCATCTAATACAATTTAATACTATTTTATTCCACGGACCAAACATGCCCTTATGTCTTTAGAAAAAGAAAGAAAAAATCTACTTCTTAATACTGGAAATACAATATCATTTTTAATATCTTAACACAAGAAGTTTCGCCCTAATCTATTTCAAATAAAGAGAGTAGAAAGCTACTGTATATATCTTAATAAGAGTTAGATTAAACCAAAGCCTTTTGTATGCTAGACCCTACACGTTGGGATGCATGCACATGTGTTGGCATGCCCCCCTCTTGCTCTAAAAGGGACACCCAAAAGGAGTTGGCATCTGATCTCTCTGTGCGCGAATGCCCCTCTTCTTTTTAGATGAGATCTTTATATGGGGAAAATTTTAGGGTTTTAAAGATGTGTTATATATAATGTTTTACTAACTTATATACTTCTTTGTATCCTACTATTAAAAAAACTTGTTTACTTGCTTAATCTATCCAAGATCTCTCTGTCGACACATCCTCAAGTCTATTGATTGGATGGAGCTAATGCAATTGCAAGTCCATTCAAGTTTGGACATGATGAGTTTCTCAGTCTTAATACTTTTAGGTCATCCCGCCAATGCAAGTGACCAAATGCCCTATTTAAGGAACCATCAATGGCACACTTCCATACTCACAGGAGGTAATGATAGAGGCAAATCGACACCAATTTAGTGTTGATGGTAAAGAATGTCCATCCTAACACCAAGTCAACCCCCTCACATGAGATAACAATGATGTGCATCACAAGCATGCACTAGAACCTGCATGGTCATGGTTAGGATAATGAGATGTAGGAATACAACACTCCCTTGACTAATTGGTTGTTGTGTCTAATCTCAGGTGCCGAAAAGCATCAGAAGTTATACCTCCCAAACTCATTTGAATAACATGTTCGATAAGAATTAATGAAGAATAAATGTATCAAGTAATTAATTAATATATAATTATATTGGTTTTCCAAGCACAATCCTAACACACTCTTAGATCTATCCTAGATGGAGGATATCAAAAAGCCGCCTTCAAATCCTACGGTAGGGGCCGTAGTTGTTCGTGTAATTCAATTAAACATTGGGCTACACATGTGAGTAAGAGCATGTATTTGGTTTTCATGTGCGATTAGGAAGTACAGGTGTGCCAGACTTGTACTCAACTTAATGTTTGATTGAACATTGGTGCCCACACGCTGAGATGGACCGATTAAGACCAAATTTGGAAATCCAACCACCCTCTCAACCACCAGTTGTAATAGTGATTAGGCGATTTATAGAAGACTATGAGTTAGCCCTTTCTAATGGATTCCTTTTGCCTTACGTTCAGAACTTTTCTTTTACTAATAATTGCAACCAATGTATTTCTTAAAAAAGCAAAGTTTGACAAATAAAATGAAAAGAATGTTAAAACAATGTTGAGTTTTATTAATTTATAGATGATGCTCATTACGATTAATATATTAAAAATAACTAGAGAAAATAAAGAGATAAATGCCTAATTCATCCGTATGAACAAACAATCTAGACGGATGGTCAGCAAGATGTGATTAGAAGGTTTGGTCTCCTAAGCAAAAACTCAGTTGATTGAGATCCAATAACAGAAGGTTGTGGACATTTAATCTAATATACCGTAGTGGTGGCATTGAACAGTAACAATCTATACTAGAAATGGGCTAAGCTATGATACGATAAAAGTAAAGGTAAAGATTAATTGTGTTTAGCATGAACCTGGGGCTCTTCATCGCGTTCTCCTTTTATAAACTTCGGGAGGTGGTAAAACCCTAGCTAGGTATCCTTGATGGTTCAAGATTTTTTACGGTCACATAATTTTTATGTAGTCTTCCCATAAGACATCTTTGTAAATATGAAACTATTAGTCATCCCTTTTATATAGATGCTCCCTTATTGGAGACTTTCATGATAATGTTGGATCTAAATTTGGCTTCATTAGAGCCATCTCCACCCTTCCACCTATCGTGCCCTTGAATATTTGTGGATTTGATGGGACTGGATCTACCATATCCTGATTAGGTCCCAATCCATTAGTTTCGATCCACTTAGCTATTGGTATGATCTTCGAATCTTCAGAATCTTCATAATCGATGCGAAAGCTGTAATCGTCACTAGGAAAATCTCCCATTTTGGAAGGACTATAATAGATGGCCTTACCAGCATATCCGTATCTATGTTAGGATCCTTTTCCTCGATGGGTCTTTTATAGACATGCACATACGTTGTCTCAATCACACCATAGAGCTACTTGTCATTCATCGATTCATTTCTCAAAAGGCATGCATATAGTTTTATGTCACTACATTAATGACAGAAGACGTATCACTGAAAAAACGGTAAAAGATAATTTTAGGTGCAAGTATGATTGTGCTAGCATCAAACCTTAGTGACAACACATGATGACCTCTTATTGGTCCATGTCAGTGTGTCGAAAATAGGTGTAAATAGTGGTCGATGCATACCATCCACAAAGTGGACAATATATGCCCACACATGTGGATGATGAATGTTGAGGGTCAAATATTGCATATTAGACCCCAGTTATTACCTAATTTTACGAGCATGATACCATTTAACACCCTATTTTAATCGTGTTTGTGACGCAAGGTGACTTTAGGAGCTTAGATTGGTGAAGGGTACTAAAAGCATGGATTTAACGCTCAAGAATCACCAAGGCAAGGGACGGACCCTAGGGGACCGAGATCGATTAATTTACACGTCCAATAGGCATGGAAATCATCCAGAATGCAAGTTCACAGGGTTCCCACCATCCATTGGGGTCGAAACTTCATATATGGCCTGAGGACCATAAATTAACCGTACACGTCAAATTTCAGCCACTAGATCCTTGTGAAAGTGGCTCAACGGACAAATCAGCCCTTAAAATCCTGATTTGGGGCTCCCCTGATATCTGGATATACTTCAAATTTGGTCTCAACCCCTTAAAATGGATGAGCAAGAAAATGAATGGTGTAGATTTTTCATACACATCATTGAGGACCTTATAGTGCATCATGTGCACCACACCCATTTGTGCAACAGATGTGCACCAAATCCACCAAGTCGGGTCAGCATGCGCTGACCCGACCGCCTTCCAAATCTGGATCAGATTTTGAAATCTGCCTGCGAAAATGGAGCAGACTTGCGGCCCTTTCTTATGGGCCACCATCACGTTTTAACTGTCCGATTCGGACTATCTATCAGAGTCCTACAGGCCCACTCACCAAGACCTAGGTGAAAATTTTCCAAGAAGCAGCGAGGATCTGATTTCAGCCATTCAAACGGAAGATAGACAGTGAAATAAAATAATCCGTGGGCCACCACGAATCTGATCCAAAATCGATCATGTCGACTGGTTTTTCAAGGGCAATCTAATGGACAGACTGGATTGTACAGATGGTATCAATCATAGGCCCCACCAACGTCACAGCGCAAGGAGCGTGCGAAGGCCCTGTTTTCGTGTCCGGTCTCTGCCCGTTTTTGCGGACGTTGCACGATCATGGAAATGATCAAATGACAGATCTGGACTGTTCATCATGTTGGCCATCCCAAAACATCCTAGGGGACATTAATTCTTTGGAAAGAAAGCAAGGAAAAAGGAAGTTTTCGGCGTTGTCTTCCGGCTATGAAATGCATTGCATTGCCAGCTGCGTAAACAGCTTTCGTCCGATTTCCACTGACTCTAGCACCCCTTACACACTCCCAGCCGATCGACCTTGGTGGTCTTATGAAAGGAGACGTGAGAGAGAGAGAGAGTAATACATTCAATCCTGGGTCGTCTATGAGAGAAAGAGAGAATTTCAGAAATTTTACTTGTTTTTCTTTACTGTTTATTTTTCTTATGATTTTTAAGAGATTTAGCCCAATCATGTCAGGCTAAACCTCTTAGCTAGGGCTAAGAGGTAAAGCTTGTGGCGTGATGGGAATGACTCTGCGACTTTGATTCATGTTAGACTGAACTAATTTGATTATAATTTGATTAATAAGAATGCTTTCAGATTTTAATGATTTATTATGACTGAAATTATAATAGATCTGCGATGGCTTTGAGCATTTCCTTTTTATTATTTTGATTATGAAGTTAGGAAGCCCTGTTGTTCACCATTGACCCTTGGACATGGTTGGATGATGGAATCCTGCCTAACATTCATACATCTTTTTGATTAGTTGTGGATTAGTTTAATTCTGTTGTTTACTTTGTCTCGTGGGCATGGTTTTGTGATGAAATCAATTCTAATTATCATATCTTTCATCTCTTTGAAAATTAGATTAAAGGAAGTTCAAATTGAGTTTTAGTGATATATCTTCCAACTGGATGAAGATGAGACTTGAAGTCCAGTTGAGTTCATGAATCAAGCGTAGATCTCACTGATCTCTACAAGTGGATTCTTTGAATCCCTAGTTTCTTACCTTTGAATTTTCTAAGTTTTAGTTTACTATTTCACCTTTATTCCCTCATATTCACTTGATTTATATTACGTCTTCTTCTAATTCTAGTTCTGGTTGCTTTCAGATTACGTACAAGGTTCAGTCCCTGTGGATTCGATCTCGATCTTATTGAGATTATTACTACATCACAACCCTATACTTGGGATGTGAACAATGAAAATGATGAAGGAGATGGAACTACACTGCTCTCTCTCTCTCTCTCTCTCTCTCTCTCTCTTTCTCTCCCTCTAAACAATGGCCCGATAAGGATGACATCTAGAGTTCTCTGGATGGCTCCTCTCTAAGGCATAATCTATATTATTTAGGAGAAGTTAGAGTTTCAGGTGTACACCCAATATGTGCTCCAGCCTATAAACTTCTATGTACTCTACTATAAAGGAAGTTCATCGATCCGCCTTATCCAAGCATATACTTATAATTCAATTCTTCCGTTGTTATGGTTATCCACTAAATATTTATATATGATGTTGATCAAATAGTGGATGACAAATCTGGGCCATTAGATCATCATCAAATACGATCAAATAATTTTAACAGTTAAAACAAAAGCTTTAATAGTTGAAAACCTTTGAAGATCCGTCTAAACCTTTCAAGTTTTAGGCTTAACAATAAATTACTTCATAAGTTACTCTAAGTAAACTAAGTATATCTCTTGTTGGCCAATGTAAGAATTAATGGACCCATATTTAAGTACCCACTTATACTCACTTCCTACTTTTAATAGCTTATAGGTAGCATCGTAAAAAGAGTTAAAGCCTTCTAATATTGATGTGACCCTTATAAGTCTATAGATGAATCATCTCTCGTGCAACATCAAGCCTGATAACATTGATCCTCATTCAAGCTAATGGGGTCTTAAACTAGTGAATTGAACTTGAGTCATTGATGCAAGGTCGAAACGAAGATCATATATTCATGATACACTTAAATTCCCTTGTAGGGTAAGAGCAAAGGCATACTAGCAACACTAAATCGATCTTGATGGTGGAGACTGTTAATCCTAATGCAAGTCAATCTCTTTATACAAGACGACTGTACATCTCATCATAATATGCACATAGGTGTTCAAGTACCTGTGATGGTCATGACTTAACAGGGTATTAAGATTAGGGTGTACACGAACCGAGCCAGCTTGGTCAACTCGCTCGACTTAGCTTGAAAAAGCTCAACTCGACTCGAAGCTGAGTTCGATTTGAGTCGAGCCAGTTTTTACAGCTCGAAAATGAGTTCGAGCCGAGTTCGAGTTGGCCCCAGCTCGACTCGACTTGGATCGATATATGGCTCGACTCGAATTGACTCGGTCATATGGTGTATGTGTGTGTGTGTGTATAAACCCTAAATCTACCCCCCTTTCCCTTTACTTTGAAAATACACCCGTCCAGCGCCCCTATCTCCCTGCTCGTCCCTGCTCCCTCTCTCCCTAACCCTGCTCGTCTTGGACTCCCGCTCGGTTGCCCCTCTCAATTCTCTAGTCTCTCTCTCTCTGGTCTCTGCTCGTCCCGGACTCCCACCCGGCCGCCACTCTCAGCTCTCTACTCTCTCTCTCTAGTCTCCAGTTACCCCTCTCAACTCTCTAGTCTCTCTTTAGTCTCTGAATGCCCCTCTCAGATCTTTAGTCTCTCTTTGGTCTATGCTCATCCTGGACTCCGGCCCGACTCTCGACCCGGAATCCGCCCTATCTCTTTCTACTCGTCCAGTTGTCCTGCCGCCCCAACAACAGCGAGCCAATGACTGTGTCTCTGCCTCTCTGCTCGTCTCACAGCCCGACTAGCAAAGGTCCTTCGCCTCTCTCTGCTTGTCCTTCCGCCATCGCCCGACCAGCAGCAACCCTCTGCTCGATTAGCGACTCGCCTGCTCGACCGTCTACAGCTTGCTACTTGCTCTCCCCATGCCGCTACTCGACAGTTTGGTCATCACCTGCCTTGCCCGCTGGTAAGCACTCGAATCGAAAATCATTTTTATATACCATATATATTATATTACATATAATTATATAAATATGTAGATGGATGGATGGATGGATGGATGGATGGAAATTGTGATGGATGGATGGGTTGATGGATGAATGATTGGTTGCCTGGTTGGATGTTTGGATGGATGAGAGGGATTGATGGATGGATGGATGGTTGAATAATGTATAATAATTAATAAATATATCATAATATATTAATAATAATAATATTATTATATATATATGTAATTAATGTTAGATTGGTAAGTAATCATATGACTTAAAGCCTCTTTGGACAATGGTATTAAGTTGTATTAAATGGGATTGCATTACTAATCCTACTTTGAAATTCGGAATGACATTTAACTTTTACAATTCTATCCACATTAATCCCACCTAATGTAGCTGGCCAAACATGCCCTTACCTTAATGTTATTGTTAGACTAGTTATCATTTAGGATGATTTTATTTTAAATGTTGTCGATTCCGCATAGTAAAGTAATGTTCATTTTAGTGTTATTTATTGTTATTGTTAATTGTTATTAGTAATTGTTAATTTGTTAGCAACATTTCTTTAATTGTTAATTGTTATTACTAATTGTTTGTATTATAAAACCCTCTATCTTGATGTGTGTGGACTATTAATGGATTTGATATTGAATTTGCTATGCTAGCCTGCTCTTTTGTTTGCCTAGATATTAAATGTTTTATTGTTGTAGTTGTAGTATAGGATAATCAGTTGCTCATTTGAGGATTTCTATGTTGTCAGACATATATTCAGTGTGTTTTTGGATGCATAGAAATTTTCAAATTGTCCCTTTTTAGACAGTTCAATGTTGGATATATAATAATGTTTTCATTTATTCTAATTTCAATGCACATGCTCGTTTCGGTTCGTCTCTCCTAAATCTCTTTCGATATATTTCTTGCACTTATTTCATCATCAAACATCTACACTTTTTATGGATAGTTGACGTGTAAATCAAATACAAGATTAATATATTCTGGAGAGATAAGGGGAGATGCTGCCGAAATTTTGGCGCGTAATTTAAATTGAATAATAAAAGCATTACAATTTATTCAACATTGAATGAGTGACTGATTTAAACACTTAGGAAATTGTTGAAAATTTAGAGGACATACAACCATGACACACTGTAACGCCTCGGATTTCGGAGGCCGAGTAGATACTTAACTCCCGACATCCCGGGTGCCACTAATGCTTTGCGGAAGCGGAATTTTATATTTTATTTTACTTGGCATTTGAGGAATTAAAATGGATCATGCAACATACACTGAAATGATTGTAACTTAAACTCAAAATACGACTAACAATAACATATATATCCAATGTACGGGACCGTATCCCAACAAAATACATATGGTTCCAAAGTATAAAATGTCTTGGCCTAAAGGCAACCTATAATGGCCCGCCCAGGAGCTGAAAATATGTGAGCTCATTCTTCGATACATCAGACTCCGTAGTACCTGCATCTACAAAAGTGTCTCGTTGGTGTTTTAAAACACCAGCCAGAACCTGTCTTAGATGTAGGGATCACAGAGCTCGACACACTGAATGAGGTGAGTATAGATGAGGAGGAGGAGCTCTCCTACTTTCAGCTTTTGGGCGGATCACCATAGGTCGTCCTAGGACTAGTGATGGGGCCTTAGGGCAAAGGAACATTTGCACATTCTTTTGGACCATGTATTTTGTTGGGACGTTGTTCCGTATATCAAGCATACTATTTCATTTTGTTGATCATATATTTTATTAGTCACACTTTAATTCAGTAATTTAGTCGTGGTTTATGTCGCATAATCCGTTTAATTTCTCAATTGCTCATGTATCAATTAGATTATACTCGTATTTTGTTAATCTGCGAGACATAAGTGGCACCCGGGATGTTGGGAGTCGAGTTTAATCCCAATAGTGAATTAAATTAAAATAGAAGTCGATCTACTTCTATTTTGAGTACAACTGTAACGCTCCGGATTTCAGGGGTCGAGAACTTCTTACAAATCAGCATTGAACTCATAATGTCTGAAATTGGTCCTGAATGTTGTTTTCTGTACGTCTTCTTTCCTGACCCGCAATTGGTGATATCCAGATTGCAAGTTGATCTTTGAGAAATATTGAGCACCTCTCAGATGATCGAATAAGTCGTCAATCCTCACCAACGGATATTTGTTTCTCACGGTGATGTGGTTCAGCCTCCTGTAGTCGATGCACAACTGCAAGGTGACGTCCTTCTTCTTTACAAATAAGACTGGGGCTCCCCAAGGTGAGACGCTGGGCTAGATGAAGCCCGACTCTAGCAAGTCATCAATTTGAGTCCTAAGCTCCTCCATTTCACACGGGGGGATGCGATAGGTTAGTAGGGAGATAGATGTGGCGCCTGACACCAAATCAATGGTGAAATCAATCTCCCTTTGGGGAGGAAGTCTCGGTATGTGTTTAAATACATCAATATAGTCTCGGACAACGGGTGTGCGCCTTAGGGAGGATTCATCATAGCCTTCCTCTAAGGAAGCATAACACAAAATTCAATGGGGGTAGCTGACTTGGACTGGAAATGTAAAGGACGTGCCATCGTCTTCGTGGATTGTCACAGACCAAGTTTCTCAATCTATCTGGGCTCTCATTGTGGTGAGCCAATTCATGCCCAAGATGACGTCGTAATGGAAGACCTTTGTGACAATTAGGTCCACGTGTGTTCTCTTACCCCCCAAGTCGATGGGGCAGCCTCGGCACATTCTTGTAGCTTCTGAGAAAGTCTCGGCCGCCCGATGATTCTCACTCACGACATGGGAGTGGTGGGTAGTTCTAGATGTTTGACGGTTGTGCATGACATCAGTGACGTAATGGACCCAGTGTCCACTAGAAGGAATACGGGAGTACCTCAGATATGAGCCATCACTTCGAATGTCGTGGGCGTAGGCGTGACCACATTCAGGCCCTCTGTTGCCATTGCGTGGACCCGGGCTTGTTGTGATAGGTTGGGCTGATGCATAGGTTGTTGTGACGGCCTATTCTAAGGCGCAGGTGGGCGGCAGAACTGTTGGGTAGGACCCAGAGCTCGCTGAGGGGGAGCCTGTATGGCTTGTTAAGGTGGTCAGTTGATGTGTTGAGGGGGTGCATAGCCGTGATCCCTCATCCTGGAGAAACAGAAGGCCTCTGAATGGGCCACCTTCTTGCAATATTCACAAATGCGATCGGGTCGCGCATAGGCAGGTGGTAGAGGTGGGCATTGATTTGAGTCAGACCGGATTGGGCCCAACTTGACTCGGTCCGAAGTTTTCAATGCCTGACCCGAATTCGATCTGATCCGGGACCAAGTCCGGGTCCTTTGACTCGATCCGATCCGTCATACTGTTGGCCTGACTCGAACCGAGTCCAACTCGGTCAGGGAAATCAAGTCAGATCGGGTTAGGTACGGTTCGGATCGAATCTTCTTAACCCCAATAGAGTTTCAATGGTAGATGTTCAATCCCCACTGCTTTTTGTAGTGTGGTCCACTTAATCTTTAGATCTATCTTAATTTTCAGCTCAAGCCTTAAGACGAGCCTGCCAAGTGGATGGACGGTTTAGATATAACACATACCTCATGATGGGACCCATAGAACTTGCTGACGGCAACACGCCAAACCAGCTGGGCTGGTGCGTGGTACACTTGCCAATTCGCGTCCAAAGTTTTTTCTTGGGACTAGGATTTTCTGCAGCCATGCGTTGGGATGTTATGTGGGCCCACAGCAATATTTGTAAGAAATCCACACTATCCATCAGTTGTGAGAGCTCATTTTAGGACATGATACCAAAAAATAGGTGGATCCAAAGCTCAAGTGTGGCGGACGAGAGGGAAAACCGAGGAAGATGGTCATTGAATCTACATTGTTTCCTCTCGTAAGGGCGACTTGAGTTTTGGATATACTCCATTTTTGGCCCCATGTCCTAAAATGAGCTCCCAAAACGGATGGAGGGTGTGGATTTATCACAAACATCATGGTGGGACCCGCCTAGCATCCCACGCAGGAACTTCACGTGAAAGGCTTTGGTTTGAAATCTGCTTCTGTCGTCAGGGAGCTCAGTGCTCAAGGCACGTTGAGCCATCGGTGAGAAGACGGATTGGCTACTCCCCATGCCACCAGTTAATGGATGGTAAGTCGGTGCTCTATGGACCCCACCATGATGTATTTATTTCATTCATGCCATCCATCTATTTTTCTAGATCATTTTATGGTATTAAAAAAATGAGGTATATCCCAATCTCAAGTGGACAACATTACAGGAAACGGTGTTGAATAAACATTGTGCGGATCGAATCGAATCGGATCGGATCGGTCCGGATTGACCATTGATTCAAACTCTAGCTGATTTACAGTCGGATCTGACTAGGCCAACTCGATCCGACCCGATCCTGGCCTTCAGTTCGGATCGGATCGGTCCCGTTTCTGCCTAGCTCTAGCGGGTGGCGGAGCTACTTGTTTGGGAGGCGAGTTTAGGCGTGGCTTATTCCCTGTGAACAATGAGGACTGTCCCTCCGTCTTGCCTTGCGGACCCAGCTGTAGGCGGGCTTGAGAGACTTGCTCTCCATCCTGCTCAGATCGCATGGACATCTCCACCAGATTAGCATATGAGTGTATACTTGCACAACATATCTTTGAGGGAATACCGACCCACAGGCCTTCGGTGAAACACCGCATCCGAGTCTCCTCATCTTCGACAATTTGGGGTGTGTAGTACGACAATTCAGTAAAACAATTCTCATATTCAGCTACCGACATCCCTCCTTGTTAGAGGTGCAAGAATTCGTTCTCCTTCTCATTCCTGTAGGTTTGTGGGAAGCATTTCTGGAAGAAACGCGCCTCAAACTCTTCCCACGTCCAGACAAAATTTATAGGGGCGACCCTTAACACTCTCTCCCACCACAAGTCGGCCTCTTTCTCAAAGAGGTAGGAGATCAACTCAACCTTCTCGGCCTCGATGCAATAGAGGGGCCAAATCGTCTTGGTGACCCGGTTTATCCAAAACTCGGCTTCTTCGGGGCAATGGGTGCCGGTAAACATAGGTGGCCTGAGCCTCTGAAATCACTCGAATAGACCACGCGGAGCGGTAGTCTACCCGGGCTGCTCTGGCGGGTGCACATTCATGTTGTGAGCCATAATTCCCACCAGAGTAGCTAGTGTTTGTTGCTACTGGTGGATGACGAGCAACATTTGCTCCATAGTGCCCATGGCTAGGGCTGATCGGGGTGCGAAAGTTACAACCTGAATTGGCGCCACTTCTAGAATGCTGTCTTGGACGACATTCCCTGTATTAGACTGATCGACTATCCCCGAGCAGCCCTGTTGCTCATTGGGAGAGCGGTCCCTTTCGTCTAGTCCACCAAGAGATATGCGAACTAAACGGCCATCACCCTAAGGACTCATTTCCTGAAAGATATTCCTGAAAGGTTTAGTACAATTGAGTCTACATGCATAAACTTCCAAGCATGTACGCATTTCAATGGAGACATCATTCGAATATTAAAAACAATCATCACGAATTTCAAACATGTAAATTTAGGTAACTCCAAGCATTTTCATTATGGTCAAATGCCATTGATACATAAGTTGACACATTACTTGTACGGGGGAAACACAAGAATTATCAGTGAATGAAAGACATAAAGAAACTATAACCTAGTCAAACAATAATTTACTTCGAGTGATCTTAATCACTTCAAACAACATGGAAAACAATAACTCCTACACTACACTACTGATCTTCTGAGTCGGGCGAAGGAGGGAGTGCTCCCTCCTTTTGGACACAACATAGTATTGCCTTCACCGTGTGCGATAGCTTTTTGATTCTCCTTTCCAGGTTTCCCTGGTTTTCCTCCATCTTGGCCATTCAGGTGTTAAGTGCGTCCAGGCCCTCAAGTCCACCTTGAGTGACAGGTGGCTCCTCATCAGTTTCCTAGATTTCTTTCTCTTCTTCTTCTTTGTTCCCTTCTTCCTCCTTGTCTTCTTCTTCGTCTTCACTTTCCTCTCCTTCTTCATCTCCAAATTCTTCAATGCGGGCCCTACGTTGCTTAGGGCCCATGTTCATGTGATTCAGGGTGTCCTCGTCGATCATCTTAATCAGGCGAGGGAGTCCATCTGGTTGCCTGTACCCGTAATTGTGCCCTATTTTGCAGATTAGATGGCCAAATGGAAGCATAAGTTTTTCACGGGGTGCCAACGCAACCCTCACTATCTGGGTCAAGACGAGTGTTGGTAGGAAAACCTTCTCTCCTTGTCCCACTTGGTAAAGAAAATCTACCATAAACCGAGAACACTCCGTACGTTTGCTGGCTCTCGGGTATACATTATAAGTGCATATGTGGTAGAGTAGGTGGTAGTCAGGAGTCAAGAATTGCGAGGTGTAATGCCTATCTGGAACGCGGCTTGCACTTATGTCTTGCAAAAAGTTTAATTCCAAAAAAAATTAAGGATTTTTTACAATCCAAAATAGCGAAAATTCAGGATGTTACACACACCACTTAAGAAATTCTTGAAATGTTAGAAGAAATTGTTTCATATCTTTATATTCAATTATTTAGAGATGGGTAGTAAGGATGAATTCCCAACTACTCCTGGTACTGGTGTGTCGGCCATATCTCCTCTTATTGTTAAAGGAGAGGGGTCTTCAGCTGTAAGTAAAAGAAAGAAACAGTCAGTTGTCTGGGATGATTTTGAAATAATAGTAGTTAATAATGTTGCTAAGATCAAATGTCTAAACTGGAAAGCTCTGTACAGCAAAAATACCGGGGGGTCGACTACTCATTTAAACAAACATAGGCAAAGTTGTTCAAGGAGACCTAGAATTTCACCTTCAGGCCAATAATTACTATCGTTTACAAAGTCTGAAGGAGATGCTTCTGAAGGTAAACTTACCACTCATAAGTTTGAAAAAGAGAAATTGAATGAGTAGTATGCAAGGCTTATGATTGTTAATGAGTAACCATTTAAAAATGATAGAGAGTAAAATGTTCATAGGATATAGTAAATTCCTTAATCCTCATATTAAGAAGGTTTCCTGTGTTACTGTGAAGAGGGAGTGTATGAAAATATACACAAGTGAGAAAATAAAGTTGAAAGCAGTTTTGACATTGGTTTTAAGGATAAGTTTGACTTCTGATATATGGACAGCGCAAAATAAAAGAAATGGATATATTTCATTGACTATACACTATGTTGATGAAAATTGAAAACTTTGCAAAAGAATATTAAACTTTCACCACCTTCCACCTCCTCATATTGGTTTGGTTATTTCAGATTGTATTTACAAACTATCTACGAGATTGGGGCATTGAAAATAAAGTCTCTTCATTAACTTTATATAATACTTCAACAAATGATAGTGTAGTATCATTTTTACGTAACCAGTTCAAGGCAATCGACAACTTATTTTTTTAAGGAAAAATATTTCAAGTTCGGTGTTGTGCACACATTCTGAACCTAATTGTACAAGAATGATCGAAAACAATTGACCAAAATATAGAGAATGTGAGGCAATAATTTGAAGTCTCCAATGACATAGTCCAACTTTGAGAAACATGTTGAAATTTGACTTTTGAGATGTTGGATTCGGCCGTGAAATTGGAACTTTCATTTCTAAAATATGCAGCACGTGATAGAAAGTACGCTTGATTGCCTACTGAAGAAGATTGGATCAAAGTAAAAAAAAAAAAAAAAAAGTTCATAAGTTTTTAAAGTTTTTTATGACTGTACAAAGATATTTTCTGGCAATAACTTTTCTACAACAAATATGTTTCTTCTGGCTGTATGGAAGATTAAGGAAGCCCTAAGGAAAGGTGCTAGTAAAGGTCAATTTTTTTTAAACCTATAACAGGTGGTATGCAAATGAAGTTCAATAAGTACTGGGATGAATGTCATTTGTTAATACCCTTAGCTGTTGTTCTTGATCCTCGGTGCAAAATGAGCTATGTTAAGTTCATCTTTATAAAGGTTTATTCTGAGAAAAAGGTAGTAATTGATGCCTTAAAAGTTCGTGACGCAATCAAAGCATTGTACAATACGTACATAACCATAGGATCCATGCTAAGTGTTAACGAAGTTAGATCGCATACTACTACAAGTTTTGACACTATGCTCGACGATGAATATATGTTTTTTTTAGCAAAAGAAAATACAAACACTGAAACGAAAGAATCATAATTAGACTTGTATCTCAAAGAGTCAGTCGTAATGCGACAAAATTCAGATTTCGATATTTTAGAATAGTGGAAAATGAGAGTTACTAAAGAAAAATACCTTACACTATCGGTAGTGGTACAAGATATAATGTCAATTCCTGTTTCAACGGTGGCATCAGAATCTACTTTTAGTGCAGGGAGTAGGGTCGTAAGCAAGACTCGAAGCTCCCTTGCACCAGATACAGTGAAAGCATTAATTTGTACACAAGATTGATTACGTCCGAGTTAGGGAGGTTCTGATATTAATGAGGAAGAGGAGGAGAATGTGTTTCAAGTCGCAACACATGAAACAACAGCAACATGAATGGAGTTATGTTAATATTTCTTGTTAATTTATTGAAACTTGAAAATGATGTAATACGTACTCTTTTATTTTTATTTTTATGTTATGTTGATGGATATTATATGTGCAACGCATTAATGACTTTTTTTTTCCATCTATAAATTGCTTTTGTTTTATGTCGTATTTCATTATTGTTAAAATACTAATTTTTCCAATACAATATGTAAATATGTCTTCAAGTAAACTATCGATCGACATTTGGAACTATGGTTCCTTAGTATATTCTCTAAAATCTGGAAAGTTGAAGATTTTATGTCATTTGTGTAGAGCCAAGTTTGTTAATAAAAATAATCGGCTCAAATTACACTTATCCTATCAAGGTAGAGATGCAAAACCATGTCCTAAAGCCCTAAAGGAAGTCTAACTTCTTTTCCAAGCATTTATTGATTCAAACAAAAAACCTTTCACTCCCCCATCCAAACTTTATAAGGCAGAGGAGGAAGCTAAATTATTAGTATTGGAAGAAGAACAACTCCAACTTGCCTTAAAGCGCAGTATGGAAGAGGCTTGTACACATCAGCGATGTCCTCCAAGACAACATAATGTCAAAGCAGGTTTAACCTACACAACTAAAAAAAAATAAGAGTAAGAATTCATCTAAGTTTCTTTCTAGTCTTGGTGTGTTTTACAAGGTGTTGGGAACTACGTATAAATCTTCTCACAAAGAAAGTTTGAAAAATCTAATTCAAACTATACAAGAGGACAATAAACTATACAAGAGGACGATAAAAAGCTATCTCCACCTTTTGATTCGGGAGATGTGAACGAGTACGTATATGAAGATTTGGATAGCAGCTTGAGCTCGGCAGACGAATCTCCTCTACAGTAGTGTCTTCAGTTTATATTTGATATTTTATTTTATGGTTTATTGTGTAATTAAATGTATGTAATAAAATTATAATTTTAACTCGATACTTTAGTTTTGAGTTTGAACATCGTATAATCTCGAAAACTAAAATCGAACTCATATTCGAAAACTTGAAAACTAAACTAGAAAATTAAACTCGAACTCGAACTCGACTCAAAAGCTCAAACCTGGCTGAAACTCGACTCGAACTAGTCAGATTGCTGACTGAGATGAACCGAGTTGGAGATGCTGGCTCAATCACCGAGCCGAACTGAGTTCAAGCTGGGTGTGCCTGGTGACCGAGCCGAGCCGAGCTGAGGCTAACTCGACTCGATTCAATT
>JAJHSJ010000001.1:102166130-102269047 GCA_021015155.1 Magnolia officinalis
CAGACTGTGAACATTGATATGGGGCACCACCATGTGGATGGGCCATAAGCTATAAATCTTAGTTATTGGACCAATATGACCAACTGATTGTTATGAGCTTGCCTGGTGAATGTGGTTCATTGCTCTTTGAGTGACCAATCACCCCTTTTCAGGGAAACTGATTGGATGACCACCATGGTCTCATTGCTATGATTCTTGGGCTATCACTGTATTTGTGGATTTGGGAAAGATTACTAATAGTTAATGTTATTTTGCAGGGTTAGGGTTGCATTGAAAAATGTATTTGGGGCAAGGTTTTGCATATCGATATCAGGCCGCATATAGGCTATGCCCAACAATGATATGATGGGAGTGGTATTAGATCCAGACACTATGAGCCTGTATTGGCTTCTTTCCTTTTTTCCAAAAACTACAGAAAATTTATAATGAATATAGGAACCAACATAGAGCACCAGAATCTTTCTTTTTTTTTTTTTTTGAAAGGTAACATTAATTTCATTAAAAAAGAAAAAAAAAACGTACAGACTCGAAACAGATCCGCTAATCCACTGAGATGGAGGAAAAGCTAGGATCCCAAAAAAAGAAAGATTACAACTCTGAAACTTATCGACAGAAGAGGTCCATTTTGCTATGAAATAGATGACCCTTTGCACAATACAATCGAACGAATTTGATATTCGGTTAAAACATCTTCTGTTAGAACACCAGAATCTATCCTTTAAAAAATATTTTTAACATGTACTCAATGGTCAATCTGACCATTGTTTGATAAGAACATTGCCTGTCGGCTTGACCCGTTGAAAGTCAACCAAATAGGCCCCAATCGAACACAAATCAAGCATGACATATAGATAATGCCTATTGAAACCCAAGCCAAGCCCTCAGGCCAGGTGTAGTGGCCTAAGTCCTGACCCTTCAGGGACCCTAGTTTGAAACCCGAAAAATGGGCATGGTTTATTTTTATTTCTTTTTGTGGGTTTTCACTGGTTTTAGTCTTAATGGCTTACCTATCGCCCTGTATTTCAACGATATATCAGCAAAATATCACAAACATCACATGATATTTGCAAATAACGATACATCAGCATATATTGACAATGTTATCATGGATACATGGGAATTTTCGCAATCTCAGATGATTACTTATCGCTCACTTGTGATATACCAAATAGCAGCCAATATGTTGGGCAATACATTCAACACGTTGAACACTGGCACCTAGCATTGAGATGCTCATATTGGTAGCAAAAAGAGGTTGTGGAGCTCATGGCCATGGTAGAAACAATAGGCCGATGCAGTTAGAAGACACTGAGCAGGAAATGTCAAATATATGGCGTGCTTGAATTGGTTGTTGATAAAGGCGATGATTTTGATGCTTCTACCAAGAACCCATTCCACAGACCAGAATAGGAGGTAAGGAGAGGATGAAATCTTGGACATTGCCTAGTTTGAGCCCTGAAGGGATGAACACGTGTATTGGAGTTGATGTGTTGGAATTCCAATGTAAACTCCAACCCAATGAATTTGTTGATTGCCTAGTTGATATGGAAACTCTTTGAAATTTGAATGAAAGGATTTTTTGAACCCTAGGTGGGTAAAATTTGTGGCCACACGATTGAAGTGTCATGCTCTAATTTGGTGGCAACAAGCACAAGCAAATGGGGAAAGGAAGGGGAAGGCAGGAAATACATTATGGCAGAATATAAAATATTGTTGTAAAATAAGTTTCTGCCCATTGACTATGTTCAAGTGTACAAATGGTTTGATCATCTAAAAATATTTTCGTATTCAAGAGTATATGGAGAAGTTCTATGATTTGATGAGTTAGAATGAGCTTCACAAAACAAATGATTAATTGGTTTCTCAAAATGTTAGTGGGTTGAAGCCACAAATTCAAGAAAGCTGACGTTGCAACAAATATTCACTCTTGAGGAAGTTGAAGCAAAAGCAAGAGGAATGTGACTAACAGATCTTAGGAACATGGATCCTCTTCAACGTCCATGAATAATGGGGTTGGGGGTAAATGAATCATATGAATCACGGTGGATGGCTCCAACCATAGTAAGGCTCAGGGAAAGGGATTGCAACCAACCACCCATCAAAATTCAAGATTGGTCCTCAAAGCGCCTTAATGTGCGAAGAGTGGAAGGCATGCTTTGCTCCTGGAATACAATAGATTTGGTTGAGTGATAGGGGCCATGCTGTGACTTTTGCCTTATTATTTCCAAATTTGTGAAGTTGTTCTGCTTGCTAGCTCATGTTTGGGCTAGATTGGTCTTGGTTGTTGGTATATCCTATTTCTGCTTGATAAACTACAATTATCACTGAAAAGAAGTAGGAAGAGTGGGAATTACTCTACTGAATACCATCTTAATGGCCCTAAAAATCAGGCCAACCCATGACTTAGGTGGGCCACACCACAGGCAACAATCGAGAGTAGATGCCCACCCACTAAAATCTCCCTGATTGTTTGTAGGGCCCATTAAGAGATGGTTCAGACATCCCGCCCATTCGTTGTATGTGTGCCACTTGGATGACTCGCACCAAATTTCATTCCATTCAAAAACTCAGATGGGTCCCACCAAGTGCTTCTAGATGTTTTAGGCATGATTCACGGTTCCAGACGGTGTGGCCCGCCTGAGTTCCGCATATGGTTGATTATTGGGACACCCCATAACCTAGAGGGAACCCATCAAATGCACGGTATGGATCTCCAAAGCACATCAAAGCGGGCCCACAGAGCTCAACTTCATGGGAGCTTCATAGTACTTTTTCCCTATACATCTGCACACATACACACACAGACACACACACACACACACACACACACACACACAAAAAAAGATTTCAAATGCTAAAGCTAAATGATTGACATGTCATATAGTGACTGGTTCCTTGGATATAGATGATACAAAGCAATGAGCTAGTTATTTCTAGATTTCAACCTTGCAACATTGAAGAAATGAGAAAAGAATATATTGAAATAAAGCATATCAACTGACAAAAGAATAGTTTGTCATTTTTTGTTCTATTACTTGATAAAATAGCAAGGAAAATTATTGCCGTCTACAAATTCTTGAACAGAGAACAACAAAAGCTTCTTACTCACTACATCAAACAATTCCCATTAATGAAACATGTAAATCCATTGGAATATGTGTGTGTGGGTGGGTAGAGAGAGAGAGAGAGAGAGAGAGAGACTGACATTGCCCATGATTTTCTTGAGATTGTCGGAGTTGTTGGCGAATGTGTACATGAGAGCGATCGGGATCGACACATAAAGACCGAATTTCACTATCTCCAGGATTCCCTTCGATGTTCCCAGAGACGACATTCTTCTCTCTGTAACAAAACCCTATATTTGAAGAAGATGTAATTTCACACTCTATCTCTCTCACTTGCAAAACCCTAACATCAGGACCTCAGAAAAGACGGGATAAAAAGAGAGAAAATGTCGGTGGTGCTATTTGTAGTTCAAGGTAGATATGCAGTGTAGGTGTACACGTGCCAGATTAGAGCCGAGCCCAGCTCTGTCCAAGTCCAGCCCACCCAAGCCCAGCTCATGATGTTTATGCTGGGTCCGAGCCCGAGTACTCCTACATGAACGCGGATTGCGTACTGACAGTGTCAATAGCGTGATGGCTACTGACAGTGCCCTGTGGGCCCGTCATGATGTATGTATCCAATCCATTCCTTTCATCCATTTTTCCAAGGCTATTTCACTATATGGCCAAAAAATGAGGCATATCTAAATTTCATATGGACCACATCACAGGAAAAAGTGGTGATTGAACACTTACCATTAAAAACTTCTTAAGAGCCACAAAAGTTTTAGATTAAGCTGATATTTACCTTTTCTTTTTATTCAAGGTATCTGTGACCCAATCAACAAGTTGAATGATAAATAAACATTACAGTGAGCCTTAGTAATTTTTTAATTGTGGATATTTAATCGCCATTGTTTTCTTATGGTGCGGTCTACTCAAGATTTGGATCTCCCTCATTTGCTATGATTATCTGGAAAAATAGATAAATGGCTTAACACACACACATACACATAGGTACTTCCCATGGTACATATTTTATCCATATGCTCCAAATATTTTTTTCGTGTCATTTTGGGTTATGGTCAAAAAAATGAGGCATATCTAAGATTCAAGTGGGCCACACCATAGGAGAAGCGGTGCTAATGATACCAATTGTTGAAACCTTCCTAGGGCCCTTTGATATTTATTTACCATCTAACCTGTTCATAAGGTTATATGGACCTGGATGAAGGTAAAAAACAAATATTAACTTGATCCAAAACTTTGGTGACCTTCATAAGTTTTTCAATTGTAAGTGTTTAACTCCCATTTTGTGGTCCACTTGAGCCATGGATCTGCATCATTTTTGGGCTCGCAACTTAAAATAACATAGAAAAATGTATGGACGGTGTGGATAAAACCCATACATCACGTGGCCCCTCAAAGCCCCAACCAGTCTCGAACAGTTTAACCAAAGGCAATGATCGGGAGAAGTACAATGAAGTAATATGAGCCTGGAAGGAAGATATAGCTAGGAAGACTATAGAGCTTGGAAAATGAGAGAGCCTTCGGCATGGATTATAAGCTTGGAAGATGAGATGCGTTCACCCTTGATTTTTACAATTGAGTTTAGGTTATAGGTTATAGGTTTAGTTTATAGGTTATACGTTATAGGTTAAGGTTTAGGTTATAAGTTAAGGTTTAGGTTTAGGTTATAGGTTATACGTTATAGGTTAAGGTTTAGGTTATAGGTTAAGGTTTAGGTTTAGGTTAAGGTTTAGGTTTAGGTTATAGGTTTAGGTTTAGGTTATAGGTTTTGGGATTTGAGAATAGGTTTAGGTTATAAGTATAGGTTTATGTTAATGTTGTAGGTTATAGGTTTAGGTTATAAGTTTATGTTAATGTTGTAGGTTATATGTTTAGATTATAGGTTTAGGTTTAGGTTTAGGTTTAGGGATTTGAGAATAAATTTTGGTTTTAGGTTTAGGTTTAGGTTTAGGTTTTACGCTTAGGTTAAGGTTACAGGTTTAGGTTTAGGTTATAAGTGTAGGTTATAGGTTTAGGTTTAGGTTAGGTTATAGGTTAAGGTTTAGGGAATTGAGTTTAGGTTATAGGTTATAGGTTAAGGTTTAGGTTATAGGTTAAGGTTTTGGGATTTGAGAATAGGTTTAGGTTATAAGTATAGGTTTAGGGATTTGAGAATACATTTAGGTTTTAGGTTTAGGTTTAGGTTTTATATTTTGGTTAAGGTTATAGGTTTAGGTTTAGGTTTAGGCTTAGGGAATTGAGAATAGTTTAAGGTTTAGGTTTAGGAAATCGGGTTCGGGTTCGGGATCGGGTTTAAGTTTGGGTTTTCAAGTTTAGGTTTAGGTTAAGGAGTTGAGATTAGGATTAGGTGTAGGTGTAGGTTTAGGTTTAAGGATTTGAGAATACATTTAGGTTTTAGGTTTAGGTTATAGGTTATAGGGAATTGAGAATAGGTATAGGTTTAGGTTTGGGTTTTCAAGTTTAGGTTTAGGCTTAGGTTAGGGAGTTGAGATTAGGATTAGGTGTAGGTTTAGGTTTAGGGATTTGAGAATACATTTAGGTTTTAGGTTTAGGTTTAGGTTTAGGTTTTAGGTTATAGGTTTAGGTTTAGGTTATAGGTTATAAGTTTAGGTTATAGGTTAAGGTGTAGGTTATAGGTTTTGCTTTAGGTTATAGTGATAGGTTTAAGTTTAGGTTAAGGTTTAGGTTTAGGTTATAGGTTTTGGGATTCGAGAATAGGTTTAGGTTTAGGTTTTGGTTTTGGGGTAGATCCAAAGCTCAAGTGGACCTCGAAACGAATTGGGGCTACAAAAGTTTTCGATCAAGCTGATATTTGTGTTATTCCTTCTTTAGGTCTAGGTCTGTGTGAACTTACCAACAGGTTGGATCTCAAATAACCACCATAGTGGGTCCCAGGAAGGAATCAACATCCGGAGGCACTGTCCCCACCATGATGTTTACTTTTAGGTATTAGCTTTAGATGTAGGTTTAGGTTTAGGGTTATACTAGGGTCTGCTCCAACAATTTTGAGTTAATACATAAACACGGCCTGTCCAAATAGTCAGGCCACTCCAATGTTGTCCATAGGAAATGGACAGCTTCATCATAGTCATAACAGTGATTCCCACCTTCCAGGGACCCCCGCTCAACATCCGGATAGCTCCGATGCACATCCGGGTCTGCTCCATCAATTTCGAGCAAATACATAAAAACGGCCTGTCCATATGGCCAGGCCACTCCAATGTTGTCCATAGGAAATGGACAGCTTCATCATGGTCATAACAGCGGTTCCCACCTTCCAGGGACCCCCGCTCAACATCCGGATATCTCCGACGCACATCCGGATTTGCTCCATCAATTTCGAGCTAATACATTTAAAAACAACATAAAAGGTAAGTAAAGTAAGAAACATTCATATGAAGATATTGAGGGGAATTACTAGTGTATCTATATTCCTTCTATGTACTAGGTTGATTTTGAGTTGATTATGACTAAGATGTTGATATTACATTATATGTGATGAGGGGTTGCATTACTAGTGTATCTATATTCCTTCAAAGCGATCACTTGGACAGTTATGGATCACCAAATGGCAGGCCAACACATGTACAATTTGCTGGTCCTAGGGACAATGGACAAGTAGAATCCAGCCATCAGGAATTCCCTTTTGACTAGGGACAATGGACAAGTAGATATGTTCTGAAGGGGTTTCTTCTACTTAAATCAAGAACAGAATTCAGATATGCCGCATCCTCCTTTTAAAACGACTGGCTCAAGGACAGAGGTTTGATTTCGAAATATACAGTTGTTTCTCTCTAACCAGATCATGTGGAGATCCTCCTCTCACTGTATTAGTCCATCACTTATCCTTGGAAAATAACTTCGGTTGTGTAGACCTCCCTGACATGAAACTAAACTGATTTTCTAATACATTCATCTCATGCCTTTGATTGTGGACCCAAAAAATAAAAACTCTTAGACCTGAATATTTCAACCCTTTTGATCGCTTGACTCTTTTTGTTTGAATATGGAGGACTTCCTTTAATTTTTAAATAATCAAAGAGTTTTCTAGGGGCACCTTTTTTTGGGCAAAAGGTGGGAGCATACCACCTATAATATTATAGAAATGGAAGCGGCATTTGCGACTAGACAAGCAGACCCCAACAAAAAGATAAAAGGGCACCATACGTATCTTGATATAGAGAGATGTACATTATTTACAACCACAAAAAATAAAACAAAACAAACCCACAACAAAATTGCCAAACGCTGGCCCGCAACACACTACCCAATCCCAACCAGCAGTTTCTCCAGCAAAAATCCTACCTGGGGAATGAACCCTCAAAACTCGAACATCCAGACAAAGATTGAAAATGACCATAGTAATGTAATGATTGAAAATCAAGCACGGCAATTGCTGGTTGATGGATAAAGAAATTTAGAATTATTGTGTTTTTCAATTGATTAGGGTGGATATCTCAAACCTAAACAAACACATCAATGTATGTATTTGATAATTTGATATTATTATTATTTTTTTTAAGTGCCATTGTTACAATTTTAACACCGATGAAAACATAACAATGTTAACCCAAATGCAAATGTTTTCAGAAGATAGATAATACACACACACACACACACACACACACACACACACACACACACACATATAAAACTTTTTATTACATTATTATGATGTATTATGATAATCCTCAGGTCCAAACAAACTCTAAGGGCCCCTTTCATGCACTATCAAAACCCATGTTTGGAGAAGAAAACCTCATTTTGATGGGAAACAAGGGTTAATTGGCAGTCATAGGAAAACCCACTTGAAAACATAGTTTTCAAGATCAACTGATGAAATAGGAATTAAAAAGCCACCCATCCGAAAATCAATCAGATTGGTTTTCACCTACTAAATGAAAACACTGATTTTGCTTTTGCAAGTTGCATCCAAACAGCACTAAGGAAGATTAAAAATCATATGATTATTTACCATAGGTCCATAGGATGATGTGACATAGATAGTATACTCAGATTTTCAGTTTGTAAAACTGGGGCCAAGGTCCTGTGATCCAGACCGTTGAAATGGTAGCACCAAAAGCCTCCCAATTGAGAATCTAGCCAATTCAATCTTTGGCCCTTTTATCGGTTGAAAGCGGACCATTGCTCAAACTTCTCTGTTAACGACCTATTTACAATCTGCCCACAGATGGTTATGATTGTCAAATGAAGGAGAATTACAGTGCATGGCCCATCAAAAGGTAGCGCCAACAGAGAAGTGCTCTGGATGCATTGAAACATGGGCACCCACTTGTACAAAGATGTTCATATCTCAGGTCGAGGATCACACTATCTAATACCTCCAAAGCCATCTGCTCCATTCATCATTTCAGGTCTGAACAGGCGGGCCAACAGAGATGGCATGCAATACAAATCAAGAAACACACTCATATTCAAAAGTCCTCAATCAGCATTCTAAAATCGGGATGAGATCTGTCAGCGGACTGATTCAAACAAATGCATAAATCAGAATACTCAACAGCAATTATGAACAGTCACTATCCCACAATGCAGTATGAATCACACTTTCTGTTGTCAAAAAAGGCTGCACGCACCAAACCCATTGAACTACCAATATGGCTGGATCCGTTACAGCATGTGATTAGAAATGTGATTAGGGTACCATAATCCCCAATTTCAAAACCCCCAGAATCGAAAATCCCCAATTTCAAAACCCCCAGATTCGAAATGTGATTAGGGTACCATAATCCCCAAATTCGAAGTGGTAGTTGGGTACCCAAATCCCCAATTTCAAAAACACCAAATTCGATTTGGGATTAGGGTACCAAAATTCCCAAATTCAAAATGGGATTAGGGCCCACCTTCATTTTGTCGGTGTGTGCTTGGGTCATGGGTTAGGGTTTTTACCTTTCGAGGTGACAGGAAGAGAACGAGAGGAGGGTTTGAGTTGGAGCCCCAATCCGGTTTTCGAGCTTTGAGGAGACAGATTGAGAGAGTTGAGCTGAGAGATTTCCAATCGGGTTTCCGAGCTCTGAGGAGAGAGAGAGAGAGAGAGAGAGAGAGAGAGAGAGAGAGAGAGAGAGAGAGAGGCTGCGAGAGAGACAGAGAGGACAGGGTGGAGAGATCAGAGAGAGAGCGGAAGAGAGAGATAGAGAGCGAGAGGAGGGAGAGGGTGCGAGAGAGAGGGAGAGAGAGCAGTCTCTCGGGCGCAATACAGGTTGAGTAGCGAGTTGGCTACTGAAGTGACGTCACCAAGTTCTGTGGGCCCCACTATGATGTATTTGTTGTATCCACACCGTCCATCCATTTTGAGATATTATTTTAGGGAATGAGCCAAAGAATGAGGCAGATAAAAAGATGCAGTGGACCTCACCACAGAAAACAGTGAGGAGAGTGATTCCCACCGTTGAAACTATCCTAAGGCCCTCATAATTTTTATTTGAAATCCAACCTGCTCAAAAGTTTAAAAAGACATGAATTAAGGTAAAACACAAATATCAGCTTGATCTAAAACTTCCGTGGCCTTCAGAAGTTTTTAATGGTGGGTGTCGCTGTCCCCACTATTTTTTGTGCTGGGGTTCATTGGAGCTTTGGATTTATCTTTGGATATGGCCATAAAATGATCTCTCCAAATGGATTGAAGGTGTGGATATAAAGCATACATCTTGGTGGGGCCCAAAAGTGAGAGGTATATAAATATCAGGTGGACCACACCATATGAAAACAATAGTGATTGGATATCCATCATTAAAATCCTCGTAAGGTCCACTGTACTATTTATTTGGCATCCAATCTGTTTATTAGGTCATACAGGCCTAATTGAAGGGGGAAAACAAAAATCATCTCGATCCAAAACTTTCATGGCCCCCAAAATGTTTTAAATGGTTGGCGCTCATTCAACACTATTTCCTGTAATGTGGTCCATTTCAGATTATGATATGCCTCATTTTTGGTCTCATGTCATAAGATGATCTTTAAAAATAGATAGACGGCATGGATTAAACACATACATCATGGTGGGGTCCACACAACACCAACCACCAACCATTGGATGGTGTAGGGGGAGTAGCCAATCTGTTCCCCTTATTTGTAGTGTGGTCCATTTAATCTTTGGATATGATTCATTTTTTGGATAATTCTATAAAATGATCTCGAAAAAATGGATGAACGGTGTGGGATGATACCAAATTTTCGGTAAATCCAAAACTCAAGTAGACCATGCCACACAAAACAGTGTGGAATAATGATTTTCATAGTAATGTTTATTTGTCATCCAACATGTTCATAATATCAAAAAAATATGAATGAAGGGAAAACACAAACATCAGCCTAAATGTGGGCCACACCACATAATATAATGGAGAGGGTTTCCTTAAAACATTCATAATCATATATTGGGTCTGCCTAAATGTGATTCACATATCCAACTCACTTATTATGTGTGTCCCACTTGGATGAGGGGTCAAACCAATTTTCAACTGCATCCAAAACTCATGTGGGCCCCACCAAATGCTTTTATATTTTTTAAGAAGTCTTCAATTAGTTTTAGATGGTATGGCTCACTTGAGTTTCGTATACAGATGATTTTTGAGATATCTCATAACCTAAAGGGGACACATTAAATCCACGGTGTTGATGTTCGACACACATCATGATGGGGCCCACAAAACTTACTAACATCAATTTTTAGGTTCTTACGAGGTCAATAAGTTGGGTCACAATTTTGACCAAAATATTTGGCCCATTTTACATGTTTGGTCCATTCACTCTATTTTTCTGATCATTACTCTCAATTTGACTAGTTACTCGCCCCGATCATGCTACATATGAGAAAGATATTGGGCAAACAAGATTGATCAACAATTTGAGTGAATTTTGATTTAAACATCTGAATTTATTTACTCTTCAATCTGGACTGATCAGCTTGTCCGAAAACAATTAAAGGTTGTTCATAATATCAATAATATATAAATGAATAGAAAACACAAACATCAGCTTGATTCAAAACTTTTATGGCCTCCAAGAAATTTTAAATGGTAGAGGTTCAATCACACTATTTCCTGTGGTATGGTCCACTTGAGCTTTGGATATGCTTCATTTTTGTTCTTTAGACCTCAAATTATCTGTTAACATGGATGAATGGAGTGGATAAAATAAATAAATAACGGTGGACCCTACAGAGTTTACTCTGGTAAGGGTAACGAGTAACTCACCTAAATGTAGTGGAGAAGGGTTTCTTTAAAACATTCATAATCATATATTGGGCCTGCCTAAATGTGATTCACATATCCAACCCACTCATTATGTGTGTCCCACTTGGATGAGGGGTCAGACCAAGTTTCAACCGCATCCAAAACTCATGTGGGCCCCACCAAGTGCTTTTATATTTTTTAGGATGTCTTCACATAGTTTTAGATGGTATGATTCACTTGAGTTTCGTATACAGATGATTTTTGAGATATCTCATAACTTAAAGGGGACACATCATGATGGGCCCCACAAAACTTACTAACATCAATTCTTAGGTTCTCACGAGGTCACTAAGTTGGGTCATAATTTTGACCAGAATATTTGGCCCATTTTACATGTCTGGTCCATTCACTCTATTTTGCTGATCAATACTCTCAATTTGACTAGTTACTCGCCTCAATCAGGCTACATATGATAAAGATATTGGCCATACAAGATTGATCAACAATTTCAGTGAATTTTGATTTAAACATTTGAAGTTATTTACTCTTCAATCTGAACTGATTAGATTGTCCAAAAACGATTAAAGGTTCAATTAGTGGATGTGCCTAATAATTTAATAATTTTAATTTTCAAAGATAAATTTCAATTTCCATTTAAAAATAACATTTTTTTTTTCAAAATGTATATATATATTTTTTCTCTTTTAACAAAATATCATTTTTACTATAAAATATTTCAAAAAAAATTTAAAATACAAATTCTGAATTTTTATTTTCAAAATCTCAAATTTTTTTTCATATTTTAATTTTTTTTCTCAAAAATTTTAAAATGCCGATTTTTTTTTTCTTCAAAAGCATTATTTTGTTCTCAAAATTTTTCTCAAACATAGTTAAAATTTCTGAACTTTTCAATATATTTTTTTATCTGATATTACAAATCATTTAAATATTACCTTTTAATTATATATATAAAAAATTTCCACTCATATGATATAAAAAACTATATATATATATATATATATATATATATATATATATATATATATATATATATACACAAACATACTACCTTTACCGACAGTTTTGTTCGTCGGTAAAAAACATTACCGACGATTTTCATCCATCGATAAAACTCTTGAAACTTTTCTATATATTTTCTAAGTTAAAATTATATATTATAAAACAAGTTTTATTGACGAAATTTTTTTCGTCAGTAAAAACATTATTCCCGACGACTTTGGTTCATCGGTAAAACTCTTACCGCGAAAAATTATATCATTATTCGACAAAAGTTTTTTACAGTAAAAACTTTATTCCCGATGGCTTTGGTTCGTCGGTAAAACTCTTAGTGGGAAAATTAATATAAGAGTTTTAGCGACAAAAAAAAGTGGTTTTTACCAACGAATTTTTTTTCGTCGGTAAAAACATTATTCCCGACGGCTTTGGTTCGTCGGTAAAACTCTTAGTGGGAAATTTCTACCCTAGCGAAAAGTGGTTTTTTACCGACGAAATTCTTTGCATCGGTAAAAAATTATTCCTGACGGCCTTGGTTCATCGGTAAAACTTTTAGTGTAAAAATTTTCTATCTTAAAAATATAACAGTTTTACCAACAAAAACTTTCGTCAGTAAAAGTAGTTTTTTACCGATGAAATTTTTTATCGGCAAAAACATGATTCCCGACGGCTTTGGTTCGTCAGTAAAACTCTTAGTGGGAAAATTTTCTATCTTAAAAATATAACACGAAATTTTTTTCGTCGGTAAAATCGTTATTCCCGACGGCTTTGTTTCGTCGGTAAAACTCTTATCGCAAAACTTTTCAAGGCAGCGGGAAAATTTTCTAAGTTAAAAATTGTATCATTATTCCTGATGAAAGTTTTCGTCGGTAAAACATGTTTTACCAACAGATTTTTTTTTTTGTTGGTAAAAACATTATTCCCAACAACTTTGGTTCATCGGTAAAACTCTTAGTGGGAAAATTTTATCTTAAAAATATAACAGTTTTACCGACAAAACTTTTCCTCAGTAAAAGTGGTTTTTTACTATAACGTCTCGGAAAAATCTGTACAAAGACCCGAGTACCACCTCAGGCGAAAATCCCTAAAGACCGTATACTGTGGAAATTACACGAAAACTAATTAAGTACAAAACTAAATTAATTGGTGAATTAGCTTGAACCATTATCTATACAAACTGCAAGACCCAAAACCATTAAAATTGCTAACTCAACATTAGTTGAAAACATCGGGGAAATCCCAGAACCCAGTTGCTCTTGGGAGCACATTGAAACTTCGTATCGGACTTGGACCACGCGTTGAAAGTCCGATGACCACGAAACTATAAGGTTATGACCGCCTTATTGGGCTTGACAACCATCGCGGGAATTGAGCCCAAACAGTATCCAGAAATGCACAACTTGAGGCCTGAATGAAGTGTGTGAGAAACACGAATATCTTTAGAAAATGAACTCAAACTTAAGTGAATTGGACTGTTCACTTATAGGTGAAATTGAAGACTTCAAACGTCAGATTCCGACCTAACTACACCCATGGATCAGATAAATTTCCCTGCACATATCCGTATACTTGTGACCCTGATCGAGTGACAACGACCGTTGATCTGATATGGGTCCGTCCCAGTTGATCGACCTATCCAAACGCGTTGAAATCGCATCTTGGCGTAGATCCATGGTTAGGGAACTTACTCCATGACGTATCTGGACAATGGACCTCCAGATAGGCCCCGTTCGTCAGAAACAGGCACCTTTTGGTTATAACCCAAGTATACCATGGCCCTAGGGCCATTAACATCAGTTTTGAGCCTATATAAGGCCCTTAAACCACCTCACCCTTCTCATACGAATTTTCTCTAACCCTAGGAGAGAGAAGAGAGAAAAGAGGAGAAAAGAGAGAGGAGAAGAGTGAGAGTTTGGGAGATTGTGGCGGTGTTACTCTCCCACGACTACATGCACTAGATCGCCTCTCTACTACGCTACTCAACCCGGTTCGACTGCGATTTGGGTAAGGAATTCTAACCCTAATCTTGGTTTAGAAATCCAAATAGAATAATCGATGAAATAGCTAACCTATTTCATCGTATAGGTGTTGTTGTTCCGTTTTCGGGAACGTTATGTTCGAACCAAGTTCGAAACGAGCAATCAGACGAAATGTGTGGACTATAGACGTTTAAGTTATGATTTTCAAAGCTTTCAATGTTAGTAATGATTTATGTTTGACTTGATTGCTGTCATACGATCTTAGTTACAATGTATTCGATAAATTATACATGTGTGTGAACTATGTGAATATATAATGCATTCCATGTGTTTGTTGAAATGTTTGAATGAAATTGAAATTATGATTTGTGCTTGCCATGACTATTAATCGAGAATACATGTTTGTTGTATGTATGACAACTCCTTTGTGAAAGGATTTGCCATAATATATGTTGTAACCAAGTTAGTTCATGTATGTAGTAAGGTATAGTCTAAGTGTTTGGTAAAATGTCTGAATGAGAAATTGTTTGATGAATCGCTTTTAATAAGGGTGTTGAGATAGGATTCTTAAGTACCTTATCTATATCTATAGTTTCCTTCATGTAATGTAAATTGCTATGCGATTTATGGATGAAACACATATGTGTAACAACATGTTCAATGTATTTGATAAAATGCTCAAATGAGAATTATGTTTGAATTGTTTGTTAAATGCTGTTATGATTAACATATGTGACTACCTATTGCATTTGAATATGATTGAGACTACTACGTAGTCCAGGCAATCGGTAATGGTTCCCGATTAAGTGGCCGAACTAGTTTGACCACATTGGATACGTTTGATGAATCCGAGCCATACGGTGATTGTTGACAGTGGTTAGGCTACGTGGAGTGCTTATGCGCTCCATGTCGATTAATTCAGCATGCGCTTGTACCAATCGAACTTATCAAATAATCCAATTGGCCTATTGTGTGTTTACCATGTATAGACACTACTGCTTGAATCTAAGGTACCACTTACCAATGTAAAGCCCATTTCAACCATGGTACCACGATCCGCTAAGACTCATGAGCCGAACATGGTGATATGTGACACGGTGGTCGAGCTGTCGGCCTACGCTGGGGTGACGAGCCTCCCCGTAGTGTCCAGTGAGCAACCCAAACTCGTGAGCCGAATATGGTGGTATGAGACACTGTATTCGAGCTGTCGGCCTACGTTCAGGTGACAAACCTCTCGTAGTGACCTCGAGTATAATCAATCGAACTTGCCTATCCACTGCTTTTCATTAGGGGTGATGCCCTACAACTTCCTATCATATGTGATTAACTAGGACTGACGACCTTAGATGGATCCCGTTTGGGTTAATGATATAAAAGAAAGTACCTTAGCTTCCCGAATTTGTTGTTTGAATAAGTCTAATTAATCACTTAGCTAACACGACCATGCACCGCATTGCATGTACTTTGGCGAGGAAGCACATGTTTAGGGAGTTTGTCATGCGTGATCATTAGATGAAGTCATTGAGGGAGTGCATGCAAGGGCATGCATCATCACAACGTATCATCCCTGCATTAACAAGAGTACTTAATATATGATTGTTGTACTGCCTTATCATTACTACTTGACTGAATTAATAACATGTTAACCTTTGCCTTATAGTACCATTGAGTTGATCACTCACTCCCACTGTGGGATGGTGTTTTAAAATACCAACCGGACCCTGTTTTAGTTGCAGATAACGATGTGACTTATACGACGGAGCCGAATTTCTTAGACGAGGAGGAGTTCTCCTACGTGCAGCTCTCAGCGGGTCTATGTAGACCTAGAGATGCGTCGCCGGGATTACAGGGTTATTGATTAGTTGGACATTTACACTTTGAGATTTTGTAAATTTTGGAACAATACATATATATATATTTAGCCTGGTATCATACTCATACTATGGGGATTGAGAAACACTTACATACTTTATATACCTATCTCAGTCTTCCGCTCAATTAATTTAATTGCCTCTAGAGTATGATATGCTGATTTAGTATAATCTCTCTCATGTTTAACGCACTAATATGGACAACATTTAAACATTATTATCTATGTTGCATAAGTAATGCGTTGGATTTCGGGAGTTGAGCTTTGCTTGGCCCTCGAAATCCAGGGTATTACATTTACCGACGAATTTTTTTTCGTCGGTAAAAACATTATTCCCGACGGCTTTGGTTCGTCGGTAAAACTCGTGGGAAAATTTTCTATCTTAAAAATATAACAGTTTTACCGATGAAAATTGTCGTCGGTAAAAGTGATTTTTTACTGATGAAATTTTTTTCGTCGGTAAAAACATTATTCTCGACAACTTTGGTTCGTCGGTAAAACTCTTAGTGGGAAAATTTTCTATCTTAAAAATATAACAGTTTTACCGACGAAAATTTTTATCGGTAAAAGTGGTTTTTGCCGACGAAATTTTTTTCGTCGGTAAAACTCTTACCGCGAAAGTTTTCAAAATAGCGCGAAAATTTTCTATCATAAAAATTTGAGCAGTTTTACTGACGAAAAAAAATTTCGTCAGTAAAAGTGTTGTTTTACTGACGAAAAAAAAGTTCGTCGGTAAAACACTACTTTTACTGACGAAATTTTTTTCGTCGGCAAAAATTTTGTCGGTAAAAGCTCTATTTCTTGTAGTGTATCGATGATATATCGGCATTTATCACGACTTTTTCTTGAATGCATACACGATATCGTCGGAATATCTTCATAACTACCTACAATTCCAAAAATTCAAAAAACTAAAAATAAATAAGACATAGGAAAAATCTCTTACCTCAAATCTGCCTGAAGGGGTGGCCTTCGACTAGATTTGGTGGGCCAATTGTCGACAATGCCGGATAAACTTAAAACCCTTTTTTTTTTTGGATGGAATCGCTTTAAAAGAAATTAGATTTTCGTCGAGGTTTTTGGGATTTGGGTAGGGATTTTGAAAAAAGAAAGAATAGAGAAATTTTTGGGATTTTGAATGGATTTGAAATCGCAGGGCTTGCAAGCTGCGCCTTTAACGGAGAAGAAGAGTCGGTTTCTTCTTTTATTCGGAGGAAATCGAATTGCGTACTGAGTTACTCAGTACGCTCTTATGGTATTGAGTAAATTCTGTTGGGCCCACAGTGAATTCATGTGGTTTATCCAAGTCGTTCATCCGTTTTTGCACATCATTTTAGGGGTTGAGCTCAAAATTGAAGTTATCAAAAGCTCCATCCGTTTTTACAAAACCTTTGTAAGGACCCCAGTGATGTTTATTTGTTATCCAAACTGTTCATAAGATCAAACAGACATGGATGAAGGGAAAACACAAATATCATCTTGATTTAAAACTTTTGTCGGCCCCCAAGAAATTTTCAACGGTAGAATTCAATTCACACTGTTTCAGGTGGTGTGGTCCACTTGAGCTTTGGATATGATTAATTTTTGGTCTAAAGCCCTAAAATAAAATGATAAAACAAATGGATGGAGTTGATAAAATGCATGAATGATGGTGGGCCCCACAGAGTTTACTTAATACGCTTAGCGTACAGAGTTACTCAGTACACAATCCGCTTCCGATTCTGAGTCCTCTTGGATTCGGTGCAACTCCGGTTGCACTTAAGACGGTGCAACCCATATGGTGGGGCCCACCTTGATGTATATATTTTATATCCATTTCATCCATTTGTTTAGAGAGATCAATTTAAGTCATGGGACAAAGAACTATGCATATCCAAAGCTCAAGTGGACCCTATAACAGAAAACAGTGGGAATTGAATGCTTACCATTAAAAACTTCCTAAGGGCCACAGAAGTTTTCGATCATGCTGATATTTGTGTTTTCCCATAGTCCATATCTCCATGAACTTATGAACAGGTTGGATCTCAAATAAACATCATGGTGGGCCCTAGGAAGGTTTCAACGGTGGTCGTCACTGTCCCCATTGTTTTCTGTGGTGGGATCCACTTGAGCTTTGGATTGGCTTCATTCTTTGGCTCATAACCTAGAATGATCTCTCTAAATGTAAGGACGGTGTGGATACAACAAATATATCATGGTGGAGCCCACAGTAAGGGTCCCACCCACATCGTTGTTCCGCATGGATTGAGCACGAGACAGATTTCCCCTGAAAATCCTTTCTTAAGAAGTTCCTATGTTGGGATGCTAGGTGGGGCCCACCTTAGTGTTTGTGATAAATCCACACCGCCCATCCGTTTTGGGAGTTCATTTTAGTACATGCGATAAAAAATGAAGTGTATCCAAAACTCAGGTGGGACGCACAAGAGGAAACAGTGGGGATTCAGTGACCACTGTTTGAAACATTTGTATGGCCACGAAGTTTCATATCAAGCCATGTTTATAGTGTTTTCAATCCATCCGAGTAGGAATGACCTTATAAATGGTTTGCATGGCATATAAACATCAAGGTAGATCCTAGGAAGGTTTCAACGGTGGGAAACTCTTTCCTCGACTTTAATTTACTCTCTTTCGACCCACTTGAGTTTTGGATCCACCTCATTTCTGGTCGCATGACCTAAAATGAGCTCACAAAATGGATGGACGGTTTGGATTTCTCACAAATATCACGACTACCCCACCTGGCATCTCAGTGTAAGAACTTCCCGCTATGCGTACGCACCCAACTCGGGGAGTATGACCCCACCAGCGATGTGGGTGAGGCCCTGACCGTAGGGCCCACCTCTATAGATGTATTATACATCCATGCCATCCATATGTTTTTCCATATTATTTTAGGATATGATCCAAAAAATGAAGCTGATAAAAGTTTCAGGTAGACCACACTACTAGAAAAGGTGATCATTGAACTTCCACTATTAAAAGCTTCCTAGTGTCCACAATAATGTTTATTGAACATCCAACCTATTGATAAGGTCATACAGATCTGGATGGAAAGAAAATGCAATATTAGCTTGATCTAAAACTTTTATGACCCATAAAAGGTTTTTAATGGTTATTAAGAACTATTTCCTATGGTGTGGTCCACCATTAAAAACTTCCTATGGCCCACTGTTTCTTGTGGTGTGGTCCACCTAAGAATTGGATTTGCTTCATTTTTGGGACCATGTCCGAAAATAAATTGGCAAGAAGGATGGACAGTGTAGATATATCACGCACACATTGAGGTGTGGCCCGCATAATAATAATTGTGTTTAACAATTAAGTGTCCACTAATTAGAGTTAGAATTTTTTTGCCCTAATAATAATTGTGTTTTTATACATCTCTTGATACATTTATAAATATTATGAATTTTATTTTAATACAGTTGCCTTAGTTCAATCAGACAACACTTGACTTAGGACCTTATACAAAGGAAGCCTATTGTGTGCAATTTTTTTTTGCAATGTTATGATTTAAAACTGTGTATTAAGATCTTTTTTGACAATCCCTGAAGTTTCATTGAAAAATTCAACCATTTTCCTAATGTTTCCCCATGTTTCTCAAAAAGTGCGATAAATTATGCGATACAAACGATATATCCCATGGGATAACCGATACGTATCTGTATCCCAAGGGCGCGATACATAGCATGATACCGATATTTCGAACTATATATAGTGAATCCGGTTCAAGTCGAATCAATTTGATCATAATCAAGTTCCGAGCTGAGTCGAGTCGAGCTTGGACTTGGCTCAACATTTTTTCGAGCTCAAAAAATCAGCTCAGCTCAGCTTGAATCCAATTTCGAGCTGAGTCGAGTTGAGCTAGTTAACTAAGCTAACTCAGTTCGTGTATAGCTCTACTTCTCAACCACACAACAGTACTAGTCACAAGAGAGAGAGAGAGAGAATACACAAATCACAACACAAATATTTCGGTACGCATATCAATTCACATTGATCCACTATGCTCAAGGCTAAAAAAGAAACAAATCTCTATATAATGACGACTCTCTCTCTCTCTCTCTCAAATGAAATAAATTAGGGTTGACATAAAACTCTGTGAAATTATAAGATTACCCTCTGGGTTACATGACCCGGGCATGCTCAACACAGAATTCAACCGGTGACAATGCTGGCTGGATGAAGAGTACATCTATACATTTGTCAAGTGACAATCTCTGCTTCCTGGACACTACAAATTAAACTTTGATCGATCAGCTCCAGATAAAAAAAAACATAAATGTAGGTGGTTCGGTGAGCCTCATTTGTGAGCGTCTTGGACGATTTAGCCAATCTCTTCCATTGCTCTGTGAGTGTGGCAGAGGCAACTGCACTATTTTTGGGCTGATATTTTCCTGTTTCATGTTTTAATGAACTTTCCTTCTACCAAAAGAAGCCTGTTTGATTTTTCGGCTCAACTTTAATTACCTTGTAAATAGGTCCTAGATAATTACTGCATTTTTCCCATGCTGACAGGGAGCGGATTAGGTGTTTGGTGTTACCCCTACCAAAGGGCCCACCTTGATGATGTTTTGTATATCCACACCGTCCATCCATTTATCCAGCTCATTTTAGGACGGGATACCAAAAACTATGGAGATCAAAATCTCAAGTGGACCACACCACAGGAAACAGTGGTGATTGAGTGCCTCGCCATTAAGAATTTCAAAGGGCCTATAGTAAGGTTTTCCGTTTTCGTAATGTTTATTTGCCATCCAACCTGTTGATAATGTCAAGAAGATCCGGATGAAGGGAAAATAGAAAGTTCAGATGTGGCCCACAAAAAGTTTGAAATGGCTACTCATCAGTGTTTCCATTGTTATGATCCACCTGATATTTGGATCTTTATGATTTGGGATCTCATTAACAGATAAACAGTAGGGATATAAAAAAAAAATACATCAAGTGGGCCCCGCATGGATAGGGTAACAGCGTTCCCTAGAAGTTTTGGATCAAGCTGATATTTGTGTTTTCCCCTTACCCATGTAACCCTATGAACTGGTTAGATGACAAATAAACCTCATTGTGGGCCCAGTGAAGGGAACAACATTCAATGTTAGGCGAAGTAAGGCCACTGTTTCCTTTCGTGTGAGCCATTTGAGCGTTGGATCTGCCTCTTATTTCGGCTCATTCCCTAAAATGTTCTGATAAAATAGATGGATAACATATACATTACGGTGGGGCCATGGATTAAAGTCAATACATTTGGACTGGTTTTCCAGGTGGAATTACTAACCCATTTTCAAACTGGATGAAAAAGTAACAATTGCTTATTAATCAGCAATTTACATTTATCATGGAAAATCAAGCAGACATATTTTTCTAGATACGACACCCATTATATCATGTCAAGGGAAATACAATTCATACAATTAAGGAGATTTTGACGACAAAGTTCCAAAGGAATCCTAATTTCCCGAATAATGCCAAGACCAACAAAAATTCCAAACTGTACTTTTTTTAATGCCATCTTCTTCTTTTTCCCAAAGAGAGGAGAATTGTGGGGCCATGTAGTCTGTGTTTGACATACTATTTGTTCAACAACGTAGTCCATCTTCATGATCAGGCAAAACAAAAAATCAGCCAATCCAATCTTCCAATGGACTATGAATGAATTTAGAATTTTTGGGTGATGTACACACTTCACCAAAAACATCATTTAGGAATGGTTTTAAACCGTTCCTAAAAGAGGCGTCGCAAAAAAATGGAACGGTTCAATACCGTATCAAGTACCGTTTCAGATTTTAAGAACGACCTCTTAGGAACGGTTTTAAACCGTGAGTAAGGTTGACTTCAAATTTAGGAACTGAAATTTTAGGAACGGTTTTAAACCGTTCTTAATGTTGACAACGGTCACATTTCAAATTATTGGAATGGTATTTTTCAGTATTTACAAATGGCCAATAAAAACGGTACATTTGTTTTTATATTTAAAAACCAAAGAATATTACATTCAATAAAAAAATAATATTGAACAAATATGGTACAACTTTATAATAAAAATTATATATATTTACAACAATAAGTTTACAATTGCACGAATACATTAAAAATAAATAAAAAAAATCCTGCATGATGTGCTCCACTCCTTGAGAAAACACAAGGTCCCACCATTCCTTGGGATGGCTTTAACCAATCTCAAACCTCTCTCATCGCCGCTCTCATAAGGCTTTTGAATCAAATTTTGCCACCTTGAAAGAAAGAAAATGTAAGGAACAGAATAGAAGACGATGAATGGGAATTATCAAACGTGTCTATTGTTTGACCTTCATATACATGTTACCATTTCTTACATGAGAGGTGGTCCACATGCAAGCAGAGTTGTCTGATGGTGTACCTTTCCCAGTCAATGCTGACTGACCATCACCAATATTATTTTACATCATCTCCAATCAACAAGGTTTTCCTACAATGGCCAATTCACTGCAGGACCACCCAACAAACAGCCTGGATCATGGATCAATGTTGAATAAACTAGTACTAGTTGAGGTTAGATTTTAAAATTTTAAATTTTCATTCAATTGCATCATTAAAAGAATGCCAAATTTAACTACAGGATTAGAAGTAAACATTTTATGGAATGAAATGAAATCATACCTTCCACTGGCCTAACAATGCCATTGGACAGACGACAAGAGTTCCTCCTTTAACTATGGGCAGGCTTTTGGTTTGAGGATCTTTCTGACCATTCTTTATTTTCTTGTTGTCAAAATCCTGATTTTGTTCTTCAACTTGTTAGTCATCTGGACTCTCCGTAACTGGTTTTCCAAGTATTAATGCAATAGTCATTACAGTCTTTCCAAGCCCCATTGCATCTGCCAAAATCTACATTGAAAAACATACAGTCAGATGGCAGCAGCAGCAAAAGATCACCGAACAAAACCTACTTTTTCCTATACCATTGTACATTGTCTAAAGGTTCTTTGA
Organism: Magnolia officinalis; assembly: GCA_021015155.1. Taxonomy (NCBI): domain Eukaryota; kingdom Viridiplantae; phylum Streptophyta; class Magnoliopsida; order Magnoliales; family Magnoliaceae; genus Magnolia; species Magnolia officinalis. The sequence goes on from JAJHSJ010000001.1 coordinate 102,189,232, forward strand.
ATTATACGTAAAATGATGAAAGAAACCTTTCCACAATTAAAAGAAGAAGAAGATAGGACGAGAACCAATCATGCATTATTGCATTAGTTCTTGTCCATTAGCAATAATCCACAATCCAAACTCAATTGCAGTTCTATCCTATAAAGACATTCTTAGAAGTAAAAAAAGCATACCAGCAAAAAAAGTAGGAGCTGTAACAGGTGTACCCCTGGTGTGAGCCAGCGATAATCAGATGGTTAAAATCATTCAACATGAACAATTTTTGAAAAGGGATAGAAAATCTAAGGTGGCCATCATCATTCATTAGAGATAAACATAATGCTTGTATGCCCCCAAACAAGAACTCATGACATATATCACAAAAAATTAAGAAAGTCAAGCTTCTTTTGGATTAGCCCTTCGATCACAAACCATGTACATTTGAAGTTCCGAGCACGATGCATCCAAGTTTGTAAGTTAAATTAACATACTTTAAAACCTTCAATGAGTATATTGTAGCTGTGAATAAGCAGCAGGATTCATGAAAAGAGGAGGTAAATAAAAGGACAAATAGTTATTACCATAATGGGACTCTTTGTCATAGCCCATTATAGTTTTCCCCATCTTTTCAGTTGTGTCCGCAACTCCCCTCGAAGTTTTTCCTGAATAAACAGAAGCCGCTGCCCATTAAACTATCAGTGGCAAAACACCCGTGTCAGTTGTTGAATGGTAACATTTAGTTCAATCATCATAGTCACTTAAAAAAAAGGTTATAGGTTGGCTACATCATGAAGACCACCTAGTGCAAAAATCAGCCCAATACACTTATCAGGTAGGCCACATCATGTATAGACGTTGATATAATTAAAAAAAGAAAAAGAAAATATAAGTGTGGTCTACCAGCTGAATTAATCAGATGTGTACACACACACCCCTACACATTTGCTCACTCAGCACTATTTACATAAAAATTGAAAATTCCTAATAGTAAAAAATAGCTCTAGCAACCAATGAGATTGGCTGAAGCATGAAGAGATTCAACCTTGTAAGGAAGAAGAAGAAAGAAAGAAAGAAAGAAAGAAAGAAACCCTTGCAATCTGCGGACTCTATCTATAGGCCCCATAAGATCTACCACAGGCTTTCTTAAACGTTGACGGCCTCTATGCATGTGGCGCTCACAGTACTTTTGATCCGGCACCACATCCTTAGAGCATCACCATTTCTTTCCATCTTGCTCTTCTGCACCTTCTTGGCTCTGGTTTCATGCTATTTCTATAGTCAAAGCACATATTTCTGCAACCAAAGCCATGAAATAGGAGAAAGAAGCGGAAAAAAAAAAAAAAAAAAAAAACATAAATCATTCAAAGACAGATGACAAATGAAAAAATAAATATTACTCTTCAAATAAGGGATAAACATGCCATCCTCCCTTGTTTCAGATTACAACTCTGATTACAGCCCTGTAGACAATGTACCATTCATTATACAAAAACTGCAAACCTTGCACTCTAGCTGCTTTCCTTTTCATTTTCCTTGTCCTTACCAAACTATGGAAGAAATATAGAACACCCAAAAGATGAACTATCAAACATAGACATAAAGCACTAACAAATCAAAGCAGTTAGTTCAAAAGAAAAAAAAAAAAAAAAAAAGAGTGAAAAGAAGTCCAAAGAATAGTTTTAGGGTTCATTTTCTATATTGCATACATCGAACTGCAAAAGGAAAAAAAGCTACGGAGCCTTAGCAGTCTGCTAAGTACGAATTTTAATGCTTTGGACTCTTTGAACCATAAATCTAAAATCTGAAACACTTGTCCAGTACCAGTTAGTAACATGAACGAATAAAATCTTCACTATATGCTGAACGCTGCATGTTACAAGATGGATACAAATATAAAAATGCTTACCTTCCTACAGGAACAATGATGATTGAGGGTATAAATACTTCATATCGCGAACAGGGCTACAGTATTGTGTATAAAATTCCGTATGATACTAAGAAAATATGTATATAAGACCTGCAAAACTTCAAATCTATTGAAACGCTCATGCATGCAGTATAATGCAATGCTAAATCACCACAAAATATTCTGGGTTTAGTAGTCCAGAAGTTCAAATACAAGCCCTTATTTTAAATGCAAATTTTGATCACAAGTTCATGACCCGATAGGGACAAGGATGTACCAGAGAGGTGAATCCTACTAATATTCTTCAAAAAAAAAAAAAAAAAAACTTAAATGTCACACATCCAAGCTTGGAGCGAAAAAGGAACAATCTCCATAGAATATTTTGTTCCAACTTGTTCAACGGCTGCGTTACTCACTAGTCAATGCAGGTCATTCGCGGAAGTGTCGGGAGAGATGTTGGCGATGAACAATGAGGATGGGTTGAAACAGGGTTTTTTCCGGCAGACTTCCGTCCACTTTGAATCCCTAGCCATAGATGATTTTTTGAATAGATTAATCAGGTTAGATGGTCTTTTTGAATAGATTAATCAGATTAGATGGTCTTTTTGAATAGATTAATCAGGTTGTGCTTAGATAATAGAAGAACTTCCATCAATAAACAGTACAACTTGAGGCAAGAGACTCACTTGAACCCAAATCACTGCATACAGGGACACAGCTTAGCATTTAATAATTAATATCTGCTAACTAATTGAAGCTCTGCCTGGAAGCAATATGTGCCTGCCAGTCCCAACTCAGGATAAAGGAAAGGGTTGATGTAAGGTGAGTAGCTAGCAGCAAAAAGTTTACCATGCAATCACAAGAATTCCTGTTCTGAATATGATTCACGAAACAAGTTACACAAAGACAACCCCATGTAGTGTAGAGAAGGCTATGTTGATGATCATATTACTAACATATTTTGTTAAATTATAATTTTAGTTATTATTTTAATATAAATTATTTGGATTGGCTGGCCATTTCTGAGACAGATCTAATATCCACATTGCATGATATTGGACACAGGTACTGAGCATTGCACAACAGCCATGTCAAGAAAAGATTATGATTATGATTTGTTTATCCAACTGCCAACATATCTAATGCCTATCTGCTCCCAGACCATAACTGCACAAAATCTAAATTGAAGCAATGACATGTTCAGGTGAGGGAGCAGTTGGGTTTTTTAAAAAAGCGTAGAACATTTTCAAAAGCAATTTTAATCATGTGCTTAGAGATCTACTTCCCATCTAGATGAAATCAAATTTCCACAAGGCAAAAGAAGATGAAAAGAAATTTTCAAGTTATAAGAAACATCACAAGTAACTTACAAATATCACACCAATAGATAGTTCAGCCCAAGACTTACAATCGCTCATGTCCTATAGTATCGATACTGAAAGTTTATTTAAAATGTCTACTATGAAGCATAAATTAGGCAAGCTTCATTTCTAAACTAGGAATGAATTTGTTGTCCCTTCCATGAGCTCTTACAATTCTCCAAATCAACTCCAAGCTACATCTTACAGATGCATGGACTTTGAATTCTGAGGGAGATTTATGCAGATAAAAAAAATAAAGCACCAAACGATTTGCATAGTGAAATATTGTTTAATTACATAAATTAAAGACAACCAAAAGACCAACGCCATGCATCATTTCAAAGTTTACCAAGATACACAGTGGGTATCAATGATTCTGTTGCATAAATATTTTCGATCTAGCTTGTGCTCACAACAACCTCTCAATGAGAAGAATTTTTTCTTTAAAAAGAAAAAGCAAACCACATGTTGCTTATAGAACTCAAATCAAATAGAAATATATATCACAACAAAGTAAAAGAATCAAATCAGGAAATCTTGCTTTAGACATGATTCCAATACCTCCCTATTTTGTTGTAAAAAAATGCAGCTCCAGAGAATGTGCAGTCAAATTATGATAAGAACCATAAATTAGCTCCATTTTCAACAATTCTAGAGTATAACTTTTCATTGTAAATGAGGATGAGTTAACATCAGAGAATCACCCATCTCTCCAAATCTAACAAAACATGCATTCATAAAAAGACAAAAAAAAAAAAAAAAAAACAAACAAACAAACAAATATCAAAAAATCAGAAGGGAAACCCCAATCTAATGAATAGATCTAGGGAAGTTTCAATTGAGAACCCAAAGCTAACCATCTCAACAATTTTTATTTTTATTTAAAAAAAAAAAAAACAAAATGAAAGAAATTCCAAACACTAATCAAATCACATACGCAGATCTCAAGAGAAATATCCCAAAATGGATCTAAGACTGAAGAAATGAAGAGAGATAATAATCAAAATCGGAGAAATCCCATACCTTGTGACATTTCCAAGGCTCTTTCTAGAGAAATACACAGAAATCCCATGGGATATGATCATAGGCCGTTGAAATCAGACGAGAGATTAGATGAAGGTGATGGTGAGATATGAGTGATGCTTGCCTCTGCTTCTCTCTATATATAAATAGAGCCATTGATAGGGCATCAGAAAACCTGAAATGAGAAGAGAAATAAAAAATCAAAGATAGATGGATGCAATAGAGTTGATTTTACACCCCATGATTTGGATGCATACAGATTTTGAAAAGATTGGAGAGGAAAGAACCCATTGAGGAATGAGAAGATCGAAATCTTACCAGTGGAGAAGGATCAAAGAGTAGAGAAAGAGGGCTTTGGGACACAAGGAGGGTCTCATCTAGATCAGCGGTTAACGTCTGGTTTGACCTTCTTTCAGAGCTGCTCAAGATCGGATAAAAAAGGTGAGCTCCCATCAGAGTATAGGTTAGAGAGAGAGAGAGAGAGAGAGAGAGAGAGAGAGAGAGAGAGAGAGAGAGAGAGAGCTTCCAAGAATCGGACGGATGAAAGATGGGTTGATCCCTCTACAACCATTGAAGCTGCAAGGCAAGGAAATCAAGGCGTTCTGACCTGATTGTTGATGCCATTGAATTGAATAGGAGAAGCTTTTAGAGAGATTGAGAGGGAGTGACGGAGTGGCGAAGTCAGGGAGAGAGATCGAGGAGGGTCAGGAATGGGGAGCGGGAGAGAGGGAGAGATCGCGCAAGAGGGCTGGGAGGGTTGGGAGTGATGGGATTGGGGCTAGGGTTAGGGATTGGGGTTAGAAATAGGGATTTGTAAAACATCTAGGACGGCTCTTAAGCAATTTCAGAACCAAATACGGCTTTAAGCCGTTTTCGAACCAAATACGGCTTTAAGCCATTTCCGAACCAAAGAAGTATTCGTACCTTAATGACTTTTTTGGTGTAGTGACATTGTTTTTTATATAGTGTGGCCCAACTGATGATTGGATCGGCTTAGTTTGGGTTATTCTAATCATCATGCAGGGATGCAGCTGGTGGACAGGTTGAATGTCATATATGCGCCATGGTGGGTCCCACAATTTCTCCTCGAATTTTAAAATATCCGATGGTCCAATTTCAACATACAACTGTCTGCAAATCATAGGTTAGGCTTGTTCAACCAATCTGATTTTGGGACTATCACTTAGCATTAGCAACGGTTTTCGAAAAATTAGTCGGCCCCATTTGAGTTACAATTTAGGAGTGCCTGCATATTAAGCATCACCGCACAGCACAGCTAGAGTATCAAATAACTCCCCATTCCATTAAAAAAAAGACAAAAAAGAAAAAAAGAAAAAAGAGAGCATATAAGCAATTTCAATCTAGACACCCAAATTGTAGTGTTAGATCATAGACCAAGAGTTCCATTGGTAGGATGATTCCATCAAGGGGTCAAAACTAAAATGGCCAACAGTTGAAATACGACAAGACAAATCATATGGTTAACATTATTAAATCAGCGTGAATTTCAGGCCATGACCCAACCAAAATGGAATTTGGGCTAAGTTGCTGGTATGGTAGAAAAATCAATTGATTCTATTTCTGATTCTGGCTGTTAGTGGGCATGTCGTATGGACGGTCCATATTGAATCAGCCACATTGTTGGACCAATCTTTACAACAAATGCAGAAAAGAGATGTCAATTTATTGAATTCCATGAGTTTATTAAAGGAAAAGAAAAACAAGAATTACATACATTCTTTGTGGTTCCTATGCACGAGAGAGGTTTTTTGGTTTCTGTTTTCATTTTTCCATTGAGAGGTTTTTGCCCAAACAGTCTCTTTCAAAATAGCTATGAGCTTTGAAACACAACTCGTTATATGTCACGACCCTGAATCTAGTGTTACTAAACACCAGATTTTGGTTGACAGCCTCCGTAGAACTCCGATTCTTGGGACTTTCAAGTAGCACATACTAAGTCCCATAAGCGGGGCTCCACAAGGAGGATTTCTGAAAGTAAAACCAACAAACATGTTGCATTTCTCAAAATTTCATCATATACAATATATATTACTGTGTACAACTGAGCACCTCAGGACAAACCAAAACATAAACCACGTCATATTTACTATACCTGATGTACATATGCAGGGTATTACAAAAAAAACACTGATATGTACAAAGCAAAAAGGACAACTGGAGTCTGTAGCCTCTACTCCTGCAGCTCCCTACTCTCACCTGAAAAAATAGAAAGGAAAGCTTGAGCTACTAAGCCCAGTGAGTGCGTGTGTGCCGTGAAAATGCATGTTTCATGTCATGCTTATTTAATGCACATGAATGCACAGGCTTCCAAATCATTTTTATATACAGAGGTGAGACTTCTACCCACTTGTAAAATACACACGCTTTCAACATTTCCACAACTTTTCATATTTTTCAATTGGATCACCAAAGTATAAAACAGAGATGGGACTTCTACCCACTTGTATAGACTTTTCCACCGTGGTCAACTACAGAGATGGGACTACATAGTTCACGGGCCGAACTAGTCTAACCCACTTGTATTGAACCTCACTATCTGCCTAACAGCGAGAAGTCATAAGTCGCCTGACAAAACGATAGCGGACAATTTATGAGCTCGTCACACACAACCTATCTTTGCTTGCCCATAAGCAGGTCAGGTCAAACCTCTCAACCAATCGACACACGTTGGTGGGAGTCGCTGCCTACTTTGGTATTTCAGCATTTCAGTGCTCTGTTCTTCCACCCGGTCTAAGCATTGGTCGCTCCCAATGGTACCAATCGGGGTTTAGGGACTTTCACCCACGGACCCTCTAATCATGTCCTGTCGAATTATACATTTCCGGTGTGGTGTCCAACTCAAGTTATAACAACGTATGTTTCATCGCATTTACAATCACCGTATGTATGTATGCATGAGTCCACACACAAGCATAACAGATCATTTCATTTTTATTTTAAAGGCAAACAGAGGACGACTTTCCTCATGTGGTCTCCTCATACATTCGTCATACATTTAAGTTCCACAGTTAAGTTCCTCATAAGGGTCTCATTTAATACAACATGTATCTAGGCAGTTTACATAAGGGTCTCATTTAATACAACATGTATCTAGGCAGTTTACATACTCATCATAGACACATCGTGTGTCGCACCACAACCCACTATGATCACCACATCATGCTATGATTCATTTACTCTCAAGCAGACAAGGATATAACAACTATGATTCATGCATATGATATGCACATGACTTAGTCAATCTGCTATAAAACTTCATGCTACAAGCATGCTTTTTCTCAAGAATGATCTACATTAAAAGAATGAAGGATATTCCTTTGAGACAATTTGTCAAACAGGTAGCGGGTGGATATTGGAAGGAACAAAGAGAGAAATTATTAGAAATATGTATCACTTGTAACAAAACTAAATCTTATCTATCATCCAATCTTCCATTCATAACCTAATCAACTAACTCAGCAAAGCCAGCCATACCCGTAAGAAAATCCAGCAACAACCTCATTCCAGCACCTAATTCCAGCAATATATAATTCCAACACCTAATTCCAGCAATATATAATTCCAGCACCTAATTCCAGCAATATATAATTCCAACACCTAAACCCAAACCTAAACCCGATCCCGAACCCGATTTCCTAAACCTAAACCTTAACATATTCTCAATTCCTTAAACCTATAGCTTATAAGACCTAAAACCTTAACCTTAACCTAAACCTATAACCTTAAAACCAAAACCTATGACCTAAAACCTTAACCTATAACCTATAACCTAAACTTATAACCTATAACCTAACCTTAACCTAAACCTAAAACCTAAACCTTAACCAATAACCTAAAACCTAAACCTAAACCTAAAACCTAAATGTATTCTCAAATCCCTAAACCTAAACCTACACCTAATCCTAATCTCAACTCCCTAACCTAAAGCTAAACCTAAACTTGAAAACCCGAACCTAAACCCGATCCCGAACCTGAACCCGATTCCCTAAACCTAAACCTTAACCTATTCTCAATTCCCTAAACCTATAGCTTATAACCTAAACCTAAACCTAAACCTTAACCTTAACCTAAACCTATAACCTTAACCTAAACCAAAACGTATGACCTAAAACCTAAATGTATTCTCAAATCTCTAAACATAAACCTACACCTAATCCTAACTCAACTCCCTAACCTAAACCTAAACCTAAACTTGAAAACCCAAACCTAAAACCCGATCTCTAACCCGATCCCGATTTCCTAAACCTAAACCTTAAACCTATTCTCAAATCCCTAAACTGAAACCTACACCTAATCCTAATCTAAACTCCCTAACCTAAACTTAAACCTAAACCTAAACTTGAAAACCCAAACTTAAACCCAATCCCGAACCCGAACCCGAATTCCTAAACCTAAACCTTAACCGATTTTCAAATCCCTAAACCTAAACCTACACCTAATCCTAATCTCAACTTCCTAACCTAAACCTAAACCTAAACTTGAAAACCCAAATCTAAACCCGATCCCGAACCTGAACCCGATTTCCTAAACCTAAACCTTAACATATTCTCAATTCCCTATACCTATAGCTTATAAGACCTAAAACCTTAACCTTAACCTAAACCACCTTAAAACAAAAACCTATGACCTAAAACATTAACCTATAACCTATAACCTATAACCTAAACTTATAACCTATAACCCAACCTTAACCTAAACCTAAAACCTAAACCTTAACCAATAACATAAAACCTAAATGTATTCTCAAATCCCTAAACCTAAACCTACACCTAATCCTAATCTCAACTCCCTAACTTAAATCTAAACTTGAAAACCCAAACCTAAACCCGATCCCAAACCCGATTTCCTAAACCTAAACCTATTCTTAATTCCCTAAACCTAAACCTAAACCTAAACCTATAACCTATAACCTAAACCTAAAACCTGAATGTATTCTCAAATCCCTAAACTTAGACCCACACCTAATCCTAAACCTAAACTTGAAAACCTAAACCTAAACCCGATACCGAACCTGAACCTGATTGTTGTAATAATGTAGCCCAATCACATGGCAACAAATAAGAATGTATCCCTTTTAACACATGCCCCTTTTTATAAAGCTTTAATTTTTGTTATTGTTTCTATTAATTGAAACACTTTTTTGCATTATTTGCTCATATTAGGTTTATTTTAATGATCAGTTTTATTTTAAAAAAGTGCCCACTTTTTTGGATGAAGTTTATGCAATTCTTCATAATTCTGAATTATAATGTTTTGTTGGTTGAATATTTTTTTATTAGATGAAAGACAGAAAATTGTTGCTGATTTTTTTCATTTTTTTTACTTATGAAGTTAAACTTTATATGTATGGATGAATGTAATGTGGATAAGATTGTTTGTGTTTGGATGGATGTAGTTTATGTCTGGATGGATTTACGTAGTTTGGGTTTAGATGGATGTGAATGTGAATATGATGAAATATATTGTATAACAGGTGTATGAAGAATACTGTAACAGGTCAAATTTGAAAATGTCCTTCAAGGGTCATAAGAGACGGCCTATAGCAGTCCTTTTAAAGGACGGTCCATGACCGTCCTTCATAAGAGACAGTCCATGACAGTCCTTTATAAGGACGGTCTATGACCGTCCGTTTAAAGGACGATCCATAGCCGTCCTTTGAAGGCTCATAAGAGACGGTCCATGATAGTCCTTTTTAAGGATGGTCCATGACCGTCCGTTTAAAGGACAGTCCATGGCCGTCCTTTTTAGGCTCATAGAAGACAGTCCATAATAGTCCATTTTAAGGACAGTCCATGACCGTCCTTTTTTAGGATGGTCCATGACCGTCTTTTTTCCGTCAATAAGAATGACGGTTTTCAACCGTCCTTTAAAAAATAGGACACGTTAAAATTTGATGGCCTATGTGATGGTCCATGACCGTCCTTTTTGGTCATTTGAGACGGTTTTGGACCGTCCTTTTTTCGCTGTTTTGGCGTAGTGGACGCGGCGTTGGAATCGCGACGACTGTGCGGTCGCAATGGTGTAAGTCTCGGATTAAGCCGACTCAAATCTACAGGATACGACTTAGGGTCGTGCACAAATATCGATCATAGGTCGCAGGTTGCTGGAATTCGACGGGAAGGATCACAGGAGTCGACAGAATAGTACGGACTAGGATACGGGTCTTACAGTAGTTCTCAAGTTGGACATGGAAAAGGCCTATGATAGGGTGGAATGAAATTTTTTGAAGCAGGTCCTCTACTACTTTGAGTTTGCCTCAGTAGGATCCAGCTGATGGAATCGTGTTGGGGCTCCAACTGGTTTTCAGTGCTCATTAATGGAGATGCGGTCGAATACTTTAGGTCATCGAGAGGCCTTCGACAAGGAGACCCTTTCTCCCTAGCTCTATTTATTATCGCGGTTGAGGCATTAAGTAAGGGCTATAAATAGCTAGTTGAGAGAAGATTTTGCCTCCCCTTCAAGCTTCACCAGGGATGTCCGTCGATTACCCATCAACTCTTCATGGACGACACTCTTCTTTTCCTGAATGGGGGCCAAGCGTCGCTCTAGGCGGTGTTAGTTTTCCTCCAATCATTCCAAGCATTGTCTGGCCAAAAGATTAACTTCAGAAAGAGCTCTTTCCTATGTTCTGACAGCTTGTCAGCTGGTAGAGTGCGGACTATTGAGAGCATCCTTGGAGTGAAGAAAGCCTTGTCGGAGGCCAGATATTTGGGAGTGCCGATATTGAGAAGTATAGAAAAGTGAGCTGATTTTCAATTTCTCTTGGATGAGATTTCCAGGATATCGGGGTGGAAGAGTAGATTTCTGTCTCAGGCGGGGAGAGTTACGCTCATTCAGCATGTCCTGGGGAGAAACCCCATTCATGTGTTGGCAGCAACTCAGGTTCCGGCTCAGGTTCTTGCGGATCTGGAGAGGGGTTTCGGAAACTTCTTCTGGGGGTGGGCCGACGGTAAGAAAAAGCTCCACTGGATCACTTGGAGAAAAATTACTTGTCCCCTGGAGGAAGGAGGGCTGGGTATTAGACCATTGAAAGAGGTAATGAAGGCTTGCAGGATGAAGATGGCTTGGGTCATCAAGTTCGGCAATGGGTCTAGCCCTTGGGTGATGTTTATGAGAGCTAAATTTCAGAGGGACTTGGAGCCCACTGTTAGGGACAGCAGCTCGTACCACGCCTCCCCTCTCTGGAAGAGCATTAGAGCGGTGCTCCTGTTGGTGGAAGATAATGCTCAGTGGGAAGTTCGCAAAGGGCAGATTAGCCTCTGGAAGACCAACTGGACAAGGCTGGGCCCTTTGGAGCAGAGAGCAATCTATCCTATCCTGGTATCCCTGCTTTTCCTTCAAGTTAAGGACTTTATTGGAGAAGCAGGGCCACTCCCTCCATCTTCGATCTTCTCCTATTTCTCTCAAGAGGTTACGGACTTCATATTTCAAGGTGGTTTTGCAGTTTTAGAAGGCAGTGGTGATTGTTTCTGGCCCTTAGATCCGTTCGGTAAATTCTCAGTTAAATCGGCTGGGGCAGTTGCAGGGATATTGGGCATCGTAGGAGTTGGGCAAACCAGGTGTGGCATAGTAAGATGCCGCCGAAGATGGCGACTTTTGTCTGGAGGCTTCTCCAGGGAGCAATAGCAGTGGACGAGAGGGTCCAAGCAAAGGGCATACCCTTGGTTTCTCGGTGCGTTTTCTGCGAGGAATCCCAAGGTCATCGGACCTCCTCGGAATACATAGACCACCTTTTTCTTTACAGAGACCTGACAACTAAGGTATGGAAACACTTTGGTGAGTTGGCAGGGATTCCTCCATTTTAGGTCTTAAATGTGGCAGGTAGAATGAATCAATGGTGGCGGGCTTCCTCCCCGGGGTGTAGCCCGATCTCCCTGTGCAATTTGGTCTCAATCTTAATCCTTTGGGAAATCTTTTAGACGAGGAATACAATCCGTTTTGACGAAATTTTGGTCTCTATCTCAATCACTATTGCCCGAGTGTCATGGTGGTTATCCACGCTGACCAACGGCCTGGACTGGCCTCCCAATAGGGGTAGTGCCAGTACGCTTAGGATGAGGGGGGTGCTGGAACATGGGCAGCGTCCAGTCCAATTCCAGCTAGTGAAGTTGTCCACTTCGCCAACTAGTTGTGCTAAGCTGAACATCGACGGGTCAGCTCAGGGTAACCCAGGCCTCTCTGGAGGAGGAGGAATATGTAGAGGCGACAAGGGATCCTTCCTCTTTGCATTCTCAGTGGGCTGCAGGGTGGGATCTAATAACAGATCAAAGTTGAGGGCCGTTTGGGCTATTGTTGTGCCGTTCCCTTGGGCTTAAAAAGGTGGAGGTGGAAACAAACTAAAAATTCGTGGTGGATCTTTTAAATGACAACATCGAGTCGGCCTGGTACTGGAGGTACTGGTGTTAGAAATTAAGAGTTTCTTGTATACAACGGAGGATTGAAGAAAACGATAGTGAAACGAACAGATCTTTCGAGTTCAAGGCTCGACTTGAATAGTCAATTTCTTAAGACAGATTTGCTGCCCTTTTTTCGGAATTTCCAGCAAGTACAAATGAAGGAAATCTACAAATTATCTTCAGGATACAATGAACTCTCAATCCGATTTTCAACACGAAAATTTGCACATTTAAGTGTTGAACAGATCTCTAGTTTTGACACCGATATGCCTTAAGACGTTCAGAAAAAACTCAGCAAGAGATTAGATCGAGAATAATTGCACAGAAGATAATATTATCTTAAGGATTTTGAGTGTATACTTCTGGATTACAGTATCCAGGATTTATATCAATTGAAAGGTTATGGATTTCTTCCTAAAGAGGTGCTAAAGAGCCTCTTCAAGAAATCCATACCCATTCACAGCAAATAATTGCCTTTTCATGAAAGGACATGACCCTTTGTCCTATGACAGTTATTTCTGTACCCATTCAGACAGGAGCAGTTATCCAACAGGAAAAACTGTATCCACATAAGTGACACATGGCATAGGTGCCACATGCACAATCATGTCACAATTATTCTCAATCAACTAAAAAAGTTAATAAACATCAGGGTACTATGGCCCAAAAATATGAACCGAGTGCCAAAAAGACTAAGGCTCTCATAGCTCCTTGCGAAGTGCTAAGTGCGCCTAATAAAGCGCCAAAAAATGCCCAAGTAGCCCTACAGCCCACGCCACGCGCGTGCATGGACGGTGCTTCGCACCGTCCTCGAGGAGATTTGAACCCTAGTTGCATAAGCAAAAACCCCTTCTCTTACCGACTGGCTATACACACTATTTATGGAAAGTTTAAATAATTAATATATTTATTTACTTTCTAAAAATAACTTTTATTTTTGAAATTTATTTTTATTCTAAAAAACACAACAATCCCCCACAATTTCAAAAATAAAATCAGATTCTAGAAAGAATGGCATATCAGTATAAATAGGTGCATAAGCAAAGGTATCTTTTGAATTTGAACATTTACTTTAGTGTATATGTATCAAAGTTATGCCAGGTACTTAGTGACCCATTAGTCTTGAACTAAGGACCTTATATGACTCACCAGACACATAACACACATCTATTCATATATAACTAGAGATCTAAAAGTTCGCACATTTCTGGCATAAAGGCCTATCCTTATTTCATGAGTATTATACAGACGATCCTAATCTCTTCAAAAGCGGCCTCACTTCTCTACTCATATAGGTAGATCTATTAAAGATGATTCTGCTTCATCTCAGCAAAGTTTGCTTATATATCTATTAAGGGTTAATACTCAGCCTCTTATAAAATGCAGAAACCAAACACTAGACTTTTAGGAATGAAACTCAAATATTCTTTTTCTAGTATTTATTTCAGTCACATACTTGACTTGTTTGTCCCTTTGAACCTAGCTTATATTTCAAAACATAGGTAGGGTTGCCATCAAGAGTGAAGGTTATATCTTTATGGATCTTAGTCCCATTCCTTTAGTGGTTCTTCTTATTTGATCTCTTGATAAACCTTTTGTCAAGAGATCTGCTAAGTTCAGGATGGATTTAACATACTCCACTGTGATTACTCCATCTCTGAGCAATCCTTTAATAAAGTTATGCCTTAGACCTACATTTCTAGACTTACCATTATAAGTCTTACTCACAGCACGACAAAGAGTAGCCTGACTATCACAAAAGATAGATATGGTAGGAGTAGGTTTCGGCCAATACGGGATTTTTAACAGTAGGTATCTTAGCCATTCACCTTCTTTACAAGTAGCACCAAGTGCAATAAACTCACTTTCCATTGTAGAGTGAGATATGCACGTTTGTTTCTTAGATGCCCATGATATTGCTCCTCCTCCAAGAGTGAATATCCAGCCACTTGTAGATTTTGATTCTATACTATCTGCATTCCAGCTTGCATCGCTGTACCCTTCAAGTACAGCGGGATATGATTTATAATGCAGTCCATAATCTATGGTTCCTCTTAGATACTTTAAAACTCTCGAAATCGCATTCCAGTGTACTTGTCCTGGATTACTGGTATACCTGCTTAGCATTCCTACTGTGAATGCTATATCGGGTCTAGTGCAATTTATTGCATACATTAAACTCCCAATAGCACTCGCATATTCTTGTTGTGCTTTACATCTACCAGTAATTTTAACCAATTTAATACTTGGATCAAATGGGGTTGAGACCGGTTTACAATCATAATGGTTAAACTTCTTTAACACTTTCTCTAGATAATGAGATTGTGTTAAGGCTATTCCATCATTAAGATTATAAATCTTAATACCTAATATTATGTCGGCTTTACCCATATCCTTCATGTCGAAGTTGAAACTTAAAAACTTTTTAGTTTCTTTCACACAGTCCTCATTTGGTCCAAATATTAGCATATCATCTACGTATAGGCAGATAATGATTTGACCTTTAATATATATGCACTTATCTGCTTGGTTTACTCTAAAACCATTAGATTGTACTACTTGATCAAACTTCTCATGTCATTGTTTAGGAGCTTGCTTGAGCCCATAGAGAGATTTGACCAGTTTACACACTTTCTTCTCTTGCCCAGGTTGAACAAATCCTTGAGGTTGTGCCATATAGACTTCCTCATCTAGATCACCATTTAAAAATGCCGTTTTGACATCCATTTGATGGATTACTAGGTGGTAAATTGCTGCAAGAGCAATTAAAGTCCTAATGGTAGATATTCGAGCAACAGGTGCATATGTATCGAAAAAATCGATACCTTCCTTTTGTCTAAATCCTTTGGCTACCAAACGAGCTTTAAACTTATTTATGGTTCCATCAGGATTGAACTTTCTTTTAAAAATCTACTTACATCCTATAGGCTTTGAACCTGGTGGAAGATCGACCAAACATCATGTGTTATTGGAGACTATGGAATCCATTTCATCGTTGATGGCTTCCCTCCAAAACTGTACATCAGGAGATGAGAGAGCTTCACTAAGTGTTGATGGATCACTTTCAATACTTAGCGGTAGAGTAATCTCCTTTCTTATTTCATTTCTATCTCCTTCTATAAGGAACATATAGAAATCTGGGCCAAAAGATGTTTCTTTTCTTGCCCTTTTCAATCTCTTTAGTTCATTTCCTTCTGGATGAGTTTTAGACTTATCATGAAAGTTATTATGCTCTTCGTTTATTGGTTCTATTATATTTTCATCAACCTGTCTTTTTGTATGATTATTCATATAGTCTTTGTATACTATATTTTCAAAAAATATAGCATCCCTAGACTCTATAATCATGTTTTTGTCAGTAAAAGAAGTTTGTTCTAGAACCAGGAATCTATATACGGGACTATGAATCCTATAACCCACAAAAGCATACCTGATTCCTCTAGGACATAATTTTACTCTCTTAGAATCAATAATCCTGACTTCTGCTATACTTCCCCACACTTTGAAGTAATGAAGATATGGTTTCTTCTTTTTCCATAATTCATATTGGGAGATATCCAATTTTTTGTGTGGGATAGCATTTAGAATACGGTTTGCTGTTAACAATGCTCCCCCCACAAATTTAGTGGTAATCCAGAATTTAATATCATACAGTTGATCATCTCAACTAGTGTCCTATTTTTGCGTTCCGCTAGGCCATTTTGCTGAGGTGTGTAAGGTGCCGTAAATTCATGGATTATACCATTTGATTCACAGAAGTCGTTGAATTCATTAGAAGAGTACTCACCCCCTCTATCACTTCTGAGGGCTTTAATCCTTACATTTAACTGATTTTCCACTTCGACCTTATAAAGCTTAAACTTTTCAAAGGCTTCATCTTTAGATTTTATCAAGTATACATAGGAATATCTAGTGAAGTCATCGATAAATGTGATAAAATACCTTTTTCCTCCACAAGTTAAGGTATTATTTAAATCACAAATATCGGAATGAATTAGCTCCAAGGGTTGTGATTTTCTCGTGCCAGTCCCAAATGATTTTCTGGTTATTTTAGAATGGGCACACACATCACATTTTCCTTCTTGTTAAATTTCATGATTTGGTATAAGGCCTAGGATCATCATTCTTTTCATTGAATGATAATTAACATGACTTAGTTTAGTATGCCATAGAGATACAGAATCCACTATATAAATGGAAACATCATCATTATTATTAATATTCAGTTTAATCATACCATTATATGAATATCCTTTGCCTACAAACATACCATTCTTGGTGATAACCAACTTATCAGACTCAATCACTATTTTGAATCCTCTCTTATTGAGAAGATCACCTGACACTAGATTTTTAGACATGTCAGGTACATGCAATACATTTGTTAGTGTCAGTCTTTTTCCTGATGTAAACTGAAGCTCTACTGTTCCTTTTCCAACAACGGTCGCACGAATGTTATTACCCATCTTCACTTCTTGTCCAGTTGTTATACCTTCATAGGTCTTGAAGATGTTTCGGTCCTTCGATATATGAATGGTTGCACCAGTATCTAGCCACCATCCACCATCGGATATTACTGTATTAGCTTCAGTAACCATTGCTACAAGTTGGTCTTCTGCCATGTTAGCCTGAGCTTTCAGTTATTTCTTCCTGTGTCGACATTCCTTTATGTAGTGTCCAGGCTTATTGAAGAAATGACACTAGCCCTTTTTCTTTCCCTTTTTCTTAAACTCTGTATCTTTCTTTGGGGGAATAGATTTAGAGTTTTGAGATTTTGGCTTGTTATCTTCTACAATATTTGCTTTGGAATGATTTTCCGAAGCACTTTCTTTCTTGTCTCGGTTTCTGGACTCTTCTTCTATACGAAGATGTCGTTGAAGCCCTTCAAGAGTGTACTTCCTTTCATCATGTTTCAGTTTCTTTTTATAATCAAACCATGATGAGGGTAATTTTGTAATTACTACACCGACCAGGAATTCTTCAGGAAGATCTATCCCACCAATCTTTAATTCATCAACCAAGTTCTGTAGTTCGGTTACTTGGGAGAGAATTAGCTGATCATTTTTAAACTTGAAGTGGACATAATTGTCAATCAGAAATTTCTGAGTACTGATCTCTTCAGTTTTATATTTTTGATCTAATTTTGTCCACAAATCTTTAGCAGAGGATATTTTACAGTATGAGTTATAGATGGAATTAGAGAGGGCGTTTAAGATATGACCTTTGCATAGAAAATCGTCCTCCTTCCTTTTCTTCCGTTCTGCCTTCACTTGTTCTGAGTCATCGTCAGTTGGCTCGGTCAGAGAAGGCAGATTATCATCTAGAATGTAAGATAACTTCAGAGTTGTCAAAAAGAAAAGCATCTTCTGCTGCCATCTTGAGAAGAATTGACCTTCGAAACGATACAATCGTACAAAGTCTTGATTCATAACTTGAATGGAATGAATTGCCTCCATTGTGAAAAGAGTTCAAATCTGTCTTGAATGTTAGAAATTAAGAGTTTCTTGTATACAACGGAGGATTGAAGAAAACGATAATGAAACGAACAGATCTTTCGAGTTCAAGGCTCGACTTGAATAGTCAATTTCTCAAGACAGATTTGCTGCCCTTTTTCTGGAATTTCTAGCAAGTGCAAACGAAGGAAATCTGCAAATTGTCTTTAGGATACAATGAACTCTCAATCCGATTTTTAACATGAAAATTTGCACATTTAAGTGTTGAACAGATCTCTAGTTTTGACACCGATATGCCTTAAGACGTTCAGAAAAAACTTAGCAAGAGATTAGATCGAGAATAATTGCACAGAAGATAATATTATCTTAAGGATTTTGAGTATATACTTCTGGATTATAGTATCCAGGATTTATATCAATTGAAAGGTTATAGCTTTCTTCCTGAAGAGGTGCTAAAGAGCCTCTTCAAGAAATCCATACCCATTCACAGCAAATAATTGCCTTTTCATGAAAGGACATGACCCTTTGTCCTATGGCAGTTATTTCTTTACCCATTCAGACAGGAGCAATTATCCAACAGGAAAAACTATATCCACATAAGCGACACATGGCATAGGTGCCACATGCACAATCATGTCACAATTATTCTCAATCAACTAAAAAAGTTAATAAACATCAGGGTACCATGGCCCAAAAATATGAACCGAGTGCCAAAAAGACTAAGGCTCTCATAGCTCCTTGCGAAGTGCTAAGTACGCCTAATAAAGCGCCAAAAAGCGCCCAAGCAGCCCTATAGCCCACGCCAAGCGCGTGCGCGGACGGTGCTTCGCACCGTCCTCGAGGAGATTTGAACCCTAGTTGCATAAGCAAAAACCCCTTCTCTTACCGACTGGCTATACACACTATTTATGGAAAGTTTAAATAATTAATATATTTATTTACTTTCTTAAAATAACTTTTATTTTTGAAATTTATTTTTATTCTAGAAAACACAACACTGGTCCAAAAGAATTGGGAAAATGAAACATATGGGCTCTTTGTTTTTCACCATATCCCAAGAGAAGGGAATGCCCTGGAGGAGGGCTTGGCTTGCCTGGGTAGTGATCTCCAGTCTAATTCCATTGTCATGCAGGTTGAGGACCTCCCCTCATTAATGGGGGGTCTAATTTTCCCATAAAAAGCGGGCTTGGGCGCCATTAGGGAATCCGGAAGGAGTAGGTAGGGGCAAAGTTGTGTATTGTCTTGGAGGCTTTTTGTTTTTGATGGGCTGCCCCCGGGCAAGGTTCCTACTGGGTACCTTGGATAGGTCCTCCATGTGTGTATATTTCATATAATGGTGAAATGAAAGAAGATTGATTGGTTAAAAAAAAAAAAAAAAAAAAAAAAAAAAAAAAAAATCCTTTTGCTGCATCTCTACCAGTCCGTTCCAGCAGTCCATTCCACACAGATATTGCAAGATTTTTAAATCTCAAGATCTTTTCATGAAAATTGATAAAATGATATTATCATAGCAACCTTGGTAAATTTTAGTTGTCCAAGATTTTATTGTGAAATTATAGTGATTTCAACACAGCAATTACTAAAAGTAATTTACTTTATACCAATAGATTTTAACATGTAAAATTATTTTAAACATTTTATTCTCACCAAGATTTTTCGAATAATATTGCAGGGAAAACGTCAAAAAATTAAAAAATCTTACCCGGCATTCCCACACCCAGAAATTGCTTAGAGCGAAACTTGTTACAATGCATGCAAGTGCCTGCATATAATAAAAATAGACATGATTATGAAAAAACGTAGTGCTGTTTGATGTTGGACAAGATAACAAACATGCAGGACATGTTTAATGATCTAAACTGTTTATATAATGGGCCTCTCCGTTGGAAGAGAACATCCAAACTGTTTGAACGTGGACCATCTTTTTGTAGGCCGTTGATCGAAAAGTTGCGATCTTTTGATATTGAAGTTTTTTCTTTTTCAAGGCAACCACCGGCAGTTGTGCATCTTATCAGATAAATGTTATGTGAATGGAATCACGCGTGCAGCCAAACTGCATTTGGTGGTGCTGAGCACATCTTGTCAGGTCAATGTCACGTTAGTCGAATCACGGGTGTAGCCAAACAGCACCTGTGGTGATGAGCAAGGCCGTACAATTCCTCGGGACGATGGTGCTGAAGGTGGGGTAAAAGGCACGTGTGATATTTTTCTCTTTAATGGCATAGTTGTGAAAATGTGGTAAAAGGCGATTCTTATCTTTTTCTCTCCTAATGGCGTACTCTAATTTTGGTTGCATAGGAAATTCCTAGATGATGATGATGGTGGTGGTGGCATCGTTGGATCAGGAAATAAGAATGTAAATTTGGTAAATTTAAGAATTTATCAAATTCATGAAAATGAATTGGTTGTACTATCTTGAATCGAACTATGAATCCATAACTTTAGGAGTATTTATTGAATGGTAAGATATTTAATAGAATTAATTTGTTTCACTTTTAAAAGAGTAAGTTTTTATTTTTTGAAAATTTACTAAGTTTTTAGTATATTTTGAGTGACTTGGGTTTGAACTAAATCCATAGAATTAGAGATACGTGAATTTAGCAATGCCGCGTGCATTATTTTTTATTATAAATCTAGAACAAATAAAAATAGCAAAGATTTGAAATCCACGGATTTCACAATCTCTGCCTCAAATGCCTTACCTCAAAGAGGCCCTTTTAATGAAAACATAAATGAACCAATCATGGCACCACTTTGCCATAAGGGCTACGAACAAAATCTGCAAACATTCATGTCCTAACTTAGCTGATTGGGACATTTAGGGCCCATTTGGAATCGCGGAAAAATATTTATAGAAAATAGTTTTTTTTTTTTTTGGAAAAAAAATAATGAAAATTGAAAAGTTGTTTTCCTTAATTGTTTCGCAACAAGATTTTTTATTTTTATTTTTTGAAAAGAATCACTTTATTTTAAAATATATTATTTGAAATAAAAAAGAAAATTTTCATGAAATTTTTTACTTAAAGACACAAAGTCATACATGTGTACGATGAAAATGAATTATGGTCCATGTTGCGTTGTTACATGTAACACATTTACATATTTAAGACATTATCATGCCTGAAATGCTTGAAGATGGATGGCGGCACATATAACACATTTGGCATGTTAACATATATAACACAAGTGGAGCCCTTAAAGATAGATAGCAACACATAAGCACAATAGCACACATGGGGTGGTTGAAGATAAAAGTGACACATGTTGCACACGGCACACTAAGACATGTGGCATATTGGCACACTTGTATATGGATAGTTTTACAAATTGTACATGACACATTAATTAGCACATGTATTGTGCTTTAAGATGGATTGTTGCATACGTGGCACATTGGCATTTGAATGAACATTTGCAAGTGTAGGACACATGTCATGCATGTGAAGTGCTTAAGGATGGACCGATAACCATGTGCCATGTGTGGTTCAATAGCACACATTTGGCACATATATAAAGCTTCTAAAGATGAAGATTGCAAATGTTGCCAAAAAACATTTTGATATATGTGGCACATTGAAACATGTGTCACTGAAAGATGGGCCATGGAATATATTACACATGCAGCATAGTGGCATACGTGTAGATTTAAGATGAATAGTGCTATATGCTCCATATGTAGTACATTAGCACATGTGAGGTTCTTGAAAATAGATAGTTCCATTTAAAAGATGAGTAACATCATATGTGAGTACCATTTTAGCCCTTTATGAAAATGGGCTCATTTTCTTCAATTTCTTAGAAACGGCCTTTTCTAAGTTTAGGCAGGGAAATGAAAAATGCATATTATCATGAAAAGAAAAGAAAATAAAAACAATGTTTTCAAGAAATTTATAAAAATAGATGGCATAATTGTGCGTACCTTCTTCTTGAATAAAATGATGTATTTATATGCTAGCCTGGACGCTTGCATATTCAAGTAGATCTATAAGATATGCTGGGAGAGGCAGGTATTGAGGTTGGATTCCATTTTCGGATATTTCTCTGATCCTCTGAGTATTCTACCATTCGTGTGATCTTCGGCTAAAACTTCGCAGAGAACTCATTTACGCACAACACATGATTTTCTCCAGATGTTTTTGTTCTGAGCCTGAGGCTAGCCTCTGATACTGAGGTCAACTTCCTACCTTGAGGTCGGGTCGAGGGCCGAGGCCAGTCTTTGAGGTCGGTAGTCGAGGCCATCGCATGAGATTGAGGTCGGTAATCGAGGTTGGGATATATGGTCAGGACCTAGGATCAATCTTCAAGGTCAGGATTTGGGGTCGGTCCCGGAGGCCAGGGTTAATACCCAAAGTGAAGGTCAACATATTTGCTAATTAGTCATATCCTCGATTTGTTTGGGCTCGTTCATAGAGTCACCTTATTCGGCCCGTCTCCTCTAGCCCAAGTTCACTTCGACATGCAATCTAGTTTTCATACATCAGATCATCTCATTTTTACCCATAACAAATACCATTTTAGTACTTTATGAAAAGGAAAACATTTTCCTCAATTTCTTAAAAATGCTCTTTCCTAACTTTAGGTAGGGAATGAAAAATGCATATTTTCCAAGAAAAGAAAAGAAAATAAAAACAGTGTTTTTAAGAAATTTATAAAAACAAACAATGAAAATGTGAAAATGAAGTTACTTCAATTTAAGTTTCAATGACTCCAAATTCCCTCAATGAACATTAAAATGGAAACATTGAACAATCTTCCACACTAAATATCCATTAATCAAAGTCCATAACGGTTCGATCTATCTGATTTTGATGTTAATTAGGAGCTATCTACAGCGGGTGCCTCCATTTGGACAGTTTTTTTTATCTGACTTACATGTGCCCAATTCCAAGTGTGTAAATTAATATGAACCATCGCACTCCCCTAGGGTACTACAACTTTTTTTTTTTTTTTTCTTTATTTTATATGAGAAGAAATACTATAAATTCTACCATAAGAGGGCCTACTGTGTGAGCGTCACAGACCTCCATTGGCCTTTGACCGGTAGGTTTGTAAATTCTCACAATTTCTTTAGTCATTCACTCTTGGCGGATGCATGAAGGCCACATGCAGTATACACTTTCCACGCACCTCTCTGCCTTATCAATAATCAAACGGCTCTAATCAGTGGGCCACACTTGACAGTTATGTGGGGTGCCCAAGAAATTACTCAGGTGCAAAGCAACTAAACCAAGCATACTTTCTACGAAAATCAATGAATAAAAAAAAATGGGTGCTAATGGAGCACCATTACAATATATCAGACTCATATATACAAATGAATCACTGTTACAAACCAACCTATTTCCTATGTAACTCAACCCATTTTCTCCAAAAGGAGACCGTCCGGACTGACCCATGCTCCATGCAGCACAGTATTTCAAAATAGCTTGGGCGAAGGCAAGCCCATCTTGTTAGCCCAATCCGGTTTTGATATAACAATTCATCTGGTCGAGTCACTCTCACTCAAGCAAGCCAAGATTCGACTCAAGGCCCGACAAGTCGTCGAGTCACTGAGTCTTTTAACCATGTTCAAACTCCCTCATTGTGCCAAGCTAAAACCAAATCTTGAATTCCAGCTTTCAAATCTTCCCAATAAAACTCCTCAAAATCGGCTACATCATTACCTGATGCTTTGATTTCCACGAATAAAACTCCCGGCACCACCTCTGATAGGTTGACTGATAAAACTAACTGATTTTTTAACAGCACGACACACCCGACTTTTCTTCTTTCTACCTTATAACCTAATTTCCCTCCAATCTTCTCAAACTTTTCTAAAATATCTTTAGCATGCTTAGTAGACGTGAATCGCTTCTCCCTCTTCTTTCCCCTCTCAAAGAGCCCAGATAGATCTAGACCCGAAGACAATGATATCAAATCAAAAGCAGTCATGACAGGCGCGCCATCCACAAGATTGAATTGGCCGTCCTTTTGCAGCATGCAGAAGTTAGGTCGATTATCGTGAAGTAACAAGTCAGGATTCATGTAATTCGCTTTGTAAGATTTCTTGAACCAGGCAACTCGCATCAAGGCGTCGATCGACATCCTAGTCTGCGGGTGTGGATCTAAGAGCCGTGAGATCACCCGTCGCACCGGTTTAGAAAACCATGTCGGGAATTTAAATTCCCTCCTATAGATCTTTTGGTACATTACAGCAATGTTTGCATCTTCAAAAGGGAGGTAGCCAGCAGTAGTAGAAAGAGAATGATTCCACATGACCACGCATCTGCTTTGGTTCCATCATAGCCCTTCCTCCTAACAACCTCAGGTGCGGTGTATGCCGGCGTGCCACACGCCGTGTGGAAGAGCCCATCCTTCAATTGCTCAGGAAGCGCCGATAGGCCGAAATCAGTCACCTTCAAATTCCCATTCTCATCTAGTAGTAGATTCTGTGGCTTAACATCTCGGTGGGCCACACCATTAGAGTGACAAAAATGAAGGGCTGAGACAAGGTGTTGGAAGTATCGACGTGCGATCGGCTCTGATAGTGGGCCATGCTGCATGATCTGGGAGAATAAATCTCCCCCACTTGCATGCTCCATGACTAAGTATATCTTGGACTTGGTAGCCATGACTTCATGAAGCTTGATGATGTTGGGGTGGCTGAGACGGTGCATGGCAGACACTTCACGAACGATGCGTGGTTCCATGGTAGTGTTCTTGATATTGCACTTGTCGATGACCTTTACAGCGACAGTCGTGCCATTGATGAGAGATCGGGCATGGTAGACCTTCGCAAACGTTCCACGGCCCAGAACATGGCCGAGCTCGTACTTGCCGAGCACAACCTTGGATCCAGACTCCATGTGGGTGCGGTCTCGATCAGCTGCACAACCTCAAAGAGCCTATATATGCTCTTCTACTTCTTTCTTTTGCCTTTTGCTGTTAGCTCGTGTGGCCTTTTTATAGTATGATGAACGGTCAAAGAAACTGTCGTAAGCCGCCAAAGAGTCTTCAAAAGGGTTGGGATTTAAAATTTTCCCATGTGCTCTACTGCACTTATATTTATATTATGGGTTGTATACAATGGTCTTTTTAGTGGACCATCTTTTATTATTATTATATATTCATCTTTGAGGTGGGGGCCACCGTATGGTGGGCTCAGATATCCTGGTTTTCTAGGTTGGTACATGTACCACGTGTGAATACTATGTATACACAAGTGCAGTCATACGTGGTTAAAAATGGACCGGTTCAGGTTTACATCTATGTATCTGTTTTTATTTATTTTTATTTTTTTAATTAGCTTGTTAGTACACCCATCACTGTCAGGTGAATGTGATCATGTGGTGGGCCATGTGTGCGCATAGAATCTGAACCGTTGGTAAATTTTTATGAACTGGGGCATGATGCATGAGATGGAAAATGTACTGTCCGGCATAGGAAGTTGCTTTGGTTGTATTGTATATGGGGCCCACAGATTCCCAATGAAAAATCCAATCCGTCGTAAGTTTCTCAATCTTAAAATAGGAAATGAGTCCAAAAATCTAGCAGATACAAAACTCAGGTGGGCCACACTCATGAAACAGTGAAACAGAGACGTCCACCATTGAAATCTGCATGGAGCCGATCATGATGTTTGCATGCCATCCAAACTGTTCATAAGGTTATTACCACTCAGATAAATGGTAGGCACAAATATAATACGAATAGAACACTTCTGTGGTCCCCAGAGAGTTTTTAATGGTGTTCATTCAATACCTGCTGTTTAATGTTTTGTGGTACAACCTAGTTTTCTATATATCTGATATTTTTACTACTACCATATTTTAATTTCAAGAAATTTATGGACGGAGTGGATCTGTCACGGAAATCTCTGTGGGCCCCACATAGATTCGGAGCACAGTAACTTCCTGTACCCGGCTGCACAGGAAATTCGCGTCCGGGTGAGTAGGAAAGAGCTATTCTTGTTTAACACATGTGGGTATTCACACGGGTGAAGCAGGTGGACTTTTAAATTGCTAACGTCGGATTGCAATTAGATATTCTCGTTGCACGTGGGCAAGCAAACCTCTTTAATGAGATGTGACTCTTAAAACGGACACATGGCATGATGTAAGGCAATCCAGGCCGCCCAAATCTCCCGGCGTGTGGAGCATAATCTAATGAATGAACTTAAAAGTAATATTAACCGTCTGATCCTTCCCTTCAAATTTGGACCACTCAATATTTTTTAAACCATCCATTGTATAGTCATCAATTGGATTGTTAAGATTGCTTGATCAGTGTAATTTTAGAGTCATCCTTTCATCCACAGTGGGACCCACAATTTAGACGGTCTGGAATAGATGTACATCAGTGCCCCATGTAATGAGCATAACTCGCCGCCATCTATATCCATGCATCATAGTCTTTACCATTCTTTAGCTTTAGATTGACGCAAAATAACAAAGACAAGGGAGTCAACATTCAAAATGACGACTACTGCACTGTCTATTTCTGATTTTCATTTCTGTCCCCACCCGTAGCTTGGCTCGAATTGGTTTCAAAAAGTTCGGCTTGCATTGGTTCGAATATAAGTTCAAGCCAAACCAAGCCTCGGAGTCGAGCTCGTTTAAAAAAATAAACCAAGTTCAAACAAAGGGCAGTATATATGGCCTCACCCCGGCTCGAAGCTCAGCTTGATTCAGCCCGATCTGATCCGGTTTGATTTGGCTTGTAGATTGCATATGCATTATTTTCTATGGTGTGATCCACTTAAGCTTTGGATATGATTTAATTTTGGGATAAGTCCTAAAATTATGAATGTAGAGCGTGGATATATAATACATAGACATGATGATGTGGATAATATACATAATACATATACATGTATGTACACTATTTCTTGTGGTTTGGTCCACTTGAGCTTTGGAGATGATTCAATTTTGGATAATTTCCTATAATGATATGTAAAAATAGACCATAACACAGGATCTAAACTTGTTGGAGGATAGAAGTTTCAGATTAATACTGTTTTCTTGTTGTGGGGCTCACCTCAATGTATGTGATGCATATCAAGGCCGCCCATCCATTTTCCAGCTCATTTTGTAGCATAAGTCAAAAAATGAAGTCGATCCAAATACCATGTGGGTCATACCAAATGAAACATTGATCATTAAATGACCGCCATTGAAATCATTGTACTGTCAATATTAGCTTGATCCAAAACTTTTGTGGCCCACATAGTATTTCATGGTCAATCACCTTTTTCCACGTCCGTGTAAAATTACCAGCAGTTTGGATGGTGAATAAACATTATGGTAAACCCTATGAAATTTGTAATGGTAGTCGTTCAATTATCACTATTTCCTATTATATGGCCCACCTGAGATTTGGAGTTGCTTCAAATTTTTTAGCCAATGTCCTAAAATGATATGGAAAAACAGATGAGTGGTGTGGATATACAACACATATATTTAGGTGGGCCTGACAAAAATTCAAGATGGAACTATTCCTTCAAGCAAACTTGGGTTCAGTTGGTCGGTGTTGGAAAAGCTGTGTGGGCCCCACCTTGACGCATATATTTTATCCACCTCATCCATTCACTTTACGGCAGATAGGTCTAAATCTACGCTGGGCCACACCAGTGAATATAGTAGTGATTTAACAAAAAATAATTAAAAACAAACCCCTATTCGAACTTAGCTCAGTTCGGCTCGACTTGGCTTGGATATTTAGACCAAACCAAATCAATATTAAGCTAGTATAAACTGGACCAAACCAAGCTCAAACAGTAGGGATAGGGTCGAAGCTCGGCTCATGTAAAGCTGAACCGGAATGCCACCTAAACAAGCCAAACCAAGCTAGGGTCAGACTCAATTTGGCACAGCTGGCACAGCTTTAACCATTTATAATAAAATTTCATAAGTCATTTTCACATGTATTGCCTGAATAATCAATGAAGAGATGTACCATAGAACAATCCTCGGCATGCTATAGACAAAAAAGAAAAAGAATTTTCATGCATCCTGATTGGTTCATGTCATCAAAGCAGTGCAGGATGATGTAACTCAATCGGATTGCAACAAATAAGAATTTTTTGTTGGTGGCAAGCAGATGATCCAGATTCAATATATAAACTTTCCCATCTCATAAATCCATTTAAAATTTCTCCTGATCGAGCCGATGGATGCATGGGCCCACCCACAAGTTCAGGTACCACCAAACAAGCCTTTAAATTAATATTTGCAGAAATTGTTTACGAAGAAACGCGGATTGGTATAAACACATTGGAATGGAAGAAGATTAGAAAATTCTATGCCGTCCTTTTTGGTCTTAACCTATGTACATTTTCTTGTAACGTGTTTTCGAATTAGTAGTCACATAGGACCGTTCTACTGTTTGATCATTTCAATGGTGATTTTATTTTATTTTTCTTACCCACGTTTCAACACGAAGGCTCTTTTCCTGGCACCTGATAAAAGGTGGACTCATGTGACATTTTCCTCATCATAAGGAGTTTTTAGTAATTACAAATGCTGTTTTGGAGGTGGGTGATTGGCTGTTTGAGCTTTTGCTATGCCCACAGGTGTGTGCAATAATGCTAATGTACACGTCACCAAATGTGCTAACCTGACATATTGGTATGAGATCTAATCCATTCATTAGACGCGTACTACTATTTAGATCCTTTAATGGAAGAATTAGGCTGGACCAATAATATCGTTTGGCTGAATTTTTAACTGTTCAAATTTTATGACATTGTGGCCCACTTAGTGATTGGACTAAATTTATTTTTGGAATAGAAGATAAAATATTTTAGGACCACCATATGGATGGTTTGGATATTGCGCTTGTGAGCCAAGCTAGCACACGTAGTGGCGTGTGCATTAGCATTGTTGCACCCGCGTGTGTGATTAGGAAAGCTGTGTTTTGAATCTTTGTCTGTGGACATTTGAGTCAAGAAAATGGTGCTTTTGTTGTCGTTTCTGGTTGTGATAGCAACCCCACTGAAATGGTGGATGGACCTAAATGTGGCATCTGTTCCATGTATGGAGTGGGCCACACAAAAGAGAGAGGAATATGGCTACTTCACTTATTCACGGTGCCTCAATTACAACATGTAAAGCTGCCACGAAAATTATCAGAACAGTTGTTCAAGGCCTGTTTGGAGTGCAGGATTAAATGGCATAGAATTGGATTAGACCATGATTATTTGTATGGAAATAAAATAGTATTTTGACCATTCAATCTTATGCTTGTGATCAAATTCTTCCTTTGGAAAAAAACACACTGCATTAATTGAAACTGTTAGGTGGACCATGGAATTGTATCAACATATAAAATTCACAACTGACATTAGTCACTTGTATGCATATGTAGCTGGATTATCATAAGTAAAGGGCATATATGGATGGGCAATGTGGATGAAAATACATTCATCAATGTGGGGGAGGCCGTATGTATTGGATTTCAAAATTCATCGGATATCTAACCATATCTCTTATTGGGATGGGATGATATAACACTTGGATTAATTTAAATTTTACCATCATTTTCATGCACTGGATGGAATTTATATTGAACTAAATGCAATTGTATATATGCCACCTAATCTTAGGTTCCAAACTAGCCATTCCCACATGACTACAAGGGGATTGAGACTCTGATTTGGTAGTGACCCTCCAATACCAACGTGGGTGATGGAAGTGCTCTGTTGGCCCACCATGATGTATGTGTTCTATCTATGTTGGCCATCCATTTTTCTAGATCATTTTAGGGCTCGTTTATAGCATGCTCTTAAAAATGAAATAGATCCAAAGCTTAAGTGGACCATGAAGTGAGGGTTGAATGGCTAAGAAGTTTTGGACTAAGCTTATATTTTGTGTTTAGGTTCATGGGACTTTATGAGCAAGTAGGATGGCAAATAAACATTGCAATAGGCTATAGAAAGGTTTCAATGATGGGTGTCATTATCCCACTGCTTTCTATCACGTGGTTCACTTGAGTATTGAATCGACCTCATTTTTCGGTTCAAACTCTTAAATGATTCAAAAAATTAAATAGACAATATGGATAAAACACATACATTATGTTAGGGCTCACGGAGCTTTTTTCAAATCTGTTGTGGGTAATGGAAGGGTCGCTAATGATTCTGATTCCTAAGGAGTTGCCTGCAACATTAGGTATCAGATTATTTTTCGGTGGGACGAAGTCGCCCAAGCTTTGTGGGGGCTTACTATATATGGTACGTAGGTATAAACATGATATTAGCAATAATAATAATAATAATAGTCTGATTATGTTTTTTCAACCTATGAAGACTTAGGATATTTTATGAATTAAGGATATAAAAGATGAATTGAAGTCCATGAGTAATGATAGAGTCTGTGATGTTGTTAAATTATCTAAAAGTTACTCTATCATTAGTTATAAATGAGTCTTTAAGACCAACTGCAAATCCAATGACAACGCTGGAGAATAGATAATTAAAAAAGAAAAACATAATCTTGACCGTCAATTTAGTGGGCAGAGAATAGAGAACTAAAAACAACAGAAATGGAATTTTCTTGTTTTGATTGGTTGCTGGGGCCCATTAATCAACGATTCATAACATACACTAAGTAGTCACCACAACGGATGATCCACAATCTAAAATTCACTGTTTAGACAAATCCCAACCGTGCCTTCAATGGATCCCTGAAAGGATGAACGACTTCCTGCAAGTCGCAGTGAATGGACAGCTCGATCTGACCATCTAATTGTGGCGAGTTTTTTTTTGTTAAATGCTGGCCATTGGTCTGACAATTTCTTTTGGATGCAACTGATCCGACGGCTATCATAGCCCAATCATCTTGTCATCTAAGATATGGTCCATACACGTGGTTACTCAACCGCCCTGATTACCCTGATTGTAGTTGCTACGCGTACTCCGATGAGAAAATTGCATGGAACTTCACCATGCAGCGGACCTGGATGTTAACTTCCCTCTCTGAAGAATCCTCGGCCATCTCTCTCACGGGGGCACGTAGCCATATCTAATCCAACAACTTTGTTAGGTGGAGACCGTGCCGCATCCACCACACATTGAGGATGTTTGCTAGCAAGGTGCTAACCTAGTCTGATGGACCATTCTACCGCACCATGTGATGATCTAGACCGCTGATTCAAATATTCCCGCCATATATAGATGGTTAATGTGGAAAGAATTCCGCTAACCGGAGATCACATCATCTATTAAAATGGTAGAAACGCTACGGTCATGATAAGCATTTTCTAACATGCCTTGGCATGAACGCTTATGATCTCCGGTTGATGAGATCCATTTTTTTTTCTGTTCACTATATAAGACAGAATATTCTAGATGAACGGTCTGGATCATCATTGGTGGGGTAAATTGGGCGAGACTGGAGAGAGAGAGAGTGCCATGCTAGCAAACCTTAGAACAACGGCATTGAGTCGATCGTCGCTGACTCGAGTACCATTCATTCAGAGTGATCATATGATCCTCGACCAGAGGATATGAACCGTAACTCGGGTTTCTCTGTTCTAACGAGTGGTGCCCATCCATCTGTGGGGTCCACCGTGGACGGAGACATCGCTAGCCCTTTACTTTTTATCCTTAAAATAGACGGTTATGGAGAGAAATGCAGCAATGGTCCGAATCCAACAGAAAGAAAAAGACCCAAGATTGGCTTCTAGTAATTTTCTTATCCATAGATCTTTTTGGGCATGGTCTATCCAAGATGGACCCAAGCAAACCAATGGTCTGGATCACTGAACTAATTAAAATTACCAAAACCCACTTTGCGATAGATTGTCACATTGAGACCAGTTTGTGAAAAAGATGAGAAGAAAACGTATCTTTGAAATTTCAAACCGTACAGCATGCGTTGTGAAGATAGAATGTTGGAGGTCGTCTCTTTTGACTGGACCAAAAATGCAAGGACCTTTAATGAACGGTTGTGAGACCCTCTAAAATATCACAAAAATCCAATTATGATTGCGGCTGGAAATATGTGGCCAATCAAAGAAATGCTTTAAAATCTAAAAGTCATAAAATTTAGTTAGGTTAAAGTAAAGTGTACGGATTGCGATTTCCATGACAATAGAATTAGAAAGGAGGAATTAGTTAGAATTGCTTACCAAGAAATAACTGGATGATTATTTTTGATATCCGAATGGAGTGGAGGGATTGTTAAGGATGTTACTAATAAAATTCAAGTTGAGTGGAAAGGCCCGTATGTGGCTTGGAGGCTTATTTATTTACTTATTTATTTTTTTATGATAATTGATTACCCATCTTACTTGAGGGAAAGTTTATAGTAGGGATTTTGACCAAAGTAACCTTGTGGTATAGGTAAACGTTTTAAAAATTGGGAATATATATATATATATATATATATATATATATATATATATATATATATATATATATATATATAGTTAGTTAGTTAGTTAGTTAGTTAGTTAGTTAGTTCCTGACATCTTTTTAAAAAATTTTTCTAATGAAATTGCCCCTGTTTGAACCCTAGTGTCTGTATGGACTTTCTTTTTCTTTATTTGTTATTTTCCTATTACTCTTTTTCTTCATTTTCAAGCATGTCTTTCAGAGACCCACCACCATTCCCTCTGGCTGTATTTTCCAGCACACGATCACCGCGATCAACATCTCTAGAGTATGGGCACTACCAACAACTTATACGACCCTAAAAACGAGTGTTGTTTTTGCTGCGATGAGTACATTACTTAAAGATGGAAACCACTAATAAGTGGAAGACATTTTGAATGACTTTTATATTTTATATTTTTGCATAATAACATTTTCTTGGAGATCGATGGAAGCCGCTTTTAGTTGTGGATATAGAGAGGGATGACTATGGTTGTTGTCATGGGGAGAAGTGATTGTCGGAGGGGATTTGAAGTGGATATGGATGGTTGTGATTATCATGTAGAAGACAATAAAGGATATAGAGTTTGGATTTTATAATATATTGTCTTAGAAGATAATGAACATATATCATTTGTTAAGGGTCGATGTTGTTATATGTATTAAGGGTCGATGTTGTTGTGTTAAGGGTTTAGGTTGTAGTTGTCATATGCTAAGGGTTGAGGTTGTCATGTGTTAAAAGTCTGGGTCTTAGTTATCATATGTATTAAGGGTCGAAGTTGTCAGGGTCTTAGTCGTGGTTGTCATGTGTTAAGGGTCAAGGTTGTCACTAAGGATTGAGGTTGTCATATGTTAAGGGTCAAGGTTGTTATGTAGGGTTGAGGTTGTCATGTGTTAAGGGTATGTGTCGTGGTTGTATGCAATTCATAATTGCAAATATGAGCATATATAGTCGTTTGGTTTCTTTACTCCAATTCATACTCCTTGAGTGTACCGGTATTTATTATCGAATGTTTACAACAGGTTCACCTCTGACCTTTAAAGCCCTACACAAGCACCTAACATATACCTTTGTCGGAAGCTCCTGCAAGAGACTTTAGTTAGTTTTCTATCGACTAATCAACAACCTTGGTCCTAGTCCAAGGTCCTCACAGTAAAGAATTATAAGAAGATTAGTATGAAACTCTTTGAATTGAGGTATAGAATGTGTGATATGAGTAAGAAAAAGTATAATCTTTATTTGTACTAAAAATTCATTAAAATACTTAAGGCTCGTATACCCTTTATAAAGGAACCAAGTTCCAATGGTAAGAAATAGGCAAAAAACGACTCTGTCGATGGCATCGAGCTGGTTTTTTATGGTATTGAGAAATTCAAATTTACAGTTGAAATATTCCTAGATAGTTTACACACTTCTACCTGATGTCATTGAGTGGTTTTTTATATTATCAAGGGAACCCTTTAATACCATCAAATGGGTCCTCGATGACATTTAAAAAAAAAAAAAAAACTTAGGAGTTTCAACACCCGGTCAAGGGTTAGGGTTGGGTTGTTTTGGGTCAAGGGTTAGAGTCACCAAGATACATCATTTATCTATTCTTCACTTTTGTGATGATTCAGTCTTCATATGTCTTCAGTCTTCAGCTTCTAAGGGCTCAATTGACTCCATGACACATTGACACACTTGATTGACAAACAATGTGCACAAATAAGTACACTAACAAAGTTGTCATGTGTTAAGGGTCTAGGCTGCCATGTATTAAGGGTTGTAGGGTCCACCATAGGATATGTGCCAAATCCAATACTCCATCCAATGGATTTAGAATTTAATTTAATGCCATGGGCCAAAGAATGAGTTACATTATATGGCTCTCAAGAAGTTTTCAATGGTAAATTTTCAATCTTACTACTTTTTGTGGTGTGATCCACTTAAGCCTTTGATATGCCTCATTTTTTAGCTCATGCCTTAAAATGATCTTTCAAAATGGATGGATGGCATGGATAAAATACATACATCATAGTGGGCCCACAGGACCATCCATCTCCCGTTCTTGCTTTCCAATCTGCATCACATCCCATTACTTCTTTTCTATTTAAAACGAGTACACTCACCTCACATGTGTGAGATATGAGCCACTCATCAGGTGATCCCTACTGGTTAGGCTCCTTTTCCCAAGAATCAGACATGATAAGATCATCAGGTGGGTTACATGTGCACAAAACAAAATGGACCACCGTTTAAAATTCCATGTGCACCTGTAACCTATTTAATGATCGTGTCTGCTTGATTTTCTAGACATTGCATCTACCCAATGGACGTAGCCTGTGATTATTGGATAATATGTAATATTAGTACATATATAATAGATGATAGAAAAAAAAAATAAAAAAATGAAACAATTAGATCTATTGGATTTAAGTCTCGATTTGTATATTCAATTTTTCAAGATAGATTTGCCGGACGAAGAAACTTTGTACACGGAATAACTTTATATAGGAAATGGAACTAGTAGAATTTAAGGTACATATAGAACCGTTGCCACATGTATCACAAAGCACCCAAGCAACCCTTAAGTAGATTTGAACTTTATTTGGGAAAGCAAAAACTCGTTCTATTATCTACTGGCAATTGCTATTTTTATGAAAAGTTTTTATAATTAATATATTTATTTAATTATTAAAAATAATTTTTATTTTTTATTATAAAAGCATGATAAGCAACTCCAATTTTCACGGCCGAAGTCAATACACTTTGAATGCATGTACCACCATGATAATTGAACAGTCTAAACATCCACATGGAGTCACCTAAATACATGTACGTACGGATCAGATGTCTAACACACAGGGAGGGTAGAGTTCCTGTGTAGTAACTCCGCCCATACACAGGCAAGTGGCACCACCTAAGACACATGGCATCGCCTAACTCATCCATTTTTTCACGAGCATCTCTGGATGAAAGCAGAGGATCCGGATTCATCTCCAGATTCTGTTTACCAGAAAGGTCAAATAAAAAAGACAAGTCCGTTGCTGTTGACTCACGTCAACTCCTACGGATACGAGGACAAGATTCATTGGTAGGTTACCACCGTACCTTTTAATACGTGGCACACATATACTGCTATCCAGACCATCCAAATTGCTTGCCACATTGTGGATTGAAGATTACTTAAACGCCATATTAATCAAGCAATCCTAGCCATCCAATCGGTGGCTATCAAATAGATAGTGAAAAGAAAACTAGTGAGTGGTTCAAAAGCAACGACAGGAAAAAAAGAAAAAAGAAAAAAGAAAGAAAGAATGTTATTATCATCTACTCAGCGGTTTGGCTGATCTGGATTTCCTCATAGATAATGGGGGCCTTTCAACAATATTCCAGACCATTGGCATGTTCTTTATAACTGAGGATGCTCAAATAGGAAGATCCTAGCCTCTAACGTAGGGACTCTTTCACTTGAATGTTGAAGCTGCTTTATTTCTCTTCCTAACCATTTATTTGGAGGCCACAAGGCCAATGGCTATATTCATCCGATCCAGGAGACTGCTGGGCACCGTTCACTAGCAATGGGACACCCAAATCAATTGTCTCTAGATTACTAAATCATTGGCCCCGTCATCATAACAGAAAACCCGCGCACCTCACGACTTGACTTGTCCAACTCGTTCAGACCTAATTTTTCTCAAGCTGAGTGGGTGATCACACAATATAAATATATATATATATACACGGAAGAGCCAGTTCAGATGTACTACTACATACCAACTGATAAGTCTCGAAAATCTGAACGGTCCACATGAAGTAGAACCTCATGAAACCCCTTAGTATGGAATTTTACTTTGATCCAAAACTTTGTTGGGCCATGAAAAATGCAAATAGTTTCTTCCCTTGATTTGATTTTCTCTTTGCTATGGCCCACCAGAATTTTAGATCAGGGTGAAAATTCACCCCCGAGGTTTCATGGGATTCCACTCTTATGGACCGTTCGGATTCGACACTCATCACACATGTGCAAAGGCGCACACGTGCATAGGTGCTCTCCTCTCTCTCTCTCTCTCTCTCTCTCTCTCTCTCTCTCTCTCTCTCTCTCTCTCTCTCTCTCTCTCTCTCTCTCTCTATCTAATATATATATATATATATATATATATATATATATATATATATATATATATATATATAAAACCCAAATTTGATGTTTCATATATGAGATGTTGTATAGCTGATGGGGAGGCTGCAAGCAAGTATAGCTAGTTTTGAGTTGTGATTTCAATCCATGGATACCTGTGGCACTTGTTCTGATTGGGTGCCAACTGGGTACCTCCGACTGGGTTGGACTCAATCTGGATTAGTCCAAGCTAAACTCGGACTTGAATTGTGTTAAGCATGCTGGACTTAATACTGAGTTGGGTCGAGTTCGAATTATGTCTATTTCAAAACCAGATCGAGTTAGGTCAATCCTAACTTGGTTCCACTTGACTCAATGCCTGGCTCTATTTGTGTGTTAAGAATGCAAAGAGGTTTGATTATCCACCAAGGTATTGATGTCATTATTGCACAATTTTCTGTGGTGGGGTCTATTTTAGCTTTGGATATGCTCGAATTTTAGTCTTGTGCCTTAAAATGAGCTGGTAAAATGAATGTACCACATGGATAAAATGAATACAACAAAGTGGGCCCTCATAAATGAAGTATATCCAGAGCTCAAGTAGACCACACAACACAAAACAGTAGGGATTGAGTGCCAGTTGTTGAAAACTTCTTTGGGGTCATATAAATTTTTTATCAAGCTGAATATATTTGTGTTTTCCCTTCATCCGGGTTTGTGTGTGACTTTATAAACAGGTAGGATGGCAAATAAAAATCAGGTAGGTTGTTGGAGGTAACGATGGTATACATCATTATCTCTACTGTTTCCTATTGTGTGGTCTACTTGCGCTTTGGATATGTTTTGATTTTGGGCTCATATTCTAAAATGAGATGGTAAAATGGATGGATAGAATGGATAAAACATATGCATCATGTTTGGTCCCATAGAGTCCGATTACTAGAAATATCTGTGATGTGGGGTCACCATGCAATCCGCTTCCTCTTCGGACCATCAAATCATACAGCTTAGTCGTTTCACATTCAAACCAGGATTTTTGGCCATTTTGGAAACCAACCGGAAATCATCGTTTTCAAATATACGGATGTCGCTTTGCACGGAAAGGCCTTCTGCGGTAGTTGATTCCAAACGGCACTTTGGAATAACTTCTTTGACCGGACCAAAAGTGCAATAACTTCGAATATCTTAGACGCAGTATTCAAAATATTTTTTTGAACAATAATCCAGACCATCCAAGTCGCTGATCTACTTGTGGATGGAAGATAGCCACTTCTTTTAGCTTTGGTAGGCTCCACATAGAGTTCTCCCTGTAGAGACGGCACACAATAACTGACTCAACTGTGGAGCTGAATGCACATAAGCATTTTGATTTTGCCCTTCCAACCATTCATTTAACGGTAACATTATGATTTCTAAGAATTTAGACATCTCTTGGGTTGAACTTGATTTTCCTGACTCCCTACAGGAGAATATATTACTGATGAATATTTCCTGCCCTCGGAATTTGAACACAAGATCTTCCACTCTAGTACAATGTTAAATCACTACTTTCAAAGCTTGAGCCCTTGGAGGATGGCATATCAATGCATACGAAGGGACTTAATTAACAAAACCCTTATATGATCTATTGGCAATGTTTAGCATAATTAAAATCATACTAATAGATGCACTTGAGTACCACATGTTAAGAAGATGAGTCGCCACCATTTTCAAAATGGCGGTCAACAATGGTGGGTGGCTTAACCCTACTGTCCATTGTTAACAATATTAAGATAATAGAGTTTTAATAAAATTACATAGGGAGAAATCTGATGTTAATACATTTTAATCATAGTTTAAAAACACAAAAGCTCAACTAGCTAGACTTGAAACCTAGTTGAGTTGAGTCGACTCAAAACACTACAAGTTTCTCAAAAACTCGTACAAAATTTTCTGATTTATTTTTGTATTTATTAAACATTTATCAGTATAAATAACATTGAGAAGTGCCAAGTTGGTTTGAATCTTGTCATTTTTTTTTAGTTTTGCTAAGTTTTTTTTTTTTTTTTTTGGTTGAGTCTCGATTTTCTTGAGTTTTTGATCGAGTCATAACCCGGTCAAGTTTTTCTTAGAGTCTTGGTGAAATCTAGTCGAGTCGGGCAAGTCAAGTAGTTTTTATTTTTTCCCTTCAGTCTTGATGATCAAATCTAGTTGATTCAACTTGACTTGGGCAAGTCAAGTCTTTCCATCAGGTCTAGCAGCATGGACCCGTTTTTTGGATCTGTCCATTTGGATCCTCCCAATATCTGATTGCAAAATAGGTCACCTGACTAACTTAGGTTTGAGTCGAGTCAGATGGGTAAATCATCTCTGGTTTGAATCAAGGGGTGACTCAAGGGGTGACTCGGGGGCCAACCTGCACCAGTGATGACTAAGTCCGAGTTGACTCAGACGAGTCCACGGTCCACGCCTTGAAGGGTTACAGCACTAGTCAATGGCTTCTTTACTAACACATGGTGCACATTCAAAGCAATTACTGGTGAAGGGGCTATCTGATGGGTTTTTTTTGACCCATCTTCGACTGGTCGTGAGCCCTGCTCGACCGGTCGAAGGCTGGTGGTCGACAAGTCGAAGGTTCGAGTCGTGACTTCAACTCAAAGTCCAGCGAGTATTTTTGCTGTTTTTACTGTAGCTATGACTGGTCGAAGGGATGACTCGACTGGTCGAAGGGGTCTTATGACTAGTCGAAGACTAAGCTCGACTAGTCGAAGGTTACGCAGTTTGTTCCGCGATTTTGCGCGAAACTGCGGATTTGAGTCCTTTCGCAACAGGGATGCGGAAAGGAGTTTCTTAAACTATAAAAGGGGTTGCCTAGGGTTTTTCTAGGTACAAGCAAGAGGGTTTCCTAAAGCTTTACAAGGGATTTGCTAAAGGGTTTAGGGCTATCAAAGGTGAGAGAGAGGGAGAAGAGAGAGAGGAAGCTTATAGAAGGGAGGTTCTGCTCGTGGAGGTTTTCTACTATGCAATCTATATCTCAGCGCTTCTATATCCTTGTAATCGGTTAGATCTCTCCGTTTTCTCTATTTCTCTTATTGTTTATCCACTCCTGCATGAGTGAAGAAGGTTTTAACGTTCTACTTCATAGTGGATTGTTGATCTGGACGAGGTCCCGTGGTTTTTACATCTTTGAGGGTTTTCCACGTAAAAATCTCTTGTGTGGTGTGTGATTGATGCATTGATTATTTTCATTGCTTTATTATCCATAATTCTGGTTTGTTTCGGGAGGCTAGATCCTAAGGTTTGTGCAAGGCATCCCCAACAAAGTAGTATCGGAACTAAGTTCATTGAACGGGTAGGATCGGTTTTGAATTATGGAAGGTGGCTCATCAAGGATGATCAGCCTCAATGGTTCTAACTGGACCATATGGAAGGCAAAGATGGAGGACTTGCTTTATTACAAGGACCTATATTCTCCAATTTTAGGCATATCAGCAAAATCCAAGGATATGACTGATGATGATTGGAAGAAGACGGACCGAAAGGCTGTGGGGTTTATCAGACAATGGTTGGATGATTCCGTGTTTCACCATGTGTCTACAGAGACCTCAGTCGCTAACTTATGGCTGAAATTACAAAGGCTGTATGAGAGGAAGACAGCCGGTAATAAGATTTTTCTGATAAGGCGACTTGTGAATCTCAAGTTTAAGGATGGTGGTTCTGTGACCGAGCACATGAATGAGGTCAACAATATAGTGAACCAACTTACCTCTATGAAGATGGTCCTGAATGATGAATTGCAGGCTTTGCTATTGCTTAGTTCATTGCCTGACAGTTGGGAGACATTGGTGGTGTCTCTAAGTAACTCCACACCAGACAGAAAGATATCTATAGAACAGGTAACCAGTTGCCTCTTCAATGAGGAGACAAGGAGGAAGTCTCAGGGATCTACTCAGCAAGAGGCTCTTGTGACATAGGAACGGGGGAGAAGAAAAAACAGGAAGGAAAGGAAGGCCCGAGATAAATCAAGAGGCAAGTCGAGTAACAGAAAAAATGTTGATTGCTGGAATTGTGGCAAGAAGGGCCACTACAAGCATGAATGTTGTGGTAAGAAAAATGACAAGAAAGGAAAAGAGAAGGAAGATGAATTAGATTTCACTGTGGTCGCTTCAGATGGCGACATGGTAGTTATTCTTTCAGTAGATCATGATGTATGTCTCATGGCTACGAGTCAGGACACCGACTGGGTGATAGACTCGGGAGCTTCTTTTCATGCGACTCCACACATGGACTTCTTCACAAGCTACAAGTCAGGTGACTATGGGATTATGAAGATGGAAAATTCTGGCATATCAAAGATCATGGGAGTCGGTGATATTTGTGTGAAGACCGATGTGGGCTACACATTGCTTCTTAGGGATGTGAGGCATATACCAGACCTTCGCCTCAACTTGATGTCGACGGGAAGGTTGGATGATAATGGCTATGAAAGCCGGTTTGCTGATGGGCGATGGAAGCTCATCAAGAGTTTATTGATCGTGGCAAAGGAAAGAAGGTGTTTCACACCTTTACAAGGCAAGTGTCAGTATGTGCAAGGGTGGGTTGAACGCAGCGGAAGATTCAGTTATTGACATGTGACACAGGCGTCTAGGCCACATGAGTGAAAAAGGGCTTCAGCTACTACGAGGAAGCAGCTCCTTCCAGACGTGACAGGTATGCCTCTCAAAACCTGTCTTGATTGTTTATCAGGGAAACAACATAGAGTTTCATTCATTAAAACTGCTTCTCATGTTAATAAAGAGCATGCATTAGATTTGGTTTATTCTGATGTTTGTGGTCCTATGAGGACAAAAACCTTGGGTGGGGCATTGTATTTTGCACTTTTATAGATGATGCATTTAGGAGGGTTTGAGTTTATGCTTTGAAATCTAAGGACGAGGTCTTTGGTGTGTTTAAACTGTATCATGCTATGGTCGAGAGAGAGACAGGTAGACCATTGAAGTGCATCCGCACTGACAATGGTGGTGAATACATTGGCGACTTTCATAAGTACTACAAGTCGGCATGAACAGACGGTTCCCAAGACCCCCCAGCATAATGGTGTAGCTGAGCGAATGAATCGCAACATTGTTGAGAGAATCAGATGCATGTTATTCCATGCAAAATTGTCCAAGACGTTCTGGGGAGAAGCAATGCACACAGCGGTGTATTTGATAAACAGGTCTCCATCAGCCCCATTGAATGGAGAAGTACCTGAGAAGGTGTGGACTGGACATGATCTATTGTACAGTCATCTCAGGGTGTTTGGATGTAGGGCATTCGTTCACGTACCAAAGGACGAGAGGTCCAAGCTCGATATGAAGATCAGGCAGTGTGTGTTCTTAGGGTACGGTGATGAAAAGTTCGGTTA
Organism: Magnolia officinalis; assembly: GCA_021015155.1. Taxonomy (NCBI): domain Eukaryota; kingdom Viridiplantae; phylum Streptophyta; class Magnoliopsida; order Magnoliales; family Magnoliaceae; genus Magnolia; species Magnolia officinalis. The sequence continues at coordinate 102,231,210 of JAJHSJ010000001.1, forward strand.
CAGATTGTGGGATCCGACTGAGAGGAATTCGTCAGGAGCAGAGATGTGGTTTTCTTTGAAGATGAGTGTATAGAAGACATTGGTAAGCCAGAGAAGAATCAGCCTAGTTCAGGTGAGCTAGAGGACATGGATCCGATTACTCCTCCTATGGTGCCTGATGATGGGGGAGTACAACAAGGTGTAGAGGATGAGGGAGTTCCTTCAGAAGATGGACCAGGGGAGCAGCCCCCACTTAATCCACCTGTTGAGCCACAGGTGAGGAGGTCATCTAGGGACAGACAACCATCCAAGAGGTACTCGCCATATGAGTACATTATGCTGACTGATGGGGGAGATCCAGAAGATTATTCTGAGGCCCTAGCCGACGAGCATAAAGGGGAGTGGTTGAAAGCTATGCAAGAGGAGATGGAATCCTTGCATAAGAACCACACCTATGATATAGTGAAATTGCCTAAGGGCAAGAAAGCTTTGAGCAACAAGTGGGTGTTCAGAAAGAATGTTGAACAGAAGAATTCACAGACGAGGTTCAAGGCCAGACTTGTGGTGAAAGGCTTTGGTCAGAGGAAAGGCATAGACTTCGAGGAGATATTCTCACCAGTGGTGAAGATGACATCCATACGGATGTTGCTTGGGTTGGCGGCTAGCATGGATTTGGAGATATAGCAGTTAGATGTTAAAACTGCCTTTCTCCATGGTGACCTGAAAGAAGAGATCTACATGCACCAACCAGAGGGGTTTGAAGTCAAGGGCAAGGAGCATATGGTGTGTAGGCTGAGGAAGAACTTGTATGGGATAAAACAAGCTCCACGACAATGGTACAAGAAGTTCGACTCATTTATGTTGAAGCATGGATATGACAGAACGAAGTCGGACCACTGTGTGTTCACGCGCAAGTTCTCAGATGGTGATTTCTTAGTTCTGCTGTTATACGTTGATGACATGCTCATCATGGGAAAAGACATCAAGAAGATCGACCGGCTGAAACAGGAGTTGGGCAAGTCTTTTGCGATGAAAGACTTAGGCCCGGCTAGACAGATCCTAGGAATGGAGATAACCTGTGACACAAGCAACAGGAAGCTTTGGCTGTCACAAGAGCGGTATATTGAGAAAGTCCTAGAGCGGTTTAATATGAATACAGCGAAGCCGGTCAATACTCCACTGGATGGTCACTTTAGATTGAGCGACAGGCAGTGTCTCAAGACGAAGGTAGAGGTGGAAGAGATGCAGAAGATATCCTACGCGTCAGCGGTTGGAAGTTTGATGTATGCTATGGTGTGTACACGCCCAGACATAGCATATGCGGTTGGTGTTGTTAGCCGGTACCTTGCCAATCCTGGCAAAGATCATTGGGCAGCGGTGAAATGGATACTACGGTATCTAAGAGGCTCATCCAGGTTGAGCCTATGCTATGGTGACGGTAAACCTGTGTTAGAGGGCTACACAAATACAGATATGGCAGGTGACATAGACTCCAGGAAGTTTACATCGGGGTTCATGTTCACGTTTGCAGGGAAAACGGTTTCTTGGCAGAGCAAGCTACAGAAGGTCGTAGCATTGTCGACAACAGAGGCCGAGTACATTGCAGTCACAGAGGCATGTAAAGAGATGCTTTGGATGAAAAGGTTCCTACAGGAACTTAGCCTGAAGCAGGAAGAGCACGTGGTCTATTGCGATAGTCAGAGTACTATACACTTGAGCAAGAATCCAAGTCAGCATTTCAAGTCGAAGCACATAGAGATTCGGTATCACTGGATAAGGGATACTTTGGAACAGAAGGTGTTACAGCTTGAGAAGGTCCACACGGACGATAATGGGTTAGACATGATGACCAAGGCTTTGCTCAATGGCAAGTTTGAGGTTTGTAGAAACCTGGCTGGCTTGAAGAAGGTAAATCCCTCCTAGGTCAAAAATGGAGAGATTTGATGGGTTTTTTTGACCCATCTTCGATTGGTCGTGAGCCCTGCTCGACCGGTCGAAGGCTGGTGGTCGACCAGTCGAAGGTTCGAGTCGTGACTTCGACTCAAAGTCCAACGAGTATTTTTGCTGTTTTTACTATAACTACGACTGGTCGAAGGGATGGCTCGACTGGTCAAAGGGTTCCTACGACTAGTTGAAGATTAAGCTCGATTAGTCGAAGTTACGCAGTTTGTTCCGCGATTTTGCGCGAAACTGCGTATTTGAGTCCTTTCGCAACAGGGATGCGGAAAGGAGTTTTCTAAACTATAAAAGGGGTTGCCTAGGGTTTTTTCTAGGTACAGCAAGAGGGTTTCTAAAGCTTTACAAGGGATTTGCTAAAGGGTTTAGGGCTATCAAAGGTGAGAGAGAGGGAGAAACAGAGAGGAAGCTTATAGAAGGGAGGTTCTGCTCGTGGAGGTTTTCTACTATGCAATCTATATCTCAGCGCTTCTATGTCCTCATAATCGGTTAGATCTCTCCGTTTTCTCTATTTCTCTTATTGTTTATCCACTCCCTGCGTGAGTGAAGAAGGTTGTAACATTCTACTTCATAGTGGATTGTTGATCTGGACGAGGTCCCGTGGTTTTTACCTCTTTGAGGGTTTTTCACGTAAAAATCTCTTGTGTGGTGTGTGATTTGTAACACCCCGGTTCCCGGAACCCAAGTACATTACTCATTTTCCAAAACCCGAGCATTGACCTCTAAAAACACCACCCCCAATTCCATGTACATTTTTTTTTTTATCAGAGTTAATAATATAACGGGATGGAAATAAATCAGATATTAGAGTGAGTCCAAATATAAATAACCAATGTTTCAAGTGTTACCCAAAAACTTATACAAACCAATGTATTAATCTTTACAAACATAACAATATAAATTAATACAAATAAAATCAGGAATGGAGAGTCGCAAGATCATCTGGCTCCTCCCATTCCTCCTGAGCACCAGCGTACGCATCATCCGTGTCTCCTGCACACTGAGTACGGTTCGATAGCGTCAATGGCTATCCAGTAAGGTATAACCCCCAAGATTTATCGTTTCATCAAGATAATTAAGCATAGTTATCAGAGACATAGTATAACAAATATTACACAATGATTATTATAGAAATCAGATAAGGTTCATTAGATACTCATTCATTAGATAAACACATAAGATAATCTTGTTTAAATGCATGGATGCATGCTTATGCTCACAGACCTGGGGATGCACATCCAGCTGGTAAACAGTCACCTAAGGAAAACTAGCCACCTGGAAAATACTTAAAAGTACGCCCGAGGAGAACTAGCCACCCGAAAAAGACTATGATATATAGATCGCCCAAGGAGGACTAGCCACCCGGAAAAGTACACAAAGGTACACCCAAAGAGAACTAACCACCCGGAAAAGACCATAATAATATATAGATTGCCCAATGAGGATTAGTTACCCGGAAAAATACGCAAAGGTATGTCCAAGGAGAACTAACTACCTGGAAAAGACCGTAATAATACATAGATTGCCCAAAGAGGATTAGTCACCCGGAAAAATACGCAAAGGTACGCCCAAAGAGAACTAACCACCCGGAAAAGACCATAATATGTTCCATGAAAATGTATGATTAACCCAACCATTATTATTTCAAATTCAAATAATCAATTTTAGAAAAGCTCAAAGGTCATTATGGGGGGTTGGTCACCCAGCATAGGCCGATAGCTCAGGCATAGTGTCCCATTCCACCATCCCTGGCTCATGAGACTAATAAATATGATGTTTTGAGGGTAACCCCTCCAACTAGTGGCCAATTGTAGTCTAACAAGTGGAACTTATCATGGCAAGGTTGTACAAAATAATCCATTAACGCCGCAAAAGGGCAAGTATTCCATAAAAGCCGCGAGGACCAAATATTCCACCTAATGGTGTGATTAAAAAGGGATTATTCCCCAAAAGCCATGTAGGCACAAATGATACACAATGTGGTAAGTCCACGACAAGGAAATTCCATTTAATCTATTTGACAGAAAGGCCACTAGTTCAAGGACTTTCACAAACATCATGAAATAACCACAAGTGGCATAACAAGTCAAGCACATTGTCAAAAGTAATTACACATGTAAAGAGGAATATTTGAGACCTATCGCATGTTCGTAATTGAATATAAATCTAACCATCAGTCATTATAAAGAATTACTAAATTAGAACTAACATTTATCAACACTTTCACTAAGTATTATTTTAGGCAAGAGATTAAGCAAGCAAGCTATGCCGACTATCAAGATGTAGAAAAGCTTAAAGGGTGATCCTCACCTTTCAATAGAGGTTCTCTTGAATCGAATAAACTCTAAATGTGGGAATATATGACGAACTGAAGTCCTCAAGATGCAACCAACTTGATTGATAGGCACTTGACATTATTTTGGGCAAATAATATGAATTTGCATAAAGCCTAATTAGGAAAATATATCCTCGCAACACTAATAAAATTTGCATTTAATTGTCCTTTATTAGTTGTGAACTTTACTCTAATTAATAGCCTAATTTGAGATTTAGATTGTAACTTACCTCGAATCTGAGTTGACTCGTTTTCAACACAACCTCAACTCAATCAACAAGCTTAAACATCAAGCCCACTTCTCTTGGGCACAAGCTTAAACTTCACAGATGAATTCCTTGCCCAGCACCTAGATCTGGACCCAGCCTAACCCAACCTGATCGAACTCGGCAGTCACTGAGTCGACTCGGCTAACTCGAATCTGACTCGATAGTACATTGCTTTCTTCTTCTTTCTTCTTCCCTTCTCTGCTAAAATGTCCAGTCACACATTTGAACCCAAGCAGGTCCCGAAACATGCTCAACTCAGTGAGTTAAAGTAGTCCAGCGACTCGGCTCGACCGTGACTCAAACCAAACCAAGGCAGCCCACTCGGCTCGATTCCCTTTCTCTCCCTCATTTCTCTTTCTTCTCCTTCCTTCCTCCTTTCCTTCATCTTCCTTTCTTCTACTCTCACCTTGCTGGAACTCTAGCCAGGTACAGAACCAAGCTTGACTCGAATCAGCCGAACTCAGTTTCGGCAGAGTCGACTCGACTCGAACCGAGCTGGTGTAACAAACCAGCACACTCCCACATACTCTCTATTTCTTCCTCTTCCACCTGCTTCTTCCTTTCTTCATTTCGTTTGCTGCAAGGGCCAGCAATGCCACCCCACAACCCGACCGAGTCGAGCTGGTGTGACGCACAGACATGCTCTCTCTCTCTCTCTCTCTCTCTCTCTCTCTCTCTCTCTCTCTCTCTCTCTCTCTCTCCAATCTCTTTCTCCTTTTATCTTCTTTCTCTTGCTCCCTCTCTCTTTCTTTCTTCTGTTTTTCTCCCTCATTCTCTTCCTCTGCTTTTCCTCAGAGATGAGTCTGAAACCTCACCTTCACCTGACCCGACTCGAGCTCGGTCGAGCCAGGCAGCAACTCATACCCGACCCAGCTGGTGCGGCAATGCCCACACACTGACTCTCCCTCTATGTCTTCTTTCTCCTCTCCCAATCAACTACTGCCAACAGGAGTTTTAACCCGACCGATCTCGCCCTAACTTGCTGTGACTCGTCGCGGCTCGAACGGAGAAGAAAGAGGTAGCTCCAATGGCGGGTTTCATTCTGAAGCCTCTTCCTTAAATCTAACAGTGCCAAATGATTTGGACAGTCGTAGAGGAGCTTGTGGAATGGCGAGTTTGAAGCTCCATGGAGGTTTGCTCGGTGGGTTTCAGAGAAAGAGAAAAACGGCTGGTTCTCTCTCCTCCTCTTTTCTTTTAAATAGAAGACCTAGTTTGTAGGGCTAGGATTGCCCTAAGATGAACGGTTGGGATTAGAAATGGAGGGAGCATGCGGATCGCCCTCGTGGCAACAACAGATTTCCATTTTTGGAAATGGGTGTGTTTGTGGCCTGATTTGAGGCTGACATCATGTGCACGTGCGTGCAATCCAACGGTGGATCGACCATGGTTTTGATCAGCTTCGGGTCCCCTACAATATGGACGGTTTGGATCATGGAAATGGATCATGGAAAGTGGTCCACTGATCAAAACAGTCGACGGCTGTCCGTCGCTGGTGCAAGCTCACGAAAGAGAGAAAAATCTCTCTTTTTAGAAAAAAACACGGGTCAATACCCGTTAGACCGTGTTGAAGGTCTAGTGCACCGCAGGTGCACTGCCCCTGATGCACACGCACGCTAACGTGGGGGTCCACCATGATGTATGCTCCAATCCACTCCGACCATTTGATGTTACATGTCCAATAAGGACCTCTAACTCAAGATCAGGTAGATCTAAAGTTTGGGTGGGCCATATCAATCAAAACTTGTGGTCTTGAAGTGTCAATCATGTCGATCCGATGATCAGATTATTTGTCAATGGTAGAAAGGTTTTTGGGCCCACTTAGATGGAAGTCTCAGTTGGATTAACGATAAGATGGTCTAATATGCATTTATAATTTTTAAATATTTTTGTTACAATATTCTTAATAATGTTATTATTATTATTTTTAAATGTATTATTATTATATTTTTAATCATTGAATATTTACATTCAAATAGGATGGTTCTGTCTGTAGGAGTCCTATTATAGGCTTTTTCAACCTTATTTATTTATTACACTTACTTTATTTTATTTTATTTCGGATTGACGGTTGGATTTAACCTATGTTATCAACCTTCATTAAATAAGTCCCAACCTACCATTTAATTTCTATTTGATCATTTAGATTTTCTCTTATTTAAGGATAACAATCTGGTGGCCTTAAATTTTGCTATTTGAGTGGCTCACAAGACTTTGTAACTACTGAGATGAAGATCTACGGTGGATCTCCCAAATTAACGATTGGATGGTGAAATCTTTGGATGAAGATTACTCTTAATGGTCAATTTAGGCTATAATGAAGGTAAATGTTCAAATAGGCTAGGTTTGTATTTATATTAGGTTACAAGGTAACACCCGAGTACTAGAAAGTACAAGGTGTTACATGATTGATGCAGTGATTGTTTTGATTGCTTTAGTATCCATAATTCTGGTTTGTTTCGGGAGGCTAGATTCTAAGGTTTGTGCAAGGCATCCCAACACTATCATTTATATCAATGGACTATTTCATCCCAAGGTTACCTAAATGATACGTCGCTTCGATAGGTTGTACGGGATAGGGACAAGGTATGCTATTTTCTCTAATCGTGCATGTGGTATATATAAGGTGTAGGTGTTGTGTTTGTTGTGGTTTCAAAACAAACATACCTTACATGAGGATTGATCTGACCATTATTCCTCAGAGAGGCAGTAGTACTAGTTCTAAAAATAGCGACCTGATCATGTTCGGTCCCTTCGAGTGTTGCTATTGTTGTTTAAACAAAGCACTTCTGTGACAACAAAGTTAAGAGGTTTGTCAATTCATCAATTACACACAATAACCTCTATCTATATCTGATATAGAAGTAAGATCTTTATGATTCTTGCCCTCTTTGAATTAATAGCAGGATGACATGGGCCATTTCAATAAAACACTAGAATATATATGTGTAGTTCTACGAATTGATTTGTAATTTAAATATTAAATGATTAAGATTACTATTATAGGTCCTGCATACACAATATCATACATTTTGCATAAATCGAAGTATAAATTTCCATGGTCTAAATACTTGGACATCACCAGTCAACCTATGGTGCGAGAGGGGGTATAAAATCACATTTTCAAATGAATAAAAATAGCAACCCAAACATGAAACTACGCAAAATCTAGATCTCTGAATTTGAAATGAAAAACATAAATGGGTTGGCAATTTACATTGTTTCATTATGTATGACACAGATACATTCCTAGCATGGTTGGATCAAAAGAAGGTGAATCATAGATTGCCCATAACTTTTGATTTGAGTTTTGTTGTGGGATGCACAATTTATTAATCTTTACTGTAATGGGCCATCTGGGGCAAACCGGCCCATAAACTGGGTCACATTTGTTCGTTTCATAAGAAAACATGCACTTTTAACTCAAAATTGAAATTTTAGGAAAAAATATTATTTTTAATCATTTTGATTTTTGTAGTATTTCCTTATTTTTAGAGTTTCAGATTTTTCTTCTTTTTTAGAAATATCTTATAATTATGATAAGACTCTTCTAGTAAAAGTTTATTTAGAATTTTTATTTTTAGAAATTAGACTTTATAGGAGTTTTACTAGAATTAAGACTTTTTTTAGAGTTAGTATCTTGCTATTTTTTGTAATTACAAATTTGATTTTTTTCTTTATTAATTGTATAATTGGGATATGTACACTTATTTAGACAATTATATATTAATAAAATTTTGAATTTTTTTTCTTATGGATTCAAGAAAATACTTTGTGGATTCAATGTTTTAATTACTTGAGGAAGACAGTAATATTTCTCATTATCTAACCTTCCTAGCGTCAGTTGGTATAAGAGTGAGGCTTTTCCTTGGGACGATGGCATCTAATGAAGGTTGTTCACTCCCCAAGTATAGGGTTGTGATGTAGTAATAAACTCGGTAAGACCGAGGTCGAATCCACAGGGACTGAAACCTGTACGTCGTCTGAAATTAAATAGAACTAGAACTAGACTAAGATGTAATCTAAACCAATTGTGATTTGAGGAATAATGGTGAATTATTAATCTAAACTTAAGAATTCAGAGAAAGGGAAACTAGGGATTCAGAGGATCCACTTGTAGAGATCAGGGAGATCTATGGTCGATTCATGAACTCAACTGGACTTCGAGTCCCATCTTCATCCAGTTGGAAGATATAACCTGAAAATCAATGTGAACTTCCTTTTGATCTAGTTTTCAAATAGATGAAAGGTATAAGAATTAGATATGATTTCATCACAAATCCATGCCCATGAGACAAGGTAATCAACAGAACTTAAACCAATCCATAACCAATCAGAAGATGTGTAAATGTTAGAAAGAATTCCATCATCCAACCATGTCCAAGGGGCAATGGTGAACAACAGGGTTTCCTGATTTCACAATCAAAATATGAAGAAGAATGAAATACTCAAAGCCATCGCAGATCTATTGTAATTTAAGTCACAACAAATCATTAAAAACTATGATTATTTCAATTAATCAAACTAAAACCAAACGTCAGTTCATAGCCATAAATCAACACCATAGAATCGGTCCCATCACGCCACAAGCTTCACTTCTTAGCCCTAGCTAAGAGGTTTAGCCAACCATGTTGGCTAGATCACACTAAAATAAATAAAAATAAGAATTTCAACAACGAATTTCTCTCTCTCTCTCTCTCTCTCTCTCTCTCTCTCTCTTCAGCCGTGAGACCCCCCTTTCCCCTCTCTTTCTCTCTCCCTTTATAGGCAGCAGGCCGAATCCATGAATAACTATCTGTGGAGAAAATCCCCCCCTCAATAGGCGATGAAATCTCCTTTAACACACAGTATATATGAGCAGGCCCTCTTTTGCACAACCAAACCAGATGGAAGAAAAAGAGATGGATCGGCCTCAATTCGATCAAGAGATGAATAATCATGCTCACTCATCTAGCAGTCAAATGTATGGATGGTTTTTGATCGTCAGATGATGGTCCTGGCCCACTGATCTGCGTACAGAGCCCCTACTTCGCTGTCAGCTTACGCAACCAACCATACTTGCTGCCAGCTAATCTGTTGTAATCGGAATGGAAGGAATTTCGCTGGCTTGCTGCATGTAGGATAGTGCAATTTTCGAAAACGAAAACATCCCTTTATTCGGTTCTGGATGGCCAAGCCTATGAACGGTGTGATTCATTCGAACATCCACTCACAGTGGCCCACAACACCTCTAAACTGCTCTATCCCTTAATTTCGTACTGCAAAGGCTCTCCTTTGGCTGAGAACCGTGTGTCCGTACATGCACCCCAACATATAATCTTCCCAGGATTTTAATCGTTGGTGGACCCTTTTCATGATGGACGGCTTGGATCGTCCAGAGGAGTCTCGATGGTGTCCCACTACGTCCTTCAAACAGTCAGCTTCACTGCAACGTAGCAGTGCAGAGCTTAACTTTGGCTGAACCTTGGCAGTTCACCTGATCACCGCTTATCCTGAATTCTCATGGGTTCGGACGGATTCATTCAGGCTACATGATGGACGGCTTGGATTGGGCATATGGTCCATGAAGGTGGCCCACCGTCTTCCACAAAATCCCTCTGCGCAATCGTCTGCATATGAAAAACCAAAACGGCAGTTGCCGTTATTGACTCGGTCACGGGACTAGCCCGATTTGGAAGGTAACGTCGTTGCCGTGCACCTCTGGTGTACTTGTGCACCATGCACATCCTGACATAGGTGGGGTCCACGATGATGTTTCTGAAAGATCCACTCCATCCATACGTTTTAATGTATCATTTTATGCGTTGATTTCAAAATGGAGGCAAATCCGGAGATCAGGTGGGCCCAAAATCAGAAAGTCATGGGTTGATCTATCCGTTGGCACACTTCCCGAGATCTTCAATGGCTGAATTTTAATACGTATAGTTGATTTATGACCCCCATAACATGTATGAAGTCTTGTGTCAATCGGATGGCGGGAACCATGTGATCTTGCATTCTGGACCAATTTCAGGCCACTTGGACGTGAACGGCTCGATTTTCTCGGATCCTTTGCGTGTAAATTCTTTAATATCAGTTTTCTGGAGTCCGTCCCTTGCTGTGGTGATTTTAGAGCATCAAATATACACTTTTAGCACCTTTTTGTAGTCCACACTTGCAAATGTACCTTGCATCATAAACATGATTAAATTAGGATTTTAAATGGTGGCATGCTCATAAATCTGGTAATAACTAGGGTCTAATATGCAATATTTGACCCTCAACAAAGGTGCAGGTAACAATCCCATGGATGATGCTTCAAGGAATAATCCTATAACAATTGTGGTATTTGGAGCTTTTCATTGGGAGAATCAACATGTCATGTAAGGACTGCAGGCAGCGATCAACCGCTTAACGAAGCCGTAGGACAAATCCATCTTCGTAATAATAAGAAATATAAATAAGGGATGGAGCTTGCGGTCATCATGTTCATGGTGTGACATTTGATAATGAATCACAGGCTACCATCTGATAATGGTGAATCTCATGCCACCACTTTAATCGTGAGGAAGCCGTTATACACGTCAAATGTAGAGATAGATTTATAACGGCACAACATCTTTTGAACGATGTGAATTGTAAACCCAAAAGTCTTTAATGTGATCATCAATGTCAAGAGCAGCGAAAACTTTATGTCAACAATAATAGTAGAAAAATTGTTACTAAAAACAAAAAAACACCCTTCTCCATACATGATTGGATGGATCAAGGAGGCCAACAAAACAGAGATAACTGAATAATGTTGTATATCCTTTTCCATTAGTAAATATTATAAGGATGAAGTAATGTGTGACGTAGTCAATATTGAAGCTTGTCACATATTACTTGGTTGACCATGATAATATAATGTTAATGCTACGCATAAAGGCCAGGATAATGTATTTATATTTATTAAAGATGGTAGAAAGATTATCCTTGTTCATATGGGAATGAAGAACCAACCCAAGACTTCTAAAGTAGAGGTATGGTCCCTCATACCCAAACAAGATTTCGTCAAATAATCTGTAACGCCCCGAATCTTAAGGGACGAGTAGATACTCGACTCTTGACATCCCGGGTGCCACTTATGTATTGTGATTGACAAAATGCGAGTATAATCTAATTGATACATGAGCAATTGAGAAATTAAACGGATCATGTGACATAAACCACGACTAAATTATTGAATTAAAGTGCAACTAATAAAATGTATGATCAGTAAAATGAAATAGTATGCATGATATATGGGACAACATCCCAACAAAATATATATGGTCCAAAAGAATGTGCAAATGTCCCCTTGCCCTAAGGGCCCATCACTAGTCCTAGGACGGCCTATGGTGATCCACCCAAAAGCTGAAAGTATGAGAGCTCCTCCTCCTCATCGGCACTTGCCCCATCCAGCACATCGAGCTCTGTGACACCTGCATCTAAGATAGGTTCTGGTTGGTGTTTTAAAACACCGTCTCAGAGTGGGAGTGAGTGATCAACTCAGTGGGTTCCATTAGTCATAAGTTACACGAGTTATCAATTTCATAGGTGCAATTAATGAAAAGCCTCAAACATAAAGTTCATAACTACTCTTTTTAATGCATATGCATGTTATTATGATATGATGCATGCTCTCGCCATCCAACACTCCCTCGAACGACACCTGTTGAGATGTGGAGCCACATCTAGGGGCCGCTCAGGGTCCACTCAACCAGTCGTGGACTAGCTCGACTCAAAGTCCAACGAGCATTAGTTTTTGGGTTCCGAGGTACTCGACCGGTCGTGGCCCATGCTCGACCGGTAGAGGGGTCTACTCGACCGGTCAAACAGTTTGCTCGACTAGTCGATGTTACGCAAATTCTTTTCCAGAATTAATGCGGACTGCGGAAATTTGAGTCAGTTTTCGCAAGGGTGCAAAAGGGAAGTTGCCTAAACTATAAATAGGTGTCCCTATGACTTTTCTAGTGCATGAGAAGTAATTCTAAGGTATGGGCAAATGGTTTTCTATGTACTTCTAAAGGAGAGGTTAGTATATTGCCTTGTAATCTTCATTTTTCTTCATAGTGGAAGTTTGCATTCGTGGTTTTTTATCCTTGTTGGGGTTTTTCCACGTATATCTTGTCTTGTGGTTTGTTTGGAATGCTTTGATTCTTTTTCTAGTTTATATTTCTTCTTATTTATCATTTGTGGGTGAGACTTGAGATTAGATCTCGGTTCACTGCGTTGTTGGCGTGCTGCGCAACAACTGGTATCAGAGCTAATGATTTAGTTCTATTGGGAGCGATGACAGAAGAAGGAAAGACTAGAATTGAGAAGTTTGATGGTTCAAACTTTGTCTTCTGCAAGATGCAGATGGAAGATTATTTGTATCAGAAGGGCCTCTATATTCCTCCAGGAGGAAAAGAGAAGAAACTAGAGAAGATGACAGATGATGAATGGTTTTTATTGGATTGGAAGGCTTTAAGAACGATCCGACTCTCTTTGTCTAAGAGCGTCGCCTTCAATATATCCAAGATGAAAACCATAAAAGAATTCATGGAAGCCCTAGCCACCATGTATGAAAAACCCTCAGCGTTCAACAAGGTTCATCTTATGAAACAACTATTTAACATGAAGATGTCAGATGGTGGGAGCGTGGCTAAACATCTAAACGAGTTCAATACAGTCACGAACCAGTTAGAATCCGTTGGCATTGTTTTTTAGGATGAGGTCAGGGCGTTATTGATCTTGTCCAGTTTACTAGACAATTGGGATGGTTTGGTGATTGCTGTGAGCGATTCTTCAGGGTTGACAAAGCTGAAATTTGATGATGTGGCCGGTCTAATTCTCAGTGAAGAATTTAGAAGAAAGGCATCAGGAGTTTCAAGGGATTCAGGGAATGCTCTAAATGTTAAAGGAAGAGGAAGATCGTTGAACAAAGGAGGCAATAAACACAGGCGTTCTAAGTCGAAGAAAAAGTCCAAAGGACCGAAAGACAAAAACGGGTGTTGGCATTGCGGTAAGAAGGGGCACATGAAACGCGATTGTAGGGAGCTTAAGAAACAAAAGGAAGCTCTCAAGGCGGGAATGATTTAGTGAATCTATCTGAGGAGAGTGACACAGAGGCGTTAATCTTGTCTCTTGATGCGAGGAATGAGTTTTGGGTTATAGACTCGGGTGCTTCATTTCATGCCACTTCATGTAAGGAAGTTCTGCGTAATTATGTATCAGGTGACTTCGGGAGAGTCTACCTGGGTGATGATGAGCCATGTAGTATCGTTGGAAAGGGAGACGTTCATGTAAATCAGAAAGACGGAACGAATTTGAAATTGAAGGATGTCAGACATGTACCGAGTTTGAAACGTAACTTGATATTGGTAATTGGCAATACCGGTTATGTGACGAGCTTCACTAGTGATTCTTGAAAGATCACAAAAGGTGCCTTGGTTATATCTCGAGGCAAGAAGGAAGGTACTTTGTATGTGACTTCAAGATCGTGTAGTTCACTCGCAGTCGCATCAACTGGAGTGAATGGGTAGTTATGGCATCAGAGGTTGGGACATATGAGTGAGAAAGGGATGAAAGTGCTATTGTTAAAAGGGAAGCTACCAGAGCTGAAGTCTATTGACTTGGAATTCTGTGAGGACTGTGTATATGACAAGCAAAAGAGGGTAAGCTTCAAGAAGATGGGACGCGCTCCAAAGACGCATCTGTTAGAGCTTGTATACACCGATGTGTGGGGACCGACGCAGGTATTATCTCCTGGTGGCTCAAGTTATTTTGTTTCCTTTATTGATGATGCTAGTAGAAAACTGTGGGTCTATTTCTTAAAACATAAATCTGATGTATTTAATGTATTTAAGAAGTGGAAAGTTATGGTTGAAAATGAGACAGGTAAAACAGTAAAATGTCTCAGATCTGATAATGTGGGAGAGTACTGTGATAAGATATTTGAGGAGTATTGTGCAGCAAATGGAATCAAATATCAGAAAACGATTCTAGTGACACCACAGCATAATGGTGTGGCTGAGCACATTAACAGGACCATCCTTGAGCGCACTAGGAGCATGAGGTTACATGCAGGATTGCCCAAGACCTTTAGGCAGATACTGTGAATATTGCTGCATATCTCATCAATAGAAGTCCCTCAACACCATTGGATGGTGGGTTACCAGAAGAAACGTGGACTGCGAAAGAAGTAAACCTTGCACATCTCAGAGTGTTTGGTTGCACTTCATATGTTCACATTGATGTAGAGCACAGAAACAAGCTGGATGCGAAGTCCAGGAGGTGCATGTTTATAGGCTACGGGCAACATGATTTTGGTTAGAGGTTTTGGGATGTAGAAAACAAGAAAATCATCAGAAGCGAGGACGTAATCTTCAATGAAAAAGTGATACATAAGGACAGTGTGTAAGAACTAAGGCCGAGGAGATAGAATTCGTAGAGTTGGAAGAGTTACCGGATATGGGTGTTACAGCGCCACAGGATGATCATGCACATGAGCATTATGAGGCAGAGCCACAGACACCGGTTATGAGGAGGTCTACTCGGGAGAGGAGACCCACGATCCGATATTCACTCTCCTTACATTATCTACTACTGGCAGATAACGGTGAATTAGAGTATTTTGAAGAGGTGTTACAGTCAGATACACGGGTTAAGTGGGAGTAGGCAATAGATGATGAAATGGATTCTCTTGAGTTTAATCGTACATGGGAGCTAGTCACTCTACCTAAAGGTAAGAAAGCTCTTCATAACAAGTGGGTTTACAGACTGAAGGAGGAGCATGATGGTTCGAAACGGTACAAGGCCAGATTGGTTATAAAAGGGTTTCAACAAAAGGTAGGTATCGATTTCACTGAAATATTTTCATCGGTAGTGAAAATGTCTACGATTCGCATGGTCTTGAGTATAGTGGCTACAGAAGACTTACATTTATAGCAGCTAGATGTTAAGAAAGCCTTTCTTCATATGGATCTTGAAGAAGAGATATATATGCATCAGCTGATAGGATACGTGGCACCAGGAAAGGAGAACAAGGTGTGCAGATTAAAGAAGAGTCTATATGGCCTTAAGCAGGCCCCGAGGCAGTGGTACAAGAAGTTCGACAGTTTCATATTAGGAAACGGTTTTAGGAGATGTCATGCAGACCACTGTTGTTATTTGAAGAAGTTTGATACGTCGTATATCATCCTTCTTCTGTATGTTGATGATATGCTTGTGGCCAGTTCAAGCATGAAGGACATCTCAGATCTCAAAACATAACTGTCTAGAGAATTTGTCATGAAGGATTTAGGAGTTGCAAAACAAATCCTAGGCATGAGAATAAAGCGTGACAGGGAAAATAAGAAATTAGTTTTGTCATAGGCAGAGTACATAGCCAAGGTACTTAATCGATTCAATATGGGAGGTGCTAAGCCAGTTAACACTCTATTAGCCAACCACTTCAAGTTATCTAAGGAGCAAGGTACAAAGACGCAGGAGGAACGAGACTATATGATTAAAGTCTCATACGCATCAGCTATTGGGAGTCTCATGTATGCTATGGTGAGCACGAGACCAGACATTGCTTAAGCAGTGAGAATTGTTAGTAGATTCATGAACAACCCCTGGAAGGAACATTGGGAAACTGTGAATTAGATCCTCAGATATTCGGTAGGTACTAAGGATGTAGGACTGTGTTATGGAGGATCGAAAATCAAGTTACAAGGCTACGTGGATTCAGATTTGGCAGAAGATATCGATAGTAGAAGAAGCACTACAGGTTATGTCTTTACTCTTGATAGTGCTGCAGTCAGTTGGGTCTCTTAGTTACAGAAGATAGTATCTATCAGTACGATGGAAGTAGAATATGTTGCGGTTACAGAAGCATGCAAGGAGATGGTGTGGATGCAAGGTTTTATGGAAGAGTTGGGTAAGAAGCAAGCAGATTGCAAGCTGTACAGTGACAGTCAGAGTACAATACACTGGGCTAAGAATTCAGCCTTTCATTTAAGGACCAATCATATTGCCATCAGATATCACTTCATACGTTCATTATTAGAAGATGAATTGATTGCTCTGGAGAAGATTCATACAAGTGAGAATCCTGTAGATATGCTGACCAAGGCGGTCACACGGGAGAAGCTGAAGCTCTGTTCAGCTTTGATTGGTCTTCAGGCTTGAAGACATGGAGGTGGTGCACTCCGAATAAAGAAGACAAATGTTTATGGCGATGTGTCTCCAAGTGGGAGATTGTTGAGATGTGTAGCCACATCTGGGGGCCGCTCGACCAGTTGTGGACTGGCTCCATGTCTTCAGGCTTGAAGACATGGAGGTGGTGCACTCCGAATAAAGAAGACAAATGTTTATGGCGATGTGTCTCCAAGTGGGAGATTGTTGAGATGTGTAGCCACATCTGGGGGCCGCTCGACCAGTTGTGGACTGGCTCGACTCAAAGTCCGGTAAGCATTAGTTTTTGAGTTTTGAAGTACTCGACCGGTCGTGACCCATGCTCAATCGGTCGAGCAGTCTGCTTGACCAGTCGAGGTTACGCAGATTCATTTCCGGATTTGATGCGGACTGCGAAAATTTGAGTCAGTTTTCGTAAGGGTGCGAAAGAGAAGTTGCCTAAACTATAAATAGGTGTCCCTAGGGCTTTTCTACTGCATGAGAAATAATTCTAAGGTGTGGGCAAAAGGTTTTCTATGTACTTCAAAGGAGAGGTTAGTATATTGCCTTGTCATCTTCGTTTTTCTTCATAGTGGAAGTTTGCATCCGTGGTTTTTTACCCTTGTTAGGGTTTTTCCATGTATATCTTGTTTTGTGGTTTGTTTGGAATGCTTTGATTCTTTTTCTAGTTTATATTTATTCTTGTTTATCGTTTTTAGGTGAGACTTGAGATTAGATCTCGGTTCACTGCGTTGTTGACGTCCTGCACAACAACACCATCTTACGTTCGCAATGCTCAACACTCCCTCAATGTGACCTCAATTATCGGGTTGCCAACTTAACTAATGCGATGCGATGGAGAATATGTTAGTTAAGTGTGAAATAGCGGTGAAGACCGCTTGAGATGAAGTCGGAATATGCCAATATGTCCTAGAGGGGGGTGATAGGAATTTTAAAAGTTTTTACTATTTATTCAAAATCCTATTACACTAATCCTTATAGAATGCAACTATAAGGATTACTCAAACATAACTCTATTGGCTTCCAAGCCAAGTAGAGGATCCAATCACAAACTAATCAAGATATAACAATATGTAACTTAGTCTATATTGGATATGACTATGTATGTGTGTGGGATGTGATCAGATATATGAATATGAATGCATTGACATGAATCACACATATAAAAAAGTAATCATAAACACAATCATTTTATATTGGTTTGACGATAAGTCTACTCCACTCCCGGCTGCCGCACTCAACCCTTGAGTGTACCGGATTTCACTAAGGAGGTTTCCCAGGGTTCACCTCAATCCTAAGGTTTTAAATCAGGTTTACCTTCAACCTTTACAGAGGTTTTACGCGGTTCACCTCAAACCCAGAGTTTTGCTGGTTCACTCCTAACCAGATGTTTATGCTCTCCATAGAGCGAGGGTCCACACAACGCACCCGGATTTTAGACCACATAGGTCAAGGACCTACACAAGGACCTAACAATTTATGCCCTACACAAGAGCAAGGATCCACCCAGTGCACCCACAGCGTACACTCCCGCCGGAGGCCTCCTTGAGGACTTCAAAGGGTGAGAACCACTTAAGACTAAGACCCAGAAAGGAATGTTCACAAGTGTCCTTTAGACTCTAGATACTTACAGATAAGTTGATGAGTCCTGTTAAGCACAACGCCAAAGATCTCCTCCTCTTTGTTGACGAAGAGTCTTCTGTTCTCTTAATCTACAACACGAATGATATACCAAGACTTGGCTTAAAGTTGGGTCAAGGTAGAGATGGAATCTTACTCTCTAAAGGTTTACTTATAAGGAAGGTAGAGTAGTTCCACTCTGATGCATTCAAGGCATCCCAGCATAATGATTTGTCATTAAGGTAGTAGCTGGAGGATCCTTGAATGCAGAAGTTCATTCCCCAATCCACTCTATTGAATATCAATGGTGAGGGTGGATTGGAGGATGAACTCCCTTGAGAGAAAGGGCTTAGGATATATGATCTAAGGTTAGACACACAAAAGCTCTCTCTATTTTCTCTCACAGCAACAAATGACAAGTCCTATATAAATAAGTAAAAAGTTCCAACGGATATAAAACGGTCACATTTATGACAGAGTTCGATATCATCGAGCAGGTTCGATATCATCGATACGCTCGATAGAATCAATGGTTTGCTCGATGACTCGGACTCAATGTCATACGCTTTTGAAACTCTTTGCCAGATGGTCGATGAATCAAAACTATTGTCGATGTCATCGGATTTCGAACTCCGAGTCCATCGATGACAGGTTCGATCCATCGACACTTGAAAAATGAGAGAGACTTGACTTTGAGATATTTCAGGTTTTCATGAATGATTAGGGAAACCGTCGAGGTCATCGGAATTTGAATGTCGATGACATCGAGATCAGAGTCGAGGCATCGATAAATCCAGCTGATTTATCTTTGAACTTGCTGGACAGATTATGGCATTGATCGATGCAATCGATCTGGTGTCGATATCATCGATATTTGAATATTGATTAAATCGAAGGGCCCCCGATCATAGTTAAATACAACCTGAAATAAATGTTGTAAGAATTGCGCGCCCACTGTCGATATCATCGATGGACCTCCAATCTTATCGATATTTGATTTTAGATCATATCGGACGGTTATCGATATATCGAAGAATTTTGAGATTTTCATTAAAAAATAGGGGCGCCGGAAATCTGCCTGTCGATCTTATCGAGCCACTCTCGATGGGTTCGAGATTTGAATATCAATGATATCGATATGTGTATCGATACATCGATAATTCGTCCAGATAAATTGTGAAGTTGCTGGACACATTTAGTGCTTTTATCGATGATATCGATAGGTGTATCGATATATCGATAAATCCCTCCAGATGAATGTATAATTGCTGGACATTTTGGTCCTCTTATCGATAGTATCATTAAGGTTTCGAGGACATCAACAGTGCAGGTCGATCATATCGAGGGTGCTTCGATAGAATCGACAGAGTAAGAAAAGCTTAAAGATTTTTCTATTTTACCAAAAGTTTTCTCACCATTAAACCCTAAGATGTCTATCTTATTTTAAGGGTTTTAATCACCTGGTGTTTTGGGACATGGGATGTAAGGTTATGATTTACCTATTGCGAGCTTCCATACATCCGGTTGAGGTAGACGCTTGAAATAATCTTCCAATCGAGTTCTGCAGCCAGTCTGACTCACCACACACGTAACTTGACAAACTAGGGCATTAGCAAGTGCACTTTCAATCTCCCCCTTTGTCAATTACGTGACAAAATGCCCAAAACACCCTAGAACACTTCTAGACACAACCTAAATTGTGTGTACATGTTTTTACACAATTTTACAATGTTTCTACCCATGTACACATTCTAGAAGTATCCCCTCCCCCTTACTTCAAAACTCCCCCTTTCTTGTAGCTGCTCCCCCTAACACCTGCATTATCATAGATGGATACACAATTTTTCGCTCAGGGTGTTTTGAATTTTTCTCCCCGTTTTTATCAGTCATTGGCAAAGTTATAACAAGTGATATTGACTGAAGAATTAAAGAGTATGGGAGAACCAACAGATACAGATATATAAAGATGAGATCATTTTGAAACAAACATCATTTTCAGAAGTTATGAATGCATGTAGGATAAGATAAAGCAGTTGTAAAGCAGTTGAAATATTCTTTAAAGAAATCTCATGCATTCCAAATCAGAGACTTGATAAACCAGGGGGAAACTAAAGATAAATATGACACAGGAAATGATCATTCTATTAGCCATACAAGAAACAAAATGAAACCAAAATATCCACACATACTTCTACAGATAGCAGTAATCTAACAGTTATCCAAAAATTCACCATGCTTATGTAAGTTTCAATACTATTGACACATTTGGATATCATCGAGAGTTAACCTGACTTCCAAAAAAAAATGGTTAATATAGATAATTTTAGACGTGTGACTGTTATATAACCATGAATGTCCCAGTGTGGAGTTTTACCTTTATGGCACAAGTTCACTGGGATATTTTCTTAGTGAGTGCAGACACCAATGGATTTCTGAAGGTCACTAAATCTACTTGTATCAAGAGGTTTGGTGAGGATATCTACGAGCTGCTTTTCTGTAGAAACATAATCCAATGTAATAATCTTGTTTTCAATAAGTTCTCGAATAAAATGATGACGGATGTCAATATGTTTAGTCTGAGAATATTGAACAGGATTCTTTGAAATATTGATTGCGCTTGTGTTATCACAGAAAAGACTCATCGTGGGTTGTTCAATTCCGTAGTCTAACAACATCTGTTTCATCTAAAGGAGTTGTGCACAGCAACTTCCAGCGGCAATTTATTCAGCCTCGATAGTGGATAATGATATTGAATTTTGCTTCTTGCTCTGCCAGGAGACCGGACAGTTTCCAACATAGAAACACTCTCCGCTTGTTAATTTTCGATCATCTAAATTTCCTGTCCAATCGGCATCAGAGTACCCGGCGATGATCGTGGATGTTTCAAATGGATACCACAGACCGTAGCTAGTAGTTCCTGCTATGTATTTAATTATCCTTTTAACAGCTGTTTGGTAGGATTCTTTAGGATCAGCTTGATATCGAGCACATACACCCACACTAAAGGATATATCGAGACGACTAGCTGTGAGGTATAGTAGACTTCCTATCATACTTCTGTAGAGATGTTGATCCACACTCTTGCCATTTGTGTCTTTGGAGAGTTTGAGTGTGGTGCTCATGGGAGTGTGATAGGAACGACCAAATTCAAGACCAAACCTTTTTACCAACTCGTTTGCATACTTAGTTTGACAGATAAAGATACCATGTGCTTGACCTGCAAACCTAAGAAGAAGTTTAATTCACCAACCATACTCATTTCAAATTTTGATTTCATGAGATTAGCAAATTTATATGCGATATCTTCACATGTTGAACCAAAGACTATATCATCCACATAAATTTGCGCAATAAGCAATGAGTCTTTTGTTCTTTGGGTAAACAGGGTTTTGTCAACACTTCCTCTGCAAAATTTATGATCCACAAGAAATTTTGTCAATCGCTCATACCAAGCACATGGTGCTTGTTTAAGACCATAGAGAACTTTGTTTAGACGATATACGTATTGAGGACACTTGGGATCTGAAAAACCCTTGGGCTGTTCCACATAAACTTCTTCAACGAGATCTCCATTTAGAAAAGCACTCTTAACATCCATTTGAAATAGTTTAAATTTTAATGTACATGCAATGGATAAAAGAATTCTGATGGACTCGAGACGAGCTACAGGAGCAAATGTCTCATCAAAATCAATGCTTTCTATCTGTGAGTACCCTTGAGCTACAAGTCTTGCTTTGTTCCTAATCACATTTCCTGATTCATCAGATTTATTCTTGAAGACCCATTTAGTTTCAATGACATTAGTATTAAGTGGTCTGGGAACCCAATTCCATACCTCATTTCTTTGAAATTGTTGAAGTTTTTCTTGCATTGCATTTATCCAGTGTTCAGCTTGAAGAGCTTAAACAATGTTCTTAGGCTCAATTTTTGAGGTAAAGTAGAAATGACTATAGATATTTTCTATTTGTCGTCGAGTTCTTACACCAGCATTAGGATCTCCAATGATTTGCTCTCGAGGATGATTTTTTATAATAGGAATGTCAGATGATGGTTGAGGTTCACTGGGTGATAAAATTTTGCTTTCAGGTTTTTCCAGTATGCATGAATCTACATCATCTTCTAATTCATTCACAGGTGCCTCTTCTTCATGAGGTTGATCATTGATTACCACATTTACTGACTCCTGAATAGTGAGAGTTCTTAGATTGTATACTCTGTACACACAACTATTCATGGCATACCCCAGGAAGATTCCTTCATCACTTTTAGACTCAAATTTTCGTAGGTAATCTCTATCTCTCAAGATATAACATTTGCTATCAAAGACTCGAAAATATTTTACGCTAGGTAGTTTTCCATACCATAGTTCGTATGGGGTTTTGTCTAGGCCTGCTCTAAGATGTATTCTATTTATGATGTAGCATGCAGTGTTGATAGCTTCTGCCCAAAAAATTTTAGGCATATCCTTTCCAATTAGCATAACTGACCCCATTTCTTGCAGTACTCGATTTTTTCTTTCAATGACTCCATTTTGCTGTGGGGTTTTTGGGGCTGAGAATTCATGATGAATTCCCTTCTCATTGCAGTATTTTTCAAATTTTTTATTTTCAAATTCTCCACCATGATCACTTCTGATGCGATTGATCCCATATCCTTTTTCATTTTGGAGTCGTTTTGCCAGAATCACAAATTCCTCAAAAGCATTTGATTTTTCTCGAAGAAATGCGACCCAAGTAAATCTGGTGTAGTCATCTACTATCACCAGGAAATATCTTTTATTCCCATGACTTTCCACTTTAGTTGGTCCAACTAGATCCTTATGTAGCAGATCTAAAGGTTTTGTTGTTGCTATGGAGGTTGTTTTCTTGTGTCCAACCTTTATCTGTTTTCCTTTTAAACATTCTCCATAGACAACTTTTTCTTCTTTTCTAATCTTGGGAAGTCCCCTTACCAGATTCTTTATACTGAGCTTTGCTAAATTTCGGTAGTGGACATGTCCCAACCTTTGGTGCCATAGTTTGGATTCATTTTTCATAGTCATGTTACACTTTGTGAATAGCCCTTCTCGCTCGTACTTTCAATGACATAACAATTATCACTAGTACGTAAACCTTTTACGAGAGATTTTCCTGTATGATCCAAAATTCTACATACATCCTTTGAGAAAGTGACAAGGTGTTCTTTGTCACAGATTTGGGAAATACTCAGGAGATTATTCTTCAGGCCTTCTACACAGAGTACATGTTTGATCTTTGGAAGGCCTGGTACTGCTATAGTTCCTTGTCCAACTATCTTGGCTGAGCTTCCATCCCCAAATGTGATAGATCCTCCATTAAAGTTAATTTGAGTACTCACAAAAGTGTGTTTGGTCACCAGTCATGTGTCTGGAGCATCCACTGTCCAGATACCACTTTGAACTATTTCTGACTTTCAGAGCTGTATGGATTACTAGACAACTATTCTGGTTTGTTACACCCTTTTGGACATTTTTGAACATGATTCCAACTTCGGTCAAGATCACTCTCTAGGCGGTGAAGCCCTTAAAGAGAAACTCGCTCTGATACCAATTGAAATAGCGCTGAAGACCGCTTGAGAAGAAGTCGGAATATGCCAATATGTCCTAAAGGGGGGTGAATAGGAATTTTAAAAGTTTTTACTGTTTATTCAAAATCCTATTACACTAATCCTTATAGATATGCAACTATCAGGATTACTCAAACGTAACTCTATTGGCTTCCAAGCCAAGTAGAGGATCCAATCACAAACTAATCAAGATATAGCAATATGCAACTTATTCTATGTTGGATATGACTGTGTACGTGTGTGGGATGTGATCAAATATATGAATATGAATGCATTGATATGAATCACACATATAGAAAAGCAATCACAAACACAGTCATTTTATAGTGGTTCGACGATAAGTCTACTCCACTCCCGGCTGCCGCACTCAACCCTTGAGTGTACCGGATTTCACTAAGAGGTTTCCCAGGGTTTACCTCAAACCTAAGGTTTTAAATCAGGTTCACCTTCAACCTTTACAGAGGTTTTACGCGGTTCACCTCAAACCCAGAGTTTTGCTAGTTCACTCCTAACCAGATGTTTATGCTCTCCATAGAGCAAGGGTCCACACAACGCACCCAGATTTTAGACCACACAGGTTAAGGACCTACATAAGGACCTAACAGTTTATGCCCTACACAAGAGCAAGGGTCTACCCAGTGCACCCACAACGTACACTCCTGCCGGAGGCCTCCTTGAGGACTTCAAAGGGTGAGAACCACTTAAGACCAAGACCTAGAAAGGAATGATCACAAGTGTCCTCTGGACTCTAGATACTTACAGATAAGTTGATGAGTCCCGTTAAGCACAACGCCGAAGATCTCCTCCTCCTTGTTGACGAAGAGTCTTCTGCTCCCTTGATCCGCAACACAAATGATATACCAAGACTAGGCTTAAGGTTGAGTCAAGGTAGAGATGAAATCTTACTCTCTAAAGGTTTACCTATAAGGAAGGTAGAGTAGTTCCACTCTGATGCATTCAAGGCATCCCAGCATAATGATTTGCCATTAAGGTAGTAGCTGGAGGATCCTTGAATGCCGAAGTTCATTCCCCAATCCACTCTATTGAATATCAATGGTGAGGGCGGATTGGAGGATGAACTCCCTTGAGAGAAACGGCTTAGGATATATGATCTAAGGTTAAACACACAAAAGCTCTCTACTTTCTCTCACAGTAACAAAAGACAAGTCCTCTATAAATAGGCAAAAAGTTCCAATGGATATAAAACGGTCACATTTATGACAGATTTCGATATCATCGAGCAGGTTCGATATCATCGAGCGTATACTCTCGATAGAATCAATGGTTTGATCGATGACTCGGACTCAATGTCATACGCTTTTGAAACTCTTTGTCAAATGGTCGATGAATCGAAACTATTGTCGATGTCATCAGATTTCGAACTCCGATTCCATCGATGACAGGTTCGATCCATCAACACTTGAAAAATGAGAGAGACTTAACTTTGAGATATTTCAGGTTTTCATGAATGATCAGGGAAATCGTCGAGGTCATCGGAATTTGAATGTCGATGACATCGAGATCAAAGTCGAGGCATCGATAAATCCAGCTGATTTATCTTTGAACTTGCTGGACAGATTATGACATTGTTCAATGCAATCGATCTGGTGTCGATATCATCGATATTTGAATATTGATTAAATCGAAGGGCCCCCGATCATAGTTAAACACCACTTGAAAGAAATGCTGTAAGAAATGCGCGCCCACTGTCGATATCATCGATGGACCTCTGATCTTATCGATATTTGAATTCAGATCATATTGGACGGTTATCGATATATCGAAGAATTTTGAGATTTTCATTAAAAAACAGGGCACCAAAAATCTGCCTGTCGATCTTATCGAGCCACTCTCGATGAGCTCGAGATTTGAATATCGATGATATCAATATGTGTATCGATACATTGATAATTCGTCCAGATATATTGTGAAGTTGCTGGATATATTTAGTGCTTTTATCGATGATATCGATAGGTGTATCGATATATCGATAAATCTATCCAGATGAATGTATAATTGCTGGACATTTTGGTCCTCTTATCGATAGTATCATTAAGGTTTCGAGGACATCGACAGTGCAGGTCGATCATATCGAGGGTGCTTCGATAGAATCGACAGAGCGACAAAAACTTGGAGATTTTTCTATTTTACCAAAAGTTTTCTCACCATTAAATCCTAAGATGTCTATCTTATTTTAAGGGTTTTAATCACCTGGTGTTTTGGGACATGGGATGTGAGGCTATGATTTACCTATTGCGAGCTTCCATACATTCGGTTGAGGCAGACGCTTAAAATAATCTTCCAATCGAGTTCTGCAGCCAGTCTGACTCACCACACACGTAACTTGATAAACCAGGGCATTAGCAGGTGCAGTTTCAAAGTGTTTACTTACATTCATTCATTCAGTAGTTTTGGAAAAACTGGGACACCTTAACTTAGTCGATGCCCTAACATGATCGCGAGGTCCAAGTGGCCGCGGCAGCCTTGTGCCCACGATCGTTGATCCATTTGGGTTCATCACTCCTAGGAAACACATACGAAAGGTGGCTTGTAAAGTATGCTTAGTCGCGGTCACTATGGGGAGGCTCATCACCCTAGCGTAGGCTGACAGCTTGAGCATAGTGTCTCATTTCACCATGCCTACCTCACAAGGCGGGTTTGTACCCTGGATTGTTCACGGTCACTACAGGGAGACTCGTCACCCCGGCGTACGCCGACAGCTCGAACATAATGTCCCATTCTACCATGTCTGACTCCTGAGACTTGTGGATCGCATCATAGTTGTTACTAGTGAGCGCTACATTGGCGTAGGGTGTCTCAGGTTCAAACAGGCGTGATCATACATGGTTAACAGACATGGTTGGTCAGTTAATGGGCTAATTTGTTTAATTTAGGTGAACTGTGGAATACTCGACATTGGGCACGAGCATCCCGCATAGTCCAACTACTGCCGGCTATCCGTGTTTGACCTAAATTATTCAGATTGGTTGTTGGGCGGCCCAACCAGTGGGGTTGTCCGTACGAGTCTTGTAGGTTCGCTGGCCAACGCAGAAAAGGATTTAAATTACTTGACATTATAAATAAGATCATGAACTGCTCTAGTTATAGAAAATTTAGGCATGCATGCATAAAAAGTCTAAATTGCTTAATATCATAAAGAAGATCACGACTACTCCTAGTAGAGAATTTAGGCATGCATGTAAATAACCGCAAACATTTGACCCAATTTAAACGTATAGAAGACATGCGGTACATTTCCCCTAAATTATTGTAGATTTGGGAATTAATTAAATTCAATTTCACATAATAAGAAGGGAGAACAAGGAAAAGGGCAACATTTTAATGACTTAGTCCAGTCTAGCATGGGATTGAGCATTTATTATTCTAAACATGCTAAGGCAGATTTGTAAAGAAATAACTACAAATGGATTTCTTATAAATCAACATGCAAAATAAATTTTACACACACAATCATTAATTTCAGCTTAGGTTCGATAATTGGCCACCTAAGGATAATGGTTTGTACCTAGGAATGGTTTGACGGTTTGTGGAGCCACTCTTAGGGCTTGTTTGGGCGGTGGGATTAGAAGGGTTTAAGTAGGATGGGATTCATCTCGTCCTGTGCCAATTCCACTCCATGTTTGGGAAGAATGGAAAAGCTTGGAATTACATTAAATAGAATTACATTGGGTCCCATGCCAATTTCACTCAATGTTAACAAGTTGTGTAGGTCCCACCATGATGTGTTGGCTATATCCACACCGTCCACCCATTTATCGAGATTATTTTAGAGCATGGGCCAACAAATCAGGTAAATCTAAAGCTCAAGTCTACCATAGAAAGCAATGGGGATTGAATACTTACTGTTGAAAACTTCTTTGGGGCCACATAAGTTTTGGATCTACCTCATTTTTAGGCCCATGCCATAAAATGAGGTTACAAAACAAATGAACGGTTTAGATATAACACGTGTGTTATTCTTAGTAATTTCAAATGATGGTGGGTGTATCCATTCAATGTACCACCGTATTATCAACAAAGCATGGCATTAATCTTATCCCATGGCAATAGGGGACAATCCTTGCCATGGGTAATAATTATGTTTTTTGAATCCCATCCCACCTAATCCCTTCTAATCCCACTGCCCAAACAGGCCCTTAAGGTTTTGGTTCCACAAGTTGGCGTAATGGAGCCTTGTGCCAATAAATTTGCATGTTAGAGTTCATGCAAGTGGTTTAGGACACCTAAAATTTGGAAGGGGCTAGATTAATTACCTTTTTATGGCTGGTGGGCCGCTTCTACGGTGGTGAAGTCATGGGCTCTGATGTGAGTTGAGGTAGGAGGGAGAATTTCTCAAAATCCAGCTCCTTTGGAGCTCCCTCTCTCTCTATCTTTCTTTCTACTCTCTCCACTCTCTCTCCCTTGCAGCAAAAATTCATATGGGAGAGATGGAGTGTGATTTTGGACTTATATAATCTGAAAATTTTGTCTAAATGACCCTAGGAGCTCTTTTTCTAACATGCATGCCCCTAGTGGGTTGATTTTTGGTCCCTAGGGCCATTCCAGTGGCCCCTTAGCTTATTTGTGTCATGGGGCAGGTGCCCCATTGTTGGATAATTGGTTGGCTCAAATTTAGTAGGAAACGGATGACTCGATTGCCGCGGGGGCCTGAATTGCGATCAACGGTCACTGATGTTTGATCAGGGGCCCAGTTATACAGATGTGAGTAGGGAAATATCTCTGACTCATGGCTCAAGTTTAATTGCAATTTAATGGTTGGAAAGCCACAACTTCATCGTTTTAGTGGCGGGGCCAACTCACTTACGTTTCAGGTTTTAAGTCTCGGAGAGTCGCGCCTTTCAAGCTCTATGTTCACGGTCCAAGTTGTGTGGTTCAGAGCATCATTTGGGCCCACCATCCACGATGGACATCAAGCCCAGTGAGACGGGCATTATTCTATAATTTCGAAACTAGTAGCCCACTAACGAGCGGTATGGAGCTTGTTCGGATAATCAGGGTATTTTTTGAATGAATTGGGTATAGAGATTTCTTACGCGCAGTTGCTAGGGTCTAGATTAACTAAGTTCACAGTGTGACTTATTTAAAATTAACGAAAATGGTAATTCGGTCACGATCACTCTAAACCGTTGGTTCTTGGGCTAAATGAGTAAATAGGTTGACTTGATCGGTTAGTTAAGATCCGGGCCATAGCTGGCTCGGTTTTGGGTAGATCTTTAATTTAGTTGTGGTTGTCTTGATTAGTCAGTGATGGATTGATTAGATTTGAGCCCTAGATGAACAATTCACAAGGTTAGACTTGAGGTTTAAGTGATCAAGTAGATTACACTACCAAAAAATCGAGTAAAGGCATGGACTTTGAAAGTTTTTCACTACGGATTAGATCTGTAGCAATTATGCTACAGATTTAATCCGTAGCTAAAACCTAATTGATCTATAGCTAAAACCTACATCCTCACCTGAACCTTATTAGATATTGATGGTGCTTAAGGGGCTCCTTGGGGCCCATTGGAATATATATGTTTGATCTAAGCTACCCTTCAATTCTGATATATAATTTCAGTGGATGAGTCCAAAAATTATGTAGATTAAAGGTCTAAGTGGACCACATCATAAGAAATAATAAAAATTAAATTTCTATTGTTAATATGTTATGTAGTCTTCTTACGGCTTCGATCTAACTCATTTTTTGCATCAACCCTTAAAATAATATTTTAAAATTAATGGACAGAGTGGATAAATAACATACATCATGGTGGGCCCCACGGTCCTAAAACCCACAGTCTTAAAGGGCCGTCCGTCACGTGCCCCTCCCTCAAAACAAAAATTTTGTCCACCCTTTTCTCCCACGCGCATACCTCCCAAGACACTTTTTCCTTTGCCCTCTCTCCATCTTCCAGGCTCCCTCACCCTCTCTCGCACTTAGCCTCTCCCTTTCCCTCGCCCTCTCTCGATCTCCCGCTCTCCCTCACCCTCTCTCTGTTTTCCAACCTCTCTCTCTCTCTCTAGTGTTTTCAAAACCCTACTCTCTCTCTTTGACGTTGACATTCTGCGGGCTAGGAGGAAGAAGAGGGTCGATGGTTGCCCCAGGGACCTGACATCTGTTCACTCCCCAAGTGCAGGGTTGTGATGTAGTAATAAACTCAGTAAGACCGAGGTCGAATCCCAAGGGACTGAAACTTGTACGTACTCTAAAATTAAGTAGAATTAGAACTAGACTAAGATGAATTCTAAATCAAATAGATTGTGGAATAATTGTGAAATTATTATCTAAAACTTAGGAGAAATTCAGAGGAGGGACACTAGGGATTCAGAGGATCCACTTATAGAGATTAGGGAGATCTTATGCCTGCTTTAAGAATCATGGAAATTAAACTGAACTTATTTGATATAGTTTTCAAAAGATGAAAGGTATATAAATTAGAATGGATTCCATCACCAAACCATGCCCGGGAGACAATAGTAAACAACGGAATTAAACTAATTACCAACCAATCAAGAATGCTATGCAGGTTAGGAAGGGTACCGTCATCCGACCATGCCCAAGAGACAATGGTGAACAACATGGCTTCTTGACGTCATAAACATAAAAAGGAGAAAGAAATACTCAAAGCCATCGCAGATCTATTGTAATTTCAGTCACAACAAATCATTAAACACTGAAAATATTTCCTTAATAATCAACTAAAATCAACTTCAATTCATAAATTAAATTAAAAGCATAAGATAGAATCTCCCATCTCACTACAAGCTTCACCTCTTAGCCCTAGCTAAGAGATTTAACCACACATGGTTAAGCTAAAAATCTCTTAAGAAATTCATGCCAAAAACAAGAACAAGAGAAAAAAGAAAAAAAAACAGAAAACTCCCTTGCTGCTCCACGTTCTCTCTCCTGCCTCGCCTCCACCCTCTGGCTCCCTCTTTTCTTTCCTTTTATAGCATCAAGAGGTCGGTTGGTTGCTGCCGTGCGTAGCAAGTAGCGTATAGCTGAGTCGGTGCGGGGGGTTTATGCACCCCTGCTTACGAACCGTCTGGTGGTGGTGGTGCCATGATCGTCAAAGAAATGATCATGTTATGGGATCTGAGCCATTCAGGCTCCTTGGTGACGGACGGCCAGCCCTTGGGTAGGTTTTGGATGGTTCATATGGGTGGTCTGATCACCTCCATGATCGTGCAATGGACGGACATTCGGTCTTCTCTCGGGCATGCAAATTTTAACGCAGGGAGCTGCGCTGGAACAATGGTGAGGCCCATGATCTGGTTTCTTTACATGATCCAATCTGTTTATCATGTTCCCCTTTAAATTTCGGCCAAGAATAGCATATTTCCATCCTCAGTCAGTGTGACCCATGGAGTTTTTAATCAGTCGTCCATTTCACATTTGAACAGTAGAAAAACCGATCTTCGTTGTCTTTTTAAATTCTGTCACCATGACGTGGGTGAGAGGGATCGAGGGACTCTCATAAACGGTCTGGATCAAACTTTTGGCACACGGTGGTGGCCCACAAAAACTCATCCACGTGCTTTGTTTGTTTTCGCAGGCGGGAGCAGACTCCCTTCAAAACCAGGAAAGATCGGTCAGAGATTTTGTTGACCGAGCTGAAGGCTTGGTGCTTTGCGAGTGCACCGCTACTGTACACTCCCAGTTACATAAGGTGGGTCCCACCTTAATGTATATGTAAAATCTGCTCCATCCATCCGTTTGTTGACCTCAATTAAATGGTTGAGACCAAAAGTGAAGCATAACCAGATGTCAGGTGGGCCCCGCTTAAAGAATTACGAGGCTGATTTGTCTTTTGGGTGACTTTCACAGGGATCAAACGGATGAAATTTGATGTGTACGGTTAATTTGTGGTCCATTGGCCATGTATGAAGTTTCGAGCCGATCAGATAATGGGAACCCTGTGATCTTGCATTTTGGACGTTTTTCAGGCCACTTGAGCTCCAGTTTCTTAATCTTCTCGTATCTCGGCCGTGTAAAATCGTCGATCTCAATCCCCAGGAGTCCGTCTCTTGCCTTGGTGACTTCAAAATATCAAATCCACGCTTTTAGTACCTTTTTGTAGTCCACGCTTGCGAATGTACCTTGCATCACAAACACGATTAAATTGGGCTTTTAAACGGTGGCATGGGTCTAATATGCAATATTTGACCCTCAATAACGTCGACATTATGCGGATCGAGTCTCCAGGGGCTGATGAGCTCCTGCCTCGCATTTGAACCGTGCGAGGAGTATTATAGCTCGAAGGGCTTGTCACTGTTTAACAAGGTTGGATTCTCACTTTTTGGATCGAAGGTGATGTTGGGATGCCTTGCACAAACCTTAGGATCTAGCCTCCCGAAACAAACCAGAATTATGGATAATAAAACAATGAAATAAATCAAAGCATCAATCACACACCACATAAGAGATTTTTACGTGGAAAACCCTCAAAGAGGTAAAAACCACGGGACCTCGTCCAGATCAACAATCCACTATGAAGTAGAACGTTACAATCTTCTTCACTTACGCAGGAGTGGATAAACAATAAGAGAAATAGAGAAAACGGAGAGATCTAACCGATTACGAGGACATAGAAGCGCTGAGATGTAGATTGCAAAGTAGAGAACCTCCACGAGCAGAACCTTCCTTCTATAAGCTTCCTCTCTCTCTCTTTCTCCCTCTCTCTCACCTTTGATAGCCCTAAACCCTTAGCAAATACCTTGTAAAGCTTTAGAAAACCCTCTTACTATTTTGTGATACCTAGAAAAAACCCTAGGCAACCCCTTTTATAGTTTTGGGAAACTCCTTTCCGCATCCCAGTTGCGAAAGGACTCAAATTCGCAGTTTCGCGCAAAAATCGCGGAACAAACTGCGTAACCTTTGACTAGTTGAGACATCCCTTCGACCAGTCGTAGGCCCCCTTCGACCAGTCGAAGGTTCCTTCGACCAGTCCAAGCTATAGTAAAAAATAGTAAAATTACTCGCTGGACTTTGAGTCGAAGTTTTCGACTCGAACCTTCGACCGATCGACCACCAGCCTTCGACCAGTCGAAGATAGGTCAAAATAACACATCAAATCTCCCCCTTTTTGACCCAGGAGAGATCTACCTTCTTCAAGCCAGCCAGGTTTCTACAAACCTCAAACTTGCCCTTGAGCAAAGCCTTGGTCATACTGAATCTGTGTGGACTTTCTTCTCAAGCTGTAACACCTTCTGTTCCAAAGTATCCCTGATCCAGTGATACTGAATCTCTATGTGCTTCGACTTGAAATGCTGACTTGGATTCTTGCTCAAGTGTATAGCACTCTGACTATCGCAATAGACCACGTGCTCCTCCTGCTTTAGGCTAAGTTCCTGTAGGAACCTTTTCATCCAAAGCATCTCTTTACATGCTTCTGTAACTGTAATGTATTCGGCCTCTGTCGTCGACAATGCTACGACCTTCTGTAGCTTGCTCTGCCAAGAAACCGCTCCCCCTGCAAACGTGAACATGAACCCCGATGTAGACTTCCTGGAGTCTATGTCACCTGCCATATCTGCATCTGTGTAGCCCTCTAACACAGATTTTCCGTCACCATAGCATAGGCTCAACCTAGATGAGCCTCTTAGATACCGTAGTATCCATTTCACCGCTGCCCAATGCTCTTTGCCAGGCTTGGCAAGAACCGGTCCGGCTGACAACACCAACCGCATATGCTATGTCTGGGCGTGTACACACCATAGCATACATCAAACTTTCTTATTACTGACGCGTAGGGTATTTTTGCATCTCTTCCACCTCTTCCTTCGTCTTCGGACACTGCCTGTCGCTCAATCTAAAGTGACCATCCAGTGGAGTACTGACCGGCTTCGATGCATTCATATTGAACCGCTATAGGACTTCTCAATATACCGCTCTTGTGACAGCCAAAGCCTCCTGCTGCTTCTGTCACGGGTTATCTCCATTCCTAGGATCTGTCTAGCGGGGCCCAAGTCTTTCATCGCAAAAGACTTGCCAAACTCCTGTTTCAGCCTATCAATCTTTCTTGATGTCTTTTCCTATGATGAGCATGTCATCAACATATAACAGCAGAACTAAGAAATCACCGTCTGAGAACTTACGCGTGAATACACAGTGGTCCGACTCCGTTCTGTCATACCCATGCTGTAACATGAACGAATCGAATTTCTTGTACCATTGCCGTGAAGCTTGTTTCAGCCCATACGGCTCTTCCTTAGCCTACACACCATATACTCCTTGCCCTTGACTTCGAACCCCTCTGGTTGGTGCATGTAGATCTCTTCTTCCAGGTCACCATGGAGAAAGACAGTTTTAACATCTAACTGCTCTATCTCCAGATCCATGCTAGCTGCCAACCCAAGCAACACCCGTATGGATGTCATCTTCACCACTGGTGAGAATATCTCCTCGAAGTCTATGCCTTTCCTCTGACCAAACCCTTTCACCACAAGTCTGACCTTAAACCTCGTCTGTGAATTCTTCTGCTCAACCTTCTTTCTGAACACCCACTTGTTGCTCAAAGCTTTCTTGCCCTTAGGCAATTTCACCATGTCATAGGTGTGGTTCTTATGCAAGGATTTCATCTCCTCTTGCATAGCTTTCAACCACTCCTCCTTATGCTCGTCGGCTAGGGCCTCAGAATAATCTTCTGGCTCTCCCCCATCGGTTAGCATAATGTACTCATGCGGTGAGTACCTCCTGGACGGCTGTCTGTCCCTAGATGACCTCCTCGCCTGTGGCTCAACAGGTGGATCAAGTGGGGGCTGCTCCCCTGGTCCATCTTCTGAAGGAACTCCCTCGTCCTCTGCACCTTGCTGTACTCCCCCGTCATCAGGCACCACGGGAGGAGTAATCGGATCCATGTCCTTTACCTCACCTGAACTAGGCTGGTTCTTCTTTGGCTTACCAATGTCTTTGATACACTGATCTTCAAAGAAAACCACATCTCTACTCCTGACGAGCTTCTTCTCGGTCGAATCCCATAACTTGTAACCGAATTTTTCATCACCGTACCCTAAGAACACACACTGCCTGATCTTCATATCGAGCTTGGACCTCTCGTCCTTTGGTACGTGAACGGATGCCCTGCATCCAAATACCCTAAGATGATTGTACGTTGGATCCTGTCCAGTCCACACCTTCTCAGGTACTTCTCCATTCAACGGGGCTGATGGAGAGTTGTTTATCAAATACACCGCTGTGCGCATTGCTTCTCCCCAGAACGTCTTGGGCAACTTCGCATGGGATAACATGCATCTGATTCTCTCAACAATGGTGCGATCATTCGCTCAGCTACACCATTATGCTGGGGGGTCTTAGGAACCGTCTGTTCATGCCGACTTGTAGTACTCATGAAAGTCGCCAATGTATTCACCACCATTGTCAGTGCGGATGCACTTCAATGGTCTACCTGTCTCTCTCTCGACCATAGCATGATACAGTTTTTAAACACACCAAAGACCTCGTCCTTAGATTTCAAAGCATAAACTCAAACCCTCCTAGATGCATCATCTATAAAAGTGACAAAATACAATGCCCCACCCAAGGTTTTTGTCCTCATAGGACCACAAACATCAGAATAAACCAAATCTAATGCATGCTTTTTATTAACATGAGAAGCAGTTTTTTAATGAATGAAACTCTATGTTGTTTCCCTGATAAACAATCAAGACAGGTTTTGAGAGGCATACCTGTCACGTCTGGAAGGAGCTGCTTCCTCGCTAGTAGCTGAAGCCCTTTTTCACTCATGTGGCCTAGACGCCTGTGCCACCTGTCAATAGTCGAATCTTCCGCTGCGTTCAATCCACCCTTGCACATACTGACACTTGCCTTGTAAGGGTGCAACACTTCTTTCCTCTAGCCACGATCAATGAACCCTTGATGAGCTTCCATCGCCCACCAGCAAACGGCTTTCATAGCCATCATCATCCAACCTTCCCGTCGACATCAAGTTGAGGCGAAGGTCTGGGATATGCCTCACATCCCTGAGAACCAATGTGCAGCCCACATCAATTTTCACACAAATATCACCAACTCCCACAATCTTTGATATGCCAGAATTTCCCATCTTCACAGTCTCATAGTCACCTGACTTGTAGCTTGTGAAGGAGTCCCTGTGTGGAGTCACATGAAAAGAAGCTCCCGAGTATATCACCCAGTCGGTGCCCTGACTCGTAGCCGTGAGACATATATCGTGATCTGTAGAAAGAATAACTACCATGTCGCCATCTAAAGCGACCGCAGTGGAATCTGATTCATCTTCCTTCCCTTTTCCTTTCTTGTCGTTTTTCTTACCACAACATTCATGCTTGTAGTGGCCCTTCTTGCCACAGTTCCAGCATTCAACCTCTTTTCTGTTACTCGACTTGCCTCTTGATTTATCTCGGGCCTTCCCGCCCTTCCTGTTCTTTCCTCTCCCCCGTTCCTATGTCACAAGAGCCTCTTGCTGAGTAGACCCCTGAGACTTCCTCCTTGTCTCCTCATTGAAGAGACAACTGGTTACCTGTTCCATGGATATCTTTTCGTCTGGCGCGAAGTTACTTAGAGACACTACCAATGTCTCCCAACTGTCAGGCAATGAACTAAGCAATAGTAAAGCCTACAATTCATCATCCAGGACCATCTTCATAGAGGTGAGTTGGTTCACTATATTACTGACCTCATTCATATGCTCGGCCACAGAACCACCATCCTTGAACTTGAGATTCACAAGTCGCCTTATCAGAAATATCTTATTACCGACTGTCTTCCTCTCAGACAGCCCTTGTAATTTTAGCCATAAGTTTTCGGCTGAGGTTTCCGTAGACACATGGTGGAACACAGAATCATCCAACCATTGTCTAATAAACCCCACCGCCTTTCGGTCCATCTTCTTCCAATCATCATCAGTCATATCCTTGGATTTTGCTGATATGCCTGAGATTGGAGAATATAGGTCCTTGCAATAAAGCAAGTCCTCCATCTTAGCCTTCCATATGGTCTAGTTAGAACCATTGAGGCTGATCATCCTTGAGCCACCTTCCATAATTCAAAACCGATCCTACCTGTTCAGTGAACTTAGCTTTGATACCACTTTGTTGGGATGCCTTGCACAAACCTTCGGATCTAGCCTCCCGAAACAAACCAGAATTATGGATAATAAAGCAATGAAATAAATCAAAGCATCAATCACACACCACACAAGAGATTTTTACGTGAAAAACCCTCAAAGAGGTAAAAACCACGGGACCTCGTCCAGATCAACAATCCACTATGAAGTAGAATGTTACAATCTTCTTCACTCACGCAGGAGTGGATAAACAATAAGAGAAATAGAGAAAACGGAGAGATCTAACTAATTACAAAGACATAGAAGCGTTGAGATGTAGATTACAAAGTAGAGAACCTCCACGAGCAGAACCTCCCTTCTATAAGCTTCCTCACTCTCTTTCTCCCTCTCTCTCACCTTTGATAGCCCTAAACCCTTAGCAAATACCTTGTAAAGCTTTAAGAAACTCTCTTGCTATTTTGTGATACCTAGAAAAAACCCTAGGCAACCCCTTTTATAGTTTTGGGAAACTCCTTTCCGCATCCCAGTTGCGAAAGGACTCAAATCCGCATTTTCGCGCAAAATCGCGGAACAAACTGCATAACCTTCGACTAGTCGAGACATCCCTTCGACCAGTCGTAGGCCCCCTTCGACCAGTCGAAGGTTTTTTCGACCAGTCCAAGCTACAGTAAAAAAACAGCAAAATTACTCGCTGGACTTTGAGTCGAAGTTTTCGATTCGAACCTTCGACCGGTCGACCACCAGCCTTCGACCAGTCGAGCAGGGCTCTCGACCAGTCGAAGATGGGTCAAAATAACCCATCAGGGGGGCCCCACTCACCGGGAAAGGCAGATGAATCGAGTGGGGGTGCAGGTAATTATTTGAATTTTCTGTTGAATTTGATCATTT
>JAJHSJ010000001.1:102269147-102354887 GCA_021015155.1 Magnolia officinalis
TTTCTCTAAGTGACCCTTAAAGGGGCTTGAGATGTCTAAGGCTCTCTATTATAATCCTCTCCCTATAGGATAGGATCTATTTATGAGGATTAAATTTGCTAAGTGAAACATCAGTTATGATGCTCCACTATCTTACAGACTTCGATGTATGCCCTATTGCATCAAAGTTTGTGATCCTGCCATGCACCCAAATTAACCAAATTTTCCTCTACTCACCATGACCTCCATCCTTAGCCAATACCCATGTAGGCCTAAGGTATGGATCACTGTATCTCAATCATTAGATGCCCATTAAGATCCATTTAAAATAAATCAATGATTAAAACTAATAATTAACAGTTGAAAAACCTCAATTAACAAATAGAAAACTATGCACTAGTCAGTCTTTAAAACACTTGACAAATGGTGCAAACCATAAGATTAATCTGTTAGTAATGTTCCAGATCCCTTATTGAATCATGTGAGCCTTAACCAGAACTTGATTGTGTGCACCCAACTACACCCACCTTCGTTGGCTACAAGATAACCTTGTAACATCTAGCCAAAACACATCCGAGAACTTGAACTCATGTGTCCTTAGGCATAGGGATTAGTCCAAGCTAATAAATCCACAAGTTGATCTAGTTTGGGCATGATGATCGCCTCTCAGTCTAGAAACTTGAACTTGATCCACCCAATGCAAGTGTCCAACAAGTCCAACACCAAGAGCCTGTATCCATGCATATAATTACACTCATGTGTGTGGAGGGCAAAGGCATGCTGACTCTTGTCATGTCTGATGGTGGTGACCTTCCATCTTGACTCACCATCAGTTCACTCACGCAATATGACTAAAACAAGAATAACCGTAGGCTAGTCCTACATGCTACTAAGTGGTCATGGCCAAGTAGGGTATTGATATCCATGGACCACAACTCTCCCTTGGCCATTGGCCCGTTGTGTCCAATCTCAAGTTCTTAAGGACAACCAGAGGAATCCCCTCTTTAACCTGTTCACATGTGGTATGCGGGATGCCTTAGTTTCTCCTAATTTGGTATGTAGAGAAGCCCTGTCTCGATTTGACCAATTTATTTTTAGTCCGATCAAATATTGGATGGATTCTCAATTTGTACGCTATGAAGATTTGCACATTTTTTGTTCAACCAAAAAGTGTGAGTTGATTTGATTCAATCTGATCGAATAGGTTACGTGGATTAACGCAAATCAGGGTAGCTTGGGAAGGGATTTTCTTAATGGGCTAGTATTTTACTAAGTGCGCATTATAGGGGAAAATTAGTTTCGTCTGTAATCGAAGAAGGTGAGTGGTGTAAACTCTAAGGCTTTTAATTATAGTAGATTTCTTTTACTTTGTACCATGGATTTTTCCCACAAGGGTTTTCCACGTAAATATATTGTGTTTTATGTTTGTTTGCTTGATTGTTTGGTTATTCTATTTTATTTTGATTGTTCTATCTTCGTTGAACATGATTCCATAAAGCACACTGATTAGAGGTGATATTAGATCCAAATTTCTAATACCTAGGGTTGATCTGGATTTGTTATGGCTCGGGATTACATCGTAGTGGTGTGATATAAGAGACAGAACTACAAAAAAGTGGTATCAAAGCGTCAAGTTTAAGGACATTCAAAAATTCAACGAAAATGTCAAGGTCAAAGTTCAATATACATAAATTCAATAGGAAGAATAATTTTAGTTTGTGGCAGTGGAAGGTTAAGGATATTATAGTATCACAAGGGTTGAGAAAGATGTCGTTAGAGAATAAACTAGAGAAGATTCGGATGATGACTAAAGTGAACTCAGGGAGAAGGCTATAAGTACTATCTTTCTATGTTTGTCAGATAAAGTCATGTATAACGTTTTAGATGAGGAATTTTCGTTGAATATGTGGAAGAAACTAGAAGATCTATGCATGGCGAAATCCCTCACTAATCAGTAGTTTGTAAAGAAACAATTTTTTGGCCTATAGATGATAGAAGGATCTGATCTCCTCATTTATGAATGTATGTAACGAGTTGTTAAGTCTCAAAGTGACGATCAATGAAGAAGACAAAGCGGTGCTACTTCTAGCATCGCTTCCCACATCATACGATCATCTCGTCACTACTCTATTATATGAGAAGAATACAGTGAAGCAAGAAAATATCATTATGGCTCGCATTTCCAACGAGATGAGAAAAAAATTAAGCAATGAGGACTCTAAAGCGAAAGGGTTAGTTGTGAAAGGGGGTCAGGGACGTAGGAGATCCGTGGAATGACCTTAGTCTGACAAGAAGAAAAAGTCTAGATCGAAATCAAAGGCAAAGTATGAATGCTTCTATTGTAGCATAAAGGAACACTTCAAGAGATATTGCTAGAAATGAAATGATGACCTAGAAAGCAGGGTAAAAGTAAGACAGGTGAATCAGTTAGTGTAACAGAAGAGAGCTCAGAAGGAGACCCCATCTCGGTCTCTTCAGGTACTAGTCATCCCTCAGATACATGGATAATCAATTCAGGATGTCCATATCATATGTGTCCATATAGGAATTAGTTCAATTTTTACAAATCCTATGATGGTGGAAGTGTTCTTATGGAGACGCAGTGTGCAAGGCCATCGGAATAGGGACCATTAAGGTAAGGATGTTTGATGGATTCATACAGACTCTAGGTAATGGTAGGCATGTCACAGATCGAACAGGTGCATGTTCACCATATCTGGCAGTA
This sequence comes from Magnolia officinalis, assembly GCA_021015155.1. Taxonomy (NCBI): domain Eukaryota; kingdom Viridiplantae; phylum Streptophyta; class Magnoliopsida; order Magnoliales; family Magnoliaceae; genus Magnolia; species Magnolia officinalis. The sequence goes on from JAJHSJ010000001.1 coordinate 102,271,852, forward strand.
TAATCAAGGTCCCCAGAGGTGCGATGGTGTTGATTAAGGGGACATAACACTAGAATTTTGTAGAAGTTAGTTGGGAGCACGGTTATAGGTAAGGCCGCTACCACCTTACACGCAGAATCCAGCACAGATGACACTAATCTATGGCATATGCGGCTAGGGCATACGAGCGAGATGGGCATGATGGAAATCCATGAACGGAAACTGTTGAGGGGAGTTAAGGCGTGCAAGATGGATTTCTGTGAGCATTGCATATATGGGAAGCAGTGCAGGATAAGGTTTAAGACTGTTACATATACTAGCAATGGGGTATTCGATTATATTTATTCCAATGTCTAGGGCAATGACAGTACCATCTAAGGGAGGAGCACGATACTTTGTGAGCTTCATAGATGATTACTCCAGGAAGGTTTGGATGTACTTCTTAAAGCACAAGTCCGAGGTGTTTACCGAGTTCAAGGAATGAAAAACAAAAGTGGATAAGCAAACCAGGAGACAAGTTAAGTGTCTCAAGTCAGATAATGGTATGGAGTATAGAGTGGAGAGATTTAAGAAATTCTACAAGAAACAGGGCATCACAAGGCACTTCTCAACTATATGAACCGCACATTAGAACGGCTTATCGAAAAGGATGAACATAACTCTTTTAGAGAGTGCGAGAAGTATGTGGTTGTATGCGGGTCTACCTAAAAGCTTCTAGGCAGAAGCGGTTAACATGTCATACTATATTGTAAGTCGGTCACCATCAACAACACCAGCCTCCAAGGTTGCCGAGGAAGTTTGGACAAGCAAGGACATTGATTACTCAAGGATGAGGATCTTCGAGTGTCCAACATTCGTCCACATGTAGAGTGGACGAAGGACGAAGTTGGATCCTAAATCTAGGAAGTGCATCTTTATCGGTATTAGAAAGGTGTAAAGGGCTACAAGCTTTGGGATGCAAATTCTCGATCGGAAGGTGGTAATTAGCAGAAATGTCATCTTCGATGAGCCAATAATTTTGAAGGCCAACAAGGACGTTGCTGGGAAGTCAAAAACACATGGTGATACCGAGAAATTGACAATGCAGGTGGAGCTAGTTGAGTTGGTTACTAAAGATGAAATTCAGCAGGAATAAGAAATTGACTAAAACAATCATCAAGATACCCATGAGAGTATAGCCAGGAATAAGGAGAAAAGAACCATTAGATCCCTAGCTTGGTAGGGGTTAGAGGACACGGCTTGTTTTGCACTGTTCACATGGAGTAGAAATCCATCCACCCTTCAAGAAGAAAAATCTAGAAAGAATGGCGACAAGTGGATGTCGGACATGGTGGAGGAGATGGAATCTCTACACAAGAATTAGACATGAGAGTTGGTGGAACTTCTAAAATTTCAAAGGGCTATATGGTACAAGTAGGTGTTCAAGAAGAATGAAGCATTAACAGAAAAAGAGGACAAAAAATTCAAGTCACAGCTTGTAGCAAAGGGGTACTCATAGAGGGAATGAGTAAATTAAAATAAAGTTTTCTCTCTGGTCATGAAACATACTTCAATTAGGATGTTACTAGCTATAGTAGCATAATCCAATTTGGAATTGGAGCAACTCGACGTAAAGACGACATTCCTTCATGGGAACTTGAAGAAACACATGAGGCAGCCTGAAGGATTCAACGAGGTTAGTAGGAAGGCCACGTGTGTAGGCTGAAGAAGTCATTATATGGGCTAAAGTAGTCTCCGAGGCAGTCATACAAGCGGTTTGATTCCTACATGGTAGAGATTGGGTATATCATATGTAAGTACGATTGATGCATATATTACATGGTGCTTGAGGACAAGTCCTACATTCTACTAATATTATATGTTAATGAAATGTTGATTGTTACAATGGACAAGAGGGAAATACTCTTGCTTAAGTCTCTGTTAAGCAATGAATTTGACATGAAGGATTTGGGCACTACGAATAAGATCCTAGGCATGGAGATTCATAAAGATAGAGAGTCTAGGAAGTTACGGTTGGCTTAGAGGAATATGTGCAAAAGGTGCAAGAGAGGTTTCACATAGAAGGTGTTAAGCCAGTTAGCATGCCTCTAGCAGGTCACTTTAAGTTGTCAGATAGGTTGTCTCCATGTACAGAAGAGGAGATTTCAGATATGTCAAGGATGTCGTATGTAAGTGTAGTGGAAAGTCTCATGTATGCAATGGTTTGCACGAGTCCGGATATCTCACGGGCAATTAGTGTAGTCAGCAAATATATATGAATCCATGAAAGAAGCATTGGAATGTTATTAAGTGGATTCTCAGGTATCTCAAGGGCACAGTTGACACTAGGATCATGTTTAGGAGACAGGAAACTTTAGTTGGAGTTGTAGGCACGTGGATTCGGATTGTACAGGTGATCTAGACATCGAGAGGTTCACTACAAGATATATTTTTTTCATATTAGTAGGTGGACCGGTATGTTGGAGATTTACGTTACAGTCCACAATAGCATTGTCTACAACTGAGGTAGAATATATGGTGCGACGGAGGCGTCAAAAGATGCATTATGGTTGAAAGGACTAATAGGAAAACTTGGTTGAAAAAAAAGTTGGTGATGAATCAGGTATATCATGTGAGAACCAAGCAGGTGCTATACATCTGGCGATGAATCAGATATATCATGTGAGAACCAAGCACGTTGATGTGAGGTTTCACAAGATACAGGAATCATTACTTTATGAGAGAACCAAGTAGGTGCTATACATCTGGTGATGAATCAGATATATCATGTGAGAACCAAGCACGTCGATGTGATGAATCAAGTAAGAGGCGATTCAGTTACATTGCGATAGTTAGAGTGTTATACATCTGGCGATGAATCAGGTATATCATGTGAGAACCAAGCACGTCGATGTGAGGTTTCACAAGATACGAGAATAATTACTTTATGAGAGATTTTATTTCAGAAGATTCACACGGACGAGAATGTCGCAAACATGTTAACAAAGCTGGTGACCACAGAGAAGTTCAAGCATTGCTTGGGCTTGATTAGTCTCTCCATCCATTAATGTGATTGGAAACCCTTACACAAGAGTGCGAATGGAGCTGCGTTCCAGGTGGAGAATATATGGAGTGGTCTACGCTTGGAGGTTGCGCTGGAGATCTTCAGGGTGATTTGGCAAAGTGCAAGTCAAAGTGGAGATTGTTATGTGGGATGCCTTGGATTTTGTCCATCTATTGTACAAACAAGTCCTGTCTCGGTTCGATCAATTTCTTTTTCGGTCCAACCGAAATTCTCAGTTTGCACACTGTGGAGATTTGCATGTTTTCGGTTCAACCGAAAAGTGTGAGTCGGTTTGATTCAGAATCAAGATATTTAAGTCCAGTTTCGACTAGGGCTTGGTTAATACAAGTATTTTCTCTCTAAGGGCAAGGGTTTTACATGGGGAGAGGGTTCTAAACACTTATAAGGGCATAAGAATGGATTTTTTCAAGGGACTAGGGTTTTCTTAGATGAGCATCGTAAGGGGAAATCGGTTTCGTCAATAATTGAAGAATGTAAGTAGTGTAAACTCTAAAGCTTTTGATTATAGTGGATTTCTGTCACCTTGTGTCGTGGTATTTTCCCGCAAGGATTTTCCACATAAATATCCTGTGTTTTGTGTTTGCTTGCTTGATTATTTGGTTATTTTAGATTATTGTAATAGTTTTATCTACATTGAATGTGCTTTCACAAAGCAGACAGATTAGCGATGGTGTTAGATTCAAATTCCTAATACTTAGGGTTGATCTGGGTTTGCTGTGGCTCGAGATTACATCGTAGTAGTGTGAGATAAGAGCCAGAACTCCAATAACATGATATGATTTTCATGTTCTACAAACATTAATAAGGCTAACAAATGAATGCATTATTAATAAACAAAGTCTTTAAGTATAAACATCAGTTTTTGAGGGCATAACCCCAACATCCACTCATTGATTTGCATAGGTATTTACTCGAGGTGGATGGCTGTGGTTACTGGAGGAATCTAGCAGTTTAGGTGAACGGATAGGCATGATCGTACACTTTTAATGCAGTAGGGCAAATACAAACGTCCATAGGGGTGACGCATACCATAAATGGTGCATCTAATGAAACCTTAACTCCTCCTTCATATAGATCCTATACCAGATGAGTAGATAGAGAGCCCCGAACATCCCTACCCACCTTAGGCATCACATAAAGAGAAGGAGAGATAGAGAGAGAGAGAGAGAGAGAGAGAGAGAGAGAGAGAGCTCCTCCTCTTTCCTCCTTCCCACATCACACATCCATGTTAGAATTTTTCAAAATGCAACAGAAAATAGAAGTTTTTAAAACTTTATTTTAACTTCTATAATCGTATAGATCCCCGTTTAGATATTCTCAAGTTTATAAAGAAGAAAAACTCAATAAACAATGATTATGATTTGTCTGATCAAAGCCTGATTATGCCAAAAATCCAACCTACGAAGTCTCTCCCTATAAAAATCAAGGGTAGTGTCGCCCTACCAACTGTTTCCTTTGGTGTGCCCCACCTAAATAACAAGTCAACTTGATTTTTTGGCGCTAGGCCTAACATGTGATTACACATGTAATGAGCATAGTGGAGTTCACGTATTGAGCCCTATAAAAATTAAAAGGTGGGGGTCCTTGATTTTGGCTAATATATATATATATATATATATATATATATATATATATATATATATATATATATATATATATATATATATATCTTACCCAACTAACGGCCTTGATTTTTTATGGGGCCCACCTTAATATGTATGTGAGATCCACTCCTACAATTATGTGTAATCCCACATTAGGCCCAGGGCCAAAAAATCAAGCTAACCTGTGATTCAGGTGGGCAACACTAAAGGATGTAGTTTGTAGAGAGACGACCACCCTTGATTTTACAGGGCCCACTCCAAGCACTAGACACGATACTAAAATTTATGCATGGGAACCTAAAATCAGACCTATCCGTGATTTAGGTGGGCCACACCAACAGAAACAGTATGGAGGGTGAGTGTTTCTCTTTACATTGTTCCCAATCATGTGGTCCAACTGACTCACGGATGAGGCTAATTTTTTAGCCCTAGGCGCCTAACATGGGGTAACACACATAGCAGCTAGGTGGATTTCCCATGAACATCACAGTGGAGCCCACCCGAGCCACCATCCCCTTTCCTTGCCTAATGAAAACCTTTTTGAAAAACGTACTGGAAACCTATTCTCTATTTAAAAGGGGAGCTGTCTGATAATCTAATAAGGTACAAAACTTAATACACATGCACTCGAAATTGTACATGTATCATATATTAACTCAAATTAAACCAATTAAATTGTGAACCCACTGTTGCTTAGTCACGGTCCCCAAATCATATTATCTGAACGATCCTAACCGTTTATTGATGGACACTTATTTCTTGAAATAGGACCATTGGATATTTTTAATTCTTGACTGTCCAAGAAATGTCCACCAATCTCATCATGGGATGAGGAAATAAACCTTGTTTTTTTCTTGGACAGTCGAGAATTAAAAATTACGGGCCTCTCCTATCTTTTCAACTAAGCAGAAAATAGGGGTCAAGAGAAAGAAGGACTAACTGGAATCAGAGAAAAAAAAAAAAAAAAAAAACTTAGAAATCCTAGGAGCAGCGATGGCGCTAATCGCGCTGGACAGAGGATTAAGATTCTCTTACAGTTCCTATGCCCGTACGATCCAGGGGAAGGTCCCCATGAGGGATGGCGGCTAGATCTGCTACCTGGTTGTATTCCCTGGGCATTTGATCTGAGCTGGCCAACCGATCCAGGCCATCCGCCACTCTGTTCACCTCCCTCCGGATGTGGATGATGGTGATAGATATCATTCCCCAAATGAAATCTATCCTCTTTTTGCAGTAGAAAATATTCCATGGGGTCCTGCCCGAGTTAGAAAGAAGGTCTACTACCACTTGGGAATCGCTTTCTATGACAACCCTATTTTGGCCGCATGCCAAACATAGGTTAAGACCATCCACCACCGCCTTTGTTTCCGCCTGAAAATTGGTTCGGATGCCATAACCTCTGGAGAAGGCAAAGATAAAGTTTCCTCTGTGGTCTCGACAAACACCCCCACTACCTGCTGGGCCCAGATTTCCTCTCAACGATCCATCAACGTTCATTTTTACCCATCCCTCAGGTCTGCTCCATTTGATGACATCCATCGGTGGCATCCTAGGGAGAGGGAGGGGGAATGCCCAGATCTTGGAGAGCTTCTTTGTTGGAAATGTCCCTGCTAAGAGGCTGGGGGAAGGTAGACAAGATAGACGAGAACCATCTATGGATTCTAACAATCGCATGGTCCGCTCTAATCTGCTTGTCTTCGAAACGTCTGGCATTTTGGATAACCAAATTTCCCAAAAGATAATGGATGGGGCCAGGCCACAAAGGATTCCTATCCCAGAGTTGTCAGTTGCTTGGTTCCACCACTGCTTTGCACGCCCCAACCCTAATTGACCTTCCAGGAAGGAGATTGAGACTATGGTGGAGAAATGGGCCCCAAGGCAGATGGCCACGTCGCTTCGAGCAAAGAGATGGTCCACTGATTCCTCCCTGCGATTGCCTTCTGGATTGCAGCATACACAACAAGAGGCAACGATCGTTCCTTTCTTTTTCACGTTGATATCTACAGGGACTTCTCCATTTAGGACTTTCCACGTGAACATGTCAATTTTTGGAGGTAATTAATCTGGCTTACCATTTCCACTTTGCCCATCGTCTTTGAAATAAACCTAATTTGTGGGTTATGAGACATAACATGGACAATTTAGTTTCAATTACTTGTATGCCATGTGTGCACTTTTTAAAAATAATTGTATATAGTTGGTTTTGAATATAGTTGCATCACTCTATTGGACGACGCATAGTTAAGGATCCTATACAACAAACTTATTACGAGCACTTATTTGTTGTAATCTTTTGATTTCTAAGTGTGTAATGCTGTATTTTTTAACATCCCTGAAGTTTCATTGAAAAGTTCAACCAATTTCACAATGTTCCCCCAAAAACACACAAACATTATGAGATACATCTGATATTTCCCATGCGATAACCGATATGTTTCCATATCCCAAGGGTGTGATACATTCATTGACACCAATACTGAATTGGTCATGTGTAAATTGGTGGACAATATAAATTCTTCTTCGTAGTAGAAAGAACATGTAAAATATCATTGAGATGAAAATTTGTTGACCATTATTGAAAGAAAAATGTCTAATATGAAAGATGGGTAACCTGAGTTGTTGACAACTTGCCCTGCCTTTGCCATAGCTGATGTAAAGAGAGTGATTGGCAACACCAAGGGTGATATGATTGGTAGCTCTAGAATCTAGATACCATATCTCATTTAGATATGATTGAGTTGCATAAAATGCATTTAGAGATGACCCATTATTTGGCAGGAGAGTATGGTTTAAATGATGATCGCATTGAAGAGTTGTATAACTTGCTTGATTATAGACTTGGTCAGAGGATCTTCTGGTCCCTTGATTGCAATGAGGTAGTGGAGGACCTTAGTTATACTTGGTCCATGATCTCATCCACGATTGTGTTGTTGGTGTTATCCACGTCCTTGAAATTTGTGTTTTCCATGGGTTGGATTATTGGGTGTTTTTGCAGCAACATTGACGGTAATGTCCTATTATTCATATGAAATCTCGGAGATTTGAATCTCCTCACTCAAAAGAAGGCCATGAAGATTTGAAAGTTTGATTTGAGTGTCACGTATAGTGATAGAAGTGATGAATGTGCCGTATTTGGGTCCCAAGTCCCAACCATCCACGAATATAGAATATAAGATGATCGTCTTCTTTTGTTTCAAAGCCATGGAGAGTTGATCGGCCATGGTCTTTACTTTAAGAAGATATTCTATCATGTTGTCTAATGCTTTCTTCATTTGGTGAAGTCGAAGACATAGCCGCACAATCCAAGTCATGGAGTGTCCGGCATAGGTTGCAACAAGATGTGTCCACACATCTTACAATGTGGACAGTCCAACGATTTAGGCATGAACTCCTTGTTAGGGGACCGCAAAAGCACACAGAGATGAATCAATTAAGTGAAGTAATCCAATCACACCAAGCAAGCACAACGCAAACACTCTAAATTTAACGTGGAAAAATCCTTACAGGAAAAAACCACGGCACAAAGCGACGGAAAGCACTATGAAAGCAGAAATTACAAGAGATAGAGAGAATACCCGATTCGAACAAGCCTTAAATCTCCCTTTACAAGCCCTTGAAACCCTAGGAATGAATTAGAAAGCCTTAGATATCTCTCAATCTCAATTACACCTAAATATATAGCCTCTACGAGAATCCTAATCAAAATCGGAAACAAATCCCACAAATTTACAAATTTGCGAAAATCTGCGCCGAATCATTCAATGACATTGAACACACTTCGATGTCATCAAAACTTAACCTTCGATGGCGTCGAAAAAAAAACCAAAACGTTCCAATGACCGAGCATGAAAATCCGGATATAACAGATGACATCGACTAGACATTCGATGGCATCATAAAGAGCACCAATTTCACCACTTTCTGCTTCACTTGATCTCTGAGAAAATGGTATCGAGTATCGATGTGCTTGCTCCTTCCATGCTGCACTGTATTTTTGGAGAACTCGATTACCGACTTGTTATCCACATATATGACTGTGGATTCTTCCTGCGGATGCTTCAACTCCTTTAATAGGTTTCTTAACCAAATCGCCTCACAGATCGTGGATGATACTGCCACGTACTCTGCTTCACATGTGGACAAAGCAACAACACTTTACTTCTTTGAGTTCCATGTGAAAGCAGTTGATCCAAGATAGAATACATAGCCAGTGGTGCTCTTTCTTTCATCTTGGTCACTTTCACAATCACTGTCTGAGTATCCATACAGCATTGCTTCATCATCGTATGGATAGAAAAGACCGAATTCCATTGTTCCTTTGACGTACCTGAGGATTCTTTTTGCGGCTAGCCAGTGTGATTCTTTTGGTACTTCCATGTACTACTTAGAAGCCCAACACTGTAGATGATATCCGGCCATGTGATTGTGAGGTACCTTAGGCTTCCAATCAGACTCTTGAACATAGTCGAGTCAACGCTTCTTCCTTCTCTGTCCTTCGTCAGTTTTAAGCCCGTTGCTACAGGCGTGTTTACGGCATTGCAATCAGCCATCTTGAACTTTTCAAGCAATTCCTTGGCATACTTTTTCTGAGATATATAGATGCCACCATGTCATTGCTTCACTTCAATGCCCAGAAAAAAAGACATCAGACCTCCGTCGGTCATCTCGAACTCCTCAAATATGGCCTTCTTGAATTCATCAAACATCGGTTGGCTGTTTCCTGTAAACAGCAAATCATCAACATACAGGCATGTTATAAGCATATCGCCATGAGCATTTTTCTTAATGTAAACTGCATGCTCATATGGACATTGGGCGAAGCCATTCTCTTGAAGATAGTTGTCGATACATGCATTTCAAGCAGGTGGAGCTTGCTTCAACCCATAGAGGGCTTCTTTCAGTCGATACACCTTGTGTTCCTCCCCTTGAACAACAAAACCTTCAGGCTGGTCAACATAGACCTCTTCTTCCAGAATTTCATTCAGAAATGCAGATTTCACATCCAGTTGATAGATCATCCAACTGTGATGGGCTACAAGGGAGATAATCATCCTCACAGTGTCAAGGCGAGCAACAGGAACGAAGAGTTCTTCATAGTTCACCCCGTACTTCTGTTTGTAGCCCTTTGCTACGAGCCTTGCTTTGTAGTGATCAATCTCACCATCAACATTTTGCTTGATCTTTATACACCCATTTGACGCTAATAGCTCTTTGGCCTTGAGGAAGTAAAGTTAGATCCCATGTATGGTTCTTCTCAATGACCTGGATCTCCTCTTCCATAGCCGTCCTCCAGCATTCTTCTTCTACAGCCTCCACAAATGTAAGAGGCTCGTGGTCCGCATACAAGCAGAACAAATTTACTTCCTCAGTTTCGGCGTATATATCGTTGAGGCTTCTCATTTTGATAGGAGCTAAGGGTGAAGGAGAACTACATAATGACATGCTGGCTAAATTTTGATTTGATAGAATACTTCTAGAGGAGATGGAACGTATCGCTGGACTTCTACGTGCTGACGGTTCGGTGGAAGAGGGTGTTGCAGGTGTTTGCTCCTGGTTCTCATGCTTCTTTTCTTCATGTTCTTCAACCTCGACTTGATTTTCTTTGGCCGAATCTTCCTCGTTTCATTTACAGGTTTCTTCCTTGTAGAATACTACATTTCTACTCACCACCACTTTATTGGTTAGTGGGTTGTAGAGTTTGTATGCCTTTGACTCTTCACTATAGCTGATGAAGATACACTTCTCACCACGATCATCAAGCTTCTTTCTTCTTGCTTCTGAAACTTGAGCGTAGGCGACACACCCAAAGATCTTTAGGTGAGCCACGCTTGGCTTGTATCCACTCCATGCTTCCTACGGTGTCTTGAATCTGACACTCTTGGTCGGACACCTATTGAGCAGATAGGTAGTACATGCAACTGCCTCTGCCCAGAAATTCTTCAGTAGACTTTTCTCCTTCAGCATGGTCCTTGTCATGTCGAGAATGGTACGGTTTTTAGGTTTTGAAATTCCATTCTGATGTAGCGTGTAGGCTGCAGTGTGCTGTTGCTTGATTCCTTGATCCCTGCAATACTCTCGAAAGGCATTTGAGGCGTACTCTCCACCTCTGTCAGATTTAAGGGTTTTGATTTTAAGACTACTTTCTTTTTCAACAAGGGCCTTAAAATTTTTAAAAATAGTAAAAGCAGCAAACTTTTCTTTGATTACATACATCCACAATTTTCTACTGAAATTGTCAATGAAGGTAATAAGTATTTATTACCTCCAAGAGAGATTGGCTCCAATGGTCCACAGATGTCAGTGTGAACCAACTATAACGGTTCTCTTGCTCTTTGGAATACTCCACTCGGAAAGGAGTTCCTTTGTTGTTCTCAAGTGTGCATGCCTCACACACTTGTTCTAAAGCTTTAATGGTAGGCAAGCCATGCACCATGCTTGATGACGATAGAAGTTTTAGGCCACTGAAATTTAGATGGCCAAAGCGAAGATGCCATGTCCAGGAATCATTCTTTGCTTTTCCATAAAAACACTTCTCGAGCATTGTGTTTCTATGGAGCGGAAACATACGATTTTTCACCATCTGGATTGTCGCAATCAAATGTCCATGCATATCTCTTATGGAAAGAGAAGAATTCTCCATGTGTATAACATACCCTTTTTCGAGGAATTGTCCGAGACTCAGTATATTACTTTTCATGTTGGGCACGTAGTATACATTGTTGATGTAGTTTGGAACACTATTCTTCTAAAAGATTTTGATTTTGCCTTTACCTTTCACCGTGACTTTGACGAGTCGCCGAATGTCACATCACCATGAACTCCTTCTGTAAGTTCCTCAAATAGGCTTTTGTTCCCGCACATGTGATTGTTTGCACCTGTGTCGAGATACCATACATATGGTCGATCACATCATTTCTCTTGTGCAAGGAGCACTGTGGAGTCTTCCTGATCATGACTTCATGCTTCAGCATAGTTGGATCGTTCATCGTGATCCACTGGCTTGCTCCAACAATCCGAGGCATAATGGCCGAATTTGTTGCAATTCCGGCACAAATATTTCTCATATTTTCGCGACCGCGTACGGATCGGCCTCTACCATTCGCTCTTCCACAGAAATTGGTAAATTTCTGTTGATTTTGTGGATGGTTCAGATGATATCCACGTGCCCTTCCTCTTACATAAGTGTTGGTGCTGCGACCTCCACGATTTGTATGACCACTACTTTGGTCATTTAGAGTCAGCTTAGACTCTAAGGCATGTTCCGACGTCGATGTTGTTATTTTTCTGCATTCGTTGCTCATGCACTTGCAACATTCCCATCAACTCTTCGATGGACAAGTTTTCCAAGTCCTTCGATTCTTCAAGGGCCACAACCACATGCTCGAATTTCGTTGTGAGAGATCGGAGTATTTTTTCTACTACCCGAAAATCTTCAAACTTTTCGCCATTTCTTTTTAAATTGTTAACTATAACAAGCAATTTTGAAAAATAGTCTGAAATGGACTCACCTTCCTTCATATGTGCAGCTTCGAACTCGGCTCTAAGGGTTTGGAGTCGAACCCTCCTGACAAAATCAACACCCTTAAATATGGTGCTAAGACTCTCCCATGCTTGCTTGCATGTCATAGCTTCGGCGATTCGTTCAAAGGTGGAGTCATCCAACCCTTGATATATAAAAAATAAAGCCTTCTTGTCCTTTTTCCTTTGATCTTTGAGAGCAGTCTTTTGTTCGACAGAATAAGAGGCTTCTTGTTCCGTTGTGGGTTCTACATACCCATCACTGACGATATCCCATAGATCCTGAGATCCGAACAAAGCCTTCATCTGGATGCACCAATTTTCATAGTTATCCTTAGATAACTTTGGAATCTGCGGTTGGATCAAGGACGCCATCACTTCTTCACACCACGGATCAACAACAACGCCTTTTTTTTTTTTTACGTAGCAATAGCAACACCTTGATCACACGATCTGCACCTTCAAACTATACCCGGTCCCACGTGATCGTCTAGCTTTGATACCAATTTGTTGGCTTTACAAAGCCTTAGAACCATACACACCACAAAGATAATAAAAAAACTTTTGTATTAAATTATTTTGCTATTTTCTTTTCACTTGCTTTTTTACTTTTCTTGCATTGAACGTACAGCATCACACCTGTTTATATAGTAACTTGCTACCCTATGAAATACCTAATATGCCCTCATTCCATTAACTACATTTAATCAGGTTCTAACGGATGGAATTCCACCAGCCACAACACGTGGAAATTGTGGAAATTCTGATAGCCATAACGTGTGGTGTTTCAAATGCCATGAAAATTCTAGAGGTCGCTGGAGCATCTGAACCGTCCATTTGGTTTGGACATTCCAACACAAGGTAAGTATAGGTTGGATTCCTAACTTGTAGGAATACAAATTTGAATCAAATACCATTTCATGTAGAGAGTATGACCTAATCAATTGCGATGCCATCAAGTTTATTTGGTCAATATCTCTTATCATCATGCTTGCTTAACAACCCATGCTTAATTTTAGAAACTAGATTGTAGTGTTATTTGAATTATCCTGGAGGGAACTATTAGCATGTGATCTTTGTATTACTTGGGTAATCGACAGTACTGCTACACTGAAGATGTTTCTTTTCCTTTTTCTCCTGATATTGAGATCCTTACTGTACCAGCTATCAACGCCATTTATAGAATTCACATCTCTTGTTATGATTGAAGATGTCCTGTTGATTTTTGCTTTTGAACATTTGAGATGTCGGATCATTTGCTTATGTGATTTTTGTAGCATTTTATCCCTTTGTTTGTGCACCAATATACGTTTCTTTTAGGATCCTCTAAAGGTCATTCTTTCCAGTATGTGTTCACACTGCTGAAAGTTAGGTTCCTGTCTTTTTGTGTGTTTTGTCCTGTGAGTTGATATTTTTAGGATCATGCACAGCATATCAAAAGTCTCATCTTCTCAGCATATAATTTCTGCACCCCTTGTAGTTATGTTTTGATTGTAGCACATTATCATGTCTGCAATGACCTCCTAACTTTTATGCAAAATGAACATCTTCGTTGCCAGAAATACACGACTGTAAGATTGTGAACTAAACTCTGTACCATTCGCTTCTTTTAACCTCCTCAATTTCCATGTAGGAGCAACAAACATAACACGGAAGATGTCAGGCAACATTCCTTCAGGTGTTGAAGCATTGTCTTTGGGCTGATTTTAGTATCCAATCTCCTCACTTCATTTTTTAAATATTTATCTTTGCAAAGATAAAATACTGGGATTACACAAGCCTTTGTATGTTCAATTTTTTTAGCATCTGATACCAGATTTATTTGTGCTGACTTGTTCTTCAGATCGCTCATCCTCTAGCAATATTGATGTTTTTGAAGATGTTCCTTGCTCACAATCCTTTGATTCGGAGTATGAAAATTTCAAAACTTATAACTCAGAGAAAGATGATCTTTCCACCAAATCAGTTCGCCCTCTCGAAACATTTAGTGCTTTTGAACCTTTTTCTGAAGGGAATTTCGAGGGTTTCGCATTGCATTCTGAAGATGTGCAGGTAAAACCTACATCTAGGAGATTAGCTGAAGCTATGCCTGACTGTCGGCAAGCTAAGGATCATCTCAAGTTGAGGTCAGGATCCGATAGTATTGATGAAACCAGAATCTTGCTTGGGAAACACGCCGATAGTAACAACCATAATGAAGAGCTGGAAATAGCTCCTTTTGGTAATGTCGTAGGACCTGAGCAGCTTGCAGCTGAAAGCAATTCACACAAGGAAGCTGGTCTAGGTGATCCTGCAGCAGATACAATTTGTTACACTAATCGTGCTTGGAGTGGAGACGAAGATGGTTTGAGAGAAATTGTTGATGAGGATGACACTGCTCTACGTTACCTTGTGGTCGATAGTGCACTTGACGAAGTGAAGAGCAATTCCTTGTTGGTGGAGGGGTCAAACATGGTAGGTCGAAAAGTACATAAATTGTTCGGAAGAAAGAAATATAGTGGAGAAGTCATTAGCTATGACACTGAAAACAGTTGGTTCAAGGTCTGTTGTTTTCAGGAGAACTCTTGATATTCTTTGCTTCCTACATAAAACAATTAGAAGATCATTTTATCATTATTTTCTGGGACAGATCCTGCTTAGTGAACAAATTGATAAACTTGTCAATATCTTTGTTTTCATTTGTGAAATTCAATTATATTTCTGAGATATTCTGCATAGATTTTATTGTATGGATTATCATTATGTGATAGATAGATGTTATTGTTTGTATTATCATTATGTGATAACTGACCGTGAATTTAATTAAAAAAGCTAGTGGAAGTGGATGAGAAAATCATTATCATCATCATCTACATCACCGCCACCATCATCATCTCATAGCTTTCTTTGATATCGGTATTTAAAAGCAATGTTTTATGTATCGCCATGTATCATTGGACCATGTATTGCACCATTGGGATACAAAAACATACCAGTCTCATGTATGGTGAATATATCAGTCTTAGGGAAACATTGGAAAATTGATGGAATTTTTCAATGAAACTTCAGGATATGTTAAAAGGCACAAAATTACAAAATTGGAACTACAAACAAAACAAAACAAAAAACAAAAAACAAAACAAAACAAAACAAAACAAAAAACAAAACAAAACAAATAGGTTTCCAACTATACATCATATAGGCACAGTTTGGGTGCGTTGTGGGACAAAATGATGCAATTATATCTAAAATGAGTTCATATCGTTTAAATCTCATTCCATACTAGTAATAAAACACAAACAATACATCCGAAAACCTAAAAGAAGCAAAACTATACCTCAGACTCACCAAACTGCACTAGTATCCCCATCCGTGGATATTTTGTAGACATTGTAACTGCAACCATTGTCTGTGACCACCTTAATTCTCAAATGTGAAGCGAAGCTAAGCTCGCTCAATGGGTAGGAATTTCTGTCTAAGAGGGGAGATGAAAGACCATAACAACTCTTCGATGTCGCAATCACATTAACCACAAGAAGGCCCACATTTATGGCTAGAGTTGCACAAAATCCAATAAGCATGGGATTGTGATGGGTAGGAATTGAGAGGTTTTGTTTTGTTATGATTTTGTGTTTAAGTGAACTTAAAATTGGACTATTGTTGGATTAAGAAGTTTCTTTGCTTCAAAATATATATATATATATATATATATATATATATATATATATATATATATATGTTGGATGAGAAGTTCCATTGATGTCTATCAAAATTTGAGAAAGTTGTTGCCTAAGTTATTAGGAAGAGTTTGTTTAAAGCTTGGTTTAGAGGTTATTTTCTTGGTAAAGAAGTGAATGAGAAAATTAAATGCTTATATTGTTTCCCATTCACTATAGTTTTTATATTGTTTGGATATTTTAGTTTTTAAGTGTCCTTATCTTTTAGTTTTCGTAATATTAAAGACTTATGCTCTAATACATGCCTGGGGTGTGCGTACTACCCAACGAAATAGAAGGGTGAACAGCATAACTTGTAAAGCATTTACCAAGGCAGCATTTGGCTCACGCAAGGACTTACTTGGATGGTGAGAAAAGAAAAGAAAGAAAATGAATGACTTTTTCCATGATGGGACATGTCACCATCTTTGGATATAAGAGGAAATTTGTGATGGGAAAATGCAATCATTATTCAAACCATGGTCAAATTATCACACACGAAATAAAAGGTGACTTTTGTGATGGCTTTATTTGGATTTCTACTTGTTATCCAAATAAAACCCCTAAAAATGAATTCCGAGGGAATCGATGCTCGTGGAAAATCTTAGAAGATGTCATCATTACATAATCATTCCCATTTTCTTTTCTTTTTTCTTTTTTCCCGCCATCCAAAAAGGCCCTAAGAACAATTCACAATTTTTTGTACTAGTATAATTTTAAAAAACCTTTTTTTTTCCCCAAAAAACCATTAAACAGTACTTGCGTGGATATTAAAGAGACCTTTCTTTATAAGGATGCAAAAGAGACTCATATTTTTATTTTATTTTTTTATCAGGATGCAAAAGAGACTCAAATTTTTTATTTTTTTATAAGGATGCAAAAGAGACTCTTGTTAAAGAGACCTTTCTTTATAAGGATGCAAAAGAGACCTTTTTTTTCACATTTCCCAAAAAGCCATTAAACAGTACTTGCGTGGATATTAAAGAGACCTTTCTTTATAAGGATGCAAAAGAGCCTCATATTTTTATTTTTGGGAAATGTTATCGAGTGTGGAAAACCAAAATCACTAAATATTTTTCTTTGCTTCTCAAACTGCCATGAGCCAAACACATTTTGTTTAACTTTTACATAGCCTCATTGTCAAAATCTGATTTTATTTTCCCACCATTCTTTGGAATTTTCTCACTTGTGCAGGTGTTATATGAAGATGGTGATGAAGAGGATTTGGAGAGGGAAGAACTGGAGGCAGTTTTGGTTCCTCTCAATAGAGATCGTAAAAGGCCTGTAGATAATGTTGTTAAGCGTGAAAGGCCAGAAAGGTAGATTTACTGCATTCCCCAAGCTTTAGTTGGGTGTTCAGCCTTGATATTTTTAAAGAGGAATTATTGGGTCCTGATGCCCCCAATGTGACACTGGAGTGCTTATTCACAATCAGATGGCCACCATTGTGGATAGTTAAAAAATGGCCAAAGATCAGATAGCTTGGATCTCTAATAAGGAAAATTTTAGGGACATTTCAGGTCCACTTGGGGGCCCATTGGATCAACAGTGGCAACCCAGAATGGTGCTATTTTAGAATCATAAATTCCTACAGATGCTTTTAGAGCACTATTCATACTGCTCCGAGGTACTAGTACCCAAAAAATCTTTGTTTTGCAGAAATGTCCAAGAAAATGGGTCATATAGTGAGGTCTTACTCATTGTACAGCAATTGCATTGTTGAATAATGGTGTGGAACCCTCATTTCTGTTGGTCCTTGTTTTACCCAGATATGATATCAGCATGATGCAACAGTTATAGAATATGTACTGGTGACCTCTTTCTATTGGCAATGACTCGTTTGGGTAAAATCAGTTTTGACATCAATAAATGTTTCTCTATATTGTCATACAATGCATAGGTTATGTATTGTAAGAAGACTCTTAATGACTGCCAAGAAGTTGCCTGGGCATTGCCGCATCGGCAGATATTTTGGAATCGTCTTCAATAGTCAAACAAACAACAGAAAGGAAGTGTTCTGTAGAGAGAGGGAGAGAAGAGTGTTGTCCGTTTTCTATAGTAACTACCTACCAAATGCTTTAGCATTACATATGGTGAAATAAAAAAATAAAAAAAAAATCCTATGTTTAATTATTGTTCTTTTATTTCTATGACTAATATTATATTTTATGTTTATCCTTAAAAAGATTATTATCTTTCTTTCCAGAGGTAATTCTTTATGTATAAATGATTGACTTTTAGGTTTATCATTACTTACCAATAATTACGATAACCCATAAAACTATGATACTTTGGTTTTTTTTTTTTTTTTTTTTCCCTTTTAAATATTGGTTCAGGTGTGTCATCGAATCTGACTTTTAAAAGCCAACATGCCAAACACTGACATAGATGTCCAAGTTAGATAGCATGAGGTGTCTAAATCTCTCTACTGTATATAACACCATCAGCTTTGGACATTTTTGCCCTTGCAATTAGTCTTCACAGCATAGGTTAAGGAAGGGTAAATTTGTCACAAAATGAAATGTGGCTACTTGACAGGAATGGCTAAGATTTTACTGTACAATGGCATAGGTTGCACCTATTTCTTTTCACTTCTTTTAGGGCTTGTTTGTTTTTCAGAGAAATGGGAAATGCAAGGGAAGTAGTAATTATTATAATTTTACTGCGTTTGAAAACTCATGGGAGTTTGTGCCAGTGAAATTGGTTCAACAGATGTAATTTTAATTTATTTACTGCAAGGTAAAGCGTATGATATATCCATTCCGTCAGTCTATTTTATTACAATATTTTAGAGCATGAGACAAAAAATGAAGCAGATCTAACACTCAAATGGCCCACGCCAAAAGAAACAGTGGCCCTACAAAGTTTTTAACGGTAAGTATTCGATTCTCTTTTCTGTGTGACGTGGTCCACTTGAGTATTGGATATGCCTCAATTTTTTACTCATGCTATGAATTCAAATGTAATAATGGATGAACAGTGTGGATAAGCGAAATGCATCACAGTAGATCCACAGATATTTTGTAATATTCTTGATTTTTGTGTCAAAAAGTAAGCATGCTGTAAATTCACGGGGAAATAATCATTATTACTTTTTTACGCGCCATTTACTATTTCACCGAAAATCAAACACGTCCTTAATGTATGCAACCCGCATTAACTTTTGTGTGTGTAGCCTATACCCATTTAAGGTGTAATTAGGGAGGCTGCGACAAAGGCTTTATAGGGTCCACCTTGATGACTGTGCGACATTCATTCGGTACATTTATTATGTAGGCTCATGTTAGGACGTGGCCCAAAAATTAGGTGGGTTAGGCACTCAAGTGGGCAATAGCAAGGAAACAGTGAAATGAGACAAAAAATGAAGCAGATCTAACACTCAAATGGCCCACGCCAAAAGAAACAGTGGCCCTACAAAGTTTTTAACGGTAAGTATTCGATTCTCTTTTTTGTGTGACGTGGTCCACTTGAGTATTGGATATGCCTCAATTTTTTACTCATGCTATGAATTCAAATGTAATAATGGATGAACAGTGTGGATAAGCGAAATGCATCACAGTAGATCCACAGATATTTTGTAATATTCTTGATTTTTGTGTCAAAAAGTAAGCATGCTGTAAATTCACGGGGAAATAATCATTATTACTTTTTTACGCGCCATTTACTATTTCACCGAAAATCAAACACGTCCTTAATGTATGCAACCCGCATTAACTTTTGTGTGTGTAGCCTATACCCATTTAAGGTGTAATTAGGGGCCTGCGACAAAGGCTTTATAGGGTCCACCTTGATGACTGTGCGACATTCATTCGGTACACTTATTATGTAGGCTCATGTTAGGACGTGGCCCAAAAATTAGGTGGGTTAGGCACTCAAGTGGGCAATAGCAAGGAAACAGTGAATGGGTTGCCAACATTCCTTTCTCTGTGCGCTCCCCCCCCCCCCCCCCCCCCCCCCCCCCCCCCCCCCCATTTTGTTTGTTTATTTTTTTATTTTGGTGATGTTATATATAATCATATCATCCATTGTTTTAGGATCAGAGCAAGGAGTGAGAATCCTAATCCTAGTCAGGTAGTAGTGCCGGAATCTCCACCTTCCAGATCATTGGGGAGACCCTGTCGGAAGAGGGCAGGAAGTCATCCAGCACGGAGGAAGGGTCAAGGAGAAGGAATTCCCAAACTTCAACCTCCAATCCAAAACAAAGAAATCGGAAAAGGAAGTCTCTAAGAATAGCGGCATCAAGCAGCGAAGGTTCACCAAGAAAAGGTATGATGGAAGCGGTGGTGGGGAACAAGGCATCCATGAATATTGCTGCAGAGAAACACAAGTACTGTTTGACAAAGGTGGGGCCCAAGAAGAAGAAGAGTGCATTTACCACTGTGCTAAGCGACCATGAGAGCATCGGCACCGACCACACCTTTGGGAGTGATGTAAATAGAGTAGCAGTAGACACTCGAAAAAAACGTAAGACCAATGCGGCGATGGCAGACCAGTCATCCCTCTCAAACAAGAGGGCTGTATCTTCAACAAGGCCGGCATCAACCACGCCTTTGGAGTGATGTAAATGCAGTAAAAGCTGATACTCGGAAAAAGCATAATACTCATGCAGCGATGGCAGGCCAGTCATCCCGCTCAATCAAGAAGGCTGTATCTCCAACAAAGGCCGGCAGCGACAAGAATATTGCTGCCAATCAATTTGCAGTCGTCGATGTTGTTAATCCACTTGCATTAGATGCCTCACTGACAAAAAACAAGAGCAATTTAGGTCGTGGTGTTGCAAAAAAACGTAAGTACCCCCCAGCAAAGAAGGCGAGTAAGAACGTCAATGGCCAACAAATGATGGTTGATGTATACCCGGTTGCGATAGATAGTTTACAGAAACACATAAAATTAATTCAGTAAATGGTAAGCAACCTTCTCGTGTTCAGAAGGAAATATTGAACATGATCAATTCAGAGCAGCTTGAGGTTGCAGGCGCAATAAATCTGTTGTCGTTGATTATGCCCACATCACAACTTCAAAGGAAGATGACCGACACCAATCCTAGCAGCCGCAGAGGCCCAATGCAGAATGAGACTGCAAGTGCATCTGATAATACAGGCTCCCGTAAGTTTATTGGCAAGCAGTTGGTGAAGAATGTTGGTGGTGTGCCATGCCATGGAGAGATTGTTGGATTCAGGAGATGTTATAAGGTTAGTAATTACTTTCTACGTTTCTAAAAGTGACGCAAAATGGTTTTCTTCGTATTTCTTATTTATTTATTTTTATTTTTTAGAAAAAAAAAAAATCTTATTTAAAAATTTAATAATAATTTTTTATTATTTTTTTTTAAAAAAAAAAGGTTTGGTATCAACAGATATTTCCTATCCTTGTGGTGGCCGTTCTCGTGCTACCGATGACACAAGCTTATCTTTGGTTCTTGCTCACACCATAATCATACCATCCTTCATAATAATTTTTTTGGAGAACTTGAAATTAGGCTACATTTGGTTGCACCATTGAATTAAATTGGAGTTTTGCTAGGAGCACAAGCATGCGCAATAAAGCTCATCTACACCACATTTGTGCCAGAATGGCACATAGGTACAAGGTCCCATCAGGTTGGTCTGACCTTGTACATCTTTTCCTGAAAATAAAATCTAGTGCGCTCAGCATGTGGGACCCCAATATTGGAAACATGAACATTGGTTTGAAAACTCCAGCCAAGTTTTTCAGAGCCATACAATTGTTTTGCTAACTGTGGCTTACCTGTGGATCAACCTGATTCTTGGGTTAGGGTATCAATATCTAGTAGCTCCATTCTGATGGATGGATTTGATCTCGGACTATGATATGCAATTCTGGCACATGTTTGGTGTGGACATTAGCTTTATTGCACATGCATATGTGCTTCACAAAGCTCATAAAATTGATTTAACATGTTGAATAGAGTAGGAAATGATGGAATTGTAGTTACCATAGTATTAATATTGAGGGGTTGTGCTGCAACTCACGATTATATTACTCACGGGTTGGATTCAAAAGGTATATAGCTGCAATTACTTAGAGGCCTACTGCCCATGTCGCAACGAAGGTAGTTTACAATTTGGTCATTTCCTTTCCATCATGCATTCACGTGAGATCCGATCTCTCAATGACATGGCTTACATATCTTCAGGGCTAAAATCAGGCAGTTTCACCCAGGTGCACCACAGTTTACAGATGGCTGAAACTATTTTTAGCCACCCATTTATTTTCTACACTGGCCCACCTAAGAGTGAAATTGCTTGAATTTTAAGCTGAAGATCTAGACTATGTGATCCATCTGATGGAAACCTTGGATCTTGCACATGTACTTCAGTATAAGTTCATAGTACTGCACACTTTGCTACAGGCACTCACAATGCTTTGGGAGAATTGTTCCTTTCGTCATTTATTGTATGAGATTCATGAAAGCCTATCTGGTTTTCAGGTTCGCTATGAAAACGGCACCACGGAAAATCTTATTTGGAGCGAGGTGGAGCCATTCCTGACCAATCGTCGGTAGATATTTACATCTTTTTTTTCTTTCTTTTTATTCATATCTGAACTGGTTTGTATAAATAGTAAACATGTTGCTGATCTGGGCCGATTGATATTTTACTCAGTACTCTTTTTTTTTGTAGTTCAAAAAATTACCTAGTAAAAGAATCTCAGCCGTTAGGCTCAGTGGTAGACAACCTGCATTTCACTGTTGAGGGTCCACCTAATGAGCAGATTGGCCTGAATTGTGGGCCAGGGCATCTTTTCTTTGGTCCCCACTTGATGAATTGTCTGGATCTTGCATGTGTGCTGCATTGAAACTGGTTGATGGATAGTCTGCTTGTGGAAATACTTGAGGCAATGGTCATGATGGGCCTCACTATCTGAACAGTTTGGATTATCGACTGATAGCGCCTATATGGATATTGACAGTAGAGAAACTGATGCTTGTGTTGGTCTGTCTCAAAGCCTCTTGAGTCTTCAGTAGCTAGGCCTTTCACTCCATTCTTGGGTTTCTTATTCTTATAAGTGGGGCCCATAAAAAATCTCCTTTAGTTGCTTCTTTTAAGTTGAACGTGGATGGTTGTGGTATTTCTCTGCATACATTTTATCTGTGGGATACATATCTGAATGTGAAGATTGTACTTTTTGAGAATGTTTTTTGGGGCATGGTCCATTCACCAATGCACCAGATTGCGGAAACACGTTCCCTTCTTCCAAGATCGAAAACCCATGTGTATGCAGAGATGGGTTGTGGATCAGATAATTCCTCTGAATACCTGTTATTTTCTCTCAGGAGATAATGCACGGCCCAAAGTTCATATACCATTGTTATTTGAGTTTGTGTAACGTTGGGGTTTTCGGTTGTACATGTGAGTTCTTTAGTTACTCTTGATCCAATCCATTGATATTGTGGACCCACTGGGGATGGCCCATGTAGCAAAAATCTCCTCACGAGAGGCAATTAAGTAGGGCTGTCAATGGGTCGAGCTTAGGCCTAGAAAATCAAAACTTTTGATTAGCCCGGCTCGCAGACCTGGCACCGGGCCAATCAAGGGGTACCGGTATCATGCGGCCAGCTCTTTGATAGCCCTACCATTAAGAAAGAAAATACAGCAGCCCATTTTCCAGGCAGGATATTCAGTCTGTGGGAGTTTTGGCACATGAGCCATCTCCAATGAGGCTAGTCAAGTCATGACCGGCCTGAGTCAGGTGAATTGACTCTGACTCACCCTAGTGAACCATTTGGGTGACCTTTTTTTTTTTTTTTTTTTTTTTTTTTTTTTTTTTTTTTAAGGCGGATGATTGCCACGATTCCATTAATCACAGCAAATGTACAATATTTCGGGTGCAGCCCAAACAGAAGGGCCAACCACACCTATCGTGTAATAAAACCTCAAAAGAACCTAAAGAAGAACCTGAGATCAGCAAGCAACGGGACCACTACCCCTAGTTGCATCCTCCACGCCCCAGACAATCTGCCTCCCTGAAGACAACAACTACAAGGGAGCAGCTCTAATAGATCCGAGGCCAACTCTATCCAGAAATAAAAAACCACGAACCTAGGGAGGGAGGTCCCTGATATTCTCAACAATAGTAGTAGCCTGGGCCTGGCTGCCATCCCTAGCCATTCCGTCAGCCGGGCCATTCCCTTCTCTAGGGATTACCGAAAAATGTAGGGATGCGATCTGCTCCAGCCTCTTAATTCTACTGACCCACGGGCGCCATTGCCAAGGGATGATAGAAGTCGAGGTTAAGAGGCCCACCGCCACCGTAGAGTCGGACTCAACAACAATCTTCTTTAACCGATGCTCCAGGCATAGAATAATGCCATCATAAATTGCTCTCACTTCCGCCCTATTGTTTGTACCCACTCCATAGGTAGCAGAGAAAGCAAAAATCAGATTTCCATCCTCATTTCTGCAGACTCCCCCACCCCCTGAACGACCTGGATTACCACAGGCTGATCCGTCTACATTTGACTTGTGGTTTTGAACGAGATCATGGCTAGCTGAGTTTGAACCACTTGGACGAGTGGCTGAACCACTTGGACGAGTGGCAACCGACTTGTTGCTTTAGATGTGCTGGGTCTGGTTGGGTGTGGGCTTCGTGAAGAGGTCGGATCAGACTCGGGGAAAGAAATCTTGGCCCTTTTAACAAATGGGTTGGGCTGGGGTCAGCAAATCCGTTGTCAACCCTAACGGGCCTACCCAAAACCCTATGTACGCTGTATAGCCTCGTTTCGGGTATGAATGTGTATTCTCTTACCATCTTCAGCGACCTGAGTCTTCCATTTTTTAGTATCACCTGAAATCGTCAGCTGCTTTTGTCTCCGCTGGCGAAGGAGCGTCTCTTTCTCTACTATCGTAATGGTTCCACTAGTTTTTCTCTGAGATGAGTGTCGTCCACCAGTCTATCATGCATGTTTGCCAGTCTGGACTAGAGCGGGGCATCGAGTCGGATCGAGGGCCTGGATCAGAAGTACTCGAGTCGAATCGAGGGCCTGGATCGGAAGTACGTATGCGTGTATGATTGCACGAGGCATGCCAAAGTCTACTTGACTCAAAGGTATTGATTGAATGGGTTGATACCCCTGCAATAAGATGGACAGATTGGAGACTGGATCGAAACCCAGAGTCATCTCGATCACCGATTGATTTAGAAGTACATGTCATCCTCATGTGATTTGAGCAAGGGAAGGGGTTAACCATTCGAATGAGTTCTTTTTACATTGTACCAACGAGTACGGAACTGGTCGATTTAAGGACTTTTATTTCACCTGTGCTTTAACGTGGTATTTCTCAATTAAAGTAAAAGATTCATGCATAACAGAGTAAGTACTAGCATAAACACGATCGATTTCTATTAATGTATTGGCCCTATTACAATCGTCATGCCTAGCACTCAATATTAAAACGAAAAGAAAAGAAAGATAAATAACTGACACAATTATCAGAATAGGCGATCAAGGCGAATGGTCAGCAAGATATGACCAGGGTATGAACAATTGAATCGGAACTTAGATGGACATTGAAATCTGACAACTTAAGGTTGCAGATATCTAATCTACTTCTAAACATACTGCAGCAAGAGCCGCTAGCTAGTAGCGAACTAAGTGAGGAAAAGAAAAATAAACATGAAAGTAAAGTAGACATGTAGATAAATGTATTTGGCGTAGGGCCTCGAGCTCTGTTGTTCCTTTTATAACTTTGTCGGGGAGGTTGAAGCCCATTGTTGGGCTTCGGAACCTTCTGGATTCTTCGTATGGGCTTTTCACAGGCATCCCATCTCTTCCTTCATGGACTAGAGGCTCTTAACCAAGAAAAACTCTGAAACATTAATAGCGGCTGGATCTCAAGTTCCCACTCTTACACATAGATGCACCCCTATAAGACTCTCGGTTTGATCAAGGGAGCATCTTTCACGTTTACTGTGGTGATCTAATGCAAATCACTCGGTCCTCAATAGGAGTGGGATTTAGCACCCAATATTGATCTGTTATCAGACTAGGTGGATCTAGTTCCCCCATTCTCTTTATCCCGGTGGGATCATGGGTACGAATGTCACGCCCCAAACTCGGAAACCGGGCTCCCAAAATTCTCGATCGCTGAATCCGGTGCCGACATCCTTCGTAGTACCTCATTCTCGGCTTCCAGCGCCCATACGTCATATTCCAATCCTGGGATCCTATAAGGAGGATTTTCCAAGGTACATTTATCTCGTAAAAAGCATAACCACAAGTTTACCCAAATAACAAAGGCAACATCATCATCATTTATCCACTAATATAAACAGTTGAATACATTGCTGAAAGGGAAATACATTTATCGATAATCAAAGCTGCAGAAGACAGCTGCACGCCCCAAGATCGACGCTGCTGCGACCTAACACCACATGCACGCATCTATCGTGCATAAGCTTATAGAAAGCTTAGAGGGTGGTGTAAGTGTGTGCGCAAGGTAAGTGTCAAATATGCAATATCAGAGCAATGCGGAAACATGTCGGTTAGTCCATAATTATCATCAACCTTGTCCAGGCTATGCGATACAAAATATAATAAGCCAATATCATATACTGAGGAAACAATGTACATCAATTATGCAATGCGGAGTCAGAGTAAACCAAATATCATATACTGAGGATGTAATGCAATATGCAAATCCTGACGGGTCCACGAATATCGTCAACCTCATCTAGGCCATATAAATGCAGAAACATAGCAACCCAAAATACTATATGCCGCGGATGTAATGCAATATGCGGTGCGAATAAAATAACCAAGCTGGAGTGTGAAGTCGGGATGATAGTACATAGTATCGCAGGTTATGGGGTTCATCACAAGGGACTTCTATCCAAATCAGTCTCATACCTAAATTTGGATAGCCAGACTCAATGTGGTAAACTTCTGATCTCAGGTTAGTCGCGCACCCCAACCGAAATTCTTACCACTGCGAAGGTACACAACAATTAGTTGCACACCACCAGCCCGAGTAGATAGTAAATGAATGAATCAATCAAATGCTGAGTACGCAACTGCTGCTCAGTAAGTCCACATATCAGTATCGTACATCTCTGAGATCATCATCAGGGTCTAGTACACTCCAAGCTAGCTACCTCCCCTACCGGCCGCGCAGCCTAGTGAGTGAATTATAGCTCCCTCACTAGGGCGGATAAGGCCACACCCCCTCCCAACCGACCACGACACAGTGGGAAGCGCGGCCTCCTGGTATTCGGCACTCGGCGCTCATGTCTTCCACTTGGTCTAGACGTTGGAGCATCCCATGGCCACGGGAGTTTAGGGACTTTCACCCATAGACATCCAAAGTGCCCATATGCTCAAACCAAACATTTTTGGTGTCCCATCTGGCCATCCACGATATGCCTGTAGAAGCCGCAGCCCTGATGTCGCTAGGGCGCCAAATGATCATGTCACAAAATCCGAGACGCGTGAGCCATACCATCCAGTCATGCATGCATCATACCTGCGCGTACAGCGCACTCATGTGGGGCAACTCCGTCTCTCGGGAGTCCCATAAACAATCAGCCCAATGGCACATGCTATGTTCAATCACTCCTCATAACAAGCATGCGAATGATGCGTATGGGCATGTATCATGAAGTATACTAAGCATGATTATAATCACATCCATCATGGTAGGCTTGTATAAGGCGGCCCATGGCCCGTAATAATGAACGAGTGGCGTGCACACAATCACATACACATTGTGGGTTTCACACATCACAATTGGGCCTCACACATAGAAGGGGCTTCACACAATCACAATAGGCCTCATATAATCGCAATGGGCCTCATATAATCATAATGGGCCTCATACAATCACGATGAGCTCACATAGTCACAATGGGCCTCATACAATCACAATGTTATGCTAACACATACTCAGTGTGTATACCAATCATAGTCGGTTCATAGAAGGACAGCAGATCTAAGCCATAACATGAGAATCGGTCCTCAACAGTGGATATACCAAACCCGATACCACCGATCTTTCCATCTACGGTGACGATGTTCTCTCCTCATATCAAGGATGGGCCTAAATGGCCTACTCCTATAAAAAATGGGCCTAAGAACAAAGAGTGGGCTTCCTTACCCGTTCCATCACATAGCAATCTGGGCTTCCTAAGGGCCCAATAAGCACAAGGTGGACCACATTCCCTATTGAAGGTTCGGTATGAACACAAGATGGGCTCCAAGGCTTAGGTGGTCCTACAGGGTATGGTGCAAAGCATCATTATCAAATGGGGGCCCAACGGATTGGGATAGCCTAATCAAGGGAAAGATGGGTAATATAATCATCAATGGGGGCCCAACAGTTTGGGTTTGCCCATTAAGGGGAGATGAGAATGGGCCTAACAACGGGCCTTAGGGAGAGTTATAATGTGGACATTTAACCATCATTGCTCATACAACGTGGACATTAAACTATCATTGCTCCCAAGACAAAGCCCGTTTAATATTAACCAGGAACATGGATGGGCATCATAAACATCATTACATACATCCTGGTGGAATTGCACATCAAAATGGGCCTCATATACATCACCTTGGGCCTCACACAAGGGCTTTATATACATCGCATTGGGCCTCACTCATAGGCCTCATATAGATCACATTGGGCCTCATACTTGGGTCTCAAATACATCCCAATGGGCCACATCACATGGGCCTCACTCATGGACACTTATACATCATAATGGGCCACATCCCATGGGCCTCATGTACATCACAATGGGCCTCATATACATCAAGTGGGCCACATCACATGAGCCGCACCAATGGGCCTCATATACATCAAGTACGCCGCATCACATGGGCCGCACCAATGGGCCTCATATACATCAAGTGGGCAACACCAATGGGCCTCATATACATCAAGTGGGCTGCATCACATGGGTCGCACCAATGGGCCTCACATACATCAAGTGGGCAACACCAATGGGCCTCATATATATCAAGTGGGCCGCATCACATGGGTCACACCAATGGGCCCATATACATCAAGTGGGCCGCATCACATGGGTCGCACCAATGGGCCAACCGACCTAGCCGGTCCATCTACACCATTCATCTATTTTAGAGATCATTTTAGAGCATTTTCCAAAAATGAATCATATCACAAGATCATCTGGACCATACCACAAATAGCAGCGGAGATGGTGATCGAAAGATCATCTGGACCACACCATAAATAGCAACGGAGATAATGATTTCGACTGATTGAAATCCACCGGGCCCACCATAACATTTATTTTCCATCCATTCTATTCATAAGGTCACAAAGACCTGAATTAAGAGGAAAAACCAATTTCATATTGGTCCAAAACTTCTAAGATCCCCAACTGGATTTCAATGGTAGATATTCAATCCCTCACTGGTCTTTACAGTGTGATCCACTTGATAGGCGGTTTGGATATAACACATACATCATACGGGACCCACAGGGCTTGCAGACGTCAATACAGCAGCTATGCTACTCGTGGGTCCCCCAACAAATGGAAAAATAAATAAAACTCATACATCACGTGTGGTCCATACAAATGGACAGTGGATACAACACATGTATCAGTGGGACCCACCGAACTTACTGACGTCCATACAGATCAACGGTTGGAAGAACACATACATCATGGGGGTCCACGTGTTTGGACAGTTGAGATAAAACACATATACCAATGTAGGCCCCACCGTCCAACAGCTGCTAGACGGTGCTAGATAGGACCCATACATCAGGTGGATTTCCACCGTCCAAATAGTGGACAGTGTGGATGAAATACTTATATCACGTAGGCTCACAGAACTTGATGACGTCACTACAGGTCCCACCTGTCAGCAGCTAATCTGGTGGGTCCCACATGATCTGAACGTCAGGATTATGACACGTGGGACCCATGGAAGGTGTGGATAGAACACATATACCATGGTGCTGAAATGGCGGTGAAATCCGCACTAGTTGAAAAAGGAATATGCCAATATGTCCTAGAGGGGGGTGAATAGGATTTTTTTAAAGTTTTAAGGTGTATTTAAAATCCTATCCCTCTAATCCTAACCCTAAGCATATATTAGGATTACTCAAGAGCAACTCTACTGGCTTCCAAGCCCTGTAGAGGATCCATTCACAAACTATGAAAGATGATATAATATGCAAACTAGTTCATGATGGATGTGACTGTGTGTATAAGGTGTGATCTCAGATATTCAGATATGGAAATAGTAAAGTAAATTACACAAGCAGAAGAATAGCAATCTCAAACACAGTCATTTTTGTAGTGGTTTGACTACTTGTCTACTCCACTCCCGGTAACCGCACTCAACCCTTGAGTGTACCGGATTTCACTAAGAAGGTTTCACAGCGGTTCACCTCAAACCTAAGGCTTTAAATCAGGTTCACCTTCAACCTTTACAACCTACACTGAGGCTGACTGTTTATGCTCTCACGAGCAAGGGTCAACACAACGCACCCACTTTTAAGCACACTGGCTAAGGATCTTCCATAAGACCCTACCAGAGGTTTCTACACGGTTCACCTCAAACCCGAGGTTTCATAGCGGTTGACCTCAAACCTAAGGTTTTGTTGGTTCACCTTCAACTAGATGTTTATGCTCTCCACAAAGCAGGGGTCCACACAACGCATCCACCACGTACACTCCCGTCGGAGGCCTCCTTGAGGACTTCAAAGGGTGAGAACCACTTAAGATCCAATCCTACAAAGGATTGATCACAAGTGTCCTCTTGGACTCTAGATACTTACAAATAAGTTGATGAGTCCCGATAAGCACAATGTCGAAGATCTCTTCCTCCTTGTTGACGAAGAGTCTTCTGCTCCCTTGATCCGCACACAAAATGATATACTAATACTCGGCTTCGGGTTGGGTCAAGGTTATGATGGAATCCTACTCTCTAAAGGTTTTCCTATAAGAAGGATAGAGTAGTTCCATCATCTAGGAATTCAAGGCATCCCAGCTTAATGATTTGCCATTAAGGTAGTAGATGGAGGATCCTTGAATGCGAAAGTTCATTCCCCAATCCACTCTATTGAATATCAATGGTAAGGGTGGATTGGAGGATGAACTTCCCTGGGAGAAAGAGCTTTGGGTATATGATCTAAGGTTAAACACTCAAAAGCTCTCTCTTCTTTCTCTCCCAGTAACAATAGACAAGTCCTCTATATATAGGCAAAAGGTTCCAACGGATATAAAACGGTCACATTTATGACTGAGTTCGATATCATCGAGCAGGTTCGATATCATCGAACGTATACTCTCGATAGCATCAAAGGTCTGCTCGATGACTCAAACTCAAAGTCATGCGTTTTTAAAACCTTTAGCCAGCTGGTCGATGAATCGAAACAATTTTCAATGTCATCGGATTTCGAACTCCAATTCCATCGATGATAGGTTCGATGCATCAACACTTGAAAAATGAGAGAGACTTGACTAGAAATATTTCAGGTTTTTAAGATATGATCGAAGGTCAGCCGATGTCATTGGAATTTGCATATCAATGATATTGAAGGCAATGTCAATGCATCGATAAATCCTATAGATTTACCAGTAAGCTCGCTGGACAGTTTGTGTCCAGTTTCAATGCAATCGACTCGGCCTTGATATCATCGACATATGAATATCGATTTTCTCGAATGGCCCCCGATCAAAGTAAAATCCAACCTGAAATATTTGCTGGAAGAAATGCGGCCCTTGATCGATATCATCGATGGACTTCTTATCGATATTTGATTTTAGATCATATCGGAAAGAGCATCAATATATCAAAGGAATTTGAAATTTTCTTTAAAAAACAGGGGCGCCGAAAAACTACCTGTCGACTTCGATAGGCTCGAGATTTGAATATCGATGATATCGATATGTGTATCGATACATCGATAATTCGTCCAGATATGTTATGAGGTTGCTAGAAATATTTAGTCCTCTTTTCACTACCAGAAAAATGGGTTAATCCGTAGCCATAGACCTATAGTTACGGATTAATTCCGTAGCACGACCGTCGTCGTAGGTGCCGAAACAATAGGTTCCAAACCTATGGCTACGGATTACGTCTGTAGCCATAGCTTAAAATAGCTATGGATATAATCCGTAGCAAATACTTCTATAGCCAAAAGAACCTACAACTACGGATATTATTGGTAGCTAAAAGAGCCTACAGATACGGTTGTTAGATTACTAGTTACAGCTAATATCCGTGGCTGTTTCCTACATTAAAAAAATATTATAATCATTCATTCATTCATTCAATTACCACCTGCATAATATTCATTCATTCATTCAATTACAATCATTCAATCGATTACAATCATTCATTCATTCAATTACAATCATTCAGTCGATTGATTACAATCATTCATTCAATAGTAAATTAATTACAATCCTTCATTCAATCAAAAGAAAGTGGGCATAGAGTGTCTTGGTAACCATGGAATCCACACCGATAATAGACAGAGGTCAGAGTTTGATCAGAAGACGACTGCTTGTGACATTTTGGGGTTAGCATGACATTGAAGTCCACATCATCAGTCAAGGCTTGATGTAGGGCATGTGGTGTTAACCATGTAATCTTTTGGCCTTCAACCCTTAGCCTGCACAATTGAACAATATGAGCATAATAAATAGGATGGGCATAAATAAAACTGAAATTAAAGCATATCTTAAAACTTAAAAGCACATTTAACATTCAAACATATATTCAAAGCACATTTGACATAATTTCTAAACAGCATAAATATTCCAAGAGCTCAAGAAGTCTAAGATATTTATATATTGTTCCCATTAGGTGGAACCAAGAAATTCAACCCAAACATAATACATGATAATTAGACAAGAAGAGTTTGACAGTTTTATGCACTACCTTATGATTTATTTTTATTTTTTTAATTTTTATTTTGGGAACCAACTCCAGATGACCTTGGAATTTTCAGGCTTAGAGGATATGGTGGGTTTGTTCATAGTTCTCTCATATTCATGTGAGTTTGTTTGGAAGATATTGTGATGAAAATAAGAAACCTATTAAAGAGATGATATTGGAAGCACACCCTTTGAAGGTGTTTTTGTTCTTGCATTTATCAGTATATATGTTGACACACACAAGAAGATGACAATGACAGAACTAAAATACAACAGAAGCAACAATCCTAGTGTACATCTAGAATATTAGTAAATACAACGAGGGCCAATATAACGTGTTGCTGGATCCTTGAATGCATCAGTTGTACTCATGTGTATTGGACTTCTCTCCTTATCACCTATGATGAGTTTACGGTGCTTGCTTAGTGATCCTCACAAGGCAACTGGGTGGATTGCAAAGGGTGAGTCCCACAATGTTGTGAGTTGGGATAGTTAGGTACGAATATGTTTTTCACAGAATTATTGACAAAGGGTGAGTCCCACAAAACTATTGACATAATTTTTCTGCGGGCTTTTAATCCTGGAAGAACTGCCCCCACCATGTGGATCACATGATGCATAAATCAGGCCACTAAAATAAACCAACGTTGACTCATTTGAGACCAAGGATATTCTCAAAGTAACATAATTCAGAAAATCATGGCACTCCTGTTCAAAACCAATTGCAGGTCCACTTGCATCAGCAACAACATCAACCATCCAAACATCTTAGGGCATGTTTGGCAGACACCTAAATTTGAATTCACTTCATTTTAGTTAATCATAATTATGTTTTAATTAAAATGAGATGAACTCATATTTAGGTGTCTACCAAACAGGCCCTGTGATTTTCCCTTCACAACACATGATGTACATATATTCTACATTACAATTTTCTTCAATTCATGCTTCAACATCATTTGACTGGAATGGTTGGAATGAGTAGTACTAATTTTTGTCCCAAGAAAAGCAAATTTATCAAATAAAGCCTAACGCTGGCTCTATCATAAGAATAGGTTAAGGTTTAAGTATAGGAAATCGGGTTCAGGTTCGGGATTGGGTTTAAGTTTGGGTTTTCAAGTTTAGGTTTAGGTTAGGGAGTTGAGACTAGGATTAGGTGTAGGTTTAGGTTTAGGGATTTGAGAATACATTTATGATTTAGGTTTAGGTTTAGGTTATAGGTTATAGCTTTAGAGAATTGAGAATAGGTTAAGGTTTAGGTTTAGGAAATCGTGTTCGGGTTCGGGATCGGGTTTAGGTTTGGGTTTTCAAGTTTAGGTTTAGGTTTAGGTTAGGGAGTTGAGATTAGGATTAGGTATAGGTTTATATTTAGGGATTTGAGAATACATTTAGGATTTAGGTTTAGGTTTAGGTTTAGGGAATTGAGAATATATCAAGGTTTAGGTATAGGAAATCGGGTTCGGGTTCGGGATTGGGTTTAAGTTTAGGTTTTCAAGTTTAGGTTTAGGTTTAGGTTAGGGAGTTGAGATTAGGATTAGGTGTAGGTTTAGGTTTAGGGATTTGAGAATACATTTAGGATTTAGGTTTACGTTTAGGTTATAGGTTATAGCTTTAGGAAATTGAGAATAGGTTAAGGTTTAAGTTTAGGAAATCGTGTTCGGGTTGGAGATCGGGTTTAGTTTGGGTTTTCAAGTTTCGTTTTAGGTTTAGGTTAGGGAGTTGAGATTAGGATTAGGTCTAGGTTTAGGTTTAGGGACTTGAGAATACATTTAGGATTTAGGTTTAGGTTTAGGTTATAGGCTTAGGTTTAGGGAATTGAGAATTGGTTAAGGTTAAGTTATAGAAAATCGGGTTCGGGTTCGGGTTCGGGTTCGGGATTGGGTTTAAGTTTGGGTTTTCAAGTTTAGGGTTAGGTTTAGGTTAGGGAGTTGAGATTAGGATTAGGTGTAGGTTTAGGTTTAGGGATTTGAGAATACATTTAGGATTTATGTTTAGGTTTAGGTTATAGGTTTGGTATAGGTTTATGTTATAGCTTTAGGGAATTGAGAATAGGTTAAGGTTTAGGTTTAAGAATTGTGTTCAGGTTCGGGATCGGGTTTAGGTTTAAGGATTTGAGAATACATTTAGGTTTTAGGTTTAGGTTCAGGTTTCAGGCTTAGGTTAAGGTTATAGGTTTAGGTTATTGGTTTAGGTTAGGTTTAGGTTTAGGTTATAGGTTTAGGTTTAGGGAATTGAGAATAGGTTAAGGTTTAGGTATAGGAATTGGGTTCGGGTTCGGGATTGGGTTTAAGATTAGGTTTTCAAGTTTAGGTTTAGGTTTAGGTTAGAGAGTTGAGATTAGGATTAGGTTTAGGTTTTAGGTTTAGGGATTTGAGAATACATTTAGGATTTAGGTTTAAGTTTAGGTTTATAGGTTTAGGTTAGGTTTTAGGTTTAGGTTTAGGTTATTGCTTTAGGGAATTGAGAATAGGTTAAGGTTTAGGTTTAGGAAATCGTGTTCGGGTTCGGGATCGGGTTTAAGTTTGGGTTTTTTCAGTTAGGTTTAGTTTAGGTTAAGGAGTTGAGATTAGGATTAGGTGTAGGTTTAGGTTTAAGGATTTGAGAATACATTTAGTTTAGGTTTAGGTTCAGGTTTCAGGTTTAGGTTAAGGTTTATAGGTTTAGGTTAGGTTTAGTTTTAGGTTATAGGTTTAGGTTTAGGGAATTGAGAATAGGTTAAGGTTTAGGTATAGGAAATCGGGTTCGGGTTCGGTTCGGGATCGGGTTTAAGTTTGGGTTTTCATTTGTTTAGGTTTAGGTTTAGGTAGTTAGGTTTGGGGTTAGGTTTGTAGGTTAAGGTTTTGGGAATTAGAAATAGGTTAAGGTTTAGGTTGAGGAACCGGGTTCGGGTTCAGGATCGGGTTTAAGTTTGGGTTTTCAAGTCTAGGTTTAGGTTAGGTTAGGGCGTTAGGTTTAGGTTAGGCTGTGTTAAGGTTTAGGTTCAGAAATCGGGTTCGGGTTCAGGTTCGGGATCGGGATCGGGTTTAAGTTTGGGTTTTCAAGTTTAGGTTAGTAGTTAGGTTTAGGTTAGGTTGTAGGTTAAGGTTTAGGGAATTGAGAAAAGGTTAAGGTTTAGGTATAGGTAATCGGGTTCGGGTTTGGGATTAGGTTTAAGATTAGGTTTCAAGTTTAGGTTTAGGTTTAGGTTAGGGAGTTGAGATTAGGATTAGGTTTAGGTTTAGGTTTAGGGATTTGAGAATACATTTAGGATTTAGGTTTAAGTTTAGGTTATAGGTTTAGGTTTAGGTTATTGCTTTAGGGAATTGAGAATAGGTTAAGGTTTAGGTTTAGGAAATCGTGTTCGGGTTCGGGATCGGGTTTAGGTTTGGGTTTTCAGGTTTAGGTTAAGGAGTTGAGATTAGGATTAGGTGTAGGTTTAGGTTTAAGGATTTGAGAATACATTTAGGTTTTAGGTTTAGGTTCAGGTTTCAGGTTTAGGTTAAGGTTATAGGTTTAGGTTATGTTTTGGTTTAGGTTATAGGTTTAGGTTTAGGGAATTGAGAATAGGTTAAGGTTTAGGTATAGGAAATCGGGTTCGGGTTCGGGTTCGGGATCGGGTTTAAGTTTGGGTTTTCAAGTTTAGGTTTAGGTTTAGGTTAGGTAGTTAGGTTTGGGTTAGGTTGTAGGTTAAGGTTTAGGGAATTGAGAATAGGTTAAGGTTTAGGTTGAGGAAACCGGGTTCGGGTTCAGGATCGGGTTTAAGTTTGGGTTTTCAAGTTTAGGTTTAGGTTTAGGTTAGGGCGTTAGGTTTAGGTTAGGTTGTAGGTTAAGGTTTAGGTTCAGGAAATCGGGTTTGGGTTCGGGATCGGGTTTAAGTTTGGGTTTTCAAGTTTAGGTTTAGGTTTAGGTTTAGGTTAGGGAGTTAGGTTTAGGTTAGGTTGTAGGTTAAGGTTTAGGGAATTTAGAATAGGTTAAGGTTTAGGTTGAGGAAACCGGGTTCGGGTTCAGGATCGGGTTTAAGTTTGGGTTTTCAAGTTTAGGTTTAGGTTTAGGTTAGGTTGTAGGTTAAGGTTTAGGGAATTGAGAATAGGTTAAGGTTTAGGTTCAGGAAATCGGCTTCGGGTTCGAGATCGGATTTAAGTTTGGGTTTTTGAAGTTTAGGTTTAGGTTTAGGTTAGGTAGTTAGGTTTAGGTTAGGTTTTAGGTTAAGGTTTAGGGAATTGAGAATAGGTTTAGGTTGAGGAAATTGGGTTCAAGTTCGGGATCGGGTTTAAGTTTGGGTTTTCAAGTTTAGGTTTAGGTTTAGGTTAGGGAGTTAGGTTTAGGTTAGGTTGTAGGTTAAGGTTTAGGGAATTAAGAATAGGTTAAGGTTTAGGTTGAGGAAACCCGGTTCGGGTTTAGGTTAAGGGTGTGGTCCCTGCAAATACAGATATAAACATGGTCACCAGCGCAAATGGCCAGGCCCTTCTAATGTTGTCCATAGGAAATTGACAGCTTCATCATGGTCATAACAGCGGTTCCCACCTTCCAGGGACCCCCGCTCTTCCGGACAGCTCTGACGCACATCCAGGTCTGCTCCATTAATTTCGAGTAAATACATAAACACATGCATGATGATCCATCCATCCATGATCTAACAATCCATCCATCCTGGAATGCATCCATGATCTAACAATCCATCCATCCTAGAATGAATCCATCATAGTTTAGAAAATTTCCCCTGTTTTCCCAAATTTTCCATTTCGATCTTTTTTTGCCCAAATCCATGTCAATGCATGAGAATCATACATAAACATGGATTTTAAGCAAAATTTATAAGGGAAATTACAACATAGATATCATGCACACGATATTACATAATGAATTGTTTGATGAATTACACATGTGCATTCTTGACAAGAGACGTACCAAATGCTTGAATCTGAAATATGCAGCTCCAATCCTCCCACATGCAACATCCACCTGAAAGAATGCGCATAACGTCATGTATGCTGAGTAATCAATAGGAATCACGAATGCACAGTAAAACTATAAAACCAAAGATACTCACTGCATTTCAGGATCTCCTCCATAGTTGACGATCTCATTCTAAAGCCCTTCTCCCTCCTCTTTATCCGGGCTTGGGACCGGCAATGCAAAGAGTTGTATTGGCGGAGTTAAAAAAGGGCTTAGGCTCCATTTGGTTTTCAAAAAAAATTTTCATAAATACTAATGTGATGACCAAATGGAGCTTAAGACTATAAATACATTCAATATAGAATACAAAATTCATTCAATATTTAAAAAAAAAAAAGAAAAAAAAAAAAAGAAAAAACAAGTGCCAAATTAGTTCAAAATTAGTTCAAAATGCACACTACACTTTCCCGTTGAACTATGTACAAAATTCACTTCAGGTAAGAGCTAACCATATAAATGATACAAAGTCAACTTGTTCCCGGGACCACAAAAGCATGCAAGGAAAAGTCCAACAAGCACACTAACCAAACAAAGGCAACAAACATCTAACCGGTTTTCATGAAGAAACTGATTTGATTGTAATTAGCTAACCAAATATAGGGTCTTTATCCATGATCCAAACAATCTATTTGATTTATTTTATAAATGTAGGACATCAAAAAAATAAACATGATTTGTGATTTAACTGCAAAAATCGATACTTCAAAGTTAGAATCCAAA
Organism: Magnolia officinalis; assembly: GCA_021015155.1. NCBI lineage: Eukaryota > Viridiplantae > Streptophyta > Magnoliopsida > Magnoliales > Magnoliaceae > Magnolia > Magnolia officinalis. Next base: position 102,310,245 of record JAJHSJ010000001.1, read on the forward strand.
TGGGATTGGGACAAGTAATATGGTGAGCTAGAAATTTCTAAAATGCACAAAGAAAGAGACGTCTATCCTATTTTCCATAATCTGGGTTGGTGTGGTCTCATAGCTAACTAGATACTCAAGACCAGTACCATATGATATTTTCAATGTTTCCATGACTTGCATTAACAAAACTTTACAAATAAATGATGACAAATAGGTATACATGCAATGAGTTAAAGAGTAAGGCAGTGGAAGAAACTAGCAGCCATTCATCATGCTTTCTAATAACCTGGGTTGTTCATCATTAATGTAACCTGACAATGGAGGTTAAAGTCTTATGATAGTTCAACTTCTCCTAGAATTACCTTGACTATATCAGCAGTCTTAGAGCATGGAAAAAAGGAATACTTCTATAATCCTTCTAAAAGAGAATCTCCATCAGCAACGGCTGCAACATATTAAAGAACTTAACAGCCTCTTTTGTTCCCTTCTTGTCAAGAATAGAAGTAACAATCTCTGTGAATGATGACTGCAGTAAATCTGTAGTGAAATCAATCCTCACCATTTCACTTTTACTGATCAAATGCCTCTCCCCAAAGCAGTCAAAAAATGCAGGTAAAGTACTTTGTACTATTTGCAAAACAGTCCACAGAGGACCTATACGGTGAGCCTTAAGCAAAGCAGGTTCTGGTAAAACTGGTGAAACAACATAGCAAATAGTTTCTGTAAATGATCCATGTTGTACGGTGTGACCTTCTCTTCAAATGTGATCTTTTGGGCAATTTCTAATGGTAAACCAATTTCTAAAGGTAGATATGGTAGCTCAAATCATAACACAGAGACATGATACTTACTTTGCATGTATGAAGACAGGGGAAGCTAAAAACTCTTCGGCATGCTGCTGTCATTAATGGTTTCTGTTAGCCTGACCTGCCTGACCTTAAACAGCAAAAACAAAAGAAAAAATGGAAAAATGAAAAAAAAAAAAAAAAAAAAAAAAACAACAACAACAACAACAACAAAATTTTAAAAAGACAATAAATACATGCTTATATATAAACGAGTTACATACATGTCGTCATAAAAAACATGCTTATAATAATTGCAAGCATGAGCACAAGCAACCTAATCAGGATAAAGAGTAAACCACAATAAATTAAAAAAATAAAAGGCACAAAATGCCCAAAAATGTCCAAAGATGCCCGAATCAACTTTTCTTTCCTTACTCCTTCAAGCATGAGCACAAGAAAAACCTAATCATGTATCATTTACAATAAAAATAAAAAAGATAAAAAAATGATAAAAAAAAAAAAAAAAATCAGTGGAAAAAAGGGGGTTAAAACACAAATAACAGGAAAATCATCCAAATGGGCCCTAATAGAACACGCATCAAATATGATTGGGTTAATTAGGGCCCATTACATTGAAAATACAAAAAAGAAGAAGAAACCCAAAAAACAAAAAATGATTATTTATCTGCCTTGCATGTTTTTCCCAACTCCCAAAGTGATCCATTCAACTCAGTTCATCAAACACCCTTGAATTTTGTATTTGGATATGAAAATAGGCCTATAGATTTGGTCAAAACCACAGTATAATCTTCCTCCAAGCTCAAGGTGAAGAAAAAAGAATTTTTTTTCAAAAAGGAAAACAATAGGCCAATGATCTGGATTACTGAACCATGGGTCCCATTGTGGAATATAATGTTTGTCCTTGCACAACTACAAATGGGAATGTAAAATTTGTAAACAAGCAACACTACTCTAAAACAACATGAATGCATTAACATTAACATCTAACTACAAAAAAGATAAGTATTAAATAGGTGCATATAAAGAAAAAAAATATTCCAATAAATTCAAATTTTTGAACGTACCAACTGATCCAACCATATGTCGAAGAAGAGAGGCAACATGCACATGGAGAGAGGAAATGAACCTTTCCAACTATTTTTTACTGCAACTAAAAGGTAGAGAAATAGGAATAGATCCCGAAGATTTTATACAATGCCTTGTAAACAGCAAAGCTAAAATAGATTGACAAAAAAAAGAGTATAATAAAATTTCTAAAGACCCGCATACACGCATTCACTTTGCTACTACAAACACGTAAATAGTCTAAACTAGATTTTAATCAATTACTGTGCATGAGGAGTCATGCCATTTGCATTCCCAAAACGATGCCCGACAACAATGACCGGAATCCCATGGTTTCCTGCAGCAACAATGACCAAAATCCCATGGTTTCCTACAACAACAAAGGAGAAATGAACTTACATTAACACCTGCAAGTTTCGAGTTTTTCTTCATTTCCTCCCCAAACTTGTCCTTCCCAATGCAACCCATATAACTAGTTGCGCCAGGAATTTGTAGCATCCACTGCAAAACACATTAAAAACTCAACCTATTTGAACAATGAATTACCCAGAATAATCAGGAGCAAAATAAAAATAAAAATAGCAATCAGTAAATACATACCTGGGCAACCTTGATTGAATTCTGAGTAGCCCCTGGATATATCAAAATAGCATAAAACTGAAATGTTAGTCTGCGTAAATGGATATAAAAAAATGTATAAAGAAAGGTAATGACTTCAAAGAAAATGTCATGTGTACTATTTCTAAGTGCTTGCGAATCAAGCGTCATACGCAGCCAAAGTATCATAATTCTCCTTTTTCAAAAGAAAATGTCATTAGTAAATAATACATACAGACCCAATAAATGAAAATAGTAATCTGGTTTTACAAGATTGTTTCTACAGAACAAAACAGCAAAATAAAAAACAAAAAACAAAAACAAAGGAACTTGAAAGGTTGAATTAAATACTTACATCGGCACATGCTTTTCCTCTGCAAGAATGGCCTAGAAATTCAAAATTAGATACAAAAATTAGAAAAACTAAAGAAATTTAAAAAGATAGTCAAAGTCCATGTGAATGAGCACAAGTATGCACCTACATATGAATTCTAAAAATTATTGCATATCACAAAAAAAAAATTTAATAATAATAATAATAATAATAAATAATAATGAATCCTTGCATTTGGATATTCAACAAAATGGGTTAAAATGAATTCATTTGCCTAATTCATGGAAACCTTGCGTTTGGATATTCAACAAAATTGAATTGTAATAATTCAATTCAGTTCAATAAACTCAGATTTCTGAGAAGGATTTAATGGTTTTAAATCCATGGTTTTCTGGAAAAGGGTCCATTTCCTAGACATCAAATTCAACGGGAAAGTAAGATGGTTAATATTACTTTTCACAGTGCAAAGTTTCAGTTATGTCTCTTCTTTACCTTCCATTTTCTTCTTAACAAGAAAATCCATATTTACTAATATTCCCATTTTTCTAATTTTCAAAAGAATGAGTTCGGACTCCGAAAGCGTCGGCTCCCACACTTGTACTTTCAAAAGAATATTATTTCATGGCACAAGACAAAGAAAGAGGCAGATCCATAGCAGTAGTAGATCCCAACATTCACTAGTTTGCATTGGAACAAATAACCAACCAATTAAAAATCAGACACTTCCAACCAATTGAAAGAACAAAATTCTTGTCAATTACAAGAGATGAACTGATAATTTGAAGATATACCTTCCAACAGGAATGTTCGTTGGAACCTATGACCATGCATAAGCTTCCAATATGCAGAGATAAAATGTAAATCACAAATTCTAGCAACAAATTCTAGCTGGTTCTCAATGCAAATGTCTGAGTTAGCTATAAAGCATTCAAGTGTTAGTACATGTGCATGCCAAGAAACACCATTATTTTTGTTATTTCCTCTTCATTTAAATGACCATAAGCAATTCAATTCGCATATGTTATTTCCAAAGGCAATCCCAATGAGATTGCCTAGGGAAATTTAAGTTACTGTGGATCTCCATATTTGTTAGTTTTATATGCAGAAATGTCACTTGACAAGAATCAAGTAACAAGCTGCCCCTACCTCCATGATTCAAAAGTTTCAACTTTAGTACAAAAGTTCCAGAATCACAACGTCAACCTTACTCATTTCTTGCTTACATTGGCAATTTGGCATGTATGTTGTGAAGATCCTCTTCAATCATCTTCGATGAATCCTCTTGGCATTTTTCTCATACATCATATTTTAATGAACTTAGAACAAGAAATCTAAAAGAATCAAATGATAACCAAGCATACCCAAGAAAGGCTAGAAGAAGAGGTTTATTTTCTGTATAAAACATTAATATAGCCATCTTATTTCCCATATACATTGAGAAATTAAAATTTTGTCACAAGAGTAGTTCTCTGTTATTAAATGATATTTACACATCAGCTCTTTCGACATAATAGGATAGGTTGCCAACAAATAGGGGTTTTTAACCTAGAAGTCTGGGCACTAGGCATTGCAAGTGTTTTAGGCTCTATCAATTTAGTACATGGCCGTCAAGTTTTGTAATATATAGCTGAAAAAAAGTATCATAGCCACATAGTCAAGAAAATTACCGCCTTCTTTTCTGTCTTTGCCGTTGTTGCATCTGTCTTTTTCCATCACCACCCTGCAGGGCAACATAAACAGTTTGCATGAGGAAAGAGAAACAGTGCATGTGCCAGCCAGGACCCCTTGACTAGTGCCACAATGGGTATATAAATGCTGACAAGAAAGACATCAAGGAAGATTTCACTAAGGGGAGCGGTTTTACCTTTTTCCATGCTGCTTTTTCTATTCTTTCCAACAGTTTGGATTGGGTGGAACTCTAGAAAACAGTGGAGATGAAATCAACTTCCATAGATGTGATGTTTTCCTGTGATTGTAAAAGCAAAAATAGGTGTGGAAATCGATTTCCTTTTCACCATTTCCCAAAAATGAATGGAATTTTTTCCCAAAAGAAACCTGCTAAATTAGATTTCCATGGTTACAAGAGTATAAGAGCCTATCCTCTACATCCCTATCAATCCTCAATTCAAAGTAGACATACATTCTAGAAGATAAATAGAGTTACCTGACATTTCCTTCCACTGCAACCTCAGAACTCAAGCTTTGACAGACAAACTGCATTCCAAACCATGCTCGTGGATATCAATGAAAACTGCATTGAAAAAATCAACAGAAGTGATGGCTAGATATTAGAAGTGATCCATGGCTCCATCATCATGCAGTTATACACATGACTAGATTAGAGCTTACTTAAATAATGAAGATATATGCAGCAGTACAAAGGCCTACAATAAGTTCATAATGGCTGCATCTACAAATGTCAAATGGGACAACCACATTCTAAACTACTCTGTAACCATCGATCTCAGAGTTTGAGAGAAGCATATAAGAAATTTATCTTCTCTAAATACAATAGTGAAGAATGTCAGAAGAATATGGATACAGTGAAAAAATAACCTCAAAATACAATAGTGATGTTTTTAGTGGAAAATTTTGCCTTCAAGATATGGGCCTCTTTGTTATCAGATCAAGCAATCCATATACACCAAATAGCAAAAAGTCTCACAAATCAACTAGTTTAATCAGGTTTCAGTTCCCATCCAAATTATCCATTTGATGGGTCTCCTACTGTAGATGGACTATAATCCAAATATCCCCAAACTAGAATATCATAGCCATCAGCAATATATAGCATTTTTACACTTAAATGTGAGAGGAACTCCACTATCTCAACATCATCTTTCAAGACTTCTATGAAGCGCTTCCAATCAAAAGGGTCCTTAAAATCACTACAAGATTCTATTGAAACTACATTAAGCCCTGTTTTTTCAATTTTCTAGTCTACCAAAACCAATGAAAGATTCTCATGGTTGTTGTAGGCAAGAGTTCATAACTCGGATCTCTCCAAAAGGACTTGTGATCAAGAGAAGGAAGGACCAATGTTGCATTCATTATCTTTGCTATTGCAACCATATCTCATATCCGCACAATTAAATCCCAAATCTGTTGTAAGTGTAGATCTGCAAGCTAAATCTCGATAGTGCCATAATAACAAACACAAAACCATCAATTCAAAATATCTACTAAGCTAAATGAATGAACTAGAGCTAATACATGCAAATAAATCAGATCTGATCTGTGAAGCACAGAAAGCTACAAACCAGAGAAACAAAGACAATCATAGATCCAGAAAACATTTTTTAAAAAAATCCAATGGAATGAAATTGATATAGCTAGATCCAACGCTTTTAAGAAGCTTTCTAGCCAGATATATAAGTATTGACATATCCAGATCCGGATCTATGGCTTAAAAACACAGATCGGCAAAGAAAACAGCATAAAATGAGGAAATTCAAAGTAAAGGCAAAAATAAGAGCAAATCAAATATCCACCATTGAAAAGAACAAACTCAAAAACGGTAACCCAGTCGTTATAGCCCATCTCCGCTCCGAATATCAATCCGAAAACCCCCAAATTTGGAAACCCCTAAATCTAAAAACCTCCAAATTCAAAAACCCCCAAACTTGAAAACCCCTAAATCCAAAAAAAAAAACCTCCAAATTCGAAAACCCCCAAATATATCAACCTTTCGCTTTTGAATCAACGGCCTTAAGGGGAGCATTCTGCCATTACCATTGTTGCTACCTCCCAGCTGAGGAATAAACTAGAGTGGTTGCCCCTCCTTTGAGCCGCGAGCTAGAATGAGAAAACCCTAGGAAAGGGGTTCACGAAAACCCTAGGGAGAGGGAGATGCGTGGGCTGTTTGAGGGAGAGGGAAATGCATGCGCTGTTAGAGGGAGAGGGAGGGAGATGGAGGGAGATGGAGGAGATGGATGACAGATAGAAGAGACGGCAGAGATGCATTGGAGAGAGAGGGAGGAGAATGAGAGAGATGGAGCAGAGATAGGGAAGGGAGAGAGAGGGTTGGAAAATGAGCGAAGTGGGCGTGCGAGAATGAAAAACGCAGCGGTCGGGCGGGCGGGCTTCTTGTGTTTTTGTGCGCACGGCCGCCAAAGTGAGATGAACAGTCATGTTAGGGGCTCCGTGTGGCCCACTATGATGTATGTCATTTATCTATGCCTTCCATTCAATTCAAAGAATTATTTAGGAATTTATCCCAAAAAATGAGGCAAATAGAAGACTCACATGGACAACACTACAAATCAACAAAAGGCACTTAATCTCCATTGTTTCCAATGGTGTGGTCCACTTGAGCTTTAACTTTACCTAATTTTCGAGCTAACACATTACAATGATCTGTCAAAATAGATGGACGGCTTAGATTGAACACAAAAATTGTGGTGGGCCCCCATAGAACTTCTAAGTGACCATCAATATGAGAAAAGGCTACGGATGATTCGAGTCTACAGCTACGGATTAAATCCATAGCTATATTACTACGGATTTAATCCGTAGCTGTAGACTTTAATCATCCGTAGCCTTTGCTCATTTTTTTGGTAGTGTTTCGATGGTATCGATGGAGCATCAAGGACTTGACAGCACAGGTCGATCATATCGAGATGTATATCGATACAATCGACAAGGCAAGAAAAACTTAGAGATTTTTCTGTTTTGAAAAAAGTTTTCTCACCTTAAAACCCTATGATTTTCTAACTTATTTTTAAGGGTTTTATTCACCTGGTGTTTTGGGACATGGGATGTGAGGTTTTAGATTTACCTGTGGCGAGCTTGTACACATCTAGTTGAGGCAGACGCATGAATTGATCTTCCTATCAGGCTCTGTAGACAATCTAACTCAACACTCACGTAACTTGACAAACCAGGGTACTTTCAGGTGCATCCAGCACCGTCCCACGCTCGACGGTGTGGATACAAAACACATACATCAGACGAGGGCCCCACCGTCCATCTCTGGACGGTGTGGCAAAACACAAGCATCAAGGTGTGCCACGTGCTGCACTCAGCACGTCACCAAGGTGGGCCCCACGTCCCATGCATGGACGGGGTGGATTTCAACATACCTCATAGTAAGGTCCCACCGTCCAGTAGCTGCTAGACTGTGATGGATAAGGCCATACATCAAGGTAGGCCCCACACATGTGGATGCAAAGCATCCACCAAGGTGGGTCCCACCCCATGTATGGACGGTTGGGTATAACACATACGATCAGACCCATAGAACTCGTTGGCGTCAAATACGGCAGCTTTGAGCTGCGTGGGACCCACCGTCCAGGGTCTGGACAGTGTGGATCCAACACATCATCATCAAGGTGGGCCACGCGATCATCAGGTGGGGTCCACGTAATCATCAGGTGGGGCCACGTCAGCATGGCCCACCAGCCTTGGAGCAGGCTGATATTTATGATTTCTCTTCTTCTAAGCCCACCCGAAAACGGGCAGCAGGTGGGCCCCCGGATGGACAATGGCGTGGATAAAATACATTCATCATGGTGGGCCATCATACGAAAAGGAGAGAGAGAAGGAGAGAGAAACGGCGATGGAGGGGAGGGGCTCCGCCACTATGAGCCCTCCCTATGCGGGCCATGCAAATACATACATCAAAATGGGTCCCAAAAATCATGTGGACCCTAAATAAAAATCCAAATCTAGTGCCATGAACACCCACCGATGGTCTTCTTCTTTAGCTCCTTGGACTTCTAAGCTCCTTGGCTTCGATTTTGATGGAGGATGATGAAGATTGAAGGGTGGAGATAGGAGATTAGGGGGGTAGGAAATGGGCCACACCTAGCTTCTGTCTTTGGGAAGCTTGGACGTCCACTCTCCCTTGGTTGCTTGGGGAAAATGGTGGAGAAAATGAGAGTGAGAGGAGATTGAAGGAGAGAGGGATGGGAGGAATGGGTTGTTGTAAGGAAGGGTTGACTTTGGGGATGAGAGAGAGAGGGGTGCCATGCTTTGTTGGTAAGAGAGGGATGGGTTGTACTTGACTTGATTGATTGATTGATGTGATGGATGGTAGAGATTCTTTTCTCAAGATTTGCAACGCGCAGCATTTTCTTAAAATAAACGCGAGCCCACAACTCCTAGTCTGGGTATCGCATCGGTGCGTGAGACGCAGCGTTGTAACCACGGCGACGGTGCGGTCGCATGGGTACAAGTCTCGGGTCGTGCCGACTCAAATCTACGGGATACGACTTAGGGTCATGCTCAAACGCCGATTACAGGTCGCGGGTTGCCGGAATTCGACGGGAAGATCGCGAGAGTCTACAGAATGGTACGGACTAGGATACAGGCCTGACAACGAACCCAACCTGGATGATGTTTCCATTCCTCCTGATCGTAGTTCAATCTTAGGCTAGGTTTGTACATAAATTGGCCCAATATGCAGATCTTCGAAATCCTTTAGATCGTTACTAGTTCTCTGAACGTCTCTAGGGAAATATTCCATTTTAGAAGGTTAGTAGGAGGCGGCTCTGTGGATGAGATCATATCCAGTGGTGAGATGTGATACGCTCGTCCAGCAAGTCTTTTATAGTTATGTCAGGCACGTCCTTCATTCAATGGGCATGTTTATCGTAGCCACGTGGCGTGCAATGTTTCTTCCCCCTACAGAGCCTGATAAGAGCCTGTGCCATCGTAATAATGACAGAACGCGTAATGCTAAAGGAAAATCATATACATGTAGATCTCATTCATATACAAGTACGATTCTGACTATGCCAAACGCATAGTGTTTCAACATGGCATCTTCTCATTGGTCCATGTTAGGGCACCGAAAATAGGTGTAAATAATGCCCCCACATCCCTTCACATCGGGAGATATGATGGGATGTTAGATATCCATGTTTTCGATGGCAGCTTAGCTTCACTTCATGCGTCAACACGGGATTGTGTTCTGACCATCGCGTGAAATGTTGCACGCAATAGACCCATAATGTTTAGTTAAAGTAGGTGCTTTATAAATGACGGTGGCCCGAGCATAGTACTTGGATGCTATTTTAAATGATGTGAGTCAACTGTGAGTACCCTCTTACTTCCACCATAGCCATTGATCGGCATTTCTTTACTTCTGATGTGGACCAACTTGATCAGCGGCAGCTTCTCCCTTAGTTTGAATGGTCTCCCATAACGTCGGGTACCATTCCTTTAAGTATCGGTCGTTGATGGGATTTCTATTTTGCTAGTTGTCCATATTTTGTAGGAGGTATGCTCCTCCACGCATGACCTTCTTTATCTGTAATGGCCCTTCCCATGTTGCTTACCACTTCCCATATTCTTCGTCCTTGGCATTGATTAGGAGATTAGTTTTTCATACGATTTCTTCATCTACGAAGTTTTTCCTTTTAACCTTCTTTTTGTAACCTCTGGCTACTTTAAGCTTATGAGCTTTTAGGTTATCAAGGGCTTAGCGGCCTGTGCTGTCCAACTCTTCTAGCTCAACAAACATAGATTCGTTGAACTCTTCAGAGGTCAATTGATGTTGATACACTACCCTTAGGGATGACACATTGACTTCCATCGGCAAGACTACGTCGTGCCCATAGGTCAATGGAAAAAGGCTTCATCCCTATACTTGTTCTTTGTGACGTACTATAAGCCCAGAGTACTTCAGATAGTTATATATGCCACTGATGTGGACTATTTTCTACCATCCACTTGATGATATTCTTTGGTATTGTATTGATCAACTCAACATGTCCATTAGCCTAAGCATAAGATGGCGTAGAGTACGAGAATTTGACTTTATACACGGCTACAAATATATTCTTGGATTTCTCGGCCCGAGAAAGCTACCCCTATATCGACCGTAATTATTTCAAGAATACCAAATCGATGAATGTTATTCTCATTGATGAAGTCCAAATTTTGGACTGCTTAGTTTCCTTTGTCAGTTGCGCCTCCACCCATTTAGTGAAATAATCGGTCACTACAATGATGAAACTTTGCAGCTTTGAAGACGGTGGGTATATTTGGCATATGATGTTGATTGCCCATCTTCTAAAAGGCCATGATTTCATGATCGGATAAAGTTCTGATGTCGGGATGTATTTTAATGGTCCATATCTTTGACATGCTTGGCATCCCTTCGCATATTTTATACAATCCTTTTGTATGGTTGGCCAATAGTAGTCATGTCTCCATATGAACCAGCGTGCATCTTCTACCCTGTCGGGTGAGCTCCACAAATACCTTCATGAACCTCTCCCATTACTATCATCGCTTCTCTGCGTCGTAGACATCGAAGGAGAAGACCATCAGCCCCTCTCCTTTATAGATCGTCATTCAAGATGAGCTAGTGAAGGGACCATTGTCACACTGATCTTTCCGTCTTCAGATCAAGCCATAACAAATACACCACGTATAGGGTCGTTACCTTGACATCCATATATATCCTCTAATGATGTTGTTTTGGTAGTCAGAAGCCTTTGTTGTATAGATAGTAATGAATGCTTCTAAACAATACAAAATCTTTTGGATAATCCTTTTAGGAGTCTCAATCCTGTTGCGATTTGTGCTAGTCGTTCAATCTTCATTCAAGCTTCATCTAGTCTAATCTTTTGCATTGTGCAACACTCATCTCATTCATTTAACACACCTTTGCACCAAATTGGCTCAGGAGTAAGCTCTGTGACTTGCCGATATAATCGGATCCTGCCCACCAAAAACCTTGACAATTAATTCATATTTTGTCACAAGCATTGTATTTCATATACATCATACAACATTTGCATAGAGAACTGATCCTTAACCCTCAAGAGTAATAAAATCATGTGAAGTAGAGACCGTACGAAAGTACGGGCAGCATGAGTGCATAACACCTTCCCACTCTATAACCGTGATCCCTTAGAATCTCTGGTAATAGACTAGCAGAATCATGTTAGGGTTGAGAATCTTCGGATCCTCTATCCTAACAATTTTATAGGGTCTAGCCGACTATAAAAACTAATAATTGGCTAGTTGCGAATCTGGTCAAACTTAATACTCTCTTAATCATAACCCATACCTCCAAAAGCCAGAGAGAGAGAGAGAGAGAAGCACCCGTGGAAAGAGAGTTGATTCCACTCGGGATCCAGTATCCACGGAATGGTGACTCTAGTGGGGATGTGTCAATCACACCAGTCGTGATCCGACTTAAAAACAAGATTTCACTAATTCTTGAGGGTTAACAGTTTTCGAACATTTGCATTTGCATTTGCATCTGCATCCATTCCAATTCAAAAGACAAATCAAAATCCAAACCATTGCTCCTACCCAAGCCAAACTGTCCCGAACAACTTTCTACCACAACCCAATTCATACCAGATCCTGAATGGTCATGGTTGTTGGGTCTAAAACCCAGCTTCATGCTGACATGTGGCTGCAACCACCATATAAAAAAAAATGAAACTTTTGAAGAGGAAGAGAGAACTGCTGCTATATTTTTATTAAATAAATAGGAACGAATACAAGGTGCCATTTATAGGCTTTTCTTATTATGTGAAATGACTAATTTATCCCTGTCTAAATTTATTCTGGGGGCAGCTAAAGAAAGAAAAAAATCCAGAAAATATCTACCGTTTATCTTCACCCAAGTAATACTTTAAACTTAGAAGAAAAAAAAAAATCTAAACTCACAGCTAGCTCACACGGTATGCACGGCTAGCTCAAAAGATCCTAACATAGTTTTGGATTTGCACACATCCATTATCGTGTCCAACACTCCCCTTCAAACCAAAACCTGCTTCATTTCGAGCATCGTTCTTAGTCGTTTGAATGCATCTATCGACAATACCTTTGTGAAAATATCCTCCACCTGTTCCATAGTATGACAATAGTCTAATTTCATCGTTTTCTGCTTCACATGATCTCTCAGAAAATGGTATCGGATATCATTATGTTTGTTTCTTCTATGCTGCACCGGATTTTTAGCTAGCTCGATTGTCGACTTGTTGTCCACATATATGACTATGGATTCTTCCTACGGATGCTTCAGCTCCTTTAGCAAGTTTCTCAACCAAATTCTTTCACAGACGGTAGACGATACTGCCACGTACTCTGCTTCTTCGAATTCCATGTGAAAGCAGTCATTCCGAGATAGAATACATATCAGTGGTGCTCTTTCTTTCATCTTAGTCAACTCCCCATTCACTATCTGAGTATCCATACAACATTGCTTCATCATCTTATAGATAAAAAAGATCGAATTCAATAGTCCCTTTGATATACCTCAGTACTCGTTTTGCAGCTAGCCAATGTGACTCTTTTGGGGCTTCCATATACCGGCTTAGAAGCCCAACACTATAAACTATATCTGGCCTAGTGATTGTGAGGTACCTTACGCTTCCGATTAGGCTCTTGAATAGGGTTGAGTCGACGTTTCTTCCTTCTCCATCTTTTGTGAGCTTCAGGCCTGTTTAACAGGTGTATTTACGGCTTTACAATCGACCATCTGAAACTTCTCAAGAAGTTCCTTTGTGTACTTCTTCTGGGATATGTAAATGTCACCGACTTGTTGCTTCACCTCAATGCCCAAGAAGAAGGACATCAATCCACCATCAGTCATCTCGAACTCTTTGAACATAGTCTACTTGAATTCTTCAAACATAGCCTGACTATTCCTAGTGAACAGTAGATCATCAACATATAAACAAGCTATAAGCATATCACCATAGGCATTCTGCTTTGTGTAGACGGCATGGTTATACGGACATTTGATGAAACCATTCTCTTGAAGATAGCCGTCGATCCGTGCATTCCAAGCCCATACAGGGCTTTCTTCAGCCGATACACCTTGTGTTCCTCCTCTTGCATGACAAAGCCTTCAGGCTGTTCAACGTAGACTTCTTCTTCGAGTACTCCATTTAGGAATGCGGATTTCACATCCAGTTGGTAGATCATCCAACCATGATGAGCTGCAAGAGAGATAATCATTCTTACAGTGTCAAGGTGAGCAACTAGGGTGAAAACTTCTTCATAGTCTACCCAATATTTCTGGTTGTAACCTTTTACTACAAGCCTTACCTTATATCGTTCAATCTTACCATCGGCATTCCACTTGATTTTATACACCCATTTAAGACCAATGGTCTTTTGGCCTTTAGGGAGTGAGGTCAGCCCCCATGTTCGATTCTTCTCGATGGCTTGAATCTCTTCTTCCATAGCCTTTCTCCAACATTCTTCATTCACAGCCTCTTCGAATGTGAGAGGCTCGTGGTCCGCATACAGGCAGAGCAAATTCACTTCCTCAGTTTCTGCATAGATGTCATTGAGGTTTCTCATTTTAATAGGAGCCAAAGTGAAGGAGAATTGGATAAAGATGTGCTGGATGAATTCTGATTTGATGAAGTACTTCTAGGAGAGATGAAACGTACTCCTGGACTTATGCGATCCGAAGGGATTGATGTGGGTGTCTGCTCTTGCTTCTCATGTCTCTCTTCTTCGTATTCTTCGACCTCGACCTGCTTTTCTTTGGCCAAGTTTCCCTCGTTCCATTTCCACACTTCTTCCTCACAAAATACCACATCTCTACTCACCACCAGCTTATTGGTTAGTGGGTTATATAGAGCTTATATGCCTTTGACTCTTTGCTATAGCCGATGAAGATGTACTTCTCGCCACGATCATCAAGCTTTTTTCTTCTCGCTTCTGGAACTTAAGATTAGGCGACACACCTAAAGATCTTAAGGTGCGCCACACTCTGCTTATATTCACTCCATGCTTCTTGCAGTGTCTTGAATATAACACTTTTGGTTGGACACATATTAAGCAGATAGGCAGTACATGCAACTGCCTTTGCCCAGAAATTTTTTGGCAGACTTTTCTCCTTCAGCATGGTCCTCGTCATATCGAGAATGGTGCGGTTCTTTCCGTTCCGCAATTCCATTTTATTGTGGCATGTACGCTGCAGTGTGTTGTTGTTTAATGCCATGTTCCCTGCAATATTCTCGAAAAACATTTGAGGTATACTCCCACTTCTGTCAGATCTAAGGGTTTTTATTTTAAGACCACTTTCTTTTTCAACAAGGGCCTAAAAAAAATTTAAATAGTAAAAGCAGCAGACTTCTCTTTGATTACATACACCCACAATTTTCTACTGAAATCGTCAATGAAGGTAATAAAGTATTTATTACCTCCAAGAGAGATTGGCTCTAATGGTCCACAGATGTCAGTGTGAACTAACTGCAACGGTTCTCTTGCTCTTCGGGATACTCCACTCGGAAAGGAGTTCCTTTGTTGTTTCCCAAGTGTGCACGCCTCACACACATTTCTGGATCTTCAATAGCATGCAAGTCATGCACCATGCTTGATGAGGATAAAAGTTTCAGGTCACTGAAATTTAGATGGCCAAAGCGAAGATGCCACATCCAAGAATCATTCTTTACTTTTCCATAAAAACACTTCTCAAGCATTGTGTTTATATGGAAAGGAAACATACGATTCTTCGCCATCTGGACTTTTACAATCAAACATCCATGCATATGTCTTATGGAAAGAGAAGAGTTCTCCATGTGTATGACATACCCTTTTTGAAGGAGTTGTCCGAGACTTAGTATATTACTTTTCATGTTGGGCACGTAGTACACATTGGAGATATAGTTTGAAACACCATTCTTCTGAAAGATTTTGATTTTGTCTTTACCTTTCACCGGTGTTTTTGATGAGTCTCCAAACATTACATCGCCATGAACTCCTTCTGTGAGTTCAACAAAGAGTTTCTTGTCGCCGCACATGTGATTGCTTGCACCCGTGTCGAGATATCATACATCCTGCTGATCACTACCTTTCTCTTGTGCAAAGAGAAGTGTTGAGCTTTCTTGTTCATGGCCTGATGCTTCAGCATAGTTGAATAGCTCGTCTCGATTCACTGGCTTGCTCCAACAATCAAATGCATAGTGGCCAAGCTTGCTACAATTATAACACTAGATGTTCTTTGTACTTCCTCGTCCACCCATCGATCTACCTCTACCATTTCCTCTTCTACGGAAATTAGTATTTTTCTGCTGGATTTGGCCATGGCTTTGTTGGTATTCGCGCCCTCTGTCTCCTGCGCGATTGTTAGCAAAATGGCCACCACGTTGTGAACTTCCACGTCCACCATTGTTATCATTCAGAGTCAATCTTGACTCCAAGCTTGTTCCATCGACATGGAACTAGCATTCTTCTGCATTCGTTGCTCATGAACTTGCAATGACCCCATCAACTCCTCAATGGAGAGTTTTTCAATATCTTTTGAT
The DNA here is from genome assembly GCA_021015155.1 of Magnolia officinalis. Lineage (NCBI taxonomy): Eukaryota > Viridiplantae > Streptophyta > Magnoliopsida > Magnoliales > Magnoliaceae > Magnolia > Magnolia officinalis. The sequence continues at coordinate 102,326,264 of JAJHSJ010000001.1, forward strand.
TCTTCGATCGCCACAACCACATGCTCAAACTTGGTTGTGAGGGATCAAAGTATCTTTTCAATAACTTGGACATCTTCAATCTTCTCACCATTTCTTTTTAAATTATTGACAGTTACAAGCAAACGCGAAATATAATCAGTAATATTCTCACCTTCCTTCATGTGAGCCACTTCGAACTCGGCTCTTAATGTTTGAAGGCGAATCCGCTTCACTCGATCTACACCCTTGAAGATGGTGTCAAGGGTATCCCATGCTTGCTTGCTTGATATTGCTTCAGCAATCTTTTCAAAGGTGGATTCATCCAACCCTTGATAGAGGAGAAACAAAGCCTTGTCGTCTCTCTTCCTATGATTTTTTAGAGCGGTCTTTTCTTCGTTGGTGAAGCCAGCTTCTTCTTCCATAGTGGGTTCTTCATACCCATCGGTGACGATCTCTCATAGTTCTTGCGACCCGAACAACGCCTTCATTTGGATGTACCATTTTTCATTGTTGTCCTTTGACAACTTAGGAACCTACGGCTGGATAGTGCTGGCTATCTTTTTCTATCTTTTTTTAAATGGCTGATTTTTTTTATTTTTTGAAAATGAAGGGAGATAGAAATTTGATTATTTTTTAAAACAGATTTTTTAGCTAGAAAAACAAACTGCTGAAATTTTTTTTTTTTTTTTTTTGCTAAAACGGTGGAATCTTGCATAGATTCTTGGCTTTTGCAATCTGATTTTTTTTTAAAACAGATTTTTTTTTTGTTGCAATCTGATTTTTTTAGAACAGATTTTATTTTTTTGCTGCAATCTGATTTTTGAAAATAGATTTTTTTTTTTTTTTTTTTTTTTGCAATCTGATTTTTTTTTTACAAATTTTCTGAAAAAAAAAATCTATTTTGGCTGAAAAATTGCTGAAAACTTTTTTTGAAAAAAAAAAAAAAAACTTGAGATCTTTGGGTTATGGGCCCACCACCTCTGATGGCTTTGATACCAGTTTGTTGGGTCTAAACCTAGCTTCTTGCTGACGTGTGGCTGCAGCCACCATAAATAAATAAATAAATAAACTGAAACTTTTGAAGAGAAAGAGAGAACTGTTGTTGTATTTTTATTAAATAAATAGGAACGAATACAAGGTGCCTTTTATAGGCTTTTCTTATTATGTGAAATGACTAATTTATCCCTATCTAGATTCATCCTAGGGGCAGCTAAAGAAAGAAAAAATCCAGAAAATATGTACCGTTTATCTTCACCCAACTAATACTCTAAACTTAGAAAAAAAAATATCTAAACTCACATTAGCTCACACGGGGTATGCACAGCTAGCTCAAAAGATCCTTACACGGTTTTGGATTTGCACACATCCACCACCGTGTCCAACAATGGCCAACCATGAAGAAGGATTCCCCGACATACACATCCAGCAGAACCAGTGCCAATCTCCTATATCTACGAGCTAGCTCGAAATGCAAAGATCATGCAAGAAATGCTTCATCAATATGTATGGGAAAGAACTACACAAAACCTCCAAGATGGCCCAGCATGACCAAAACAACCACCACCGCTCGCGCCTATTTCAACCTCCAGTATAGTCCAACCATAGCCGTCAGGATCCATGCAAGACTTTCGATACCCTTCTAATGGAGACCTCCAGCCAACATAACCATCCACTTAAGGGCATTTCTTTCAGTATCCTCCCACAAATGAGAGCCATTTCCAATCACATTGCATAGCCGAAATTCCCCATTGTTCTTCGTCTAAAGACAAAGCTAGAAGATCCATTATCAGCTCTGTTGATGTGGGAGTTGGTCAAGTGGTGACAGACCAAACGTCAATAAAATCAAAAGCAATTAAATTCTTTCAAGAATCCTTCAAGGTTGACCCCCTCTCTCCAACTGATTGATCTTGCTCCAGCTGTCATTCCGACTTTACTCTCAGCCCAAGACAATGAAAGCCTCATCCCCCCCCCCCCCCCCCTAACCCCATCATTTAAGGAAGTCTATCAAGCAGTTTTTGTCATGCCTAAGGATGGGGCGTCGGGCCCAGATGGTTTTTCTGCTGCTTTCTTTGCATCTTGTTGGTCCATCATTGGTCAAGACCTCCACAAAGCCGCGGTTTTCTAATTCGAAGGTGCCCTCTTCCGAAAGCATTCTCCTCTTCTCTTATTTGCCTGGTTCCCAAAGTTGCTACGGCTTCTTCATTCAGTGACTTTCTCCCAATAAGCCTATGTAACTATATCTATAAAGTGTTCTCTAAGAATTTGGTGACTTTTGCAGACGACACTCTATTGTTTTTAAATGGGAGTCGATCATCACTTCAGGCAGTCAAGAATTTCCTTCAATCGTTCCAAGAATCTTCGAGCCAGAAAATTAACAACGAGAAGAGTTCTTTCCTTTGTTTCGATAAGCTTCCCATTGGTAGAGTTAGAAGTATTGAGCGCCTCCTAGGGATTCCTAAATCCTTGATGGGGAACCGCTATTTGGGGGTTCCAATAGCCAAAGGTAGAACAAATATTTCAGATTTTCAGTTTCTGCTGGATAAGATTCACAACCGCATCAGCAGGTGGAACGCAAGGCATCTCTCTCAAGGGGGGAGAGTGTAACACCCCGTACTTTCCAGTACTCGAGTGTTACCATTTAATTTAATTTAATATAAATACAAAAAGATAATACAACCTAAATACATATACTACAAAACGTTATTTATAAATTTTATAAATATTTAAAGTTTCATATTAAAATGATATGTAAATATAATCCCTATTATATGCATCACTAATATAAATTACAAACTATAGGTTTTGTGATACATAAACATAACATATACATATACTATATATGTATATATATACATACAGTAATCTATACTTACTGACATTCATATAATTTACATGTATTAACGATTTGTGATAATATAGATTATATATAACAAAATATAGAAATGAAATAAATAATAATAATAATGATAATAATAATAATCATAATACCAAATAATATAAATACATATGTACACATTACAAAATAAATGAAATAAAATAAATTTTATTATTATCATATGGGTTGTAATAAGTCTTGAAGGTGTAAACGACCAGTGGGATCTTTTGACCGTTGATACTTAGTTTGAAATCGATCCAACCATCGGATCAATGCAATTGACTCTAAATGACCCTAGTTTCGCTATTATGGCCCACCTGAACCTTGGACTAGTCTGATCACTGTCCCGATGTCTCAGATGAGACTCCCTGAGAGAATGGACGGTGTGGATTTCTCGCAAACATTACGATGGACCCCATGTAAGGTGCGAGTGCACGTAGTGCACCCGTGCTCGCCATGCACCGGACGTGCCAACTCAGTCAGCAGCGGCTGACCCGCGTTTTACCTGAAAAATGAGAGATTTCTCTCTCTTTCTCTCTGTTTCTGCAGCCGACGGACGGGTGTCCGTTTGGGACGCCCGTGGCCCACCACCAGCAATCCTTTAGCTGATCCAAACCGTTCATCGTGTCCAGGGTTTGGGTCCCACCAAAACCCATCTCGTATCACACGTTGAAAGGCACCCACGTGCGCACAACACTTGCCGCAAACAGACCTACAAACACATAGTTTCCGAAAATGGAAACTGTCTTCCCACGCCAGCTCAGCGATCCGTGTAAACCTCCTTTTATTGCATCTCCGCCGTTCAAACTGGAGTGATCTGGACCGTCCTTAGCTAGGTTTTCTATTCATAAGAGAAGGAGAGAGAGAAATTAGCTGTTTGCTTCCTTGCTTGAACCCACCGCCCAAACGAAGACGAAGCTTCGAAACAACCCATCTGCAAGTTCCATACGGTCCTTATAGACGTTTCTGAAGAAAGAAAATGGAGAAAGACCCACTGTAGCAAGATCTGCCATTAACGCCTGGTCTTCTTCCTCATTGGAGAACGGTCAGGCGAACTGCGGGTTCCAGCTCTGTCTCGTCCACTTTACAGCCATCTGATGACAGGGAGACAGAGAGAGAGAGAAGAAAGAAAAGAGAGAAAGGAGAAGAAAACCACAGAGAAGACAGAGAGGGAAGTGTGACTACTGTTGATACCGTTGTTGCACCAGCGTGACTCGGACCGAGTCCGGTCCAAGTTCTGGCCTGACTGAGTGCTGGGTCGAATCCAACCTTACCGTCTAGATAGAAGAGAGGAAGAGATCAGCAGAGAAAGAGAATAGAGAGGAAAGAAAGGAAACGAGGGAGAGGGGTGTGCAGCTGCCACCGCCGCTGTCGCGCCAGGCTGCCGAGTTCGGCCTGAGTTGGGTCTGGGTTAGGCCCGGGACCTGCTGGTGTGCTGATTCGAATGTTGCTGGGCGTTCCAGTATTTACAGGAGGAAAGAGAGAGGGAGAGATGGAAGAAGGAGAGAAATGGAGAGAGAGTTCGGGGCCGAGTTAACTCGTTGCCAGGTATGGCTGTCGAGTTTGGCTCGAGTTGGGCCTAGTTCAGGCCATGTTGTGCTTCCAGCAACCTCGCTGGACATATGGGCCTGTGTAGGGGCAGAAGTAGGGGAGAGAAGAAGATGAAAGAGAGGAAGAAAGGAAAGGAGGGTGGAAGTGGTGTCCCGAGTCGCTACTGAGTCGACTCGGCTGGGACCCACTGAGTCGAGCTGGGCTTGGGTTCCGTCTAGGTATGGCTAGTCATTCCAGCAGAAAGAAAGACAAAAAGGAAGTATGAGTAGACGAGAGGAGGAGAAGAAGAAGGGAGATGGGTGCTTAGCCGAGTCAACTTGACTTAAACCGAGCCTACAAAGTGAGTCCGTATTTTCCTTCCAGTTTTGAAATTCTTCCAATTTAAAATCTATCATTTTTGCCATTTCTATTAATATTAGGATATTAGAAATGAATAAATTGCCATTGATAATATCATTTTAAGATTTTAAGTTAGATATAGTTAACCATTAGTAATTTTCTATACTTATATTAATTAATATATGTAAATTATTACCATTATTAAAATATTAGTATTTTATTCGTCATTCTTAAAATATTATTATTGACGTTAGAACATATTATTTCCGTTTACTACAATGGTTATTAGCGTCACATTAATTAATATTAATTATATCATTACCATAAAACTATTAATATTATTAGTCATGGATAGCCATTAGTAGGTCATTATGCTAGAGCTAGTTATTATAAACAAATTGCAACTAATAAATGGTATTATTATATATTTCATCCTAAATAATCATTTTGGATAGTAGATTGTACTAATCATGAAAAATTATCATTGCTACATTAGCTAACATTAGCCGCAACATTGATGTTAATCAATATCTTATAACTATTAAATTAATATTTCAATTAATTATCCATTAGCTAGAAGTTTAAATCTCAAGACCTAAGCCTAGACCTAGACTATAGGGTGAAACCCTAAACTTAAGTGATCCAAACCTTAGATTATAATCTTGGCCATAGATAGTTTGTAGAACTTTGATCTAACCATACGATCTTACGATTCATGTTAGGGTTCGACTCTAAGGGCGTCCTAGCGACAATGTGGGCGGTTCAAAGTATAAGGTGATGATTCTTTCCCTTGAGCTTTCCATCTTCTCATTAGCTTAAGTTATAGTTCTTATTTAAATTCATAATTGATATCTCTCTCTTATAATCACATGTGTTAGCTGGTGGAAAATTAAATTGCTATATTGCTTGCTTAATGTTCATCCTGTATATTTGTTCATGCTTGTGTATTGCTTATGGACTTTAAACTGGTACATTAGTGGAAAACCCCACCTATAAATGTACACCCATACTTGGGATGTAACCTGACTAGTTGTGATCGTAATGGACCTTCGACGTGGTGGTTATTGAGTAGTGGTCTAGATGGATCATTGATGTGGGCCTACCATCCAGGGTTGTTGTGCCCAATGGTTTTTAAGGATGGTCTTTATCGTATGGTTTTGATATTCGCCCTAGGTGGCATATTTTGATACTCGTCCTGCGTGGTTTTATTTGATATTTTCCCTATATGGGTTCGACGTTTTATACCGTGCAGCCATGCGATGGTAAGCCCTATATATTGTAATATGATTGGCCACTAGTCGATGGGGTACCATTAAACATCCTAAGGTGGTAGTCTCATGAGCCGGGGATGGTAGTATGAGACACTATGCCTGAGCTATCGGCCTACGCTGGGCCATGTGCTCCCCGTAGTGACCTTTGAGCTTATCTAAATTGGCTGGTTGTAAATGGACTAATAATGACATGGCTAATCATGCATACATGACACGTTCCGACTGGTTGATATTTCCCACGTTCGATGATTCCGACTGGTTGATGTTTCCCAGGTTCGATGATTGCATGGGTGACGGCCCACTATCCGCACGGATGAGCATCCCCGGGGCGATGATTGCATTCACGCATTCATGCATTTAAAAAGACTGCATTTACTCTGTTTTGGTTGTCTGGATGTTTTATAACTATGCTTACCTAATGCGGCGGTGTGTAATCTTGAGGGGAATTCACACTGAGTTGGCCACTCATCCATCAAAAATATAACCGTACAGGTAGCACAGGTGGCTTAAGTGATTTTCAGGTTCGGGTTGATGAGGAGTCGGATCCAAGTGCGAGGGTTGCATGATAGTACCAACCTTGAGAAGCTGAGGGGTCTTGCGGCTCAAATTTATTTGCATTCTATTGTTTCTTATGTATTTAGATCATGTAACCCTTGTATTTACTATTTTTTTTTAGACATCGGTTTGTATAAGTCATTATGGGCAGCTTCTTGTACATTTGAATGATAATGAAATTTTCCTTTATGCTCACTTGTCCACACTACGCTTATTTTCTTACTCTGATAAAAGAAAAATATTATATCTGACCATCCTTTAAGGTTAACACTCGGGTTTTTGGGACACGGGTCGTGTACTCGGGTCCTGAAGATTCGGGTTGTTATAGAGAGCTACCCTCATCAGGCATGTTCTGGGGAGTATCTTTATTCACGTTATGGGGGCTTTGTAGGTCCCGCTCCAAGTGATAAAGGGCCTTAAGAAGAGGTTTGTTGATTTCTTATGGGGTTGGGCTGATGGGAAATGGAAACTTCACTGGATCAGTTGGAAGAATATCTCGAAGTTATTGATTGAAGGAGGGTTGGGAATTAGATCGCTAAGAGAGGTTATGGAGGTATTCAGAATGAAGCTGGGCTATGCAATCAAGTTCGGTGACGGGGCTAGCCCATAGGTGGCCCTCATGTGGGCTCGGTATGGTAGGGACTTTGATCAAGCTACTGGTAGCAGAGCTTCTGCTGCTCCCTCCCCTCTTCGGAAGAGGATTCGTGCTACCTTCCCGCTCCTAGAGGAGAAGGTTCAATGGTCAATGGGGTAAGGTGACTGTAACCTTTGGACTTCCAATTGGACCGGCCTCGGGGCCCTGTTACGGCTATCTATCCCACCTATTCCGAATATGTTGTTATTGTTCACTCCCCAAGTATAGGGTTGTGATGTAGTAATAAACTCGGTAAGACCGAGGTCGAATCCACAGGGATCGAAACCTGTACGTTATCTGAAAATAACCAGATCTAGAACTAGGCTAAGATGAAATCTAAACCAATTGTGATTTGAGGAATAATGGTGAAATATTAATCTAAACTTAAAAAATTCAGAGAGAGGGAAACTAGGGATTCAGGGGATCCACTTGTAGAGATCAGGGAGATTTACGCTTGATTTACGACTCAACTGGAATTGAACTACTTTTGATTAAATTTTCAAAGAGATGAAAGGTGTGAGAATCAGAATCAATTCCATCACAAAACCATGCCCATGAGATAAAGTAAATAACAAAACGAAACCAATCCAAAACCAATCAACAATGGATGGATGTTAGAAAAAGTTCTGTCATCCAACCATGTCCAAGGGGCAATGATGAATAACAGGGCTTCCTAACATCAAGATAAAAGTAAAGGAATTACATAAAGCTATCGCAGATTAATTATAATTGCAGTCACAAAAAAAATCATTAAAAACTATATGTAATTTCTTAAAATCAAACTAATGGATAAGTAGTTCAATGAATATAATCCAAGCCGCAAAATGGGCCCATCTCACTACAAGCTTCACCCCTTAGTCCTAGCTAAGGGGTTTAACCCAACATGATTAGGCTAATTCCCTTAAAAACATAAAAATAAAAATAAGAAACCAAGAGAGAAAAAAAACTCTGTTAACGTCCAACTCCACTGCCACGTCCAAGCAAGCTCCCCCCACCAGATCTCCTCCGTTTAAAATCTATCTGTCCTCTTGTTCTCTCTCTCCATTTTATACGCACCAGGTGAAGAGTTTCCGCACTCTATGAGGAGGTTTTACGCAACAAGGAGGTCGGCTACGTTAACATTGGGAGCCAACTTGCGCTGAAGCAATGGTGGGGTCCACTTCAGTTGACGGGTAGGAAATCCACTCCGTCTATTGTGTTTGCAGCGAGATTTCAGCTGGAAATAGCCGGTTGTGGAATGTTTTTGACCCGACCAATCGGTAGAAATTACAATGCAATCAGTGCAGGCTGTCCGTTTGTGACCGTTGAACTTAGCACGTGTGCGTGCATGAGTGCATGAGATCAACGTGGGTCTAACCAGATCGCACCCCTCTACACGGATCGAATCACACCTCTGAAGTACGGTGGTGACCCATGAAGCTTCGTCCGCAGGCTCTGTTGCGAACAGAGCCTGCGTAAGCGTTACACAGTGATGCTGATGGGACCCATCGTTTGTAATTTTGAGAAAATCCACTCCGTCCATTGGTTTCAAGACGAAAAACCATCCGGGAAGGAGCATGTTTGGAGTAAAATCGGTGTGGCCTAAGAGCTTATTTACTCCGCCGTCCATCTTATACTTAACGGTTAGGATCTTGCAATAGATTGGATGGTGTCAAAACATCACCTAAGTGACGTTAATACGCATCCTCTGGAGCAGATGGACGGCTCAGATCATTCAAAGGAGCAAGGGGTGGGCCCCACTGAGTGAAACCGGCGGACCCACGCCCGCCCGCTGTATTTTTTAAGAAGAAGAGTCGGTCAGCGCTTGCTGACCGACTTTCATATTTTTAGTGCACGCCCGGTGCACTTGCGCCCCTTGCACATGCACTGTATGTAGGGGTCCCACGGAGATGTCTATGAGAAGTCTACTCCGTCCATCCGTTTTATCGTATCATTTTAGACGTTGAGGCCAAAAGTGAAGCAGATCTAGATATCAGGTGGGCCCCACTTTACCATTTTATAGGCTGATTTGTTCATTGGGTCACTTCCAGAGGGATCCAACAGATGATTTTTGACGTGTACGGTTAATTTATGGTCCTCAGGCCATGTATGACGTTTCAAGCCGAACGGATGGTGGAAACCCTGTGATCTTGCATTCTAGACCAATTTCAGGCCACTTGAGCTTCAGTTTCTTAATTTTCGCGGATCTCTGGCGTGTAAATTTCTTGATCTTGGTCCCCTGGAGTCCGTCCCTTGCTCTAGTGACTTCAGAATGTTAAATCCATGCTTTAAGCTCCCTTTTTCAGTCCATGCTTACAATACACTCTGCATCGCAAACACGATTAAAGCGGGCCATTAAACGGCATCATGTTCATAAATTCAGGTAATAAATGGGGTCTAATATGCAATATTTGACCCTTAACAGTTATCACATATGGTGAAAGATTTTATTGGGGTATCAAGGCTAGCTCCCCCGTCCTCAGTTTTTTCCTTTCTCCTCAGGAAGTGGTGGATGCGATCTTTCAGGGTGGTTTTGCTACCTCGGGTGATAGGGACAGCTGTTTCTGGCCCCTTGATCCGTCAGGTAATTTCTCCGTGAAGTCGGCTTGGAGCATGTGCAGAATCATTGGGCTTCGGCGGAGCTAAGCCAGCAGAGTATGTCACAGAAAAATACCGCCCAAGGTCAAAAAATTTTGTGGAGATTGCTTCAAGGGGCCACCCCGGTGGATGCTAGAATCCAAGATAAGGGGATAAGTTTAGCCTCCAGGTGCGTCTGTTGCGAGGGAACCCAAGACCATCGCCCAGAAGTGGAAACGCTGGCCCATCTCTTCATTCATAGCGCCTTTGCAGAAAAGCTTTGGCTTTGGTAGAATTTTTGGCATCCCCTCGTTGCAGGCCCTCACGATTGAAGCCAAGATGTGGTGGCTTGCAGCTCCCCCTGGTGGCAGCATTACTACCCTTTATAGCTTTGTCCCCAGCCTAGTTCTTTGGGAAATATGGAAATCAAGAAATGCAGCTAGATTTGACGACAGAAACATGTCAGTGACAACCTCAATTTCTCGAGTGGTTTGGTGGCTCAAAGAATTGGGGAGGAGCTTAAAGATCCCTACCGCGCGAAAGAAGGCTTGCGAGTTGATCTTGAGGGAGATGGGGATGTTCCCTTCGGTCTAGTCCCGTTCCATGCTGGAAGTTATCAAGTGCTCAACTGTCAGCTGGCTGGGCGAAGATCAACATAGATGGGTTGGCCCGGGGGAACCCCGGTCCCTCAGGAGGAGGTGAAATCTGCGGAAATGATGATGGTTCCTTTGTGTTTGCCTTTTCAGAGGGGTATGGGCTAGGAACCAACAATCAAGCAGAATTAAGAGCAGTGTGGGATGGGTTGATCTATTGTTTGAACCATGGGCTATCGAAGATTGAAGTGGAATCTGATTCCAAGTTGGTAGTGGACCTCCTTAACGAGAAATCTAGGCCGTCATGGGTTTGGAGGAACTGGTACAGAAGGATTTTAAGCCTGAAACAGAGGGGGCATTTTTTGTTTCACCACATTCTAAGAGAAGGCAACGCTCCGGCTGATGGGCTGGCTCGGTTGGGGAGTGAAAGGCAGACATCTTCGTTCTTTGCCCAAGCCTCCGTCTTTCCACCATCGATCCATGGGCTGGTGTTCTTAAATAAGGTAGGCCTGGGGACAATTAGGAAATCCTTACCTAGGCCTTCCTTTGGCCTGTTTTTTTTTTTCGTCTTCTCTTATGATAGACCTTCCCTCAGCCTTGCTTTGGGAGGTCCGAAACCTTTCAGGCATTGTAAAAGTTTATACATAAAATGAAAATACACTTTTATTAAAAATAAAAATCCCCATCGATTCTAACATCCTCCTAACAGGAATTTCAGTCAATTTTAACACCCTCCTGCAACCAGGGTTTCTTTGCAATCTCCTTTCTCAGTCCTAGTTCAACAAACTTTCTATAATGGGTGTAATTACTAGGTCTAGTCTCCACCAAGTTTGAGTCATAGGAGACCGATGAGGCCAATTATTATGAAAGGGGGCAATTCAAACCAAGCACGGGGCTCTCTCATCTAGTCCTTTCGAAATCGAACAAATTCGAGAGCAATTACAAGAGATGAAAAGGATATTGAAGAAGTAACATGGGGTGGATCTTCTCTCCACCAAGTTCGGGGACCTCTGTCCATTTCCTGATGCAAAGGTATATCCAGACTTTGGGGTACAAAAAAATCAAAAAATATAATGGTATCAGATGCCCTGTAGACCACCTAAGAACATTTTGCAACGAGTTTAATGTCTTGGCGGGCAATGACGGAGCATTGATCCATATATTTTAGAAGTCCCTAAAAAGGCGACACGGTAGACTGATACACATCACTGGACTACCATTGAATCAAAATTGGGGAACAACTTTGTCAAGCATTCATTGATCATTTTGCATACAATCTTAACATAGTGCCCAGAAGATCGGATCTTGCTGCCTTAAAGCAACGGGATGATGAGTCATTATCAACTTACATTTGATGGCGGTGGGCCATGGCCACTAGAATGAAGACATCCATTGATGATAAGGAGCAAATCTCCATGATCGTCTACTCAGTAAGCCCGAGTATCTCTGTATACTTTGTCTCGTATCCGTATGTCAACTTTACCCAACTCATCCGCGCTGGAGAATAAGTCGAAAAGCTAAAATAAGGGCTATGACGATCTCCCCTTGGTGGCCTCATCATGCCTCCCTAGTACAACCGATAGTTGAAGGAAGACCTACTGAATACGAGAATGGTAATGAAAGTGTTCCTTTACCCCATCCAATGGAAGAAGACAATCTTTTCGCCTCTACCTAAGACACACAATTCGCTTATCACTAGGGACAACAACAACAGGATTAGCAGCATCTGATTTTGATCATGACCTCTAACGTAGTTGTGAACAACACACCCCATAATCTTTTACCACAGCATCAAGTGGGTCCCAGTACATCGGGCACTCATACTATCAATATCATCAAAGAAGAATCTCCTCTCCATCCGCTCCAATTTATCTATACTATTGATTCTCATTCGGCGTTCAAGCCCCTCATACTGCAAGGAGACACCCCAACCAACCTAATCTCGAAGCCCATCATCTTGCAAGGGGCACCCCCATCCAGTCCAATCTCAGAGCCCCTTACCCCTGCTAGGGCATCTCTAATTAGTCAAATCTCTATGCCCTTAAATATATAAGGCTCATCTCTCGTCAATCCATTCTTCGCACTCTTAGTCAACTAGGGGCACGACCTACAGATTCTAGCCATAAACCAAGGACGCAGCCCGTCCATGTCAATAACCAGCAGCCAGGTGCATAACCTGCCGATTCTAACCACCAACCGAGGACGCAGTCTGTCCATGTCAATAGCCAGCAATCAGGAGTGCAACATGCTCATTCCAATCAACCAAGGGGACAGCCTCCCCATCTCATCATCAACCCTACAAGAGGATAACCTCTCCGTCTCAGCAGTAGTCAATCAGGGGCACAACCTGCCCACTCGAGTCAGCAAGGGGATAACCTCCTCATCTCATCAATCAATCAAAGGTACAATATGCCCACACCAGCCAGCCAAGGGGACAACCTCCCCATCTCAGCAGTCAGTCAGGGGCATAACTTGCCCTCTCCAGCTAATCAGGGGCACAACCTTCCCTCTCCGATCAATCAGGGGCACAACCTTCCCTCTCCGATCAATCAAGGGCACAACCCACCCACTACAGTCATCAATCAGGGGCATAGCTCGCCCACTCCATCATATAGTCAGGGGTACAACCTTCCCCCTCATCTCCATTCAACTAGGGGCATAACTTGCTCGCAACACCATCACCACTATTCATGCCAACACCATCAACCAACTACCAGGTACAGAAAAGACAGAAGGAGCCTATCCTCGTAATCATAGACGGTATGATGCTCCGATGATGACATTCCATACCATAATCTTGAGTTCAATACTGCGACTTACATTCCTCTTACATGTCTTATCTAATCAAACCGCGTCTTCTACCCTGCTAAATATTAAATATTCTACTATTGGCTCAAATATCAAGACTCAACTCAAGTCATTGAGGCTCGAGAGAATACATGCATGGGAGGACTAGGATATCAGCCTCCTCCATGTAAGAAACCAAAGCACAGAGGCATTAGAAGAGGGCGAGGTCGTCAAGATGTGGGCAATTCCTTCATCCGCACACCAACTCGATTTATCAGTGCAAGGATCATCTATCCCGATGATAGGCCAGATTCCACCATAGAGGATCAAATGAGCAGTTTAAGCTTGACTAAGATGCCCGAAGAGGACTCAGGCAAGGGATAGGAATTGCTCCCAATTGACTAGACCACAATTCTTGTCCCACCTGAGCTGGAAAATTTTGAGGAGATGCAATGCATCGAGGATGAGCCGCAAGAAATCACATCTCACACATACTCAGAACCTAGTCCAAGATTCATCATGATGTTTGGGCACAATGATGAGGACCGCTTGTTGATCACTTTGGCCCTAAATCCTAAGGGGAAGGAGTGCAGGGCAGTAACACGTTCATAGTCCTCATGACTATAAATAAAATCCAATGTGAATAGTGCTTGATTTCCCGAGCTGAATCAGGCAACCCCTAGTTTGCAACACCATCTTGCTCATGATCGCTTACCATCAGTAGCTCCAAAATCAGAAAATCAAGAAAAACTCAAAATGCCAGGTATTTCAAAGTTTCAAAAAATCCAGATATCTCAAAATTTTAAAAATCTAGATATTTCAAGATTCCAAAAAATCCAGATATTTTCAAATTTTAAAATTCAGAATTTTTTTTTTTTTTTTTTTAAAAGGTCCAGAATTACTTTTTAAAAATCTGAAGCAATAAAGTGCCAAGTCTATCTGTCAAAGCACTTGAGTATAAAGTCAACTCATATAATTTTGATCTAGAGTTAAACTTATAACTCAAGGGTTTGGACCAAGCCAGCAATATGGAAGATGGTGAACCGACTCTCAAACTAGAGGGTCATCTCAGAAAGCTCGAAACCAAAAGCCAGTATCATCCTAGAAATCTTCGAAATTGTGAACCTGGGATCTCCCGAAACCCTTATGGAAATGATTAAGAATCCTTATCACAGGAAAATAAACAAAGAATGATTGAACTCTTGAAGCCATGACTGCCTAATCTTGCATCCCATGAAGACTTGTCGGGACTCGATCAAAAACTTGTCAACAAAGCCTGAAATTAAACCTGTCAAGCAAAAGCTGCCAAGACCAACTCGCATTCCATACTTAAGTGTTTTTCTTGTACATGAATGAATATATGATGGTGGAAGAGATCATACAACTCGGTATCGCTAACAAATTATAGTCAACATGTCAAAAAGTACTTCAAGTATCAGGAGCACACACACCAGATCCATGTGTGTTCTTTCAAACTCTACAACCTGACAACACCTTGACCATTCTCAACGCAAGATATCAACATCAGCGGGAAAGTTAGCTCAACGACATTGAACGATCATGAGTACATACTTGGGACAATCAAGTACTTTGCAAAGTGAGTGGAGGCAGCATTGTTGCATCTATCAAACTCAAGGGGCAAGTTCAAAGCTCACATGCGACAGCTCGGAGTTCTTTCGGGAGGCACCCTCCGTCTCACCAACATGAGGTGATAATCTTCCGGAGCTTAGCAACGCCAACAACGTGAAGGAATTTCACGGGTAAGTTTATCTAACCATGTCAAGAGTTACATTAGCAAAGTTAAAGTCAAGTGACCGAAAGCTGGTTATCTTAAGAATCACCTCCCCCATTTTGTTCCCTAAATAAGTGCTTCAATAAGAATGGTCGAAATTAATAAGAGAGAGAGAGAGAGAGAGAGAAAACAAAACAAAACAAAGAAGAGAAAAAGAAGAGAATGACAAATAAAGAGCACGAAGTCCAAGATAAATAAAACGAAAAAAAGTTTTTAAAAAAAGACGAAAGGGTAAAAAGGAAAAAGAGAGAGAGAGAGAGAGAGATTCGACCCCAAAAAAAAAAAAAAAAAAAAAAAAAAAAAAAAAAAGAAGCACATTATCCATCTTAGTCCCCCTCCCTCCTAGATGATTTTAGCTTAGATCGACAGCTTTGCCATCGTGACTCAAGACAAGGTGAGAAGAGTTGTCAATCGGCTAACAATGATGGAAATCCTCCTCTCAGCATAACTGAAGAAGATCAAAGAAAAATCAAAAGAAGAAAATAGTACCTAAGAAAAATGGGCGGAGTGAAAACCCAAAAGGGCGCTCTGAGTAAAAACAGTGGGCATGCAACATACTTGGTGAAAACCCGAAAGAGCGTCAAGGGTAAAAACAACAAAGCTACCAAGGGCATGCAAAATTAAACACCCGGGACGTGGTGAAAATCTTAAAGGATGCCATGGGCAAAAATGATGAGCAAGTCAAACACAATGAAAATCCGAAAGGGCATTGTGGGTAAAAATGGTAAGAGAAAAGAAAAAAGAAAAAGAAAGTAGGTACATGAAAAGTCCAAACAATGCAAAGATTCAACAGATGAAAAGATAACAGTCATGAATCAAGAATTCTTTTACGCACTTCCCAAATTGGACACCATTGTGCATTACCTTAAAGAGATCGGGACCCTTGGTGACCAATTAGAGAACCGAGTATGACATTCAGATAAGTCAAATGTTCTAATTCCTACGGGCACAACAAGTCCAAACCACACTCTCACAGACAGACAAGCACTTGGCACAAATTTTTATTTTCCTCCATCTCATTTCATGCATGATTTATGAAAGAAAGAAAAAAAAAAATTTCTCATCCATGCACATAAAAATAATAATAAGTTCATACAAGGCTTCCAAAACAAACATCTTTCAATCCTTCAATTAACTTGTGGGGGCCTCCCACGAGCACCCTTCTCTTGGTCATCCTCTCTAGAAGGTAAGTATCTCTCCCCTTGCTCCTATACTTAAAATCTCCTACTAAAATTATCTCCGTCTCCTTGCCGGTATCAAAACCTATCATCACAGCGGTCCAAAAGTGGCATCTCACCATCTACACCAGCCAGCATTAAAGGAGCATGCTCTACACTGTTAGTGACCACATCAAGACCAACCAAATGATTGAATCTCTCATTCAAGCCATCACGAAACCAATCCAACCTATCCAAAACCTCATCACCATCCACATAAATAGGCCAGCCCCTCCACGTTAATCATAGCATCATCTCCACCATAAAAACAACATGTCTATCATCTACACCTAATGGACCTATAACCTCCCTCTCCAATCCACCAAAACTATCAAACCCATCAGGAAAATCTAGAATTCCAGCTATCACCCCCCCTCCTCCCAACCACTTCAATGTCCCCATCTAACTCTCCATTAATGCCACCTTTAATCAATGCAAATGGGACATCATTAGGAGGATATAAGCCATAAGATGAAGAGAACTTGAAGGATAAGTCTAAGATTAGTAAAACCCCCTGGGACCCAGCACTAAAGGCCAAGATGAGCCTACAAGAAGGGGATAAAAGTGTTAGTGCACTTATTTATACACCTTGTTTGTCAATCACGTACGTTTGTGTCAGGGAGTCGGTTGAGCTCTTAGAAGTGAAAACTTGGAGCATAGAGGAGCAAAGAACATGTATATGATGTGCCTTGGTGACCCTAACTATTGACCCAAAATGTAAGACCCGTATCCTAATCTGTACTGTTCATCGACTTCCACGATCCTTCCCGTCGAATTCCGGCAACCTGCGATGTTAATCAACGTTTGCGATCGACCCTAAGTCGTATCCTGTAGAATTGAGTCAGCTTAAGCCGAGGCTTGTATCATTGCGACCTCACCGTCATCGCGGTTCGTACGCCACGACTCGCGCACCGATCCGATACCCAAATGAGGTGATGTGGACCCACGTTCAGTTCGAGGAAAAATATCGCACCTTCTCGATCCCAAGAGAATCTCTACACAATGTCAAATCAATCCCATCAATCCATAAATCACATCAATCAATCAATCACTTCAATGTTAAGTACACATCACCTTTCTCCACAAGTAAAGCAACCACCAAGTCAACTCTCTCCCACCCTCTCTCTTACACCACCATACATGTCAAGTACCACATCCATCACTCACCTCACATCACTCACTCACATCTCTCTTATAACCACCACACCTCTCTCTCTCTCTTTCCATTCACATTTTTCCAAGCAACACCAAAGGAGAGAAAAAAATGGCACGTCCAAGCTTCCCCATGTGAGAGAAATGTGATTTTGGTGGCCCACTTTCCCTTCCCAAGATCTCCCATCCTAACCATCCATCTCCTATCTTCCACCATCAAAGTGAAACACAAGGAGATAGGCTTTCCAACGGACCAAGAAGATCAAGTGGTGGGTGTTGTCCATAGGCCTAGATTTCATTTTTATGATGAAGGGCCCAGTGAGGCTTACCGATTGATGGTACGGATCTCGCTTGGGACCCTAGATGTGGCCGATGGCCTACCTTGATCTTCATGATCATTCCATGATGGGGTCATTCTCCATGGACCCCATCATGATGTTTATTTTCTTGCATGAATAGGGTCATCTAGACCTTCCATTTTGGTGGAGAAAGGATCTCCACCGTTGATTTTCAATTTGATGGGCCCACGAGTAATGGGACCCACTTGATGTACGATTGATTGTAAGGGAGGGCTCATAGTGGCGGAGCCCTCCATCATGCGTGTCCCATCTCCCTCTCTATCTCTCTCTCCCTCTCTTTTTATTTATTTATTTATTTATCTTTGAGTGTGATGAGGTGGTCATGTGGCCCACTTGGATGGACCCCACCTTAATGTTTGTTTCATATATGCCATTTATCCATTTGGTGGCCTACCTAAGTAGGGCCCACCTTGAGCATGTGTGACGCCCAGACGTCCAGGGACGTCCCTGGACTAAAAATGAAAACACAAATATTAGCTTGGTAGGAAGCAATGGGGTGGGCCACTTGTATAGGCCCCACCTTGATACATAAATGGAATCCACGCCGTCCACCCCGTTCCCAAGCCCATTTTAGGCGTTGAACCGAAAAAGGAAGTCAATCCGACTTTTGGTCGGGCCATACCTTTGGAAATAGTGATTTTTCACCGTTGAAACACATTTTAATTTTTCTACACGCCAAAACATACCCAATATTGGGCTCGATGGATTTGTTATGGACTGTGGGAAGCAGTGGATGAGGCTAATTCTTTCAATGTAGGCCCCACGTGAAAAACCGTGAAAATACCGCATTTTCAAAAAAAAACGAAAGAAGAGGCAACGCCTGCTGCTGCGTTTTGATGGACGACCAGCAGCGTCCCACGGCTCCAGCTGTGGGCCCCACTGTGATGTATATTTGTCATCCAAACCGTTAATATGGTGGGCCCCTTCTTGAAGTGGGCCCCCATCAAGTTTCAGCCACATCCATGGCTCAGGTAGCCCACATCACAAGTAATGGTGTGATTGAATGACTACCATTGAAAGCCCTTTTGGGCATCACAGAAGTTTCGGATCAAGGTGAAATTTGTTTTCACCCTTCATCCAGGTCCACGTGACCTTATGAACGGGTTGGATGGAAAATAAACATTAGAGTGGGCCCCACATGGGACCCACATAGATATATGTGTTTTATATGCTCACCGTCCAGGTGGACTGTAGCACCCACCGAAATGTATGTGTTTTATTCACGCCGTCCAGCAGGTGTTGGACGGCCAGTAGGCCCCACAGTGGTTTGTAAGTGTTTTATCAACGTCGTCTAGCCATTTGGCTAGACTGCTGGACACAATTGGTGGACCCCACCATGATACTTGTGTTGCATCCAAACCGTCCACCATTTGGCAAGCTTGTCTTAAGGCTTGGGGCCAAAAATAAGATAGATCTATTTATCATGTGGACCCCACTGTACGGTGAGGATTGAACGTCCACCATTAGACCCTTAGGCCACCAAGCTCTTGGTGACCCTATGAACAGATTGTATGGGAAATAAATGTTATGGTGGGCCCTAGGAATTTTAATGGTGGAATTCATTATCACCACTTATATTGTTGCGGCCCATTTGATGTATCTAAGGCCCATGGGCTATGGCCCATAGCAATGTACATAAGGCCCATTGGTGCGGCCCATTGATGTGGCCCACTTGATGAATATAAGGCCCATGTGATATGGCCCATTTGATGTATTTAAGGTCTAATGGGGTGTACCTAAGGTCCATTGCAATGTGTGATTCCTCCATGGTTTAGGTAATGATATTTATGGCGGTCCGTGCCTAGGGAACAATGGTGGTTTGACGTCCACATTGTACGTACAATGTTGGTTAAATGTCCGCATTGTAGCTCTCCTTAGGGCCCATTAATAGGCCCATACTTACAATAGTTCATCATTATATAACATGCGTAGTATAATTCCATGTTTCATACCCATTCGCATCATATGCATGCTTGATATGAGGAATGTTTGATCATAGCATAAGCCGTTTGGCTTAGACATTTACGGGGCTCCTTATGAGACGGAGTACCTCACATGATCGCATGGTACGCGTGAGATTGTTGCATGATTGTATGGTGTGACTCATGCATCTCGCATATGTGTGACTTGATCACTGCACGCCCTAGCGACATCAGGATCGTGGCCTCCACAGGCACATCGTAGATGGTCGTATCGGATACCGAAAATATTGGCTCTAGCATTGTGGGCACTTAGGATGTCCTTGGGTGAAAATTTCAGAACCTTTTTGGTACCAGGGGATACTCCAACGTCTAGACCGAGTGGATACACGAGCGCCCAAGTGCCGAATAACCAGTAAGCCGCGTCTCCCACTATGTCGTAGTCGGTTGGAGGGGGGGGCTGGGCCTTATCCGCCGAGTGAGGGGGCTATAAGCTAGGGAGTTTGACTAGCTCGCAAATGTGTCCGCTATCTACGAGCCGAGTAGGTATTGGTAAACTACTGGTCAGGCGGATAGTGTGGTCTCTTCCACTTGCCTTGACTGTGCAGCTAGGAGGAGGAAGTCAGTGTGAGGTGCATTAGACCCCGGTAATATTCAGAGAGGAACTGTACTGATATGTGTACTTGATGAGTACTGGCACGCTTGTTTTGCATCTCGCATATGACATTTGGCTACATAGGCCTCGCATCGCATAGCCTCAGTATGGCCGATAGCATTCATGCCTTGCATCATATAGCTTTGGTACAGCTGATAGCATTCATGAACTTACCTGCATACTTCCGCATTACTCTGATATTGTATATTTGGCACTTGCCTTACGCACATACTTACACCACCCTCTAAGCTTTTGTAAGCTTATGCACGACCGTTGCGTGCAGGTGTCGTTGGACAGCAGCAGCGCTGAGGCAGGAGCGCGTACCAGACTATTTTGGAGCTTTTTGATCACCCTGTATTTTCCTTTCTACACGGTACTTAAAAGTTTTTTTATATAGTGGATATGTGGTGATGTTGTTTTGTGACTTGGTTATGCTTGTGGTTATGCTCCATTACATTACAAAAAAAAAAAATCATACTGAAAATCCTCCTTAAGGATCCCAGGATCGGAATCTGGCGTATGGCGCTGGAAAGCCGAGAATGGGGTACTACGGAGGCTGTCGGCGCCGGATTCGGCGATCGAGAATTTGTGAGCCGGTTTCCGAGTTTGAGGCGTGACACAAAACAACATAAACCTATAGATGATCCTAATCTTATTAGGTAAACCTTGGTTGATCATCCCTTAGCCTTAGAAGCTTTATTAGAGCATGATAAGTAAGGATATTATAGGTGCAAAGTTGTTGTAAACATATCTGCCCAAAACAACAGTTTTTGAGTGGTTCTCGATTTCATCGACAGTTTGTCAATGGGTTTCAATGGGATTGAAGACCAATTCAATAGATCAATTTGGACATTCAATTTGTCCAACAAGCACTTACAGTAAAACTCGAATTGTTCGATCGGGTTGTAATCATGTTCGATGGCATCGAAGGCTTGTTTGATGGAATTGAAGGACCTTTCGATCATATCGGCATAGCCATTTTTTACTCTCTTTTTTTTTACCGTTGGAACTCGGTTCTTTTATAAAGGGCATTCGGGTCTTGGGCGTAGATGGGTTTTTGGTGTAATAGAAGCTAGGGAGATTCCTCACTCATATCCCACATTCCTAGCCTCTAAATCCATGAGATCTAAGTCATCTTTCTTGTTATTTATCATTTGAAAGTTAATTAGCCTCAATGAAGAATATGAACTTGATCTCCACCTTGTTCTAGATATTAAACTTGACTAAGAGTAAAATCCTTATCTAAATCCTCTAGAACACTCATCTAGGTGAATCCCTACTAGGTATCAACTCCAATACTTAGTTGTAGGAGATTCAAACCAACTCTCATCACCTTGGTCACTTCAATAGAGCATCGCATGCAAGGTGTTTGATCTTGGAGCTAAAGCATTGGCAATCATCAACATCAATGATCGGGGGAAATGGAGAGTTGATTGAAGCACGAGAGAGCATCGATCAAGCAACCTGAGAAGGCGCGACAAAAGGGTCTAATTCGTCAAGTAAATATCATGTATAAGTTTGTACTCTCTTTCCTTATGTAGAATTGAGGGTGAGAGTTCGTAACGAAAACTTGACAGGTTCTTGTGTAGGACCTAGGCTCTTATCTAGGCTGAATTCACTAAACAGGGGTGTGTACGTGTTAGTATCTGTGGGAGCCTTCGACGAGAGTAAACGTAGGTCCTTGGACTAGGATCAAGCTTGTTGGTTAGCCGATAGAAAATCAACTAAAGTCTTTTATGGGAGCCTCCGATGGGAATGTACACTAGATTTTTGTGTAGGATGTAAAGGTTAGAGGTGAACCTGATTTAAAACCTCCTATAATAAATACCGGTACACTCAGGATGAGTGTGTCCACGGGAGTAGAGTAGGGAAATTAAACCACTATATATGCTTGTATTTGGGATTGATGTTGCAATTCTATTCTTGCTTATGTATTGATTAGTTAAATCATATGATTGCTTAAATCAAATTGTAATACATACACAAGCATACTACTATTTATAGACTAGTTGCTCTAATTGGTAGATCAATTTGTAGTCTCGGTGATTGGACCCACTTTGGCTTGGAAGCTTAGTGTTACATTACCTCAATTAGTTTAATTGGCATATTAGTTTAATTAGGCAATTAAATTTAATTGACATATTTTAAAATGGTCCCATTAAACCCCCTCTAGGACATAACCATTCATTCTATAGCTCCACCAAGCTTCCTCGTGCCGTGGTAGACTATCACATGTGCAATTTCAAAAAGAATGATGAAGGAGCAGACAAATGGGAGGAGACATAATAGAGAAAATGGTCAAATCAGCAAATCTGGAAACTTAGGAGCAGAAGGAATCAACAGGGAAGAATGTTCGGATTGTCCGAACCAAGATGGGATAAAGCAGCCCCTATATAAAAGGAACAAGTAGCCCCTAGGGTGTCGCTCGTCCTTGGTTTCTACCCCCACACACACACAAGATTAGCTCATGGGACCTATGGTAGGTGAGATCCGTAGGTCTAGTTAGCAAACGGCCCTCTAAGAGTCATCAGTAGCTCCAATGGCCATCAACTTAGGCCAAAATTCAATCTGGATCATCCAAAACCTTCTTAAGATTTCATATGGTGAAAAAAATAAGCCTAGAGTGGGGTTATCAAGCACAAAAAAGGTCAATCATTGATGGATGGTGCAATTGTAATTCAATCCGTCAAAAGCATGATCCAAGCCATTCAAGACCTTTATAAGGCATCAAATCTCTAAAATAATAAGGCTCACAATGGACACATCAAGTATTATAGTCCAATGGTTAATCAAAAGCACCTTAAAAGCCAAACACATCATGACAATCTACCTTTACAATAAAAACTAGCATCGATTATGACCGCCGATTCACAATTTAATGGACTAGATCATCTTTGAAAAATTACAAAAAGTACTTTCATAAAAAATCGGCATTGATTGCGACCGTCGATTTGCAATCCGATGGACCAGATCATCTTTCAAAAAAAAAAAAATTTAATAAAAACCGGCATCAATCGCAATCTGATGGACCAAATCATCTTCCAAATTTTAAAATATATTTCAATAAAAAATCAGCATCGATTATGATCATCGATTCATAATCTGATGGACCAGATCATCTTTCAAAAAAAATATTTTATAAAAATTTGATATCGATCGCGACCGTCGATTTGTAATCTGATGAACCAGATCATCTTTTAAAAAATATATATATATATATATTTCAATTAAAACCAACATAAATTGCAGTCATCAATCCACGCCCCGCTGGGCCAGATCAACCCTGAAAATTTTCAAAGAAAATCCTTAACGGAGTCCTGACAATAATGGACCATTAAAACTGGTCCAGCACCATGCAAACATCCCCAATAAAAGGACCACGAGGCAATACTGAGACTATGGAACTAATCTAAATGCAAAATCAGAACCTTGATCAAGATTGCCAAACTGACCTCGATCATGGTTAGTACTCAAGCGTTATTATAACGCCCCGACTTTTCAGGACCCAAGTACACGACCCGTTTCCCAAAAACCCGAGTGTTAACTTATAGAGAACCAAATTCCATACTTTTTTTTAACTACCAAAGTAAGCAGATGAGCGTAGAATGGACAAATCAACATAAGGGAAAATTTCAATTACATTTAGAGTATACAAGAGAGTGCCCATAATGACTTATACAAACCAATGTCTCAGAATTTAAGCAAGTACAAGATTTACATGATTCAATACATGAAGAATAACAGAAAGCATATAAATATAAGCCGCAAGGTCACGCAGCTCCTCCAGGTAAATACAGTCATGCATCCCTGGTGATCATACCCTGCTCTTCAGCAAGTCTGAACATGCATATCACTTAAGCCACTTGTACTACCTGTACGGTTGTATATTTGATGGATGAGTGGCCAACTCAGTGTGGAATTCTCCTCAAGATTACACGTTGTTGCATTAGGTAAGAAATAGTATAAAACATCCAGACAACCAAAACAGAATAAATGCAGTCTTATTAGATGCATGGATGCATAAATGCAATCAGCGTCCCAAGTAAAACATCCAGACAGACATTAAGGTCATCACCCATGCAATCATCGACCCGGGTAAAACATCCAGACAATCTATGTCCCGGATAAAACATTCAGACAGGCATATGACTGGTCATCAGCGCATCACTCAGCGTAATCGCATAGGCATGATAATCCAAGTCATTATCATAAACCGAATGACTGGTCATTAGCGCAACATTCAGCATAATCGCATGGGCATAATGATCCAAGTCATTGTAAATATGCCATATATGCATGATTAGCTAAGTCATTATTAGTTCATTTACAACCAGCCAATTTAAATAAGCTCAAGGGTCACTACGGGGAGCACATGGCCTAGCGTAGGCCGACGGCTCGGGCATAGTGTCCCATGACTACCATCCCCGGCCCATGAGACTACCATCTTAGGATGTTTAATGGAAACCCATTGACTAGTGGCCAATCATATTACAGTACATGGGGCTTACCATCGCATAGTTGCACAGTATAAAACATCGAACCCATATAAAGAAAATACTAGAACAAAGCCACATAGGGCGATATCAAAGTAGGCCACATAAGGCAAGTATCAGAATCATGCGATAAAAGACCATCCTTGGAAACCATTGGACACAACAACCCTGGATGGTAGGCCCACATCAATGGTCAATTTAAACCACCCTTCAATAACCTCTAAGCCAAAGGTCCATTTCAATCACAACAGTCGGGTTACATCCCAAGTATGGGTGTACATTATAGGTGGGAGTTTCCCACTAATGTACCAGTTAAAGTCCATAAGCAATCCACAAATAATCCACAAGCATGAACAATATACAGGATGATCATTAAGCATGTAATATAGCAATTCAATTTCAACAATTAATACATGTGCATATAGAATGGAGATATCATTTATAAATTAAGATAAAACTATAACTTAAGCTAATGAGAAAATGGAAAGCTCAAGGGGAAGAATCATCACCTCATGTGTCGAATCCACCAATTGACGTTGCTAGGAAGCGCGTGCATCCTTAAAATTGAACCCTACCATGAATTGTGACGTTGCATGTGAGATCAATGTCCTACCAAGCATCTAGGGTCAAGACCCACATAACTTGGGGTTTGGATTGTTTATCTTTTAGGGTTCCACCCTCGAGTTTAGGTATAGGCTTAGACTTTAGGGTTTGGACTCTAGTTGGCGTATTAGTTACAATTTAAATCTTAATAATTATAAGACAACTATTAGTGTTAGTGTCATAATTTATATTAATTAACATATCCATAACGATGGTTCACAAGTTCATGTCCAAATATACCGACATCATCTAATATCTTTATGATGACCAATAATCTCTTAGATAATACAAGTAATAATAATATGATATTTTCTAATGATAATACCATAAGGGCTAACACTAATACTTATATTAATAAGTATTTGACTAATCCCATAAGGGAAATGATAATATTTTCTAATGCTTTTAATCATAACTATCAATCCCAGTCATGATAATGGATACCATAATCTATCATAAATTATGAAATTCCATAGTTAGATCCAAATCCTGACACCCTACTTAGGCTTAAGGTCTTAACCAAGGTTTTAGATTACCTAGGTTTTAGGGTTTTTCCTTAAGTTTAGGTCTAGGATAAATTCTAAGATTTAATTTCTAATAGATGTAATAACAATATTAATAACATTACTAATTGAAACTGGTAATCCAACAATGCCTAATGATGTATAGACGATTGTAATGTTAATAATACTAATAATTTCGAGGCGATCATTACCATTAACAATGTATTTAATATTTGCTAATGAGGCACTAATAGTTATATAATGAAATAAATAGTATCACTAATGATAATATTTAAGGTAGGCAAACTAAGACTCTACATGATGATAATGATAATTTATATGCACTAGCTGATATTATTGTAGAAATTTCCAAACATAAGTAAGTTTGATGATAATTTGATTTTGACAATTCAAATGTATGAAAGATTGGAAATTAGCATACCTAAGTTGGTCGGATCGGGGTCTCATTAAAATTGGGCCAATTGGACTCGGTCTCAACCAAGTTGACTCTGTTCTAGCCGAGTTGACTCGGCTCAACACAACTAACCAACCACTCTCCTTCTCTTTTCCTCCTTTCTTTCTTTCTTTTTCCCTTTTCTTCTTCTTTTCTCCTCACCAAAACCCCATGTCCAACAGAGTTTGATGGACTCAACATACCAAACTGAGTTGACCCTACTTGGCTAGGGTAGCCCCTGGCCTCTCTCTCTCTCTCTCTCTCTCTCTCTCTCTCTCTCTCTCTCTCTCTCTCTCTCTTCTTGCTAGAGAACTTCCAACGGACCAGACTCGAACCAGGCCATCCCCGATTTGCCCTGACTCACCCCGCATGTCCTGACTCAGTGCAGCCCACGTTAAACTGACTCTCCTCTCTTCATTCATTTCTCTTCCTCTTACTCTTTTCTTTCTCTTTCTTCCTTCTTCCATTTCCTTTCCTTTTTACTTCTTCTTGGGATTAAGAAGACCCTAAACGTGATCAACAAGAAACACACATAAGACTCAGGACTCAGCTGGATCGCAAATTGCAACATTGCACATATACGAACTTGGTCGTTTGTGTGTGAGATTTTGGATTAGGCTTTCGGTGGATCTTGCTCACGGATTGGGGGATAGGATTACTGACTTAACAACTTACCAATTGAAGTTTCAGATCTATGAGCGGGCCATCCATGAAACTGGAGACGACTGGTGGTGAAACGAGGAAGAAGACTCGGCCGTTAATGGAAGATTCTCCTCCTCAGCTTTCGTCTTCAATCTGACAACGTGGGAGGGTCCCTACGGGTGCATAGGAGCTTGGAGGATGGACGGAGCAAAGGTTTGAAAGGTTTTTGGTGGTGGGTTTGGGCGTTGGGAGCTAGCGGTGGGTTCGATTGTTGAAGGTGGGTTGTTTCTCATCGGGCTTTCGTAAGAGCTGAGAAGGAGTTATTTTCACTCCCCTCTTAATGCCAAAACCAGCTCCTTTAGGCCGTTGGATGAGGATCTAACGATCCAAATACATCCTGTTGGTGGGAGGTATTACAAACTATTGGCGCGACTAAAACTAGCCGTTTGAAAGTCCTAAACCACGTAGCTACGTGGGCGGCTAGGATCTCTTTCGTATGAACAACCGAGATCGACGGATTCCCACGCACGCGGATCGTCAATCTGGCAGTTTCCATTTTTAGAAACGTTTTGTGCTTGTAGGCTCTACTGGTGATTGGTGTTGTGTATACACGCGGGCCCACCAACGTGTAAGATCACTAGGGTTTGACTAAAATGGAGAGCCCAACCTGATGGACGGTTTGGATTATCCAGATGGACGATCATGGCAGGCCATGGTCGGTCGAAAACAGACATTGTCTGTCCACTCTTTCAAACAAGGAAAAGGAGGGAAACCCCTTCCTATTCTTAGAAATGTCGGGTTAGCCTATATTTGACCGGGCTGAGGGTCTCGTGCACCTCAGGTGTTGTAACACCTATGTACATGCACTCCAGTGTGGGACCCATTGTGATGTTTGAGGGGAATCCACTCCGTTCATTCACTCTGGGAGGCCCTAATCAAGTCCTCTGACCGGAATTCAGGCATATTCAGATCCTAGGTGGGCCGTGCTAACTGAATCAAAGCCCTTGGGTGCCGATTTTATCGATCCGATGGTCGAATCGATCCCAATCTGACCATTAACGGTCAGAAGGTTCCAATGGACCTTTTGTATGTCCTACCATCCACATATTAATTTTATTTTATTTCATTATTACTACATGCATATTTATATAAAATATATATAGATATATGTGGTGTGTGTGTGTGTGTTATATACAATTTATGTTGTGGGCCACTCTATAGGTTATTAGGACTATCATCTCCTGGTTTTATGTTATTAAATGTTCAATTACTAGCATGTTATTATCTTTATTATTGTTCTAAGTTATTTATCGTGATCTGCATCTTGGCCAACGCCTTTCATTTACTGTAGAGTTTGATAAGAAAGATTAGATCATTTTTAAATTTGTAAGTGGGCCACACATAGGTTATTTTCATGATCTATGAAGATCTGACAGATGTTATGTATGTTCCCACATACGTTCATGCTAAGTTGGTTCTAACGGTAACACCAGAGCATTGCAAAATACGGGGTGTTACAGTTATCCCCAGCAGGCCTAAAACCATGAAGGGACAGGTCAATCCCCTACATTTTTCAATTAAAAAAAAAAAAAAAAAAAAAAAAAAAAAAAAAAAAAAAAACCCCAACTCGTGAAAACCCCACAAGAAAGCCCTAATGGAGACAGTTAAGAGATTTGGGCCCATTTACATTTTTTT
>JAJHSJ010000001.1:102354987-102708828 GCA_021015155.1 Magnolia officinalis
AGATGATCGCCGATTTTGAATTGAGGGACCCCACCGTGGGTGGGAGATGCCCAAAAGTCACTCTGATTGGAAGATCTGTATGCTTTGATCCTTGTGCTGTAATAAGAAATCCATGTGTATGTTGTATAGAAGTGAAAAATTATATGATTATTGCTGTATTGAACCTGATGAATCCATTCAGTACAAATGGGGCCCATGGATTGTTGTTCCAGATTGTTGATCTGATGGGAATCCATTCAATACAAATGGGGCCCTCGGATGGTTATTCCACTGTTGATCTGATGGGCCTCAATGTGGATGGAGATGTCCCAAAAATGTCTCAGGTTGGACGATCCTAGCCATCCAATGTTTTACCATTTTACGGCGTGGTTGCTGTATTCTTTCTTATCCATCTACAGGTGCCTGGGACTAGATTTTGTATAATTCTCTATTGAGCCCCGAAGTAAGCAACGGGCCCACTTATGATGTTAGAGGGCAGGCTTGGGCCTAGAATAAACCGATTCCTAAACAGAGTGGGCTCGAGCTGACCCTGACCTGGCCTGTTGCCATAAGCTCTTGCTGGTCTTTGCTGGCCATGGCCTGTTGCCATCCTTTTATTAACAAACAGACTGGGCTGACCAAGGTCTAAGAACTGTTTCTATCAAAGACCAGCGAGAGCTGAAGTCTAGCCCATTTATGAATGGTACAGGTTAGGCTCAAGGCTGACTTCTTGGGCTGAATGTGGTCAGGGATAACCCAGTCCATGGCCATCATTACTGTTTCGGTCATTCAAAGTCTGAGCCAGGCCCTCATTTATGGTCATGAGTCCTGATTGGTAAATGGTCCAGCCGGATCTAGGCCTGAATTTTAGGCCCAAAAAAATAAACTGTCTGCTCTTTGGTTGAAGCTGCCCAAGCCCAGACCCAGACCTGGCCCATTTTTACCTGTAATACCAAATGCATGTATTAATGCATTATACAGAATCTTGGTTGATTGTGAGATTCACTTCTTTGTGGTTGATAGTTAATACTGGTGTTGTTTGTTAGTTGCTATTTGGTTTGACTGCAACTATTTAGTTTTGCTTTGCTTCATTGTAACGTCTAACATATTTACGTTACATGCTGTAAATTACAATCGATCCACATTGCATTTGTATATAATATACATGCATGCACATGCATTATATAAAACTAGGAGAAGCAGCTCAACGCACGTATATGAGAGGATGGGACGGGGAGAGAGAAGTAGGAGAAATAGAAAGAGGAAGAAAAAAATAGGAGAAATTGTAGCAGCTACATGAGAGAGAGAGAGAGAGAGAGAGAGAGAGAGAGAGAGAGAGGCATGCTCATGGTTTCAACAGTGGGCGACTTATCTCCACACTTTCCTGTGTTGTGGCCCACTCGAGCTTTAGATCTTCATTGGTTTTGGGTTGACATCCTCACATGAGTCGGCTTGATGGATTTATGGTATGACTTCCACACAGTGATCACAGTGGGTGTCACGCCCTGAAATCCGAGTACAAAGTGTGCACCCTCAGACTCGAGTTTTAGTTCGTAACTCGTACGCAAAGTGTACTAATTTAATTCCTTAATCAGTTTAATCAGAGAAGATAATTATATTCAGTCTAAGTTTCACCATAATCTCAATCACAAATATATAACACTTAACACCAATCAATCAGACATATATAAATCTTGATAACCCTTAAAATAAAATAAACCTTAAAAATCATTCATTTATTATATCATCGTAGTATAATTATGTTTATTCCATACTAACATTGTTTCAATGAAATAAATCTAAATAATTTCGTAAAATATCAAAATCAATACCGATATGCATTTTATGTTAATCAAACTATGCTATCAAGCAATCAGAAATATTCTAATGCCACCACTTCTTCTTCAGATAAATATGGTTATGTTTCACATGGATCATGTTCAGGTACAGTGCATCCTTCCAGTTCTTATGCCACATCATCTATTAATGGACTCCTCTGTACGGTTTTTCCATCAATAAAAAGATAAGCTGGCCAGGCTTAGTGAAATAATCCAGCATGGTTCATAATCATAGCAATTAAAATAACATAAAAATGGATATACAATGATATAGATGCGAATGATGTATGAATGCATCAGATGGGATGATCATCCATCTGCTTCGGTTGAAGGTCGTCAACCCGCATCCACCCATTGGGTAGGTTTCCACCTTTCGTTAGGCTTGGGCATAGCCCGCATTTGGTAACACTCTACCAGGATCAACATTTCTTCCAGGGAGGGCCCCTAGGATCGACCATGCATTATGTAAATGTAATGAATAATGGATGATATGTAAATGCCTATTTTTCATATTTAGCATAGTTGTCTTGATAAGAATATTCATATATGAATTTAGCGTACAATTATCATAACAAAATACTCAAAATCAGTATATCAATCAATCAAACAATCACAAACGATTTATTTTAATTTTAATGAATTATGAGACAAGTTGGGTTACTCACTTGAGTCTGGTAGTATAGAATCCACAAGGTAATTAGGTTAGTTTGAATACAGAGATCCTATCAGTTATATCAACAACATTATTATTCATCTATCAGTAGTTGGAAGGAGGTAGATTTGATTTTTCCTTTTGTCAAGGGGACCCCGAGGTAAATGAAGTGGGTGGTTGCTCTCGTAATCCCTGATAGTCTCTCCACTACTCTGGTGCGACCTTCAGCATCTTAGAGGGAAATCTAAATATGGACCCCACATGTTTCATACATGTTATGTGAATGGGGGAGAGGTGGGAGTCTCTCTCTACTTCTTTCGCTTTTCTCTAAGTGACACTTAAAGGGGCTTGAGATGTCTAAGGCTCTCTATTATAATCCTCTCCCTATAGGATAGGATCTATTTATAAGGAATTAAATTTGCTAAGAGAAACATTAGTTATGATGCTCCACTATCTTACAGACTTCGATCGATGTATGCCCTATTGCATCAAAGTTTGTGATCCTGCCATGCACCCAAATTAACCAAATTTTCCTCTACTCACCATGACCTCCATCCTTAGCCAATACCCATGTAGGCCTAAGGTATGGATCACCGTATCTTAATCATTAGATGCCCATTAAGATCCATTTAAAATAAATCAATGATTAAAACTAAGAATTAACAGTTGAAAAACCTTAATTAACAAATAGAAAACTATGCACTGGTCAGTCTTTAAAACACTTGACAAATGGTGCAAACCATAAGATTAATCTGTTAGTAATGTTCCAGATCCCTTATTGAATCATGTGAGCCTTAACCAGAACTTGATTGTGTGCACCCAACTACACCCACCTTCGTTGGCTACAAGATAACCTTGTAACATGAGCCAAAACACATCCGAGAACTTGAACTCACATGTCCTTAGGCATAGGGATTAGTCCAAGCTAGTAAATCCACAAGTTGATCTAGTTTGGGCATGATGAACCTCTCAGTATAGAAACTTGAACTTGATCCACCAATGCAAGTGTCCAACAAGTCCAACACCAAGAGCCTGTATCCATTGCATAATTACACTCATGTGTGTGGAGGGCAAAGGCATGCTGACTCTTTGTCATGTCTGATGGTGGTGACCTTCCATCTTGGCTCACCATCAGTTCACTCACGCAATATGACTAAAACAAGAATAACCGTAGGCTAGTCCTACATGCTACTAAGTGGTCATGGCCAAGTAGGGTATTGATATCCATGGACCATAACTCTCCCTTGGCCATTGGCCCGTTGTGTCCAATCTCAAGTTCTTAAGGACAACCAGAGGAATCCCCTCTTTAACCCATTCACATGTGGTATGCGGGATACCTTAGTTTCTCCCAATCTGGTATGTAGAGAAGTCCTGTCTCGATTTGACCAATTTATTTTCAATCCGATCAAATATTGGATGGATTCTCAATTTGTACGCTATGAAGATTTGCACATTTTTTGTCGACCAAAAAGTGTGAGTTGATTTGATTCAATCTGATCGAACAGGTTACGTGGATTAACGCAAATTAGGGTAGCTTGGGAAGGGATTTTCTTAATGGGCTAGTGTTTTACCAAGTGCGCATTATAGGGAAAATTAGTTTCGTCTATAATCGAAGAAGGTGAGTGGTGTAAACTCTAAGGCTTTTGATTATAGTAGATTTCTTTTACTTTGTACCATGGATTTTTCCCACAAGGGTTTTCCACGTAAATATATTGTGTTTTATGTTTGTTTGCTTGATTGTTTGGTTATTCTATTTTATTTTGATTGTTCTATCTTCGTTGAACATGATTCCATAAAGCACACTGATTAGAGGTGATGTTAGATCCAATTTCTAATACCTAGGGTTGATCCGGGTTTGTTATGGCTCAGGATTACATCGTAGTGGTGTGATATAAGAGACGGAACTCCAAAAAAGTGGTATCAAAGCGTCAAGTTTAAGGACATTCAAAAATTCAACGAAAATGTCAAGGTCAAAGTTCAATATACATAAATTCAATAGGAAGAATAATTTTCGTTTGTGGCAGTGGAAGGTTAAGGATATTATAGTATCACAAGGGTTGAGAAAGATGTCGTTAGAGAATAAACCAGAGAAGATGTCGAATGATGACTAAAGTGAACTCAGGGAGAAGGCTATAAGTACTATCCTTCTATGTTTGTCAGATAAAGTCATGTATAACGTTTTAGATGAGGAATTTTCGTTGAAGATGTAAAAGAAACTAGAAGATCTATACATGGCGAAATCCCTCACTAATAAGTAGTTTGTAAAGAAACAATTTTTTGACCTATAGATGATAGAAGGATCTGATCTCCTCATTTATGAATGTATGTAGTGAGTTGTTAAGTCTCGGAGTGACGATCAATGAAGAAGAAAAAGCGGTGCTACTTCTAGCATCGCTTCCTACATCATACGATCATCTCGTCACTACTCTATTATATGAGAAGAATATAGTGAAGCAAGAAAATATCATTATGACTCGCATTTCCAACGAGATGAGAAAAGAATTAAGCAATGAGGACTCTAAGGCGAAAGGGTTAGTTGTGAAAGGGGGTCAAGGACGTAGGAGATCCATCGAATGACCTTAGTCTGACAAGAAGAAAAAGTCTAGATCAAAATCAAAGGCAAAGTACGAATGCTTCTATTGTAGCATAAAGGAACACTTCAAGAGATAGAAATGAAATGATGACTTAGAAAGCAAGGGTAAAAGTAAGACAGGTGAATCAGCTAGTGTAACAGAAGAGAGCTCAGAAGGAGACCCCATCTCGGTCTCTTCAGGTACTAATCATCTCCCAGATACATGGATAATCAATTCAGGATGTCCATATCATATGTGTCCATATAGGAATTAGTTCAATTTTTACAAATCCTATGATGGTGGAAGTGTTCTTATGGAGACGCAGCGTGTAAGGCCATCGGAATAGGGACCATTAAGGTAAGGATGTTTGATGGATTCATACAGACTCTAGGTAATGGTAGACATGTCACAGATTGAACAGGTGCATGTTCACCATATCTGGCAGTGTAATCAAGGTCACTAGAGGTGCAATGGTGTTAATTAAGGGGACATAACACTAGAATTTTGTAAAAGTTAGTTGGGAGCACGGTTATAGGTAAGGGCGGTACCACCTCACACGCAGAATCCAGCACAGATGACACTAATCTATGGCATATGCAGCTGGGGCATACGAGCGAGATGGGCATGATGGAAATCCATGAATGGAAACTGTTGAGGGGAGTTAAGGCGTGCAAGATGGATTTCTGTGAGCATTGCATATATGGGAAGCAGTGCAGGATAAGGTTTAAGGCTGTTACACATACTAGCAACGGGGTATTCGATTATATTTATTCCAATGTCTAGGGCAATGACAATACCATCTAAGGGAGGAGCACGATACTTTGTGAGCTTCATAGATGATTACTCCAGGAAGGTTTGGATGTACTTCTTAAAGCATAAGTTCGAGGTGTTTACCGAGTTCAAAGAATGAAAAGCAGAAGTGGATAAGCAAACCAGGAGACAAGTTAAGTGTCTCAAGTCAGATAATGGTATGGAGTATAGAGTGGAGAGATTTATGAAATTCTACAAGAAACAGGGCATCACAAGGCACTTCTCAACTATATGAACCCCGCATTAGAACGGCTTATCAAAAAAGATTAACATAACTCTTTTAGAGAGTACGAGAAGTATGTGGTTGTATGCGGGGCTACCTAAAAGCTTCTAGGCAGAAGCGGTTAACATGCCATACTATATTGTAAGTCGGTCACCATCAACAGCACCAGACTCCAAGGTTGCGGAGGAAGTTTGGACAAGCAAGGACGTTGATTACTCAAGGATGAGGATCTTCGAGTTTCCAACGTTCGTCCACATGTAGAGTGGACGAAGGACAAAGTTGGATCCTAAATCTAGGAAGTGCATCTTTATCGGTATTAGAAAGGTGTTAAGGGCTACAAGCTTTGGGATGCAAATTCTCGGAAGGTGGTAATTAGCAGAGATGTCATCTTCGATGAGTCAATAATTTTGAAGGCCAACAAGGACGTTGCTGGGAAGTCAAAAACACATGGTGATACCGAGAAATTGACAATGCAGGTGGAGCTAGTTGAGTTGGTTACTAAAGATGAAATTCAGCAAGAATAAGAAATTGACTAAAACAATCATCAAGATACCCATGAGAGTATAGCCAGGAATAAGGAGAAAAGAACCATTAGATCCCCAGCTTGGTATGGGTTAAAGGACACGACTTGTTTTGCACTGTTCACAAGAAGTAGAGATCCCTCCACCCTTTAAAAAGAAAAATCTAGAAAGAATGACGACAAGTGGATGTCGGCCATGGTGGAGGAGATGGAATCTCTACACAAGAATTAGACATGAGAGTTGGTGGAACTTCTAAAATTTCAAAGGGCTATATGATACAAGTAGGTGTTCAGGAAGAATGAAGCATTAACAGAAAAAGAGGACAAAAAATTCAAGTCACAGCTTGTAGCAAAGGGGTACTCATAGAGGGAATGAGTAAATTAGAATAAAATTTTCTCTCTGGTCATGAAACATACTTCAATTAGGATGTTACTAGATATAATAGCATAATCCAATTTAGAATTGGAGCAACTCGACATAAAGACGACATTCCTTCATGGGAACTTGGAGAAACACATGAGGCAGCCTGAAGGATTCGGCGAGGTTAGTAGGAAGGCCACGTGTGTAGGCTGAAGAAGTCATTATATGGGCTAAAGTAGTCTCCAAAGCAGTGATACAAGCGGTTTGATTCCTACATGGTAGAGATTGGGTATATCATATGTAAGTACGATTGCTGCATATATTACATGGTGCTTGAGGACAAGTCCTACA
This sequence comes from Magnolia officinalis, assembly GCA_021015155.1. NCBI lineage: Eukaryota > Viridiplantae > Streptophyta > Magnoliopsida > Magnoliales > Magnoliaceae > Magnolia > Magnolia officinalis. Next base: position 102,362,295 of record JAJHSJ010000001.1, read on the forward strand.
TTCTACTAATATTATATGTTAATGAAATGTTGATTGTTACAAAGGACAAGAGGGAGACACGTACTCTTGCTTAAGTCTCTGTTAAGCAAGGAATTTGACATGAAAGATTTGGGCACTACGAATAAGATCCTAGGCATGGAGATTCATAAAGATAGAGAGTCTAGGAAGTTGTGGTTGGCTTAGAGGAATATGTTCAAAAGTGGCAAGAGAGGTTTCACATAGAAGGTGTTAAGCCAGTTAGCATGCCTCTAACAGGTCACTTTAAGTTGTCAGCTAGGTTGTCTCCATGTACAGAAGAGGAGATTTCAGATATGTTAAGGGTATCGTATGTAAGTGTAGTGGAAAGTCTCATGTATGCAATGGTTTGCACGAGTCCGGATATCTCACGGGCAATTAGTGTAGTCAACAAATATATATGAATCCATGAAAGAAGCATTGGAATGTTGTTAAGTGGACTCTCAGGTATCTCAAGAGCACAGTTGACACTAGGATCATGTTTAGGAGATAGGAAACTTCAGTTGGAGTTGTAGGCATGTGGATTCGGATTGTACAGGTGATCTAGACATCGGGAGGTTCACTACAAGATATATTTTTTTCATATTAGTAGGTGGACCGGTATGTTGGAGATTTACGTTATAGTCTACAATAGCATTGTTTACAACTGAGGTAGAATATATGGTTGCGACGGAGACGTCAAAAGATGCATTATGGTTGAAAGGTCTAATAGAAAACTTGGGTTGAAAAAAAAAAGTTGGTGATGAATCAAGTATATCATGTGAGAACCAAGCAGGTGCTATACATCTGGCGATGAATCAGATATATCATGTGAGAACCAAGCACGTCGATGTGAGATTTCACAAGATACGGGAATCATTACTTTATGAGAGAACCAAGTAGGTGCTATACATCTGGCGATGAATCAGATATATCATGTGAGAACCAAGCACGTCGATGTGATGAATCAAGTAAGAGGCGATTCGGTTACATTGCGATAGTTAGAGTGCTATACATCTGGCGATGAATCAGGTATATCATGTGAGAACCAAGCACGTCGATGTGAGGTTTCACAAGATACGGGAATAATTACTTTATGAGAGATTTTGTTTCAGAAGATTCACGCGAACGAGAATGCCGCGAACATGTTAACAAAGCTGGTGACCACAAAGAAATTCAAGCATTGCTTGGGCTTGATTAGTCTCTCCATCCATTAATGTGATTGGGAACCCTTACACAAGAGTGTGAATGGAGCTGCGTTCCAGGTGGAGAATGCATGGAGTGGTCTACGCTTGGAGGTTGCGCTGGAGATCTTCAGGGTGATTTGGCAAAGTGCAAGTCAAAGTGGAGATTATTATGTGGGATGCCTTGGATTTTGTCCATCTATTGTACAGACAAGTCCTGTCTCGGTTCGATCAATTTCTTTTTCGGTCCAACCGAAATTCTCAGTTTGTACACTATGGAGATTTGCATGTTTTCGGTTCAACCGAAAAGTGTGAGTGGTTTGATTCAGAATCAAGATATTTAAGTCCAGTTTCGATTAGGGCTTGGTTAATACAAGTATTTTCTCTCTAAGGGCAAGGGTTTTACATGGGAAGAGGGTTCTAAACACTTATAAGGGCATAAGAATAGATTTTTTCAAGGGACTAGGGTTTTCCTAGATGAGCATCGTAAGGGGAAATTGGTTTCGTCAATAATTGAAGAATGTAAGTAGTGTAAACTCTAAAGCTTTTGATTATAGTGGATTTCTGTCACCTTGTGCCGTGATATTTTCCCGCAAGGATTTTCCACATAAATATCCTGTGCTTTGTGTTTGCTTGCTTGATTATTTGGTTATTTTAGTTTATTGTAATAGTTTTATCTACATTGAATGTGCTTTCACAAAGCAGACAGATTAATTAGCGATGGTGTTAGATTCAAATTCCTAATACTTAGGGTTGATCTGGGTTTGCTGTGGCTTGAGATTACATCGTAGTAGTGTGAGATAAGAGCCAGAACTCCAATAACATGATATGATTTTCATGCTCTACAACATTAATAAGGCTAACAAATGAATGCATTATTAATAAACAAAGTCTTTAAGTATAAACATCAGTTTTTGAGGGCATAACCCCAACATCCACTTATTGATTTGCATGGGTATTTAGTCGAAGGTGGATGGCTGTAGTTACTGGAGGAATCTAGCAGTTTAGGTGAACGGATAGGCATGATTGTACACTTTTAATGCAGTAGGGCAAATACAAACGTCCATAGGGGTGACGCATACCATAAATGGTGCATCTAATGAAACCTTAACTCCTTCATATAGATCCTATACCAGATGAGTAGATAGAGAGCCCCGAACATCCCTACCCACCCTAGGCATCACATAAAGAGAAGGAGAGATAGATAGATAGAGAGAGAGAGAGAGAGAGAGAGAGAGAGCTCCTCTTTCCTCCTTCCCACATCACACATCCATGTTAAAATTTTTCAAAATGCAACAGAAAATAGAAGTTTTTAAAACTTTATTTTAACTTTTATAATCGTGTAGATCCCCGTTTAGATATTCTCAAGTTTATAAAGAAGAAAAACTCAATAAACAATGATTAAGATTTGTCTGATCAAAGCCTGATCATGCCAAAAATCCAACCTACGAAGTCTCTCCCTATAAAAATCAAGGGTTGTGTCGCCCTACCAATTGTTTCCTTTGGTGTGCCCCACCTAAATAACAAGTCAACTTGATTTTTTGGCGCTAGGCCTAACATGTGATTACACATCTAATGAGCATAGTGGAGTTCACGTATTGAGCCCTATAAAAATTAAAAGGTGGGGGTCCTTGATTTTGGCTAATATATATATATATATATATATATATATATATATTATATATATATAATATATATATATATATATATATATATATATATATATATATATATATATATATATATATATATTACCCAACTAACGGCCTTGATTTTTTATGGGGCCCACCTTAATATGTATGTGAGATCCACTCCTACTATTATGTGTAATCCCACATTAGGCCCAGGGCCAAAAAATCAAGCTAACTTGTGATTCAGGTGGGCAACACTAAAGGATGTAGTTTGTAGAGAGACAACCACCCTTGATTTTATAGGGCCCACTCCAAGCACTAGACACGATACTAAAATTTATGCATGGAACCTAAAATCAGACCTATCCGTGATTTAGGTGGGCCACACCAACAGAAACAGTATGGAGGGTGAGTGTTTCTCTTTACATTGTTCCCAATCATGTGGTCCAACTGACTCACAGATGAGGCTAATTTTTTAGCCCTAGGCGCCTAACATGGGGTAACACACATAGCAGCTAGGTGGATTTCCCATGAACATCACAGTGGAGCCCACCCGAGCCGCCATCCCCTTTCCTTGCCTAATGAAAACCTTTTTGAAAAACGTACTGGAAACCTATTCTCTATTTAAAAGGGGAGCTGTCTGATAATCTAATAAGGTACAAAGCTTAATACACATGCACTCGAAAATTATACATGTATCATATATTAACTCAAATTAAACCAATTAAATTGTGAACCCATTGTTGCGTAGTCACAGTCCCCAAATCATATTATTTGAACGATCCTAACCGTTTATTGATAGACACTTATTTCTTGAAATAGGACCATTGGATATTTTTAATTCTTGACTGTCCAAGAAATGTCCACCAATCTCATCATGGGATGAGGAAATAAATCTTGTTTTTTTCTTGGACAGTCGAGAATTAAAAATTACGGGCCTCTCCTATCTTTTCAACTAAGCAGAAAATAGGGGACAAGAGAAAGAAGGACTAACTGGAATCAGAGAAAAATTAAAAAACTTAAAAATCCTAGGAGCAGCGATGGCGCTAATCACGCTGGACAGAGGATTAAGATTTTCTCACAGTTCCTATGCCCGTACGATCCAGGAGAATGTCCCCACGAGGGATGGCGGGGAGATCTGCTACCTGGTTGTATTCCCTGGGCATTTGATCTGAGTTGGCCAACCGATCCAGCCATCCGCCACTCTGTTCACCTCCCTCCAGATGTGGATGATGGTGATAGATATCATTCCCCAAATGAAATCTATCCTCTTTTTGCAGTAGAAAATATTCCATGGGGTCCTGCCCGAGTTAGAAAGAAGGTCTACTACCACTTGGGAATCGCTTTCTATGACAACCCTGTTTTGGCCGCATGCCAAACATAGGTTAAGACCATCCACCACCGCCTTTGTTTCTGCCTGAAAATTGGTTCGGATGCCATAACCTTTGGAGAAGGCAAAGATAAAGTTTCCTCTGTGGTCTCGACAAACACCCCCACTACCTACTGGGCCCGAATTTCCTCTCAACGATCCATCCACGTTCATTTTTACCCATCCCTCCTCAAGTCTGCTCCATTTGATGACATCCATCGGTGACATTCTAGGGAGAGGGAGGGGAATGCCCAGATCTTGGAGAGCTTCTTTGTTGGAAATGTCCCTGCTAAGAGGCTGGGGGAAGGTAGACAAGATAGACGAGAACCATCTATGGATTCTAACAATCATATGGTCCGCTCTGATCTGCTTGTCTTCGAAACGTCTGGCATTTTGGATAACCAAATTTCCCAAAAGATAATGGATGGGGCCAGGCCACAAAGGATTCCTATACCAGAATTGTCGGTTGCCTGGTTCCACCACTGCTTTGCACGCCCCAACCCTGATTGACCTTCTAGGAAGGATATTGAGAATATGGTTGAGAAATGGGCCCCAAGGCAGATGGCCACGTCGCTTCGAGCAAAGATGGTCCACTGATTCCTCCCTGCGATTGCCTTCTGGACTACAGCATACACAACAAGAGGCAACGATCGCTCCTTTCTTTTTCGCATTGATATCTACAGGGACTGCTCCATTTAGGACTTTCCACGTGAACATGGCAATTTTTGGAGGTAATTAATCTGGCTTGCCATTTCCACTTTGCGCATCGTCTTCAAAATAAACCTAATTTGTGGGTTATGAGACATAACATGGACAATTTAGTTTCAATTACTTGTACGCCATGTGTGCACTTTTTAAAAATAATTGTATATAGTTGGTTTTGAATATAGTTGCATCACTCTATTGGACGACGCATAGTTAAGGATCCTATACAACAAACTTATTACGAGCACTTATTTGTTGTAATCTCTTTTGATTTCTAAGTGTGTAATGATGTATTTTTTAACATCCCTGAAGTTTCATTGAAAAGTTCAACCAATTTCACAATGTTCCCCTAAAAACAGCAAAACATTATGAGATACATCTGATATTTCCCATGCGATAACCGATATGTTTCCATATCCCAAGGGTGTGATACATTCATTGACACCAATACTGAATTGGTCATGTGTAAATTGGTGGACAAATAATAAATTCTTCGTAGTAGAAAGAACGTGTAAAATATCATTGAGATGAAAATTTGTTGAACCATTATTGAAAGAAAAATGTCTAATATGAAAGATGGGTAAACCTGAGTTGTTGACAACTTGCCCTGCCTTTGCCATAGCTGATGTAAAGAGAGTGATTGGCAACACCAAGGGTGATATGATTGGTAGCTCTAGAATCGGGATACCATATCTCATTTAGATATGATTGAGATGCATATGATTGAGTTGCATAAAATGCATTTAGAGATGACCCATTATTTGGCAAGAGAGCATGATTTAAATGATGATCGCATTGAAGAGTTGTATAACTTGCTTGATTATAGACTTGGCCAGAGGATCTTCTGGTCCCTTGATTGAAATGAGGTAGTGGATGACCTTAGTTATAATTGGTCCATGATCTCGTCCACGATTGTGTTGTTGGTGTTATCCATGTCCTTGAAATTTGTGTTTTCCATGGGTTGGATTATTGGGTGTTTTTGCAGCAACATTGACGGTAATGTCCTATTATTCATATGAAATCTCGAAGATTTGAATCTCTTCACTTAAAAGAAGGCCATGAAGATTTGAAAGTTTGATTTGAGTGTCATGTATAGTGATAGAAGTGACGAATGTGCCGTATTTGGGTCCCAAGTCCCAACCATCCACGAATATAGAATATAAGATGATCGTCTTCTTTTGTTTCAAAGCCATGGAGAGTTGATCAACCATGGTCTTTACTTTAAGAAGATATTCTATCATGTTGTCTAATCCTTTCTTCATTTGGTGAAGTCGAAGACATAGTCGCACAATCCAAGTCATGGAGTGTCCGGCATAGGTTGCAACAAGATGTGTCCACACATCTTACAATGTGGACAGTCCAACGATTTAGGCATGAACTCCTTGTTAGGGGACCGCGAAAGCACACAGAGATGAATCAAGTGAAGTAATCCAATCACACCGAGCAAGCACAACGCAAACACTCTAAATTTAACGTGGAAAAATCCTTACAGGAAAAAACCACGGCACAAAGCGACGGAAAGCACTATGAAAGCAGAAATTACAAGAGATAGAGAGAATACCCGATTCGAACAAACCTCAAATCTCCCTTTACAAGCCCTTAAAACCCTAGGAATGAATTAGAAAGCCTTAGATATCTCCCAATCCCAATTACACCTAAATATATAACCTCTACGAAAATCCTAATCAAAATCGGAAACAAATCCCGCAAATTTGTAAATTTGTGAAAATCTGCGCCGAATCATTCAATGACATTGAACACACTTCGATGTCATCAAAACTTAACCTTCAATGGCATCGAAAAAAAATACCAAAACGTTCCAATGACCAAGCATGAAATTCCGGATATAACAGATGACATCGACTAGACATTCGATAGCATCATAAAGAGCACCAAAGTGTCCAACAACCAAATCGATTTATTCTGAAAAATGTCAATAGCATCGAGCCGACTTCGATGACATTGAAGCCTGCTAGATGGCATCGAACCTGTCATCGACAGACTGATGAATTATAGATTTAAGACATCTATCAACACTCCTTTGATGAGAGAAGAGATGATCCGGCTGAGAAGAAGCCGGTCTTGATGATGTCATGTTGTTTATTCTGGATTAATTCCAAGAGATCCATCTTTTGAAAAAATGAATTGAGGTGTTAGGGGGTATGAACTATATATCTACATACTCCATGAGATCATAACTATTAAGGATAATTAGGAATTGAGAACACTATACCAAGTAGTTGCTTGAAGAGAGTTTAATTGGAAACTAATGGCGGATGTTTGCTACGAGAGAGGAGGCTAAGAGAGAAGAGGTTGAAGAAGAAGCCATTTGTGACGAATGTCATGAATCCGGAAGAGCATGGTGCTCTATAACATATGAAAGTACAGAGATAATTATTAAAACGGGTTTTTTTCTCACAGGTACAAATGAGAGAGTTATTTTTATCATGTTTCAATTAAATTAGTAATTACAGGTTGTTGTGTAAGGTGTTGGCTTTACAAAGCCTTAGATCCGTACACACCACAAAGATAATAAAAAACTTTTGTATTAAATTATTTTGCTATTTTCTTTTCACTTGTTTTTTCACTTTTCTTGCATTGAACGTACAGCATCACACCTGTTTATATAGTAACTTGCTACCCTGTGAAATACCTAATATGCCCTCATTCCATTAACTACATTTAATCAGGTTCTAACGGATAGAATTCCACCAGCCACAACACGTGGAAATTGTGGAAATTCCAATAGCCATAACGTGTGGTGTTTCAAATGCCATGAAAATTCTAAAGGTCACTGGAGCATCTGAACCGTCCATTTGGTTTGGAAGTTCCAACGCTCCCCTTCAAACCAAAACAGGTTTTATTCCAAGCATTAACCTTAGTCGTCTGAATGTATCAGTCGGTAATGCCTTGGTGAATATGTCCGCGACCTGTTCAGTGGTGTGACAGTACTTCAATTTCACCACTTTCTGCTTCACTTGATCTCTAAGAAAATGGTATCGAGTATCGATGTGCTTGCTCCTTCCATGCTGCACTGGATTTTTGGAGAGCTCGATTGCCGACTTGTTATCCACATATATGACTGTGGATTCTTCCTGCGGATGCTTCAGCTCCTTTAGTAGGTTTCTTAACCAAATCGCCTCACAGATCGTGGATGATACTGCCACGTACTCTGCTTCACATGTGGACAAAGTAACAACACTTTACTTCTTTGAGTTCCATGTGAAAGCAGTCGATCCAAGATAGAATACATAGCTAGTGGTGCTCTTTCTTTCATCTTGGTCACTTCCTCAATCACTGTCTGAGTATCCATACAGCATTGCTTCATTATCGTATGGATAGAAAAGACCGAATTCCATTGTTCCTTTGACGCGCCTGAGGATTCTTTTTGCGGCTAGCCAGTGTGATTCTTTTGGTGCTTCCATGTACTACTTAGAAGCCCAACACTGTAGATGATATCCGGCCATGTGATTGTGAGGTACCTTAGGCTTCCAATCAGACTCTTGAATATAGTCAAGTCAACGCTTCTTCCTTCTCCGTCCTTCGTCAGTTTTAAGCCCGTTGCTACAGGCGTGTTTACAGCATTGCAATCGGCCATCTTGAACTTTTCAAGCAATTCCTTGACATACTTCTTCTGAGATATATAGATGCCACCATGTCGTTGCTTCACTTCAATGCCCAGAAAAAAAGACATCAGACCTCCGTCGGTCATCTCGAACTCCTTAAACATGGCCTTCTTGAATTCATCAAACATCGGTCGGTTGTTTCCTGTAAACAACAAATCATCAACATACAGGCATGTTATAAGCATATCACCATGAGCATTCTTCTTGATGTAAACTGCATGCTCATATGGACATCGGGTGAAGCCGTTCTCTTGAAGATAGTTGTCGATACATGCATTCCAAGCACGTGGAGCTTGTTTCAACCCATAAAGGGCTTTCTTCAATCGATACACCTTGTGTTCCTCCCCTTGAACAACAAAACCTTCAGGCTGGTCAACATAGACCTCTTCTTCCAGAATTTCATTCAGGAATGTAAATTTCACATCCAGTTGATAGATCATCCAACTGTGATGGGCTACAAGGGAAATAATCATCCTCACAGTATCAAGGCGAGCAACAGGAATGAAGAGTTCTTCATAGTTCACCCCGTACTTCTGTTTGTAGCCCTTTGCTACGAGCCTTGCTTTGTAGCGATCAATCTCACCATCAACATTTTGCTTGATCTTTATACACCCATTTGACGTTAATAGCTCTTTGGCCTTGAGGAAGTAAAGTTAGATCCCATGTATAGTTCTTCTCAATGGCCTGGATCTCCTCTTCCATAGCCGTCCTCCAGCATTCTTCTTCTACAGCCTCCTCAAATGTAAGAGGCTCGTGGTTCGCATACAAGCAGAACAAATTTACTTCCTCAGTTTCGGCGTATATATCGTTGAGGCTCCTCATTTTGATAGGAGCTAAGGGTGAAGGAGAACTGGATGATGACGTGCTGGGTAAATTTTGATTTGATAGAATACTTCCAGAGGAAATGGAATGTATCGCTGGACTTCTACGTGCAGACGGTTCGGTGGAAGAGGGTGTTGCAGGTGTTTGCTCCTAGTTCTCATACTTCTGTTCTTCATGTTCTTCAACCTCGACTTGATTTTCTTTGGCCGAATCTTCCTCGTTTCATTTACAGGCTTCTTTCTCGCAGAATACTACATTTCTACTCACCACCACTTTATTGGTTAGTGGGTTGTAGAGTTTGTATGCCTTTAACTCTTCACTGTAGCCGATGAAGATGCACTTCTCACCACAATCATCAAGCTTCTTTCTTCTTACTTCTGAAACTTGAGCGTAGGCGACACACCCAAAGATCTTTAGGTGCGCCACGCTTGGCTTGTATCCACTCCATGCTTCCTACGGTGTCTTGAATCTGACACTCTTGGTCGGACACCTATTGAGCAGATAGGTAGTACATGCAACTGCCTCTACCCAGAAATTCTTCAGTAGACTTTTCTCCTTCAGCATAGTCCTTGTCATGTCGAGAATGGTACAGTTTTTAGGTTCTGCAATTCCATTATGATGTAGCATGTAGGTTGCAGTGTACTGTTGCTTGATTCCTTGATCCCTGCAATACTCTCGAAAGGCATTTGAGGTGTACTCTCCACCTCTGTCAGATTTAAGGGTTTTGATTTTAAGACTACTTTCTTTTTCAGCAAGGGCCTTAAAATATTTAAAAATAGTAAAAGCAGCAAACTTTTCTTTGATTAAATACACCCACAATTTTCTATTGAAATTGTCAATGAAGGTAATAAAGTATTTATTACCTCTAAGAGAGATTGGCTCCAATGGTCCACAGATGTTAGTGTGAATCAACTGCAACGGTTCTCTTGCTCTTTGGGATACTCCACTCGAAAAGGAGTTCCTTTGTTGTTTCCCAAGTGTGCATGCCTCACACACTTGTTCTAGAGCTTTAATGGTAGGCAAGCCATGCACCATGCTTGATGACGATAGAAGTTTCAGGCCACTGAAATTTAGATGGCCAAAGTGAAGATGCCATGTCCAGGAATCATTCTTTGCTTTTCCATAAAAACACTTCTCGAGCATTGTGTTTCTATGAAGCGAAAACATACGATTCTTCGCCATCTGGACTGTCACAATCAAATGTCCATACATATCTCTTAAGGAAAGAGAAGAATTCTCCATATGTAGAACATACCCTTTTTCGAGGAATTGTCCGAGACTCAGTATATTACTTTTCATGTTGGGCACGTAGTATACATTGGAGATGTAGTTTGGAACACTATTCTTCTAAAAGATTGTGATTTTGCCTTTACCTTTCACCAGTGTCTTTGACGAGTCGCCAAATGTCACATCACCATAAACTCCTTCTGTGAGTTCCTCAAATAGGCTTTTGTTCCTGCACATGTGATTGTTTGCACCTGTGTCGAGATACCATACATCTGATCGATCACATCCTTTCTCTTGTGCAAGGAGCACTGTGGAGTCTTCCTGATCATGACTCCATGCTTCAGCATAGTTGGATCGTTTATCGTGATCCACTGGCTTGCTCGAACAATCCGAGGCATAATGGCCGAATTTGTTGCAATTCCGGCACTAAATATTTCTCATATTTTCGCGACCGCGTACGGATCGGCCTCTACCATTCCCCCTTCCACAGAAATTGGTAAATTTCTGTTGATTTTGTGGATGGTTCAAATGATATCCACGTGCCCTTCCTCTTGCATAAGTGTTGGTGCCGCGACCTCCACGATTTGTATGACCACTACTTTGGTCATTTAGAGTCAGCTTAGACTCTAAGGCATGTTCCGACGTCGATGCGTTATTTTTCTACATTCGTTGCTCATGCACTTGCAACAATCCCATCAACTCTTCGATGGACGAGTTTTCCAAGTCCTTCGATTCTTCAAGGGCCACAACCACATGCTTGAATTTCGTTGTGAGAGATCGGAGTATTTTTTCTAATACCCAAATATCTTCAAACTTTTCGCCATTTCTTTTTAAATTGTTAATTATAACAAGCAATTTTGAAAAATAGTCTGAAATGGACTCTCCTTCCTTTTTATGTGCAGCTTCGAACTCGGCTCTAAGGGTTTGGAGTCGAACCCTCCTGACACAATCAACACCCTTGAATATAGTGCTAAGACTCTCCCATGCTTGCTTGCATGTCGTAGCTTCGGCGATTCGTTCAAAGGTGGAGTCATCCAACCCTTGATATATAAAAAATAAAGCTTCTTGTCCTTTTTCCTTTGATCTTTGAGAGCGGTCTTTTGTTCGACAGAATAAGAGGCTTCTTGCTCCGTTGTGGGTTCTACATACCCATCACTAACGATATCCCATAGATCCTGAGATCCGAACAAAGCCTTCATCTGGATGCACCAATTTTCATAGTTATCCTTAGATAACTTTGGAATCTGTGGTTGGATCAAGGACGCCATCACTTCTTCACACCACGGATCAACAACAACGCCTTTTTTTTTTACGTAGCAGTAGCAACACCTTGATCACACGATCTGCACCTTCAAACTATACCCGGTCCCACGTGATCGTCTAGCTTTGATACCAGTTTGTTGGCTTTACAAAGCCTTAGAACCGTACACACCACAAAGATAATAAAAAACTTTTGTATTAAATTATTTTGCTATTTTCTTTTCACTTGCTTTTTTTATTTTTCTTGCATTGAACGTACAACATCACACCTGTTTATATAGTAACTTGCTACCCTGTGAAATACCTAATATGCCCTCATTCCATTAACTACATTTAATCAGGTTCTAACGGATGGAATTCCACCAGCCACAACACGTGGAAACTGTGGAAATTCTGATAGCCATAACGTGTGGCGTTTCAAATGCCATGAAAATTCTAGAGGTCACTGGAGCATCTGAATCGTCCATTTGGTTTGGACATTCCAGCACAAGGTAAGTATAGGTTGGATTCCTAACTTGTAGGAATACAAATTTGAATCAAATACCATTTCATGTAGAGAGTATGACCTAATCAATTGCCATGCCATCAAGTTTATTTGGTTCATATCTCTTATCATCATGCTTGCGTAACAACCCATGCTTAATTTTAGAAACTAGATTGTAGTGTTATTTGAATTATCCTGGAGGGAACTATTAGCATGTGATCTTTGTATTACTTGGGTAATCGACAGTACTGCTACATTGAAGATGTTTCTTTTCCTTTTTCTCCTGATATTGAGATCCTTACTGTACCAGCTATCAACGCCATTATAGAATTCACATCTCTTGTTATCATTGAAGATGTCCTGTTGATTTTTGCTTTTGAACATTTGAGATGTCGGATCATTTGCTTATGTGATTTTTGTAGCATTTTATCCCTTTGTTTGTGCACCAATATACGTTTCTTTTAGGATCCTCTAAAGGTCATTCTTTCCAGTATGTGTTCACACTGCTGAAAGTTAGGTTCCTGTCTTTTTGTGTGTTTTGTCCTGTGAGTTGATATTTTTAGGATCATGCACAAGATATCAAAAGTCTCATCTTCTCAGCATATAATTTCTGCACCCCTTGTAGTTATGTTTTGATTGTAGCACATTATCATGTCTGCAATGACCTCCTAACTTTTATGCAAAATGAACATCTTCGTTGCCAGAAATACGCGACTGTAAGATTGTGAACTAAACTCTGTACCATTCGCTTCTTTTAACCTCCTCAATTTCCATGTAGGAGCAACAAACATAACACGGAAGATGTCAGGCAACATTCCTTCAGGTGTTGAAGCATTGTCTTTGGGCTGATTTTAGTATCCAATCTCCTCACTTCATTGTTTCCATATTTATCTTTGCAAAGATAAAATACTGGGATTACACAAGCCTTTGTATGTTCAATTTTTTTAGCATCTGATACCAGATTTATTTGTGCTGACTTGTTCTTCAGATCGCTCATCCTCTAGCAATATTGATGTTTTTGAAGATGTTCCTTGCTCACAATCCTTTGATTCGGAGTATGAAAATTTCAAAACTTATAACTCAGAGAAAGATGATCTTTCCACCAAATCAGTTCGCCCTCTCGAAACATTTAGTGCTTTTGAACCTTTTTCTGAAGGGAATTTCGAGGGTTTCGCATTGCACTCTGAAGATGTGCAGGTAAAAACTACATCTAGGAGATTAGCTGAAGCTATGCCTGACTGTCAGCAAGCTAAGGACCATCTCAAGTTGAGGTCAGGATCCGATAGTATTGATGAAACCAGAATCTTGCTTGGGAAACACACCGATAGTAACAACCATAATGAAGAGCTGGAAATAGCTCCTTTTGGTAATGTCGTAGGACCTGAGCAGCTTGCAGCTGAAAGCAATTCACACAAGGAAGCTGGTCTAGGTGATCCTGCAGCAGATACAATTTGTTACACTAATCGTGCTTGGAGTGGAGACGAAGATGGTTTGAGAGAAATTGTTGATGAGGATGACACTGCTCTACGTTACCTTGTGGTCGATAGTGCACTTGACGAAGTGAAGAGCAATTCCTTGTTGGTGGAGGGGTCAAACATGGTAGGTCGAAAAGTACATAAATTGTTCGGAAGAAAGAAATATAGTGGAGAAGTCATTAGCTATGACACTGAAAACAGTTGGTTCAAGGTCTGTTGTTTTCAGGAGAACTCTTGATATTCTTTGCTTCCTACATAAAACAATTAGAAGATCATTTTATCATTATTTTGTGGGACAGAGCCTGCTTAGTGAACAAATTGATAAACTTGTCAATATCTTTGTTTTCATTTGTGAAATTCAATTATATTTCTGGGATATTCTGCATAGATTTTATTGTATGGATTATCATTATGTGATAGATAGATGTTATTGTTTGTATTATCATTATGTGATAACTGACCGTGAATTTAATTAAAAAAGCTAGTGGAAGTGGATGAGAAAATCATTATCATCATCATCTACATCACCGCCACCATCATCATCTCATAGCTTTCTTTGATATCGGTATTTAAAAGCAATGTTTTATGTTTCGCCATGTATCATTGGACCATGTATTGCATCATTGGGATACAAAAACATACCAGTCGCATGTATGGTGAATATATCAGTCTTAGGGAAACATTGGAAAATTGATGGATTTTTCAATGAAACTTCAGGATATGTTAAAAGGCACAAAATTACAAAATTGGAACTGCAAACAAAACAAAACAAAACAAAAAACAAAAAACAAAAAAAAAAAAAAAAACAAAACAAAACAAAACAAAACAAAAGAAAACAAAACAAAACAAAATAGGTTTCCAACTATCCATCATATAGGCACCCAAACTGTGCGTTGTGGGACAAAAATGATGCAATTATATCTAAAATGAGTTCATATCGTTTAAATCTCATTCCATACTAGTAATAAAACACAAACAATACATCCGAAAACCTAAAAGAAGCAAAACTATACCTCAGACTCACCAAACTGCACTAGTACCCCCATCCGTAGATATTTTGTAGACATTGTAACTGCAACCATTGTCTGTGACCACCTTAATTCTCAAATGTGAAGCGAAGCTAAGCTCGCTCAATGGGTAGGAATTTCTGTCTAAGAGGGGAGATGAAAGACCATAACAACTCTTCGATGTCGCAATCACATTAACCACTAGAAGACCCACATTTATGGCAGAGTTGCACAAAATCCAATAAGCTTGGGATTGTGATGGGTAGGAATTGAGAGGTTTTGTTTTGTTATGATTTTGTGTTTAAGTGACTTAAAATTGGACTATTGTTGGATAAGAAGTTTCTTTGCTTCAAAAAAAAATTTAAAAAAAAAAAAATGTTAAATAAGAAGTTCCATTGATGTCTATCAAAATTTGAGAAAGTTGTTGTCTAAGTTATTAGGAAGAGTTTGTTTAAAGCTTGGTTTAGAGGTTATTTTCTAGGTAAAGAAGTGAATGAGAAAATTAAATGCTTATATTGTTTCCCATTCACTATAGTTTTTATATTGTTTGGATGCTTTAGTTTTTAAGTGTCCTTATCTTTTAGTTTTCGTAATATTAAAGGCTTATGCTCTAATACATGCCTGGGGTGTGCGTACTACCCAACGAAATGGAAGGGTGAACAGCATAACTTGTAAAACATTTACCAAGGCAGCATTTGGCTCACACACCAAGGACTTATTTGGATGGTGAGAAAAGAAAAGAAAACAAAATGAATGACTTTTCCCATGATGGGACATGTCACCATCTTTGGTTATAAGAGGAAATTTGTGATGGGAAAACGCAATCGTTATCCAAATACCATGGTTAAATTATCACACACGAAATAAAAGGTGACTTTTGTGATGGCTGTATTTGGATTTCTGCTTGTTATCCAAATAAGACCCCCAAAAATGAATTCCATGGGAATCCATGCTCGTGGCAAAATCTTAGAAAATGTCATCATTACATAATTATTCCCATTTTCTTTTCTTTTTTCTTTTTTCCCGCCATCCAAAAAGGCCCTACGAACAATTCACAATTTTTTGTACTAGTACAATTTTAAGAAACCTTTTTTTTTTCCCAAAAAACCATTAAGCAGTACTTGCGTGGATATTAAAGAGACCTTTCTTTATAAGGATGCAAAAGAGACTCATGTTTTTTTATATTTTTTTTATAAGGATGCAAAAGAGACTATATTTTTTACTTTTTTATAAGGATGCAAAAGAGACTCATATTAAAGAGACCTTTCTTTATAAGGATGCAAAAGAGACCTTTTTTTTTTTTTTACATTTCCCAAAAAACCATTAAACAGTACTTGCGTGGATATTAAAGAGGAGTCGGGGTCCTCTGTTATCGGGTCAACAGGATTTTCCTGTTACCCTAGTGGTTTGGCGTCCGAAGCTTTTTTTTTTTTTTCAGTGAGTGTTGACGTGGACCAATGAATTTTAGGGTATTAGGAATTCTCTGTTGACCGGGTAACAGAGGATCAGGACTCATTAAAGAGACCTTTCTTTATAAGGATGCAAAAGAGCCTCATATTTTTATTTTTGGGAAATGTTATGGAGTGTGGAATACCAAAATCACTAAATATTTTTCTTTGCTTCTAAAACTGCCACGAGCCAAACACATTTTGTTTAAATTTTACATAGCCTCATTGTCAAAATCTGATTTTATTTTCCCACCATTCTTTGGAATTTTCTCACTTGTGCAGGTGTTATATGAAGATGGTGATGAAGAGGATTTGGAGAGGGAAGAACTGGAGGCAGTTTTGGTTCCTCTCAATAGAGATCGTAAAAGGCCTGTAGATAATGTTGTTAAGCGTGAAAGGTCAGAAAGGTAGATTTACTACATTCCCCAAGCTTTAGTTGGGTGTTCAGTCTTGATATTTTTAAAGAGGAATTATTGGGTCCTGATGCCCCCAATGTGACACTGGAGTGCTTATTCACAATCAGATGGCCACCATTGTGGATAGTTAAAAAATGGCCAAAGATCAGATAGCTTGGATCTCTAATAAGGAAAATTTTAGGGACATTTCAGGTCCACTTGGGGGCCCATTGGATCAACAGTGGCAACCCAGAATGGTGCTATTTTAGAATCATAAATTCCTACAGATGCTTTTGGAGCACTATTCATACTGCTCCGAGGTACTAGTACCCAAAAAATCTTTGTTTTGCAGAAATGTCCAAGAAAATGGGTCATATAGTGAGGTCTTACTCATTGTACAGCAATTGCATTGTTGAATAATGGTGTGGAACCCTCATTTCTGTTGGTCCTTGTTTTACCCAGATATGATATCAGCATGATGCAACAGTTATAGAATATGTACTGGTGACCTCTTTCTATTGGCAATGACTCGTTGGGTAAAATCAGTTTTGACATCAATAAATGTTTCTCTATATTGTCATACAATGCATGGGTTATGTATTGTAAGAAGACTCTTAATGACTGCCAAGAAGTTGCCTGGGCATTGCCGCATCGGCAGATATTTTGGAATCGTCTTCAATAGTCAAACAAACAACAGAAAGGAAGTGTTCTGTAGAGAGAGGGAGAGAAGGGTGTTGTCCGTTTTCTATAGTAACTACCTACCAAATGCTTTAGCATTACATATGGTGAAATAAAAAAATAAAAAAAAAATCCTATGTTTAATTATTGTTCTTTTATTTCTATGACTAATATTATATTTTATGTTTATCATTAAAAAGATTATTATCTTTCTTTTCAGAGGTAATTCTTTATGTATAAATGATTGACTTTTAGGTTATCATTACTTACCAATAATTACAATAACCCATAAAACTATGATACTTTGTTTTTTTTTTTTTTTTTCCCTTTTAAATATTGGTTCAGGTGTGTCATCGAATCTGACTTTTAAAAGCCAACATGCCAAACACCGACATAGATGTCCAAGTTAGATAGCATGAGGTGTCTAAATCTCTCTACTGTATATAACAGCATCAGCTTTGGACATTTTTGCCCTTGCAATTAGTCTTCACAGCATAGGTTAAGGAAGGGTAAATTTGTCACAAAATTAAATGTGGCTACTTGACAGGAATGGCTGAGATTTTACTGTACAATGGCATAGGTTGCACCTATTTCTTTTCACTTCTTTTAGGGCTTGTTTCTTTTTAGAGAAATGGGAAATGCAAGGGAAATAGTAATTATTACAATTTTAATGCGTTTGAAAACTCACGGGAGTTTGTGCCAGTGAAATTGGTTCAACAGATGTAATTTTAATTTATTAACTGCAAGGTAATGCGTATGATATATCCATTCCGTCAGTCTATTTTATTACAATATTTTGGAGCATGAGACAAAAAATGAAGCAGATCTAACACTCAAATGGCCCACGCCAAAAGAAACAGTGGCCCTACAAAGTTTTTAACGGTAAGTATTCGATTCTCTTTTTTGTGTGACGTGGTCCACTTGAGTATTGGATATGCCTCAATTTTTTACTCATGCTATGAATTCAAATGTAATAATGGATGAACGGTGTGGATAAGCAAAATGCATCACAGTAGATCCATAGATATTTTGTAATATTTATTATTACTTTTTTACACGCCATTTACTATTTAACCGAAAATCAAACACGTCCTTAATGTATGCAACCCGCATTGACTTCTGTGTGTGTAGCCTATACCCATTTAAGGTGTAATTAGGGAGGCTGCGACAAAGGCTTTATAGGGTCCACCTTGATGACTGTGCGACATTCATTCCGTACATTTAGTATGTAGGCTCATGTTAGGACGTGGCCCAAAAATTAGGTGGGTTAGGCACTCAAGTGGGCAATAGCAAGGAAACAGTGAAATGGGTTGCCAACATTCCTTCCTCTGTGCCGCCCCCCAAATATTTAAGCTAAATAGTTTTCCTCATGATTCTACCATTTTGTTTGTTTATTTTGGTGATGTTATATATAATCATATCATCCATTGTTTTAGGATCAGAGCAAGGAGTGAGAATCCTAATCCTAGTCAGGTAGTAGTGCCGGAATCTCCACCTTCCAGATCATTGGGGAGACCCTGTCGGAAGAGGGCAGGGAAGTCATCCAGCACGGAGGAAGGGTCAAGGAGAAGGAATTCCCAAACTTCAACCTCCAATCCAAAACAAGAGAATCGGAAAAGGAAGTCTCTAAGAATAGCGGCATCAAGCAGCGAAGGTTCACCAAGAAAAGGTATGATGGAAGCGGTGGTGGGGAACAAGGCATCCATGAATATTGCTGCAGAGAAACACAAGTACTGTTTGACAAAGGTGGGGCCCAAGAAGAAGAAGAGTGCATTTACCACTGTGCTAAGCGACCATGAGAGCATCGGCACCGGCCACACCTTTGGGGGTGACGTAAATAGAGTAGCAGTAGACACTCGAAAAAAACGTAAGACCAATGCGGCGATGGCAGACCAGTCATCCCGCTCAAACAAGAAGGCTGTATCTTCAACAAAGGCCGGCATCAACCACGCCTTTGGGAGTGATGTAAATGCAGTAAAAGCTGATACTCGGAAAAAGCATAATACTCATGCAGCGATGGCAGGCCAGTCATCCCGCTCAATCAAGAAGGCTGTATCTCCAACAAAGGCCGGCAGCGACAAGAATATTGCTGCCAATCAATTTGCAGTCGTCGATGTTGTTAATCCACTTGCATTAGATGCCTCACTGACAAAAAACAAGAGCAATTTAGGTCGTGGTGTTGCAAAAAAACGTAAGTACCACCCAGCAAAGAAGGCGAGTAAGAACGTCAATGGCCAACAAATGATGGTTGATGTATACCCGGTTGCGATAGATGGTTTACAGAAAACACATAAAATTAATTCAGTAAATGGTAAGCAACCTTCTCGTGTTCAGAAGGAAATATTGAACATGATCAATTCAGAGCAGCTTGAGGTTGCAGGCGCAATAAATCTGTTGTCGTTGATTATGCCCACATCACAACTTCAAAGGAAGATGACCGACACCAATCCTAGCAGCCGCAGAGGCCCAATGCAGAATGAGACTGCAAGTGCATCTGATAATACAGGCTCCCGTAAGTTTATTGGCAAGCAGTTGGTGAAGAATGTTGGTGGTGTGCCATGCCATGGAGAGATTGTTGGATTCAGGAGATGTTATAAGGTTAGTAATTACTTTCTACGTTTCTAAAAGTGACGCAAAATGGTTTTCTTCGTATTTCTATTTATTTATTTTTATTTTTTAGAAAAAAAAAAAATCTTATTTAAAAATTTAATAATAATTTTTTATTATTTTTTTTTTTAAAAAAAAAGGTTTGGTATCAACAGATATTTTCCTATCCTTGTGGTGGCCGTTCTCGTGCTACCGATGACACAAGCTTATCTTTGGTTCTTGCTCACACCATAATCATACCATCCTTCATAATAATTTTTTTGGAGAACTTGAAATTAGGCTACATTTGGTTGCACCATTGAATTAAATTGGAGTTTTGCTAGGAGCACAAGCATGCGCAATAAAGCTCATCTACACCACATTTGTGCCAGAATGGCACATAGGTACAAGTCCATCAGGTTGGTCTGACCTTGTACATCTTTTCCTGAAAAATAATCTAGTGCGCTCAGCATGTGGGACCCCAATATTGGAAACATGAACATTGGTTTGAAAACTCCAGCCAAGTTTTTCAGAGCCATACAATTGTTTTGCTAACTGTGGCTTACCTGTGGATCAACCTGATTCTTGGGTTAGGGTATCAATATCTAGTAGCTCCATTCTGATGGATGGATTTGATCTCGGACTATGATATGCAATTCTGGCACATGTTTGGTGTGGACATTAGCTTTATTGCACATGCATATGTGCTTCACAAAGCTCATAAAATTGATTTAACATGTTGAATAGAGTAGGAAATGATGGAATTGTAGTTACCATAGTATTAATATTGAGGGGTTGTGCTGCAACTCACGATTATATTACTCACGGGTTGGATTCAAAAGGTATATATCTGCAATTACTTAGAGGCCTACTGCCCATGTCGCAACGAAGGTAGTTTACAATTTGGTCATTTCCTTTCCATCATGCATTCACGTGAGATCCGATCTCTCAATGACATGGCTTACATATCTTCAGGGCTAAAATCAGGCAGTTTCACCCAGGTGCACCACAGTTTACAGATGGCTGAAACTATTTTTAGCCACCCATTTATTTTCTACACTGGCCCACCTAAGAGTGAAATTGCTTGAATTTTAAGCTGAAGATCTAGACTATGTGATCCATCTGATGGAAACCTTGGATCTTGCACATGTACTTCAGTATAAGTTCATAGTACTACTACTGCACACTTTGCTACAGGCACTCACAATGCTTTGGGAGAATTGTTCCTTTCGTCGTCATTTATTGTATGAGATTCATGAAAGCCTATCTGGTTTTTCAGGTTCGCTATGAAAACGGCACCACGGAAATCTTATTTGGAGCGAGGTGGAGCCATTCCTGACCAATCGTCGGTAGATATTTACATCTTTTTTTTCTTTCTTTTTATTCATATCTGAACTGGTTTGTATAAATAGTAAACATGTTGCTGATCTGGGCCGATTGATATTTCTCAGTACTCTTTTTTTTTGTATTTCAAAAAATTACCTAGTAAAAGAATCTCAGCCGTTAGGCTCAGTGGTAGACAACCTGCATTTCACTGTTGAGGGTCCACCTAATGAGCAGATTGGCCTGAATTGTGGGCCAGGGCATCTTTTCTTTGGTCCCCACTTGATGAATTGTCTGGATCTTGCATGTGTGCTGCATTGAAACTGGTTGATGGATAGTCTGCTTGTGGAAATACTTGAGGCAATGGTCATGATGGGCCTCACTATCTGAACAGTTTGGATTATCGACTGATAGCGCCTATATGGATATTGACAGTAGAGAAACTGATGCTTGTGTTGGTCTGTCTCAAAGGCCTCTTGAGTCTTCAGTAGCTAGGCCTTTCACTCCATTCTTGGGTTTCTTATTCTTATAAGTGGGGCCCATAAAAAATCTCCTTTAGTTGCTTCTTTTAAGTTGAACGTGGATGGTTGTGGTATTTCTCTGTATACATTTTATCTGTGGGATACATATCTGAAGGTGAAGATTGTACTTTTTGAGAATGTTTTTGGGGCATGGTTCATTCACCAATGCACTGGATTGCGGAAACACGTTCCCTTCTTCCAAGATCGAAAACCCATGTGTATGCAGAGATGGGTTGTGGATCAGATAATTCCTCTGAATACCTGTTATTTTCTCTCAGGAGATAATGCACGGCCCAAAGTTCATATACCATTGTTATTTGAGTTTGTGTAACGTTGGGGTTTTCGGTTTGTACATGTGAGTTCTTTAGTTACCCTTGATCCAATCCATTGATATTGTGGACCCACTGGGGATGGCCCATGTAGCAAAAATCTCCTCACGAGAGGCAATTAAGTAGGGCTGTCAATGGGTCGAGCTTAGGCCTAGAAAATCAAAACTTTTGAATAGCCCGGCTCGCAGACTGCGGCCAGCTCTTTGATAGCCCTACCATTAAGAAAGAAAATACAGCAGCCCATTTTCCAGGCAGGATATTCAGTCTGTGGGAGTTTTGGCACATGAGCCATCTCCAATGAGGCTAGTCAAGTCATGACCGGCCTGAGTCAGGTGAATTGACTCTGACTCACCCTAGTGAACCATTTGGGTGACCTTTTTTTTTTTTTTTTTTTTTTTTTTTTTTTTTTTTTTTAGGTGGACGATTGCCACGATTCCATTAATCATAGCAAATGTACAATATTTCGGGTGCAGCCCAAACAGAAGGGCGAGCCACACCTATCGTGTAATAAATTAACCTCAAAAGAACCTAAAGAACCTGAGATCAGCAAGCAACGGGACCGCTACCCCTAGCTGCATCCTCCACGCCCCAGACAATCTGCCTCCCTGAAGACAACAACTACAAGGGAGCAGCTCTAATAGATCCGAGGCCAACTCTGTCCAGAAATAAAAAACCACGAACCTAGGGAGGGAGGTCCCTGATATTCTCAACAATAGTAGTAGCCTGGGCCTGGCTGCCATCCCTAGCCATTCCGTCAGCCGGGCCATTCCCTTCTCTAGGGATTACCGAAAAATGTAGGGATGCGATCTGCTCCAGCCTCTTAATTCTACTGACCCACGGCGCCATTGCCAAGGGATGATAGAAGTCGAGGTTAAGAGGCCACCCGCCACCGTAGAGTCGGACTCAACAACAATCTTCTTTAACCGATGCTCCAGGCATAGAATAATGCCATCATAAATTGCTCTCACTTCCGCCCTATTGTTTGTACCCACTCCATAGGTAGCAGAGAAAGCAAAAATCAGATTTCCATCCTCATTTCTGCAGACTCCCCCACCCCCTGAACGACCTGGATTACCACAGGCTGATCCGTCTACATTTGACTTGTGGTTTTGAACGAGATCATGGCTAGCTGAGTTTGAACCACTTGGACGAGTGGCTGAACCACTTGGACGAGTGGCAACCGACTTGTTGCTTTAGATGTGCTGGGTCTGGTTGGGTGTGGGCTTCGTGAAGAGGTCGGATCAGACTCGGGGAAAGAAATCTTGGCCCTTTTAACAAATGGGTTGGGCTGGGGTCAGCAAATCCGTTGTCAACCCTAACGGGCCTACCCAAAACCTATGTACGCTGTATAGCCTCGTTTCGGGTATGAATGTGTATTCTCTTACCATCTTCAGCGACCTGAGTCTTCATTTTCTAGAATCACCTGAAATCGTCAGCTGCTTTTGTCTCCGCTGGCAAAGGAGCGTCTCTTTCTCTACTATCGTAATGGTTCCACTAGTTTTTTCTCTGAGTTGAGTGTCGTCCACCAGTCTGTCATGCATGTTTGCCAGTCTGGACTAGAGCGGGGTGTCGAGTTGAGTCGGATCGAGGGCCTGGATCAGAAGTACTCGAGTCAGATCGAGGACCTGGATCAGAAGTACTCGAGTCGGATCGAGGGCCTGGATCGGAAGTACGTATGCGTGTATGATTGCACGAGGGATGCCAAAGTCTACTTGACTCAAAGGTATTAATTGAATGGGTTGATACCCCTGCATCAAGATGGACATATTGGAGACTGGATCGAAACCCAGAGTCATCTCGATCACCGATTGATTTAGAAGTACATGTCATCCTCATGTGATTTGAGCAAGGGAAGGGGTTAACCATTCGAATGAGTTCTTTTTACATTGTACCAACGAGTACGGAACTGGTCGATTTAAGGACTTTTATTTCACCTGTGCTTTAACGTGGTATTTCTCAATTAAAGTAAAAGATTCATGCATAACAGAGTAAGTACTAGCATAACACGATCGATTTCTATTAATGTATTGGCCCTATTACAATCGTCATGCCTAGCACTCAATATTAAAACGAAAAGAAAAGAAAGATAAATAACTGACACAATTATCAGAATAGGCGATCAAGGCGAATGGTCAGCAAGATATGACCAGGGTATGAACAATTGAATCGGAACTTAGATGGACATTGAAATCTGACAACTTAAGGTTGCAGATATCTAATCTACTTCTAAACATACTGCAGCAAGAGCCGCTAGCTAGTAGCGAACTAATTGAGGAAAAGAAAAATAAATATGAAAGTAAAGTAGACATGTAGATAAATGTATTTGGCGTAGGGCCTCGAGATGTTCCTTTTATAACTTTGTCGGGGAGGTTGAAGCCCATTGTTGGGCTTCGGAACCCTTCTGGATTCTTCATATGGGCTTTTCGCGGGCATCCCATCTCTTCCTTCACGGACTAGAGGCTCTTAACCAAGAAAAACTCTGAAACATTAATAGCAGCTGGATCTCAAATTCTCACTCCTACACGTAGATGCACCCCTATAGGACTCTCTCAGTTTGATCAAGGGAACATCTTTCACGTTTACTGCAGTGATCTGATGCAGATCACTCAGTCCTCAATAGGAGTGGGATTTAGCACCCGATATTGATCTGTTATCAAACTAGGTTGGATCTAGTTCTCCCATTCTCTTTATCCCGGTGGGATCATGGGTACGAATGTCACGCCCCAAACTCAGAAACCGGGCTCCCAAAATTCCCGATCGCCGAATCCGGTGCCGACATCCTCCGTAGTACCCCATTCTCGGCTTCCAGCGCCCATACGCCAAATTCCGATCATGGGATCCTACAAGGAGGAGTTTCCAATGTACATTTATCTCGTAAAAAGCATAACCACAAGTTTACCCAAATTACAAAGGCAACATCATCATCATATATCCACTAATATAAACAGTTGAATACATTGCTGAAAGGGAAATACATTTATCGATAATCAAAGCTGCAAAAGACCGCTGCATGCTCCAAGATCGACGCTGCTGCGACCTAACGCCATTTACACGCATCTATCATGCATAAGCTTAAAAAAAGCTTAGAGGGTGGTGTAAGTGTGTGCGCAAGGTAAGTGTCAAGTATGCAAT
Source organism: Magnolia officinalis (assembly GCA_021015155.1). Taxonomy (NCBI): domain Eukaryota; kingdom Viridiplantae; phylum Streptophyta; class Magnoliopsida; order Magnoliales; family Magnoliaceae; genus Magnolia; species Magnolia officinalis. The sequence continues at coordinate 102,387,491 of JAJHSJ010000001.1, forward strand.
ATCAAAGCAATGCGGAAACATGCCGGTAAGTCCATAATTACCATCAACCTTATCCAAGCTATGCGATGCAAAACATAATAAGCCAATATCATATACTGAGGAAACAATGTAGATCAGTTATGCAATGCAGAGTCATAGTAAGCCAAATATCATAAACTGAGGATGTAATGCAATATGCAAATCCTTACGGGTCCACGAATACCGTCAACCTCATCTAGGCCATATAAATGCGAAAACATGGCAACCCAAAATACTATATGCCGTGGATGTAATGCAATATGCGGTGCGAATAAAATGACTAAGCTGGAGTATGAAGTCAGGATGATAGTACATTGTATCGCAGGCTATGGGGTTCATCACAAGGAACTTCTATCCAAACCAGTCACATACCTAAATTTGGATAGCCAGACTCAATGTGGTAAACTCTTGATCTCAGGTTAGTCTCGCGCCCCACCGAAACCCTGGCCACTGCGAAGGTACACAACAATTAGTTGCACACCACCAGCCCGAGTGGATAGTGAATGAATCAATCAATCAAATGCTGAGTACGCAACTGCTGCTCAGTAAGTCCACATATTAGTATCGTACATCTCTGGGATTATCATTGGGGTCTAGTACACTCCAAGGTATTTACCGCCCCTACCGGCCGCGCAACCCAGCGAGTGAAAAAGACCTCACTACCCGCTTGCCAATATCGGCCCGGCTCGTCAATAGCGGACCCATTTGTGGGCTGGTCAAACTCAGCTTAGCTTACAGCCCCCTCACTCGGGCGGATAAGGCCACACCCCCTCCCAACTGACCATAACAAAGTGGGAAGCGCGGCCTCCTGGTATTCGGCACTCAGCACTCATGTCTTCCACTTGGTCTAGACGTTGGAGCATCCCCTGGCCACGGGAGTTTAGGAACTTTCACCCATGGACATCCAAAGTGCCCATATGCTCAAACCAAACATTTCTGGTGTCTCATCTGGCCAGCCACGATATACCTGTAGAGGCTGCAGCCCTAATGTTGTTAGGACGCAAAATGATCATGTCACAAAATGCGAGACGCATGAGCCATACCATCCAATCATGCATCATACATGCGCGTATGACGCACTCATGTGGGGCAACTCTGTCTCTCGGGGAGTCCCATAAACAATCAGCCCAATGGCACATGCTATGTTCAATCACTCCTCATAACAAGCATGCAAATGATGCGTATGGGCATGTATCATGAAGTATACTAAGCATGATTATAATCACATACATCATGGTGGGCTTGTATAAGGCAGTCCATGGCCCATAATAATGAACGAGTGGCGTGTACACAATCACATACACATTATGGGTTTCACACATCACAATCGGGCCTCACACATAGAAGGGGCTTTACACAATCACAATGGGCCTCATATAATCGCAAAGGGCCTCATATAATCACAATGGGCCTCATACAATCACACAATGGGCCTCGTACAATCACGATGAGCTCACATAGTCACAATGGGCCTCATACAATCACAATGTTATGCTAACACATACTCAGTGTGTATACCAATCATAGTCGTAATCGATCATCGGCCTATATATATGGCGGGGTTCATAGAAGGACAACAGATCTAATCCATAATATGAGGATTGGTCCTCAACAGTGGATATACCAAACCTGATACCACCGATCTTTTCATCTACGGTGACGATGTTCTCTCCTCATATCAAGGATGGGCCTAGATGGCCTATTCCTATCAAGAATAGGCCTAAGAACAAAGAGTGGGCTTCCTTACCTGTTCCATCACGTAGCAATTTGGGCTTCCTAAGGGCCCAATAAGCACAAGGTGGACCACATTCCCTATGGAAGGTTCGGTATGAACATAAGATGGGCTTCAAGGCTTAGGTGGTCCTACAGGGTATGGTGCAAAGCATCATTATCAAATGGGGCCCAATGGATTGGGATAGCCTAATCAAGGGAAAGATGGGTAATATAATCATTAATGGAGGCCCAACAGTTTGGGTTAGCCCATTAAGGGGAGATGAGAATAGGCCTAACAACGGGCCCTAGGGAGAGTTACAATGTGGACATTTAACCATCATTGCTCATACAACGTGGACACTAAACCATCATTGCTCCCAAGGCATGGCCCGTTTAATATTAACCAGGAACATGGATGGGCATCATAAACATCATTACATACATCCTGGTGGAATCGCATATCACAATGGGCCTCATATACATCACCTTGGGCCTCACGCAAGGGCTTTATATACATCGCATTGGGCCTCACTCATGGGCCTCACATAGATCATATTGGGCCTCATACTTGGGTCTCAAATACATCCCAATGGGCCGCATCACATGGGCCTCACTCATGGACCACTTATACATCATAATGGGCCACATCCCATGGGCCTCATGTACATCACAATGGGCCTCATATACATCAAGTGGGCCGCATCACATGGGCCACACCAATGGACCTCATATACATCAACTACGCCGCATCACATGGGCCGCACCAATAGGCCTCATATACATCAAGTGGGCCGCATCACATGGGTCGCACCAATGGGCCTCACATACATCAAGTGGTTTGCACCAATGGGCCTCATATACATCAAGTGGGCCGCATCACATGGGTCACACCAATGGGCCTCATATGCATCAAGTGGGCCACATCACCTGGGTCGCACCAATGGGCCCACCGACCTAGCCGGTCCATCTACACCATTCATCTATTTTAGAGATCATTTTAGAGCATTTCCCAAAAATGAATCACATCACAAGATCATCTAGACCATACCACAAATAGCAGTAGAGATGGTGATTGAAAGATCATCTGGACCACACCATAAATAGCAACAGAGATAATGATTTCCACCGATTGAAATCCACCGGGCCCACCATAACATTTATTTTCCATCCATTCTATTCATAAGGTCACAAAAACCTGAATTAAGAGGAAAAACCAATTTCATATTGGTCCAAAACTTCTAAGATCCCCAATGGGATTTCAATGGTAGATATTCAATCCCTCACTGGTCTTTACAGTGTGATCCACTTGATAGGCGGTTTGGATATAACACATACATCATACGGGACCCACAGGGCTTGCAGACGTCAATACAGTAGCTATTCTACTTGTGGGTCCCAACAAATGGAAAAACAAATAAAACTCATACATCACATGTGGTCCATACAAATGGACGGTGGATACAACACATGTATCAGATGGGACCCACCGAACTTGCTGACGTCCATACAGATGGACGGTTGGAAGAACACATACATCATGGGGGTCCACGTGTTTGGACAGTTGAGATAAAACACATATACCAATGTAGGCCCGCTGCTGGACGGTGCTAGATAGGACCCATACATCAGGTGGATTTCCACTGTCCAAATAGTGGACGGTGTGGATGAAATACTTATATCACGTAGGCTCACAGAACTTGATGATGTCACTACAGGTCCCACCTGCCAGCAGCTAATCTGGTGGGTCCCACATGATCTGAACGGTCAGGATTATGACACATGGGACCCATGGAAGGTGTGGATAGAACACATATACCATGGTGCATCCAGCACCATCCCACGCTCGATAGTGTGGATGCAAAACACATACATCAGATGAGGGCCCCACCGTCCATCTCTGGATGGTGTGGCAAAACACAAGCATCAGGGTGTGCCACGTGCTGCACTCAACACGTCACCAAGGTGGGCCCCACGTCCCATGCATGGACGGGGTGGATTTCAACATACATCATAGTAAGGTCCCACCGTCCAGCAACTGCTGGACTATGCTGGATAAGGCCATACATCAAGGTAGGCCCCACACGCGTGGATGCAAAGCATCCACCAAGGGTGGGTCCCACCCCATGTATGAATGGTTGGGTATAACACATACGATCAGACCCACAGAACTCGCTGGCATTAAATACGGCAACTTTGAGCTGCGTAGGACCCACCATCCAGGGTCTGGACGATGTGGATCCAACACATCATCATCAAGGTGGGCCACGCAATCATCAGGTGGGGTCCACGTAATCATCAAGTGGGGCCATGTCAGCGTGACCCACCAGCCTTGGAGCAGGCTGATATTTATGATTTCTCTTCGTCCAGGCCCACTCGAAAATGGGCAGCAAGGTGGGCCCCCAGATGGACAGCGGCGTGGATAAAATACATTCATCATGGTGGGCCATCATACGAAAAGGAGAGAGAGAGAGAGAAGGAGAGAGAAACAGCGATGGAGGGGAGGGGCTCCGCCACTATGAGCCCTCCCTATGTGGGCCATGCAAATACATACATCAAAATGGGTCCCAAAAATCATGTGGACCCTAAATAAAAATCCAAATCTAGCGCCATGAACACCCACCGATGGTCTTCTTCTTTAGCTCATTGGACTTCTAAGCTCCTTGGCTTCGATTTTGATGGAGGATAATGAAGATTGAAGGGTGGAGATGGGAGATTAGGGGGTAGGAAGTGGGCCACACCTAGCTTCTCTCTTTGGGAAGCTTGGACGTCCACTCTCCCTTGGTTGCTTAGGGAAAATGGTGGAGAAAATGAGAGTGAGAGGAGATTGAAGGAGGGAGGGAGGGATGGGAGGAATGGGTTGTTGTAAGGAAGGGTTGACTTTGGGGATGGGAGAGAGAGGGGTGCCATGCTTTGTCGGTAAGAGAGGGATGGGTTGTACTTGACTTGATTGATTGATTGATGTGATGGATGGTAGAGATTCTTTTCTCGAGATTTGCAACGCGCAGCGTTTTCTCGAAATAAATGCGAGCCCACAACTCCTGGTCTGGGTATCGCATCGGTGCGTGAGACGCAGCGTTGTAACCGCGGCGACGGTGCGATCACAAGGGTACAAGTCTCAGGTCGAGCCGACTTAAATCTACGGGATACGACTTAGGGTCATGCTCAACGCCAACTACAGATCACAGGTTGCCGGAATTCGACGGAAAAGATCGCGAGAGTCTACAGAATGGTACGGACTAGGATACGAGCCTGACAACGAACCCAACCTGGATGATGTTTCCATTCCTCCCGATCATAGTTCAATCCTAGGCTAGGTTTGTACATAAATTGGCCCAATATGCAGATCTTCGAAATCCTTTAGATCGTTACTAGTTCTCTGAACGTCTCTAGGGAATCTTCCATTTTAGAAGGTTAGTAGGAGGCGGCTCTGCGGATGAGATTGTATCCAGTGGTGAGATGTGATATGCTCATCCAGCAAGTCTTTTATAGTTATGTCAGGCATGTCCTTCATTCAATGGGCATGTTTATCGTAGCCACGTGGCGTGCAATGGTTTGTCCCCCTACAGAGCCTGATAAGAGCCTGTGCCATCGCAATAATGACAGAACACGTAATGCCGAAGGAAAATCATATACATATAGATCTCATTCATATACAAGTGCGATTCTGACTATGTCAAACGCGTAGTGTTTCAACATGGCATCTTCTCATTAGTCCATGTTAGGGCACCGAAAATAGGTGTAAATAATGCCCTCACATCCCTTCACATCGGGAGATATGATGGGATGTTAGATATCCATGTTTTCGACGGCAGCTCAGCTTCGCTTCATGCGTCAACAGGGGATTTGTGTTCCGACCATCGCGTGAAATGTTGCAAGCAATAGACCCATAATGTTTTTTAGTCAAAATAGGTGCTTTATAAATGACAGCGGCCCGAGCATAGTACTTGGATGCTATTTTAAATGATATGAGTCAACCGTGAGTACCCTCTTACTTCCACCATAGCCATTGATCGGCATTTCTTTACTTCTGATGTGGACCAGCTTGATCAGCGGCAGCTTCTCCCTTGGTTTGAATGGTCTCCCATAACATCGAGTATCATTCCTTTAAGTATCGGTAGTTGATGGGATTTCTATTTTCCCAGTTGTCCATATTTTGTAGAAGGTATGCTCCTCCACGCATGACCTTCTTTATCTGTAATGGCCCTTCCCATGTTGCTTACCACTTCCCATATTCTTCGTCCTTGGCATTGATTAAGAGATTAGTCTTTCATACGATTTCTTCATCTACGAAGTTTTTCCTTTTAACCTTCTTGTTGTAACCTCTGGCTACTTTAAGCTTATGAGCTTTTAGGTTATCAAGGGCTTAGAGGCCTGTGCCATCCAACTCTTCTAGCTCAACAAACATAGATTCGTCGAACTTTTCAAAGGTCAATTGATGTTGATACGCTACCCTTAGGGATGATACATTGACTTCCATCGGCAAGACTGCGTCGTGCCCATAGGTCAATGGAAAAAGGCTTCATCCCTATACTTGTTCTTTGTGACGTACTATAAGCCCAGAGTACTTCAGATAGTTATATATGCCACTGATGTGGACTATTTTCTACCATCCACTTAATGATATTCTTCGGTATGGTATTGGTCAACTCAACATGTCCATTAGCCTAAGTGTAATATGGCGTAGAGTACGAGAATTTGACTTTATACACGGCTGCAAATTCTTGGATTTCTCAGCTCGAGAAAGCTACCCCTCTATCGACCGTAATTATTTCAAGAATACCAAATCGATGAATGTTGTTCTCATTGATGAAGTCCAAATTTTGGACTGCTTAGTTTCCTTTGTCGGTTGCACCTCCACCCATTTAGTGAAATAATCGGTCACTACAATGATGAAACTTTGCAGCTTTGAGGACGGTGGGTATATTTGGCATATGATGTTGATTGCCCATCTTCTAAAAGGCCATGGTTTCATGATTGGATAAAGTTCTGATGTCGGGATGTATTGTAATGGTCCATATCTCTGACATGCTTGGCATCCCTTCACATATTTTATACAATCCTTTTGTATGGTTGGCCAATAGTAGCCATGTCTCCATATGAACTAGCGTGCATCTTACATCCTACCGGGTGAGCTCCACAAATACCTTCATGAACCTCTCCCATTACTATCATCGCTTCTCCGAGTCGTAGACATCGAAGGAGAAGACCATCAGCCCCTCTCCTTTATAGATCGTCATTCAAGATGAGCTAGTGAAGGGACCATTGTCACACTGATCTTTCCATCTTCGGATCAGGCCATAACAAATACACGACATATAGGGTCGTTACCTTGACATCCATATATATCCTCTAATGATGTTGTTTTGGTAGTCAGAAGCCTTTGTTGTATAGATAGTAATGAATGCTTCTAAACAATACAAAATCTTTTGGATAATCCCTCTAGGAGTCTCAATCCTGCTGCGATTTGTGCTAGCCATTCAATCTTCATTAAAGCTTCATCTAGTCTAATCATTTGTATTGCGCAACACTCATCTCATTCATTCAACACACCTTTGCACCAAATTGGCTCAAGAGTAAACTCTGTGACTTACCGATATAATCGGATCCTGCCCACCAAAAACCTTGACAATTAATTCATATTTTGTCACAAGCATTGCATTTCATATACATCATACAACATTTGCATAAAGAACTGATCCTTAACCCTCAAGAGTAATAAAATCATGTGAAGTAGAGACCGTACGAAAGTACGGGCAGCATGAGTGCATAACACCTTCCCACTTTGTAACCGTGATCCCTTAGAATCTCTGGTAATAGACTAGCAGAATCATGTTAGGGTTGAGAATCTTCAGATCCTCTATCCTAACAATTTTATAGGGTCTAGCCGACTATAAAAACTAATAATTGGCTAGTGGCGAATCTGGTCAAACTTAATACTCTCTTAATCATAACCCATACCTCCAAAAGCCAGAGAGAGAGAGAAGCACCCGTGGAAAGAGAGTTGATTCCACTCGGGATCTAGCATCCACGGAATGGTGACTCTAGTGGGGATGTGTCAGTCACACCAGTCGTGATCCGACTTAAAAACTAGATTTCACTAATTCTTGAGGGTTAACAGTTTTCGAACATTTGCATTTGCATTTGCATTTGCATTTGCATCTGCATCCATTCCAATTCAAAAGACAAATCAAAATCCAAACCATTGCTCCTACCCAAGCCAAACTGTCCCGAACAACTTTCTACCACAACCCAATTCATACCAGATCCTGAATGGTCATGGTTGTTGGGTCTAAAACCCAGCTTCATGCTGACATGTGGCTGCAACCACCATATAAAAAAAAATGAAACTTTTGAAGAGGAAGAGAGAACTGCTGCTATATTTTTATTAAATAAATAGGAACGAATACAAGGTGCCATTTATAGGCTTTTCTTATTATGTGAAATGACTAATTTATCCCTGTCTAAATTTATTCTGGGGGCAGCTAAAGAAAGAAAAAATCCAGAAAATATCTACCGTTTATCTTCACCCAGCTAATACTCTAAACTTAGAAAAAAAAATATCTAAACTCACAGCTAGCTCACACGGTATGCACGGCTAGCTCAAAAGATCCTAACATAGTTTGGATTTGCACACATCCATTATCGTGTCCAACACTCCCCTTCAAACCAAAACCTGCTTCATTTCGAGCATCGTTCTTAGTCGTTTGAATGCATCTATCGACAATACCTTTGTGAAAATATCCTCCACCTGTTCCATAGTATGACAATAGTCTAATTTCATCGTTTTCTGCTTCACATGATCTCTCAGAAAATGGTATCGGATATCATTATGTTTGTTTCTTCTATGCTGCACCGGATTTTTAGCTAGCTCGATTGTCGACTTGTTGTCCACATATATGACTATGGATTCTTCCTACGGATGCTTCAGCTCCTTTAGCAAGTTTCTCAACCAAATTCTTTCACAGACGGTAGACGATACTGCCACGTACTCTGCTTCTTCGAATTCCATGTGAAAGCAGTCATTCCGAGATAGAATACATATCAGTGGTGCTCTTTCTTTCATCTTAGTCAACTCCCCATTCACTATCTGAGTATCCATACAACATTGCTTCATCATCTTATAGATAAAAAAGATCGAATTCAATAGTCCCTTTGATATACCTCAGTACTCGTTTTGCAGCTAGCCAATGTGACTCTTTTGGGGCTTCCATATACCGGCTTAGAAGCCCAACACTATAAACTATATCTGGCCTAGTGATTGTGAGGTACCTTACGCTTCCGATTAGGCTCTTGAATAGGGTTGAGTCGACGTTTCTTCCTTCTCCATCTTTTGTGAGCTTCAGGCCTGTTTAACAGGTGTATTTACGGCTTTACAATCGACCATCTGAAACTTCTCAAGAAGTTCCTTTGTGTACTTCTTCTGGGATATGTAAATGTCACCGACTTGTTGCTTCACCTCAATGCCCAAGAAGAAAGACATCAATCAACCATCAGTCATCTCGAACTCTTTGAACATAGTCTGCTTGAATTCTTCAATCATCGCCTGGTTATTCCCAGTGAACAGCAGATCATCAACATATAAACAAGCTATAAGTATATCACCATAGGCATTCTGCTTTGTGCAGACGGCATGGTTATACGGACATTTAACGAAACCATTCTCTTGAAGATAGCCGTCGATCCGTGCATTCCAAGCACAGGGAGCTTGCTTCAACCCATACAGGGCTTTCTTCAGCCGATACACCTTGTGTTCCTCCTCTTGCATGACAAAACCTTTAGGCTGGTCAATGTAGACTTCTTCTTCGAGTATTCCATTTAGGAATGCGGATTTCACATCCAGTTGGTAGATCATCCAACTGTGATGAGCTGCAAGGAAGATAATCATTATTACAGTGTCAAGGCAAGCAACTGGGGCGAAAACTTCTTCATAGTCTACCCCATATTTCTGTTTGTAACCTTTTGTTACGAGCCTTACCTTATATCGTTCGATCTTACCATCGGCATTCCGCTTGATTTTGTACACCCATTTGAGACCAATGGTCTTCTGGCCTTTAGGGAGTGAGGTCAGCCCCCATGTTCGATTCTTCTCGATGGCTTGAATCTCTTCTTCCATAGCCTTTCTCCAACATTCTTCATTTACAGCCTCTTCGAATGTGAGAGGCTCGTGGTCCGCATACAGGCAGAGCAAATTCACTTCCTCAGTTTCTGCGTAGATGTTGTTGAGGTTTCTCATTTTAATAGGAGCCAAAGTGAAGGAGAATTGGATAAAGATGTGCTGGATGAATTCTGATTTGATGAAGTACTTCTAGGAGAGATGAAACGTACTCCTGGACTTATGCGATCCGAAGGGATTGATGTGGGTGTCTGCTCTTGCTTCTCATGTCTCTCTTCTTCGTATTCTTCGACCTCGACCTGCTTTTCTTTGGCCAAGTTTCCCTCGTTCCATTTCCACACTTCTTCCTCACAAAATACCACATCTCTACTCACCACCAGCTTATTGGTTAGTGGGTTATATAGAGCTTATATGCCTTTGACTCTTTGCTATAGCCGATGAAGATGTACTTCTCGCCACGATCATCAAGCTTTTTTCTTCTCGCTTCTGGAACTTAAGATTAGGCGACACACCTAAAGATCTTAAGGTGCGCCACACTCTGCTTATATTCACTCCATGCTTCTTGCAGTGTCTTGAATATAACACTTTTGGTTGGACACATATTAAGCAGATAGGCAGTACATGCAACTGCCTTTGCCCAGAAATTTTTTGGCAGACTTTTCTCCTTCAGCATGGTCCTCGTCATATCGAGAATGGTGCGGTTCTTCCGTTCCGCAATTCCATTTTATTGTGGCATGTACGCTGCAGTGTGTTGTTGTTTAATGCCATGTTCCCTGCAATATTCTCGAAAAACATTTGAGGTATACTCCCACTTCTGTCAGATCTAAGGGTTTTTATTTTAAGACCACTTTCTTTTTCAACAAGGGCCTAAAAAAAATTTAAATAGTAAAAGCAGCAGACTTCTCTTTGATTACATACACCCACAATTTTCTACTGAAATCGTCAATGAAGGTAATAAAGTATTTATTACCTCCAAGAGAGATTGGCTCTAATGGTCCACAGATGTCAGTGTGAACTAACTGCAACGGTTCTCTTGCTCTTCGGGATACTCCACTCGGAAAGGAGTTCCTTTGTTGTTTCCCAAGTGTGCACGCCTCACACACATGTTCTGGATCTTCAATAGCATGCAAGTCATGCACCATGCTTGATGAGGATAAAAGTTTCAGGTCACTGAAATTTAGATGGCCAAAGCGAAGATGCCACATCCAAGAATCATTCTTTACTTTTCCATAAAAACACTTCTCAAGCATTGTGTTTATATGGAAAGGAAACATACGATTCTTCGCCATCTGGACTTTTACAATCAAACATCCATGCATATGTCTTATGGAAAGAGAAGAGTTCTCCATGTGTATGACATACCCTTTTTGAAGGAGTTGTCCGAGACTTAGTATATTACTTTTCATGTTGGGCACGTAGTACACATTGGAGATATAGTTTGAAACACCATTCTTCTGAAAGATTTTGATTTTGTCTTTACCTTTCACCGGTGTTTTTGATGAGTCTCCAAACATTACATCGCCATGAACTCCTTCTGTGAGTTCAACAAAGAGTTTCTTGTCGCCGCACATGTGATTGCTTGCACCCGTGTCGAGATATCATACATCCTGCTGATCACTACCTTTCTCTTGTGCAAAGAGAAGTGTTGAGCTTTCTTGTTCATGGCCTGATGCTTCAGCATAGTTGAATAGCTCGTCTCGATTCACTGGCTTGCTCCAACAATCAATGCATAGTGGCCAAGCTTGCTACAATTATAACACTAGATGTTCTTTGTACTTCCTCGTCCACCCATCGATCTACCTCTACCATTTCCTCTTCTACGGAAATTAGTATTTTTCTGCTGGATTTGGCCATGGCTTTGTTGGTATTCGCGCCCTCTGTCTCCTGCGCGATTGTTAGCAAAATGGCCACCACGTTGTGAACTTCCACGTCCACCATTGTTATCATTCAGAGTCAATCTTGACTCCAAGCTTGTTCCATCGACATGGAACTAGCATTCTTCTGCATTCGTTGCTCATGAACTTGCAATGACCCCATCAACTCCTCAATGGAGAGTTTTTCAATATCTTTTGATTCTTCGATCGCCACAACCACATGCTCAAACTTGGTTGTGAGGGATCAAAGTATCTTTTCAATAACTTGGACATCTTCAATCTTCTCACCATTTCTTTTTAAATTATTGACAGTTACAAGCAAACGCGAAATATAATCAGTAATATTCTCACCTTCCTTCATGTGAGCCACTTCGAACTCGGCTCTTAATGTTTGAAGGCGAATCCGCTTCACTCGATCTACACCCTTGAAGATGGTGTCAAGGGTATCCCATGCTTGCTTGCTTGATATTGCTTCAGCAATCTTTTCAAAGGTGGATTCATCCAACCCTTGATAGAGGAGAAACAAAGCCTTGTCGTCTCTCTTCCTATGATTTTTTAGAGCGGTCTTTTCTTCGTTGGTGAAGCCAGCTTCTTCTTCCATAGTGGGTTCTTCATACCCATCGGTGACGATCTCTCATAGTTCTTGCGACCCGAACAACGCCTTCATTTGGATGTACCATTTTTCATTGTTGTCCTTTGACAACTTAGGAACCTACGGCTGGATAGTGCTGGCTATCTTTTTCTATCTTTTTTTAAATGGCTGATTTTTTTTATTTTTTGAAAATGAAGGGAGATAGAAATTTGATTATTTTTTAAAACAGATTTTTTAGCTAGCTCGATTGCTGATTTATTATCCACATATATGACTGTGGATTCTTCCTGCGGATGCTTCAGCTCCTTTAGCAGGTTTCTCAACCAAATTCCCTCACAGACGGTGGACGATGCTGCCACATACTCTGCTTCACATGTGGACATGGCAACCACACTCTGCTTCTTTAAATTCCATGTGAAAGCAGTCATTCCGAGATAGAATACATAATCAGTGGTGCTCTTTCTTTCATCTTGGTCACCTCCTCAATCACTATCTAAGTATCCATACAGCATTGCTTCATCATCGTATAGATAAAAGAGACCGAATTCAATAGTCCCTTTAATATACCTCAGTACTCGTTTTGCAGCTAGCCAGTGTGACACTTTTGAGGCTTCCATATACCAGCTTAGAAGTCCAACACTATAAACTATATCTGGCCTAGTGATTGTGAGGTACCTTAAGCTTTCGATTAGGCTCTTAAATAGGGTTGAGTCGACATTTTTTCCTTCTCCATCTTTTGTGAGCTTCAGGCCTATTGTAATAGGTGTATTTACGACTTTACAGTCGACCATCTGAAACTTCTCAAGAAGTTCCTTTGTGTACTTCTTCTGGGATATGTAAATGTCGCTGACTTGTTGCTTCACCTCAATGCCCAAGAAGAAAGACATCAATCCACCATCAGTCATCTCGAACTCTTTGAACATAGTCTGCTTGAATTCTTCAAACATCGTCTGGCTATTCCCAGTGAACAGCAGATCATCAACATATAAACAAGCTATAAGTATATCACCATAGGCATTCTTCTTTGTACTAACGGCATGATCATACGGACATTTGACGAAACCATTCTCTTGAAGATAGTCGTCGATCCGTGCATTCCAAGCACGGGGAGCTTGCTTTAACCCATACAGGACTTTCTTCAGCCGATACACTTTGTGTTCCTCCTCTTGTATGACAAAACCTTCAGGCTAGTCAACGTAAACTTCTTCTTCAAGTATTCCATTTAGGAATGCGGATTTCACATCCAGTTGGTAGATCATCCAACTGTGATGAACTGCAAGGGAGATAATCAGTCTTACAATGTCAAGGTGAGCAACTGGGGCGAAAACTTCTTCATAGTCTACCCCATATTTCTGTTTGTAACCTTTTGCTACGAGCCTTGCCTTATATCGTTCGATCGTACCATCGGCATTCCGCTTGATTTTGTACACCCATTTGAAACCAATGGTCTTCTAGCCTTTAGGGAGTGAGGTCAGCTCCCATGTTCGATTCTTCTTGATGGCTTGAATCTCTTCTTCTATAGCCTTTCTCCAACATTCTTCATTTACAGCCTCTTCGAATGTGAGAGGCTTATGGTCCACATACAGGCAAAGCAAATTCACTTCCTCAGTTTCTACATAGATGTCGTTGAGGCTTCTCATTTTAATAGGAGCCAAGGGTGAAGGAGAATTGGATGAAGATGTGCTAAATGAATTCTGATTTGATGAAGTACTTCCAGGAGAGATGGAACGTACTCCTGGACTTCTGCGATCCGAAGGGGTTGATGTGGGTGTCTGCTCTTGCTTCTCATGTCTATCTTCTTCATATTCTTCGACCTCGACCTGCTTTTCTTTGGCCGAGTTTTTCTCGTTTCATTTCCACACTTCTTCCTCACAAAATACCACATCTCTACTCACCATCAGCTGATTGGTTAGTGAGTTGTAGAGCTTATATGCCTTTGACTCTTCACTGTAGCCGATGAAGATCCACTTCTCGCCACGATCATCAAGCTTTTTTCTTCTCGCTTCTGTAACTTGAGCATAGGCGACACACCCAAAGATCTTAAGGTGCGCCACACTCGGCTTATATCCACTCCATGCTTCTTGCGGTGTCTTGAATCTGACACTTTTTGTCAGACACCTATTAAGCAGATAGGCAGTACATGAAACTGCCTTTGTCCAGAAATGTTTTGGCAGACTTTTCTCCTTCAGCATGCCCCTCGTCATGTCAAGGATGGTGTGGTTCTTCCGTTCCACAATTCCATTTTGTTGTGACGTGTACGCTTGCAGTATGTTGTTACTTAATGTTATGTTCCCTGCAATATTCTTGAAAAACATTTAAGGTATACTCCCACCTCTATCAGATCTAAGAGTTTTTATTTTAAGACCACTTTCTTTTTCAACAAGGGCCTTAAAAAAATTTAAATAGTAAAAGCAACAGACTTCTCTTTGATTACATACACCCACAATTTTCTACTGAAATTGTCAATGAAGGTAATAAAGTATTTATTACCTCCAAGAGAGATTGGCTCTAATGGTCCACAGATGTCAGTGTGAACCAACTGCAACGGTTCTCTTGCTCTTTGGGATACTCCACTCAAAAAGGAGTTCCTTTATTGTTTCTCAAGTGTGCACGCCTCACACACATGTTCTAGATCTTCAATAGCATGCAAACCATGCACCATGCTTGATGAGGACAGAAGTTTCAGGCCACTGAAATTTAGATGGCCAAAGCGAAGATGCCACATCCAAGAATCATGCTTTACTTTTCCATAAAAACACTTCTCAAGCATTGTGTTATATGGAAAGGAAACATACGATTCTTCGCCATCTGGACTTTTACAATCAAACGTCCATGCAGATCTCTTATGGAAAGAGAAGAGTTCTCCATGTGTATGACATACCCTTTTTCAAGGAGTTGTCCGAGCTCAGTATATTACTTTTCATGTTGGGCACGTAGTACACATTGGAGATATAGTTTGGAACATCATTCTTCTAAATGATTTTGATTTTGTCTTTACCTTTCACCGGTGTTTTTGATGAGTCTCCAAACGTTACATCGCCATGAACTCCTGTGAGTTCCACAAAGAGTTCCTTGTCGCCGCACATGTGATTGCTTGCACCCATGTCGAGATACCATACATCCTGCTGATCACTACCTTTCTCTTGTGCAAGGAGAAGTGTGAAACTTTCTTGTTCATGGCCTGATGCTTCGACATAGTTGGATACCTCGTCTTGATTCACCGGCTTGCTCCAACAATCAGATGCATATTGGCCAAGCTTGTTACAATTATAACACTAGATGTTCTTGGTACTTCCTTGTCCACCCATCAATCTGCCTCTATCATTTCCTCTTCCACGGAAATTGGTATTTTTCTGCTGGATTGGCCATGGCTTTGTTGGTATTCGCGCCCTCTGCCTCTTGTGCGATTGTTAGAAAAACGTCCAGCACGTTGTAAACTTTCATGTCCACCATTGTTATCATTCAAAGTCAATCTTGACTCCAAAGCTTGTTCCATCGACATGGAACTGGCATTCTTCTGCATTTGTTGCTCATGAACTTGCAATGACCCCATTGGCCCCTCAATGGAGAGTTTTTCAATATCTTTTAATTCTTCGATCGCCACAACCACATGCTCAAACTTGGTTGTGAGGGATCGAAGTATCTTTTCAATAACTCGGACATCTTCAATCTTCTCACCATTTCTTTTTAAATTATTGACAGTTACAAGTAAACACGAAAAATAATCAGTAATATTCTCACCTTCCTTCATGTGAGTCGCTTCGAACTCGGCTCTTAATGTTTGAAGGTGAATCCGCTTCACTCGATCTACACCCTTGAAGATGGTGTCAAGGGTATCCCATGCCTTCTTGCTTGATATTACTTCAGTAATCTTTTCGAAGGTGGATTCATACAACCTTTAATAGAGAGAAACAAAGCCTTGTTGTCTCTCTTCCTTTGATTTTTGAGAGCGGTCTTTTTTTCGTTGCTGAAGGCGGCTTCTTTTTCCATAGTGGGTTCTTCATACCCATCGGTGACGATCTCCCATAGTTCTTGTGACCCGAACAACGCCTTCATTTGGATGCACCATTTTTCATAGTTATCCTTTGACAACTTAGGAACCTGCGACTGGATAGTGTTGGCCATCTTTTTCTATTTTTTTTAAATGGCTAATTTTTTTTATTTTTTGAAAATGAAGGGAGATAGAAATTTGATTATTTTTTAAAACAGATTTTTTAGCTAGAAAAACAAACTGCTGAAATTTTTTTTTTTTTTTTTTTGCTAAAACGGTGGAATCTTGCATAGATTCTTGGCTTTTGCAATCTGATTTTTTTTTAAAACAGATTTTTTTTTTGTTGCAATCTGATTTTTTTAGAACAGATTTTATTTTTTTGCTGCAATCTGATTTTTGAAAATAGATTTTTTTTTTTTTTTTTTTTTTTGCAATCTGATTTTTTTTTTACAAATTTTTCTGAAAAAAAAAATCTATTTTGGCTGAAAAATTGCTGAAAACTTTTTTTGAAAAAAAAAAAAAAAACTTGAGATCTTTGGGTTATGGGCCCACCACCTCTGATGGCTTTGATACCAGTTTGTTGGGTCTAAACCTAGCTTCTTGCTGACGTGTGGCTGCAGCCACCATAAATAAATAAATAAATAAACTGAAACTTTTGAAGAGAAAGAGAGAACTGTTGTTGTATTTTTATTAAATAAATAGGAACGAATACAAGGTGCCTTTTATAGGCTTTTTTTATTATGTGAAATGACTAATTTATCCCTGTCTAGATTCATCCTAGGGGCAGCTAAAGAAAGAAAAAAATCCAAAAAATATCTATCATTTATCTTCACCCAGCTAATACTCTAAACTTAGAAAAAAAAATCTAAACTCACAGCTAGCTCACACGGTATGCACAGCTAACTCAAAAGATCCTTACATGGTTTTGGATTTACACACATCTACCACCGTGTCCAACACTCCCCTTCAAACCAAAACCGGCTTCATTCCGAGCATCGTTCTTAGTCGTTTGAATACATCTATCGGCAATGCCTTTGTGAAAATATCTGTCACCTGTTTCGTAGTATGACAATACTCTAATTTCATCATTTTCTGCCTCACATGATCTCTCAGAAAATGGTATCGGGTATTATTGTGTTTGCTTCTTCCATGTTGCACCAGATTTTTAGCTAGCTCGATTGCTGATTTATTATCCACATATATGACTGTGGATTCTTCCTGCGGATGCTTCAGCTCCTTTAGCAGGTTTCTCAACCAAATTCCCTCACAGACGGTGGACGATGCTGCCACATACTCTGCTTCACATGTGGACATGGCAACCACACTCTGCTTCTTTAAATTCCATGTGAAAGCAGTCATTCCGAGATAGAATACATAATCAGTGGTGCTCTTTCTTTCATCTTGGTCACCTCCTCAATCACTATCTAAGTATCCATACAGCATTGCTTCATCATCGTATAGATAAAAGAGACCGAATTCAATAGTCCCTTTAATATACCTCAGTACTCGTTTTGCAGCTAGCCAGTGTGACACTTTTGAGGCTTCCATATACCAGCTTAGAAGTCCAACACTATAAACTATATCTGGCCTAGTGATTGTGAGGTACCTTAAGCTTTCGATTAGGCTCTTAAATAGGGTTGAGTCGACATTTTTTCCTTCTCCATCTTTTGTGAGCTTCAGGCCTATTGTAATAGGTGTATTTACGACTTTACAGTCGACCATCTGAAACTTCTCAAGAAGTTCCTTTGTGTACTTCTTCTGGGATATGTAAATGTCGCTGACTTGTTGCTTCACCTCAATGCCCAAGAAGAAAGACATCAATCCACCATCAGTCATCTCGAACTCTTTGAACATAGTCTGCTTGAATTCTTCAAACATCGTCTGGCTATTCCCAGTGAACAGCAGATCATCAACATATAAACAAGCTATAAGTATATCACCATAGGCATTCTTCTTTGTACTAACGGCATGATCATACGGACATTTGACGAAACCATTCTCTTGAAGATAGTCGTCGATCCGTGCATTCCAAGCACGGGGAGCTTGCTTTAACCCATACAGGACTTTCTTCAGCCGATACACTTTGTGTTCCTCCTCTTGTATGACAAAACCTTCAGGCTAGTCAACGTAAACTTCTTCTTCAAGTATTCCATTTAGGAATGCGGATTTCACATCCAGTTGGTAGATCATCCAACTGTGATGAACTGCAAGGGAGATAATCAGTCTTACAATGTCAAGGTGAGCAACTGGGGCGAAAACTTCTTCATAGTCTACCCCATATTTCTGTTTGTAACCTTTTGCTACGAGCCTTGCCTTATATCGTTCGATCGTACCATCGGCATTCCGCTTGATTTTGTACACCCATTTGAAACCAATGGTCTTCTAGCCTTTAGGGAGTGAGGTCAGCTCCCATGTTCGATTCTTCTTGATGGCTTGAATCTCTTCTTCTATAGCCTTTCTCCAACATTCTTCATTTACAGCCTCTTCGAATGTGAGAGGCTTATGGTCCACATACAGGCAAAGCAAATTCACTTCCTCAGTTTCTACATAGATGTCGTTGAGGCTTCTCATTTTAATAGGAGCCAAGGGTGAAGGAGAATTGGATGAAGATGTGCTAAATGAATTCTGATTTGATGAAGTACTTCCAGGAGAGATGGAACGTACTCCTGGACTTCTGCGATCCGAAGGGGTTGATGTGGGTGTCTGCTCTTGCTTCTCATGTCTATCTTCTTCATATTCTTCGACCTCGACCTGCTTTTCTTTGGCCGAGTTTTTCTCTCGTTTCATTTCCACACTTCTTCCTCACAAAATACCACATCTCTACTCACCATCAGCTGATTGGTTAGTGAGTTGTAGAGCTTATATGCCTTTGACTCTTCACTGTAGCCGATGAAGATCCACTTCTCGCCACGATCATCAAGCTTTTTTCTTCTCGCTTCTGTAACTTGAGCATAGGCGACACACCCAAAGATCTTAAGGTGCGCCACACTCGGCTTATATCCACTCCATGCTTCTTGCGGTGTCTTGAATCTGACACTTTTTGTCAGACACCTATTAAGCAGATAGGCAGTACATGAAACTGCCTTTGTCCAGAAATGTTTTGGCAGACTTTTCTCCTTCAGCATGCCCCTCGTCATGTCAAGGATGGTGTGGTTCTTCCGTTCCACAATTCCATTTTGTTGTGACGTGTACGCTGCAGTATGTTGTTACTTAATGTTATGTTCCCTGCAATATTCTTGAAAAACATTTAAGGTATACTCCCACCTCTATCAGATCTAAGAGTTTTTATTTTAAGACCACTTTCTTTTTCAACAAGGGCCTTAAAAAAAATTTAAATAGTAAAAGCAACAGACTTCTCTTTGATTACATACACCCACAATTTTCTACTGAAATCGTCAATGAAGGTAATAAAGTATTTATTACCTCCAAGAGAGATTGGCTCTAATGGTCCACAGATGTCAGTGTGAACCAACTGCAACGGTTCTCTTGCTCTTTGGGATACTCCACTCAAAAAGGAGTTCCTTTATTGTTTCTCAAGTGTGCACGCCTCACACACATGTTCTAGATCTTCAATAGCATGCAAACCATGCACCATGCTTGATGAGGACAGAAGTTTCAGGCCACTGAAATTTAGATGGCCAAAGCGAAGATGCCACATCCAAGAATCATGCTTTACTTTTCCATAAAAACACTTCTCAAGCATTGTGTTTATATGGAAAGGAAACATACGATTCTTCGCCATCTGGACTTTTACAATCAAACGTCCATGCAGATCTCTTATGGAAAGAGAAGAGTTCTCCATGTGTATGACATACCCTTTTTCAAGGAGTTGTCCGAGCTCAGTATATTACTTTTCATGTTGGGCACGTAGTACACATTGGAGATATAGTTTGGACATCATTCTTCTAAATGATTTTGATTTTGTCTTTACCTTTCACCGGTGTTTTTGATGAGTCTCCAAACGTTACATCGCCATGAACTCCTGTGAGTTCCACAAAGAGTTCCTTGTCGCCGCACATGTGATTGCTTGCACCCATGTCGAGATACCATACATCCTGCTGATCACTACCTTTCTCTTGTGCAAGGAGAAGTGTGAAACTTTCTTGTTCATGGCCTGATGCTTCGACATAGTTGGATACCTCGTCTTGATTCACCGGCTTGCTCCACAATCAGATGCATATTGGCCAAGCTTGTTACAATTATAACACTAGATGTTCTTGGTACTTCCTTGTCCACCCATCAATCTGCCTCTATCATTTCCTCTTCCACGGAAATTGGTATTTTTCTGCTGGATTTGGCCATGGCTTTGTTGGTATTCGCGCCCTCTGCCTCTTGTGCGATTGTTAGAAAAACGTCCAGCACGTTGTAAACTTCATGTCCACCATTGTTATCATTCAAAGTCAATCTTGACTCCAAAGCTTGTTCCATCGACATGGAACTGGCATTCTTCTGCATTTGTTGCTCATGAACTTGCAATGACCCATTGGCCCCTCAATGGAGAGTTTTTCAATATCTTTTAATTCTTCGATCGCCACAACCACATGCTCAAACTTGGTTGTGAGGGATCGAAGTATCTTTTCAATAACTCGGACATCTTCAATCTTCTCACCATTTCTTTTTAAATTATTGACAGTTACAAGTAAACACGAAAAATAATCAGTAATATTCTCACCTTCCTTCATGTGAGTCGCTTCGAACTCGGCTCTTAATGTTTGAAGGTGAATCCGCTTCACTCGATCTACACCCTTGAAGATGGTGTCAAGGGTATCCCATGCCTTCTTGCTTGATATTACTTCAGTAATCTTTTCGAAGGTGGATTCATACAACCTTTAATAGAGAGAAACAAAGCCTTGTTGTCTCTCTTCCTTTGATTTTTGAGAGCGGTCTTTTTTTCGTTGCTGAAGGCGGCTTCTTTTTCCATAGTGGGTTCTTCATACCCATCGGTGACGATCTCCCATAGTTCTTGTGACCCGAACAACGCCTTCATTTGGATGCACCATTTTTCATAGTTATCCTTTGACAACTTAGGAACCTGCGACTGGATAGTGTTGGCCATCTTTTTCTATTTTTTTTAAATGGCTAATTTTTTTTATTTTTTGAAAATGAAGGGAGATAGAAATTTGATTATTTTTTAAAACAGATTTTTTAGCTAGAAAAACAAACTACTGAAATCTTATTTAAACTGCCGAAATCTTTTTTTCTTTTTTTTTTTTTTTTAGGCTGAAACGGTGGAATCTTGCACAGATTCTTGGCTTTTGCAATCTGATTTTTTTTTTAAACAGATTTTTTTTTTTGCTGCAATCTGATTTTTTTAGAACAGATTTTTTTTTTTTTTTTTTGCTGCAATCTGATTTTTGAAAATAGATTTTTTTTTTTTTTTTTTTTTTTACAAATTTTTCTGAAAAAAAAAATCTATTTTGGCTGAAAATTTGCTGGAAACTTTTTCTTAAAAAAAAAAACTTAGGACCTGTGGGTTATGGGCCCACCACATCTGATGGCTCTGATACTAGTTTGTTGGGTCTAAAACACAGCTTCTTGCTGACGTGTGGCTGCAACCACCATAAAAAAAAACTAAAACTTTTGAAGAGAAAGAGAGAACTGTTGTTGTATTTTTATTAAATAAATAGGAACAAATACAAGGTGCCTTTTATAGGCTTTTCTTATTATGTGAAATGACTAATTTATCCCTATCTAGATTCATCCTAGGGGCAGCTAAAGAAAGAAAAAATCCAGAAAATATCTACGGTTTATCTTCACCCAGCTAATACTCTAAACTTAGAAAAAAATATCTAAACTCACAGCTAGCTCACACGGTATGCACAGCTAGCTCAAAAGATCCTTACACGGTTTTGGATTTGCACACATCCACCACTGTGTCCAACAATGGCCAACCACGAAGAAGGATTCCCCGACATACACATCCAGCAGAACCAATGCCAATCTCCTATATCTACGAGCTAGCCCGAAATACAAAGATCATGCAAGAAATGCTTCACCAATATGTATGGGAAAGAACTACACAAAACCTCCAAGATGGCCCAGCATGACCAAAACAACCACCACCGCTCGCGCCTATTTCAACCTCCAGTATAGTCCAACCATAGCCGTCAGGATCCATGCAAGACTTTCGATACCCTTCTAATGGAGACCTCCAGCCAGCATAACCATCCACCTAAGGGCATTTCTTCCAGTATCCTCCCACAAACGAGAGCCATTTCCAATCATATTGCATAGTCGAAATTCCCCATTGTTCTTCATCTAAAGACAAAGCTAGAAGATCCATTATCAGCTCTGTTAATGTGGGAGTTGGTCGAGTGGTGACAGACCAAATGTCAATAAAATCAGAAGCAGTTAAATTTTTTCAGGAATCCTTCAAGGCTGACCCCTCTCTCCAACTGAATGATCTTGCTCCAGCTGTCATTCCGACTTTACTCTCAGCCCAAGACAATGAAAGCCTCATCCCCCCCCCCCCCCCCCCTAACCCCATCATTTAAGGAAGTCTATCAAGCAGTTTTTGTCATGCCTAAGGATGGGGCGTCGGGCCCAGATGGTTTTTCTGCTGCTTTCTTTGCATCTTGTTGGTCCATCATTGGTCAAGACCTCCACAAAGCCGCGGTTTTCTAATTCGAAGGTGCCCTCTTCCGAAAGCATTCTCCTCTTCTCTTATTTGCCTGGTTCCCAAAGTTGCTACGGCTTCTTCATTCAGTGACTTTCTCCCAATAAGCCTATGTAACTATATCTATAAAGGTGTTCTCTAAGAATTTGGTGACTTTTGCAGACGACACTCTATTGTTTTTAAATGGGAGTCGATCATCACTTCAGGCAGTCAAGAATTTCCTTCAATCGTTCCAAGAATCTTCGAGCCAGAAAATTAACAACGAAGAGAGTTCTTTCCTTTGTTTCGATAAGCTTCCCATTGTAGAGTTAGAAGTATTGAGCGCCTCCTAGGGATTCCTAAATCCTTGATGGGGAACCGCTATTTGGGGGTTCCAATAGCCAAAGGTAGAACAAATATTTCAGATTTTCAGTTTCTGCTGGATAAGATTCACAACCGCATCAGCAGGTGGAACGCAAGCAGGCATCTCTCTCAAGGGGGGAGAGTGTAACACCCCGTACTTTCCAGTACTCGAGTGTTACCATTTAATTTAATTTAATATAAATAAAAAAAGATAATACAACCTAAATACATATACTACAAAACGTTATTTATAAATTTTATAAATATTTTAAAGTTTCATATTAAAATGATATGTAAATATAATCCCTATATGCATCACTATATAAATTACAAACTATAGGTTTTGTGATACATAAACATAACATATACATTACTATATATGTATATATATACATACAGTAATCTATACTTACTGACATTCATATAATTTACATGTATTAACGATTTGTGATAATATAGATTATATATAACAAAATATAGAAATGAAATAATAATAATAATAATGATAATAAAATAATCATAATACCAAATAATAAATACATATGTACACATTACAAAATAAATGAAATAAAATAAATTTTATATTATCATATGGGTTGTAATAAGTCTTGAAGGTGTAAACGACCAGTGGGATCTTTTGACCGTTGATACTAGTTTGAAATCGATCCAACCATCGGATCAATGCAATTGACTCTAATGACCCTAGTTTCGCTATTATGGCCCACCTGAACCTTGGACTAGTCTGATCACTGTCCCGATGTCTCAGATGAGACTCCCTGAGAGAATGGACGGTGTGGATTTCTCGCAAACATTACGATGGACCCCATGTAAGGTGCGAGTGCACGTAGTGCACCCGTGCTCGCCATGCACCGGACGTGCCAACTCGGTCAGCAGCGGCTGACCCGCGTTTTACCTGAAAAAGAGAGATTTCTCTCTCTTTCTCTCCGTTTCTGCAGCCGACGGACGGGTGTCCGTTTGGGACGCCCGTGGCCCACCACCAGCAATCCTTTAGCTGATCCAAACCGTTCATCGTGTCCAGGGTTTGGGTCCCACCAAAACCCATCTCGTATCACACGTTGAAAGGCACCCACGTGCGCACAACACTTGCCGCAAACAGACCTACAAACACATAGTTTCCGAAAATGGAAACTGTCTTCCCACGCCAGCTCAGCGATCCGTGTAAAACCTCCTTTTATTGCATCTCCGCCGTTCAAACTGGAGTGATCTGGACCGTCCTTAGCTAGGTTTTCTATCATAAGAGAAGGAGAGAGAGAAATTAGCTGTTTGCTTCCTTGCTTGAACCCACCGCCCAAACGAAGACGAAGCTTCGAACAACCCATCTGCAAGTTCCATACGGTCCTTATAGACGTTTCTGAAGAAAGAAAATGGAGAAAGACCCACTGTAGCAAGATCTGCCATTAACGCCTGGTCTTCTTCCTCATTGGAGAACGGTCAGGCGAACTGCGGGTTCCAGCTCTGTCTCGTCCACTTTACAGCCATCTGATGACAGGGAGACAGAGAGAGAGAGAGAGAAAGAAAAGAGAGAAAGGAGAAGAAAACCACAGAGAAGACAGAGAGGGAAGTGTGACTACTGTTGATACCGTTGTTGCACCAGCGTGACTCGGACCGAGTCCGGTCCAAGTTCTGGCCTGACTGAGTGCTGGGTCGAATCCAACCTTACCGTCTAGATAGAAGAGAGGAAGAGATCAGCAGAGAGAAAGAGAATAGAGAGGAAAGAAAGGAAACGAGGGAGAGGGGTGTGCAGCTGCCACCGCCGCTGTCGCGCCAGGCTGCCGAGTTCGGCCTGAGTTGGGTCTGGGTTAGGCCCGGGACCTGCTGGTGTGCTGATTCGAATGTTGCTGGGCGTTCCAGTATTTACAGGAGGAAAGAGAGAGGGAGAGATGGAAGAAGGAGAGAAATGGAGAGAGAGTTTGGGGCCGAGTTAACTCGTTGCCAGGTATGGCTGTCGAGTTTGGCTCGAGTTGGGCCTAATTCAGGCCATGTTGTGCTTCGAGCAACCTCGCTGGACATATGGGCCTGTGTAGGGGCAGAAGTAGGGGAGAGAAGAAGATGAAAGAGAGGAAGAAAGGAAAGGAGGGTGGAAGTGGTGTCCCGAGTCGCTACTGAGTCGACTCGGCTGGGACCCACTTAGTCGAGCTGGGCTTGGGTTCCGTCCAGGTATGGCTGGTCATTCCAGCAGAAAGAAAGACAAAAAGGAAGTATGAGTAGACGAGAGGAGAGAGAAGAAGAAGGGAGATGGGTGCTTAGCCGAGTCAACTTGACTTAAACCGAGCCTACAAAGTGAGTCCGTATTTTCCTTCCAGTTTTGAAATTCTTCCAATTTAAAATCTATCATTTTTGCCATTTCTATTAATATTAGGATATTAGAAATGAATAAATTGCCATTGATAATATCATTTTAAGATTTTAAGTTAGATATAGTTAACCATTAGTAATTTTCTATACTTATATTAATTAATATATGTAAATTATTACCATTATTAAAATATTAGTATTTTATTCGTCATTCTTAAAAAATATATTGAGACGTTAGAACATATTATTTCCGTTTACTACAATGGTTATTAGTCACATTAATTAATATTAATTATATCATTACCATAAAACTATTAATATTATTAGTCATGGATAGCCATTAGTAGGTCATTATGCTAGAGCTAGTTATTATAAACAAATTGCAACTAATAAATGGTATTATTATTATATATTTCATCCTAAATAATCATTTTGGATAGTAGATTGTACTAATCATGAAAAATTATCATTGCTACATTAGCTAACATTAGCCGCAACATTGATGTTAATCAATATCTTATAACTATTAAATTAATATTTCAATTAATTATCCATTAGCTAGAAGTTTAAATCTCAAGACCTAAGCCTAGACCTAGACTATAGGTGAAACCCTAAACTTAAGTGATCCAAACCTTAGATTATAATCTTGGCCATAGATAGTTTGTAGAACTTTGATCTAACCATACGATCTTACGATTCATGTTAGGGTTCGACTCTAAGGGCGTCCTAGCGACAATGTGGGCGGTTCAAAGTATAAGGTGATGATTCTTTCCCTTGAGCTTTCCATCTTCTCATTAGCTTAAGTTATAGTTCTTATTAAATTCATAATTGATATCTCTCTCTTATAATCACATGTGTTAGCTGGTGGAAAATTAAATTGCTATATTGCTTGCTTAATGTTCATCCTGTATATTTGTTCATGCTTGTGTATTGCTTATGGACTTTAAACTGGTACATTAGTGGAAAACCCCACCTATAAATGTACACCCATACTTGGGATGTAACCTGACTAGTTGTGATCGTAATGGACCTTCGACGTGGTTATTGAGTAGTGTCTAGATGGATCATTGATGTGGGCCTACCATCCAGGGTTGTTGTGCCCAATGGTTTTTAAGGATGGTCTTTATCGTATGGTTTTGATATTCGCCCTAGGTGGCATATTTTGATACTCGTCCTGCGTGGTTTTATTTGATATTTTCCCTATATGGGTTCGACGTTTTATACCGTGCAGCCATGCGATGGTAAGCCCTATATATTGTAATATGATTGGCCACTAGTCGATGGGGTACCATTAACATCCTAAGGTGGTAGTCTCATGAGCCGGGGATGGTAGTATGAGACACTATGCCTGAGCTATCGGCCTACGCTGGGCCATGTGCTCCCCGTAGTGACCTTTGAGCTTATCTAAATTGGCTGGTTGTAAATGGACTAATAATGACATGGCTAATCATGCATACATGACACGTTCCGACTGGTTGATATTTCCCACGTTCGATGATTCCGACTGGTTGATGTTTCCCAGGTTCGATGATTGCATGGGTGACGGCCCACTATCCGCACGGATGAGCATCCCCGGGGCGATGATTGCATTCACGCATTCATGCATTTAAAAAGACTGCATTTACTCTGTTTTGGTTGTCTGGATGTTTTTTATAACTATGCTTACCTAATGCGGCGGTGTGTAATCTTGAGGGGAATTCACACTGAGTTGGCCACTCATCCATCAAAAATATAACCGTACAGGTAGCACAGGTGGCTTAAGTGATTTTCAGGTTCGGGTTGATGAGGAGTCGGATCCAAGTGCGAGGGTTGCATGATAGTACCAACCTTGAGAAGCTGAGGGGTCTTGCGGCTCAAATTTATTTGCATTCTATTGTTTCTTATGTATTTAGATCATGTAACCCTTGTTTGTATTTACTATTTTTTTTTAGACATCGGTTTGTATAAGTCATTATGGGCAGCTTCTTGTACATTTGAATGATAATGAAATTTTCCTTTATGCTCACTTGTCCACACTACGCTTATTTTCTTACTCTGATAAAAGAAAAATATTATATCTGACCATCCTTTAAGGTTAACACTCGGGTTTTTGGGACACGGGTCGTGTACTCGGGTCCTGAAGATTCGGGTTGTTATAGAGAGCTACCCTCATCAGGCATGTTCTGGGGAGTATCTTTATTCACGTTATGGGGGCTTTGTAGGTCCCGCTCCAAGTGATAAAGGGCCTTAAGAAGAGGTTTGTTGATTTCTTATGGGGTTGGGCTGATGGGAAATGGAAACTTCACTGGATCAGTTGGAAGAATATCTCGAAGTTATTGATTGAAGGAGGGTTGGGAATTAGATCGCTAAGAGAGGTTATGGAGGTATTCAGAATGAAGCTGGGCTATGCAATCAAGTTCGGTGACGGGGCTAGCCCATAGGTGGCCCTCATGTGGGCTCGGTATGGTAGGGACTTTGATCAAGCTACTGGTAGCAGAGCTTCTGCTGCTCCCTCCCCTCTTCGGAAGAGGATTCGTGCTACCTTCCCGCTCCTAGAGGAGAAGGTTCAATGGTCAATGGGGTAAGGTGACTGTAACCTTTGGACTTCCAATTGGACCGGCCTCGGGGCCCTGTTACGGCTATCTATCCCACCTATTCCGAATATGTTGTTATTGTTCACTCCCCAAGTATAGGGTTGTGATGTAGTAATAAATCGGTAAGACCGAGGTCGAATCCACAGGGATCGAAACCTGTACGTTATCTGAAAATAACCAGATCTAGAACTAGGCTAAGATGAAATCTAAACCAATTGTGATTTGAGGAATAATGGTGAAATATTAATCTAAACTAAAAAATTCAGAGAGAGGGAAACTAGGGATTCAGGGGATCCACTTGTAGAGATCAGGGAGATTTACGCTTGATTTACGACTCAACTGGAATTGAACTACTTTTGATTAAATTTTCAAAGAGATGAAAGGTGTGAGAATCAGAATCAATTCCATCACAAAACCATGCCCATGAGATAAAGTAAATAACAAAACGAAACCAATCCAAAACCAATCAACAATGGATGGATGTTAGAAAAAGTTCTGTCATCCAACCATGTCCAAGGGGCAATGATGAATAACAGGGCTTCCTAACATCAAGATAAAAGTAAAGGAATTACATAAAGCTATCGCAGATTAATTATAATTGCAGTCACAAAAAAAATCATTAAAAACTATATGTAATTTCTTAAAATCAAACTAATGGATAAGTAGTTCAATGAATATAATCCAAGCCGCAAAATGGGCCCATCTCACTACAGCTTCACCCCTTAGTCCTAGCTAAGGGGTTTAACCCAACATGATTAGGCTAATTCCCTTAAAAACATAAAAATAAAAATAAGAAACCAAGAGAGAAAAAAAACTCTGTTAACGTCCAACTCCACTGCCACGTCCAAGCAAGCTCCCCCCACCAGATCTCCTCCGTTTAAAATCTATCTGTCCTCTTGTTCTCTCTCTCCATTTTATACGCACCAGGTGAAGAGTTTCCGCACTCTATGAGGAGGTTTTACGCAACAAGGAGGTCGGCTACGTTAACATTGGGAGCCAACTTGCGCTGAAGCAATGGTGGGGTCCACTTCAGTTGACGGGTAGGAAATCCACTCCGTCTATTGTGTTGCAGCGAGATTTCAGCTGGAAATAGCCGGTTGTGGAATGTTTTTGACCGACCAATCGGTAGAAATTACAATGCAATCAATGCAAGGCAGTGCCGTCCGTTGTGACCGTTGAACTTAGCACGTGTGCGTGCATGAGTGCATGAGATCAACGTGGGTCTAACCAGATCGCACCCCTCTACACGGATCGAATCACACCTCTGAAGTACGGTGGTGACCCATGAAGCTTCGTCCGCAGGCTCTGTTGCGAACAGAGCCTGCGTAAGCGTTACACAGTGATGCTGATGGGACCCATCGTTTGTAATTTTGAGAAAATCCACTCCGTCCATTGGTTTCAAGACGAAAAACCATCCGGGAAGGAGCATGTTTGGAGTAAAATCGGTGTGGCCTAAGAGCTTATTTACTCCGCCGTCCATCTTATACTTAACGGTTAGGATCTTGCAATAGATTGGATGGTGTCAAAACATCACCTAAGTGACGTTAATACGCATCCTCTGGAGCAGATGGACGGCTCAGATCATTCAAAGGAGCAAGGGGTGGGCCCCACTGAGTGAAACCGGCGGACCCACGCCCGCCCGCGTATGTATTTTTTAAGAAGAAGAGTCGGTCAGCGCTTGCTGACCGACTTTCATATTTTTAGTGCACGCCCGGTGCACTTGCGCCCCTTGCACATGCACTGTATGTAGGGGTCCCACGGAGATGTCTATGAGAAGTTCTACTCCGTCCATCCGTTTTATCGTATCATTTTAGACGTTGAGGCCAAAAGTGAAGCAGATCTAGATATCAGGTGGGCCCCACTTTACCATTTTATAGGCTGATTTGTTCATTGGGTCACTTCCAGAGGGATCCAACAGATGATTTTTGACGTGTACGGTTAATTTATGGTCCTCAGGCCATGTATGACGTTTCAAGCCGAACGGATGGTGGAAACCCTGTGATCTTGCATTCTAGACCAATTTCAGGCCACTTGAGCTTCAGTTTCTTAATTTTCGCGGATCTCTGGCGTGTAAATTTCTTGATCTTGGTCCCCTGGAGTCCGTCCCTTGCTCTAGTGACTTCAGAATGTTAAATCCATGCTTTAAGCTCCCTTTTTCAGTCCATGCTTACAAATACACTCTGCATCGCAAACACGATTAAAGCGGGCCATTAAACGGCATCATGTTCATAAATTCAGGTAATAAATGGGGTCTAATATGCAATATTTGACCTTAACAGTTATCACATATGGTGAAAGATTTTATTGGGGTATCAAGGCTAGCTCCCCCGTCCTCAGTTTTTTCCTTTCTCCTCAGGAAGTGGTGGATGCGATCTTTCAGGGTGGTTTTGCTACTCGGGTGATAGGGACAGCTGTTTCTGGCCCCTTGATCCGTCAGGTAATTTCTCCATGAAGTCGGCTTGGATCATGTGCAGAATCATTGGGATTCGGCAGAGCTAAGCCAGTAAAGTATGTCACGAAAAAATACCGCCCAAGGTCAAAAATTTTGTGTGGAGATTGCTTCAAGGGGCCACCCTGGTGGATGCTAGAATCCAAGATAAGGGGATAAGTTTATCCTTCAGGTGCGTCTGTTGCGAGGGAACCCAAGACCATCGCCCAGAAGTGGAAACGCTGGCCCATCTCTTCATTCATAGCGCCTTTGCAGAAAAGCTTTGGCTTTGGTAGAATTTTTGGCATCCCCTCGTTGCAGGCCCTCACGATTGAAGCCAAGATGTGGTGGCTTGCAGCTCCCCCTGGGCAGCATTACTACCCTTTATAGCTTTGTCCCCAGCCTAGTTCTTTGGGAAATATGGAAATCAAGAAATGCAGCTAGATTTGACGACAGAAACATGTCAGTGACAACCTCAATTTCTCGAGTGGTTTGGTGGCTCAAAGAATTGGGGAGGAGCTTAAAGATCCCTACCGCGCGAAAGAAGGCTTGCGAGTTGATCTTGAGGGAGATGGGGATGTTCCCTTCGGTCTAGTCCCGTTCCATGCTGGAAGTTATCAAGTGCTCAACTGTCAGCTGGCTGGGCGAAGATCAACATAGATGGGTTGGCCCGGGGGAACCCCGGTCCCTCAGGAGGAGGTGAAAATCTGCGGAAATGATGATGGTTCCTTTTGTTTGCCTTTTCAGAGGGGTATGGGCTAGGAACCAACAATCAAGCAGAATTAAGAGCAGTGTGGGATGGGTTGATCTATTGTTTGAACCATGGGCTATCGAAGATTGAAGTGGAATCTGATTCCAAGTTGGTAGTGGACCTCCTTAACGAGAAATCTAGGCCGTCATGGGTTTGGAGGAACTGGTACAGAAGGATTTTAAGCCTGAAACAGAGGGGGCATTTTTGTTTCACCACATTCTAAGAGAAGGCAACGCTCCGGCTGATGGGCTGGCTCGGTTGGGGAGTGAAAGGCAGACATCTTCGTTCTTTGCCCAAGCCTCCGTCTTTCCACCATCGATCCATGGGCTGGTGTTCTTAAATAAGGTAGGCCTGGGGACAATTAGGAAATCCTTACCTAGGCCTTCCTTTGGCCTGTTTTTTTTTTTCGTCTTCTCTTATGATAGACCTTCCCTCAGCCTTGCTTTGGGAGGTCCGAAACCTTTCAGGCATTGTAAAAGTTTATACATAAAATGAAAATACACTTTTATTAAAAATAAAAATCCCCATCGATTCTAACATCCTCCTAACAGGAATTTCAGTCAATTTTAACACCCTCCTGCAACCAGGTTTCTTTGCAATCTCCTTTCTCAGTCCTAGTTCAACAAACTTTCTATAATGGGTGTAATTACTAGGTCTAGTCTCCACCAAGTTTGAGTCATAGGAGACCGATGAGGCCAATTATTATGAAAGGGGGCAATTCAAACCAAGCACGGGGCTCTCTCATCTAGTCCTTTCGAAATCGAACAAATTCGAGAGCAATTACAAGAGATGAAAAGGATATTGAAGAAGTAACATGGGGTGGATCTTCTCTCCACCAAGTTCGGGGACCTCTGTCATTTCCTGATGCAAAGGTATATCCAGACTTTGGGGTACAAAAAAATCAAAAAATATAATGGTATCAGATGCCCTGTAGACCACCTAAGAACATTTTGCAACGAGTTTAATGTCTTGGCGGGCAATGACGGAGCATTGATCCATATATTTTAGAAGTCCCTAAAAAGGCGACACGGTAGACTGATACACATCACTGGACTACCATTGAATCAAAATTGGGGAACAACTTTGTCAAGCTTCATTGATCATTTTGCATACAATCTTAACATAGTGCCCAGAAGATCGGATCTTGCTGCCTTAAAGCAACGGGATGATGAGTCATTATCAACTTACATTTGATGGCGGTGGGCCATGGCCACTAGAATGAAGACATCCATTGATGATAAGGAGCAAATCTCCATGATCGTCTACTCAGTAAGCCCGAGTATCTCTTGTATACTTTGTCTCGTATCCGTATGTCAACTTTACCCAACTCATCCGCGCTGGAGAATAAGTCGAAAAGCTAAAATAAGGGCTATGACGATCTCCCCTTGGTGGCCTCATCATGCCTCCCTAGTACAACCGATAGTTGAAGGAAGACCTACTGAATACGAGAATGGTAATGAAAGTGTTCCTTTACCCCATCCAATGGAAGAAGACAATCTTTTCGCCTCTACCTAAGACACACAATTCGCTTATCACTAGGGACAACAACAACAGGATTAGCAGCATCTGATTTTGATCATGACCTCTAACGTAGTTGTGAACAACACACCCCATAATCTTTTACCACAGCATCAAGTGGGTCCCAGTACATCGGGCACTCATACTATCAATATCATCAAAGAAGAATCTCCTCTCCATCCGCTCCAATTTATCTATACTATTGATTCTCATTCGGCGTTCAAGCCCCTCATACTGCAAGGAGACACCCCAACCAACCTAATCTCGAAGCCCATCATCTTGCAAGGGGCACCCCCATCCAGTCCAATCTCAGAGCCCCTTACCCCTGCTAGGGCATCTCTAATTAGTCAAATCTCTATGCCCTTAAATATATAAGGCTCATCTCTCGTCAATCCATTCTTCGCACTCTTAGTCAACTAGGGGCACGACCTACAGATTCTAGCCATAAACCAAGGACGCAGCCCGTCCATGTCAATAACCAGCAGCCAGGTGCATAACCTGCCGATTCTAACCACCAACCGAGGACGCAGTCTGTCCATGTCAATAGCCAGCAATCAGGAGTGCAACATGCTCATTCCAATCAACCAAGAGGACAACCTCCCCATCTCATCATCAACCCTACAAGAGGATAACCTCTCCGTCTCAGCAGTAGTCAATCAGGGGCACAACCTGCCCACTCGAGTCAGCAAGGGGATAACCTCCTCATCTCATCAATCAATCAAAGGTACAATATGCCCACACCAGCCAGCCAAGGGGATAACCTCCCTATCTCAGCAGTCAGTCAGGGGCATAACTTGCCCTCTCCAGCCAATCAAGGGCACAACCTTCCCTCTCCGATCAATCAAGGGCACAACCCACCCACTACAGTCATCAATCAGGGGCATAGCTCGCCCACTCCATCATATAGTCAGGGGTACAACCTTCCCCCTCATCTCCATTCAACTAGGGGCATAACTTGCTCGCAACACCATCACCACTATTCATGCCAGCACCATCAACCAACAACCAGGTACAGAAAAGATAGAAGGAGCCTATCCTCCTAATCATAGACGGTATGATGCTCCGATGACGACATTCCATACTATAATCTTGAGTTCAAGACTGCGACTTACATTCCTCTTGCATGTCTCATCTAATCAAACTGCGTCTTCTACCTTGCTAAGTATTAAATCTTCTACTATCGGCTCAAATATCAAGACTCAACTCAAGTCATTGAGGCTCGAGAGAATACATGCATGGGAGGACTAGGATATCAACCTCCTCCATGTAAGAAACCAAAGCACAGAGGCATTAGAAGAGGGCGAGGTCGTCAAGATGTGGGCAATTCCTTCATCCGTACACCAACCCGATTTATCAGTGCAGGGATCATCTATCCCGATGATAGGCCAGATTCCACCGTAGAGGATCAAATGAGCAATTTAAGCTTGACTGAGATGCCCGAAGAGGACTCAGGCAAGGGATAGGAATTTCTCCCAATTGACTAGACCACAATTCTTGTCCCACCTGAGCTAGAAAATTTTGAGGAGATGCAATGCATCGAGGATGAGCCGCAAGAAATCACATCTGACACATACTCAGAACCTAGTCCAAGATTCAACATGATGTTTGGGCACAATGATGAGGACCGCATGTTGATCACTTTGGCCCTAAATCCTAAGGGGAAGGAGTGCAGGGCAGTAACGCGTTCATAGTCCTCATGACTATAAATAAAATCCAATGTGAATAGTGCTTGATATCCCGAGCTGAATCAAGCAACCCCTAGTTTGCAACACCATCTTGCTCATGATCGCTTACCATCAGTAGCTCCAAAATCAGAAAATTGAGAAAAACTCAAAATGCCAGGTATTTCAAAGTTTCAAAAAATCTAGATATCTCAAAATTTTAAAAATCTAGATATTTCAAGATTCCAAAAAATCCAGATATTTTCAAATTTTAAAATTCAGAATTTTTTTTAAAAAAAAAAAAAGGGTCCAGAATTACTTTTCAAAAATCCAAAGCAATAAAGTGTCAAGTCTATCTGTCAAAGCACTTGAGTACAAAGTCAACTCATATAATTTTGATCTGGAGTTAAACTTATAACTCAAGGGTTTGGACCAAGCCAGCAATATGGAAGATGGTGAACCGACTCTCAAACTAGAGGGTCATCTCAGAAAGCTCGAAACCAAAAGCCAGTATCATCCTAGAAATCTTCGAAATTGTGAACCCGGGATCTCCCGAAACACTTATGGAAATGATTAAGAATCCTTATCACCGGAAAATAAACAAAGAATGATTGAACTCTTGAAGCTATGACTGCCTAATCTTGCATCCCATGAAGACTTGTCGGGACTCGATCAAAAACTTGTCAACAAAGCCTGAAATTAAACCTGTCAAGCAAAAGCTGCCAAGACCAACTCGCATTCCATACTTAAGTGTGCGGCTTGTACATGAATGAATATATGATGGTGGAAGAGATCATACAACTTCGTATCGCTAACAAATTATAGTCAACATGTCAAAAAGTACTTCAAGTATCAGGGGCACACACACCAGATCCATGTGTTCTTTGAAACTCGACAACCTGACAACGCCTTAACCATTCTCAACGCGAGATATCAACATCAGCGGGAAAGTTAGCTCAACGACATTTAACGATCATGAGTACATACTCGGGACGATCAAGTACTTTGCAAAGTGAATGGAGGCAGCATTGTTGCATCTATCAGACTCAAGGGGCAAGTTCAAAGCTCACATGTGATAGCCCGGAGTTCTTTCGGGAGGCACCCTCCGTCTCACCAACATGAGGTGATGATCTTCCGGAGCTTAGCAACGCCAACAACGTGAAGGAATTTCACGGGTAAGTTTATTTAACCATGTCAAGAGTTACATTAGCAAAGTTAAAGTCAAGTGAATGAAAGCTTGTTATCTTAAGAATCACCTCCCCCATTTTGTTCCCTAAATAAGTGCTTCAATAAGAATGGTCAAAATTAAGAAGAGAGAGAGAGAGAGAGAGAGAGAGAGAGAGAGAGAACAAAACAAAACAAAACAAAACAAAACAAAACAAAGAAGAGAAAAAGAAGAGAATGACAAATAAAGAGCACGAAGTCCAAGATAGATAAAACGAAAAAAAAGTTTTTAAAAAATGACAAAAGGGTAAAAAGGAAAAAGAGAGAGAGAGAGAGATTCGACCCCAAAAAAAAGAAGCACATTATCCATCTTAGTCCCTCTCCCTCCCAGATGATTTAAGCTTAGATCGACAATTTTGCCATCGTGACTCAAGACAAGGTGAGAAGAGTTGTCAATTGGCTAACAATGATGGAAATCCTCCTCTCAGTATAACTGAAGAAGATCAAAGAAAAATCAAAAGAAGAAAATAGTACCTAAGAAAAATGGGCGGAGTGAAAACCCAAAAAGGGCGCTCTGAGCAAAAAACAGTGGGCATGCAACATACTTGGTGAAAACCCGAAAGAGCGTCAAGGGTAAAAACAACAAAGCTACCAAGGGGCATGCAAAATTAAACACCCGGACGTGGTGAAAATCCTAAAGGATGCCATGGGCAAAAATGACGGGCAAGTCAAACGCAACGAAAATCCGAAAGGGCATTGTGAGTAAAAATGGTAAGAGAAAAGAAAAAAGAAAAAGAAAGTAGGTACATGAAAAGTCTAAACAATGCAAAGATTCAACAGACGAAAAGATAACAGTCATGAATCAAGAATTCTTTTACGCACTCCCCAAATCCTAGGACACCATTGTGCATTACCTTAAGGAGATCAGGACCCTTGGTGACCAATTAGAAAACCGAGTATGACATTTAGCTAAGTCAAATGTTCTAATTCCTACGGGCACAACAAGTCCAAACCACACTCTCACAGACAGACAAGCACCTGGCACAAATTTTTATTTTCCTCCATCTCATTTCATGCATGATTTATGAAAGAAAAAAAAAAGTTTTTTCTCATCCATGCACATAAAAATAATAATAAGTTCATACAGGCTTCCAAAACAAACATCTTCCAATCCTTCAATTAACTTGTGGGGTCCTCCCACGAGCACCCTTCTCTTGCTCATCCTCTCTAGAAGGTAAGTATCTCTCCCCTTGCTCCTATACTTAAATTCTCCTACTAAAATTATCTCCATCTCCTTGCAGGTATCAAAGCCTATCATCACAGCAGTCCAAAAGTGTCATCTCACCATCTACACCAGCCAGCATTAAAGGAGCATGCTCTACACTGTTAGTGACCACATCAAGACCAACCAAATGATTGAATCTCTCATTCAAGCCATCACGAAACCGATCCAACCTATCAAAAACCTCATCACCATCCACATAAATAAGCCAGCCCCTCCACGTTAATCATAGCATCATCTCCACCATAAAAACAACATGTCTATCATCTACACCTAATAGACCTATAACCTCCCTCTCCAATCCACCAAAACTATCAAACCCATCAGGAAAATCTAGAATTCCAGCTATCCCCCCCCCCCCCCAAATGTCCCCATCTAACTCTCCATTAATGCCACCTTTAATTAATGCAAATGGGACATCATTAGGAGGATCTAAGCCATAAGATGAAGAGAACTTGAAGGATAAGTCTAAGATTAGTAAAAACCCCTGGGACCCAACACTAAGGGCCTGTTTGATTTGTGAAGGAAACGGGAAATACCTGGTAAATAAGTAATAATTACCTACCAGAGAATTACCCCATCGTTTGTTGCGCCTACGCTGACGACGTTACTTTTTGGCGTTGATACCAATGATGGCTACCAAATGAATATAGGGCCCACTGTGATGTAAGTGATGAATCAACACTGTTCATCTTACACGTCAGCCTCATTTAGGCCATGAACTCGAAAATGAGGCAGATCCAAAGCTCTAGTGGACCACACCATAGAAAACAGTGGAAATTTAATGTTTACCATATAAAAAATTTGGTAGCCCTTATAAGTTTTGGCTGAAGCTGATATTTGTGTTTATCCATTATCAATGTTTTTATGACCTCGTGAATAGGTTAGATGACAAATAAACATTAATATGGGCTCAATAAACAAAATAACTTTTAACGGCGGACGTTTAAGGCCATTGTTTCTTGTGATATGGGCCGTTTGAGCATTGCATCTGTCTCAATTTTGGCCTTAGGACCTAAAATCTTCTGATAAAATAGATGGACGGTGTGGATATGTCATGCACATTACGCTGGGGTCCACAAATGCAAGTCAGCTTTTTCGGACCAATTTTCAAGGCGAAAGTGCATTTGAAAATTCAAACACGGGAAAAGGGTAATAATAACCTTTTTCATGGGTATTTCCCAAATCCCTCGAAATCAAACAGGCCCTAAAGGCCAAGATGAGCCTATAAGAAGGGGATAAAAGTGTTAGTGCACTTATTTATACACCTTGTTTGTCAATCACATGTGTTTGTGTCAGGGAGTCGGTTGAGCTCTTGGAAGTGAAAACTAAGAGCATAGAGGAGCAAAGAACATATATATGAGGTGCCTTGTTGACCCTAACTATTGACCCAAAACAACATAAACCTATAGATGATCCTAATCTTATTAGGTAAACCTTGGTTGATCATCCCTTAGCCTTAGAAGCTTTATTAGAACATGATAAGTAAGGGTATTATAGGTGCAAAGTTGTTGTAAACATATCTACCCAAAACAACAGTTTTTTAGTGGTTCTCGATTTCATCGACAGTCTGTCAATGGGTTTCAATGGGATCGAAGACCAATTCAATAGATCAATTTGGACATTCAATCTGTCCAACAAGCACTTACAGTAAAACTCGAATTGTTCGATCGGGTCGTAATCATGTTCGATGGCATCAAAGGCTTGTTTGATGGAATCGAAGGACCTTTCAATCATATCGGCAGAGGCATTTTTTGCTCTCTTTTTTATCGTTGGAACTCGGTTCTTTTATAAAGGGCACTCGGTTCTTGGGCGTAGATGGATTTTTGGTGCAATAGAAGCTTGGGAGATTCCCCACTCATATCCCACATTCCTAGCCTCTAAATCCATTAGATCTAAGTCATCTTCCTTGTGATTTATCACTTGAAAGTGAATTAGCCTCAATGAAGAATATGAACTTGATCTCCACCTTGTTCTAGATATTAAACTTGACCAATAGTAAAATCCTTGTCTAAATCCTCTAGAACACTCATTTAGGTGAATCCCTAGTAGGTATCAACTCCAATACTTAGTTGTAGGAGATTCAACCCAACTCCCATCACCTTGGTCACTTCAATAGAGCATCGCATGCAAGGTGTTTGATCTTGGAGCTAAAGCATTGGCAAGCATCAACATCAATGATCGGGGGAAATGGAGAGTTGATTGAAGCACGAGAGAGCATCAATCAAGCAACCTGAGAAGACGCGACAAAAGGGTTTAATTCATCAAGTAAGTATCATGTATAAATTTGTACTCTCTTTCCTTATATAGAATTGAGGGTGAGAGTTCGTAACGAAAACTCGATAGGTTCTTGTGTAGGACTTAGGCTCTTGTCTAACCTGAATTCACTAAACAGGGGTGTGTACGTGTTAGTCTCTGTGGGAGCCTTCGACGAGAGTAAACGTAGGTCCTTGGACTAGGACCAAGCTTGTTGGTTAACCGATAGAAAATCAACTAAAGTCTTTTATGGGAGCCTCCGATAGGAATGTACACTAGGTTCTTGTGTAGGATGTAAAGGTTAGAGGTGAACCTGATTTAAAACCTCCTATAATAAATACCGGTACACTCAGGGTGAGTGTGTCCACCAGGAGTAGAGTAGGGAAATTGAACCGCTATACATGCTTATATTTGGGATTGATGTTTACAATTCTATTCTTGCTTATGTATTGATTAGTTAAATCATATGACTGCTTAAATCAAATTGTAATACACACACAAGCATACTACTATTTATAGACTAGTTGCTCTAATTGGTAAATCATTTGTAGTCTCGGTGATTGGACCCACTTTGGCTTGGAAGCCTTAGTGTTACATTACCTCAATTAGTTTAATTGGCATATTAGTTTAATTAGGCAATTGAATTTAATTGACATATTTTAAAATGGTCCCATTAACCCCCCTCTGGGACATAACCATTCATTCTATAGCTCCACCAAGCTTCCCCGTGCCGTGGTAGACTATCACATGTGCAATTTTAAAAAGAATGATGAAGGAGAAGACAAATGAGGGAGACATAATAGAGAAAAATGGTCAAATCAGCAAATCCAAAAACTTAGGAGCAGAAGGAATCAACAGGGAAGAATGTTCGGATTGTCCGAACCAAGATGGGGCAAAGTAGCCCATGTATAAAAGGAACAAGCAGCCCCTAGGGTGTCGCTTGTCCTTGGTTTCTACCCCCACTCGCACAAGATTAGCTCATGGGACCTATGGTAGGTGTGAGATCCATAGGTCTAGTTAGCAAGCGGCCCTCTAAGAGTCATCAGTAGCTCCAATGGCCATCAACTTAGGCCAAAATTCAATCTGGATCATCCAAAACCTTCTTAAGATATCATATGGTGAAAAAAGAGCCTAGAGTGGGGTTATCAAGCACAAAAAAGGTCAATCATTGATGGATGGTGCAATTTGTAATTCAATCCATCAAAAGCATGATCCGAGCCATTCAAGACCTTTATAAGGCATCAAATCTCTAAAATAATAAGGCTCACAGTGGACACATCAAGCATTATAGTCCAATGGTTAATCAAAAGCACCTTAAAAGCCAAACACATCATGACAATCTACCTTTACAATAAAAACTAGCATCGATTTTGACTGCCGATTCGCAATCTGATGGACTAGATCATCTTTGAAAAATTACAAAAAGTACTTTCAATAAAATCGGCATTGATTGCGACTGTCGATTCGCAATCCGATGGACCGGATCATCTTTCAAAAAATAATTTTTTAATAAAAACCGGCATCAATCGCAATCTGATGGACCAAATCATCTTTCTAAATTTTAAAATATATTTCAATAAAAAATCAGCATCGATTACGATCATCAATTCGTAATCTGATGGACCAGATCATCTTTCAAAAAAATATTTTACTAAAAATTTGATATCGATCGCGACTGTCGATTTGTAATCTGATGAACTAGATCATCTTTTTTAAAAAAAAATATATTTCAATTAAAACCAGCATAAATTGCAGTCATCAATCCACGCCCCGCTGGGCCAGATCAACCCTGAAAATTTTCAAAGAAATATCCTAACAGAGTCCTGACAATAATGGACCATTAAAGTTGGTCCAGCACCATGCAAACATCCCCAATAAAAGGAGCCACGAGGCAATACTAAGACTATGGAACTAATCTAAATGCAAAATCAGAACCTTGATCAAGATTTCCAAACTGATCTCGATCATGGTTAGTACTCAAGAGTTATTGTAACGCCCTGACTTTTCAGGACCCGAGTACACGACCCGTTTCCCAAAAACCCGAGTGTTAACTTATAGAGAACCAAATTCCATACTTTTTTTTTAACTATCAGAGTAAGCAGATGAGTGTAGAATGGACAAATCAACATAAGGGAAAATTTCAATTACATTTAAAGTATACAAGAGAGTGCCCATAATGTAACGCCCTGAAAATCAGGGGTCGAGCAAAGCTCAGCTCCCGAGTTCCAACGCATCACTTATGCAACATAGATAATGATGATTATGATGAGTGTATTGAAACATGAATGGGATTAGACCAAAACAGCATATCATACTCTAGAGGCAGTTAAATTACGCAAGCAGAAGACTGTGATAGATATATAATATTTATAAACTGTTGTAAGTCTCCAGAGTATGAACATATTACCAGGTTAAATATAGACATGTATACACCAAAAATGAACAAAATAAATATACAAGGGTGTTCCAAAAGTGCAAACTAAAGTGTAATGGCGTCTAATCAGCAACCTTGTAATCCTGTCGATTAGAAGATGGTCTACATAGACCCGCCTGATAGCTGCACACAAGAGAAACCCTCCTCATCATCATAAAAGTCCAGCTCCGCTTCGCAAGCATCGCCATCATCTGAAACTAAGACAGGATCTGGTTGGTGTGTACAACACCGTCCCGTAACATGGGAGTGAGTGATCAACTCAGTGGAACTATAAAACAGAGGTTAATATGTTATCAACTCAATTAAGCAGTAATAATAAAGAAGTACAATCAAACATTCTTAGATACTCTTATTAATGCAAGGATGAAATGTATTCATGATGTATGCCCTCGCCTACACTCCCTCATGCGACACCATCTTACGGTCACGGCTTGCTTTCTTCCTTTTGTGCTCTTCAACCCGGGGCACATG
This sequence comes from Magnolia officinalis, assembly GCA_021015155.1. Classification (NCBI taxonomy): domain Eukaryota; kingdom Viridiplantae; phylum Streptophyta; class Magnoliopsida; order Magnoliales; family Magnoliaceae; genus Magnolia; species Magnolia officinalis. Next base: position 102,429,604 of record JAJHSJ010000001.1, read on the forward strand.
CAGTGCGATGTTATGAGCATGATTACCAAGTTTTTATTAGTCCTTTTCATACAGCAGGATTGGGAAATTAAGGTACCTCCCTTATATCAATACCCAATAATGATCCATTCTATGGTCGTCAGTCCTAGTAAATCTCATACGATGTTGCGGTTCTAGGTCGCTGCAAAGGGCTCGTCACCTGATCAGTGCAGGCCTAGTTTATACTCTTGTTGCTACGGAAGGGTTGTCGCCTCCACGTAGACTCAGAGTATTCTCGAGGTCACTACAAAGGGTTCATCACCTTATCAGTGTAGGCCGACAGCTCGAATACAATGTCCCATACCACCGTATTCGGCTCACGAGCTTGGTTGCTCACTGGTCACTACGGGGAGGCTCGTCGCCCCAGCGTAGGCCGACAGCTCGACCACGGTGTCCTATACTGCCATGTCTGGCTCATGAGTTTTAGCGGATCGAGGTACCATGATTTGACGAGGTTTCACTGGTGAGTTTGATACCTTAGGTTCAAACATTAGCGTCCATACATGGTGAACATACAATAGGCAAATCGGGGTACTTGAGAGCTCGACTAGTACGAGCGCACATCGAGCTGATCGACATGAAGTGCGTGAGCACTCCGTGTGGCCTAACCACTGTCGACAACTGTAGTACGACTCGGATTCATCGACACATCCTTTGTGGCAAAACAACCTCAGCCACGAAAACGGAATCTGTTACCGATTGCCTGGACTACTTCATAGTCCCAACCACACTCAATACCAATAAGAATTCATGTTAGATAATCAAGTAGTAAGTAAGTCAAATCCTATAACCGTTCGAGCATTTTATGAAATATAATATAAACATGCATTCACCCATATGCATTTCATAAGTAATCAGACAATATAATATAAGATATACATAAAAGGATTTATACGCATAGTTAAGGTAGTTGAGAACCTTATCTCAACTCCTATAGACAGTACAAGTCACCAAATACTTACTCATACAGACATTTTATCAAACACTTATACTACACAAATTAACATTCATGACATATGTTGATTTGTGTCATATACTTGGACAAATCCTTCCAACAAGGAGTTATCACGTACACAACCATCATGTACATGCATTCCATAGCCACGATAGGCACAAATCATGATTTCATCTTCATTCAGTCATTTCAACAAACACTTAGACTACATTTAATAACATACATAACGTATGTTAATATAACATGTATTAAGGCTAATCCTTTCGCTAAGGATTTGTTACACGCATAACTAGTATATACACATGGCAATTAATCATGGTAAACACACTTTCAAATTTTATACGTATACGGGACTTTCTGCAAATACAAAGAATAAGCTAAACTCCACATAGTTCGTATATAACTGAAATGCAAAACAGACATCGCATTTTGCATGTGAAATAGCATCCACGTCAGGAATCTATCATTAACCAACATTGAAAGCTTTGAAAACCATAACCCATACGTCTATAGTCCGCACCTTACGCCGGTAAACGCGTAACGGATGCGTTTTAAACACGTAGTCTTTGTCACCGACAAGATGGCAACCTATAGCATGAACTAGGTTAGCTATTTCATCATTTTAACTATTTGAAACCCTAGAACAGATTAGGGGTTGAATTTCTTACCTAAGAACGGGATCAGTGGCGCCGGTAGAGCGGTACGGAAGTGGTGGTAAGGCACGTGGAGTGATGGGATTGAATCCCAGGGATGAACTCCAACTCTCTCTCTCTCTCTCTCTCTCTCTCTCTCTCACTCTCTTTCCTCTCTTCTCTCTCCTAGGGTTTTTCAAATTCGTGTGGGATGAAAGAGTGAGGGCTTAAGGCCCTTATATAAGCCTAAAACTGATGGAAAAGGCCCCAGGGCCAAGGTATACTTAGGTTATAGCCAAAGGAGGCTTGTTCCGATCCAACAGAGCACTTCTAGAGGCCCCCTTTCTATGTGCAGTCAGACTTAAGTTCTCTGACCATGGATCTAAGGCGAGTTAAGTTTTCGGTCCAATCAGATTTACAAATCGACCGTGGAGGACCAGTTTCAGTTCGACGGTCACCGAAACTCGATCAGGGCCACAAGTACACTGCTATGTATGAGAAATTTCTCCTAATCCGAGGGTGTATTTGGGTCATATTCTGATGGTCTGAATCCTTATATTTGGCCCGCAAGCGACAAGTTTCAGATTACTTAAATTCGAATTTCATTTCTAAATATATTCACATTTCTCACACACTTCGCTCTGAACTCAAGTTGTCCGTTTCTGGACACTATCTGGATTTGATTTCCGAGATGGTAGTCAAGCCCAGTAAGGCAGTCATAATCATTTAGTTTCGCGATAATCGGACTTTCGACGTGCGGTCCAGGTCCGATACGAAGTTTCAATGTGCTCCCGAGAGCAACTGGGTAATGAGATTGATCCTAGATTAAAGGGTAATGTAGCGTCGATGATTCTGCAAGTTTTGGGTCTTACAGATCATATTTAAAGTGATTAATGTGAATTTCACAAGTAAACTAGTTTAGCACTAGCTAATACTCGCCTACTTTCTAAAGGATTTAGTCCTGTATGATTTCTGTCTGAGGTCGTACTCGGGCCTTTGTAATTTGTATAGAAGGTGATTCAAGCTATTAATACTTGATTAAATTACGCCCTAATCACGGTAAAATAAGGTCCTAGGGCAGTTCTACATCCAAGGACGTCCATTGCCAAGTTAGAAAAAATTCAGGGTGTTACACATAATGACTTATACAAACCAATGTCTCAGAATTTAAACAAGTATAAGATTTACATGATTCAATACACGAAGAATAACAGAAAGCATATAAATATAAGCCGCAAGGTCACACAGCTCCTCTAGGCAAATACAGTCATGCATCCCTGGCGATCGTACCCTGCTGCTCATCAAGTCTGAACATGCATATCACTTAAGCCACCTGTACTACCTGTACGGTTTTATATTTGATGGATGAGTGGCCAACTCAATGTGAATTTCTCTCAAGATTACACACCGCCACATTAGGTAAGAAATAGTATAAAACATCCAAACAACCAAAACAGAATAAATGCAATCTTATTAGATGCATGGATGCATAAATGCAATCAATGTCCCGGTGAAAACATCAAGATGGACTGTAATGCCCCGACTTTTTAGGACCCGAGTATACGACTCGTTTCCCAAAAACCCAAGTGTTAACCTTAAAGGATGGTCAAATCCAATATATAACATTTTTTTTCTTTTATCTTTCATCAGAGTAAGCAGATGAGCGTAGAATGGACAAGTAAGCATAAAAGGGAAATTCCAAATTTTATTTAGAATATACAAGAGGTTGCCCATAATGACTTATACAAACCAATGCCTCTGAATTTAACAAGTACAAAATTTACAAGAATTTAATACATGAAGAATAGCAAAAACCATATAAATATAAGCCGTCAGATCACGCAGCTCCTCCAGGAAAATATGGTCATGCATCCTTAGCGATCGTACCTTGCTCCTCATCAAATCTGAACATGCATATCACTAAAGCCACCTGTACTACCTATATGGTTGTATATTTGATGGATGAGTGGCCAACTCAGTGTGAATTCCCCTTAAGATTACACACCACCGCATTAGGTAAGCATAGTTATAAAACAAAGCATACAAAATAATACATGATGCAGGTCTTATTAGATGCATGGATGCGTGTATGCAATCATCGCCCCGGGGATGCTCATCCATGCGGACAGTGGGCCGTCACCCATGCAATCATCGAACCTGGGAAACATCATCCAGTCGGAATCATTGAACTTGAGAAACATCATCCAGTCGGAACAATACGTGCCATGTATGCATGATTAGCCAAGTCATTATTAGTCCATTTACAACCAGCCAATTTAGATAAGATCAAAGGTCACTACGGGAAGCACATGGCCCAGCGTAGGCCGATGGCTCGGGCATAGTATCCCATGACTACCATTTTTGGCCCATGAGACTACCATCTTACGATGTTTAATGGAAACTCATCGACTAGTGGGCAATCATATTACAGTATATGGGGCTTACCATCGCATGGTGGCACAGTATAAAACATCGAACCCATGTAGAGAAAATATCAAATAAAATCACGTAGGGCGAGTATCAAAATATACCACATAGGGCGAATATCAAAACCATACGATAAAGACCGTCCTTAAAAATCATTGAGCACAACAACCCTGGATGGTAGGCCCACATCAATGATCCATCTAGACCACCACTCAATAACCACCAAGTCGAAGGTTCATTGCGATCACAACTAGTCAAGTTACATCCCAAGTATGGGTGTACATTCATATGTGGGAATTTCTCACTAATGTACCAGTTTAAGTTCCGTAAGCATTCCACAAATAATCCACAAGCATGAACAATTATATAGGATAATCATAGCATGTAATACAGCAATTCAATTTTCACCAGCTAACACATGTGATTATAAAGGGGGATATCAATTATGAATTTAAATAAAAACTATAACTTAGACTAATGAGAAAATGAAAAGCTCAAGGGAAAGAATCATCACCTTATGTTTGAACTATCTGCACCATCGCTAAGAAGTGTGTGATCCCTTGGAATCAATTCCTACCATCAATTGTAAAGTTGTACTATTAGATCCAAACTTACACACTATTTAGGGTTAGGGTCTTAACCTAGGTTTTAGTTAAATGTTTAGATTCTAGGATTTGAATCCTAGATTATTACTAATAAGAATATTATTATTATTATTGTACCATGGGCCAAATACTATTCATGATAGGAGTTTTAATCCCTCCATATTAATAATGATGGTCCATAAGTTCATATTTGAATGTACCAACTTTATCTAATATTTTTATAAGGAATAATTACATTAACAAGTGTTATACTAATCTCATGATAACTATTTTCAAATGCTAATAGTCAATAATAGTGAATCTAGCCATGATACTAGACACTATGATCTACCATGAGCTATGAAATTCTACAATTAGCTCAAACCTAACTCACTATCTATGCTCAGGGTAATGACCTAGAGTTTAGATTACTTAGCTTTAGGATTTTAGCCTAGAGTTTAGGTCTAGGCTATGTTTTTAGGGTTTGAACCCTAGTTGGCGTATTATTAATTACAATAACTATTATCATTAATATTGTGATTTACATTAGCTAACACGGTAAAAATCATTATGATGAAAATTAACAATAATATCCATAACACTAATTAGTACATTGTAATATTGATTATAATTTCTAGCTAATGTCATTAAGATGACATTAGTTGTTACAATAGCTAGAAAATAATAGCGATATAATTAATAACAAAATGACTGACGACGAATCTGAAAAAAATGGAAATTCTAACCTTGTTGACTCAGTTCGAGTCGAGTTGACTCAGCTCAACACAATCACACTTCTTCCTCCTTTCTCTTTTCTTTCTCCCTTTCTTTTCTTTCTTTTCTTTCTTCCTTTCACTCCCTCTCTTTCTTCACCTGCTGGAGTGCCCAGCAAGACATGGACCCGGTCCAAACCCAACTTGACCTAGTCAAACTCGGTTTCAGCCGAGTTGACTCGGCAGCAACCCTGTCTCAACCTCTCTCTCTCTCTCTCTCCTTTGTTTCTCTCTTCTTTCTTTTCTCTCTTTCCTCTCACCATTTTTCTACTTCTCTCCTTCCTTTCTGTCCTGCTAGAGCGTCCAGCAAGCCTTAACTCGAGCCAGCTGACTCGGCAGCGAGTCAGCTCTCCCTCTCTCAATCCTAAGCTCTCTCCTTCTCTAGTTTTTCTTTTCTCTTTCTCCTTTTTTCCTTCTTCCATTTCCTTTCTCTTTTACTTCTTCTTGGGATTAAGAAGACCCTGAACATGATCTAGGAAAACATACATAAGACTCAGGACTCGGCTGGATCGCACAGTGCGACATTGGCACATACACGAACTCGGTGTCGTTTGTGTGAGATTTCTGGATTAGGCTTTTGATGGATCTTGCTCACGGAATGGGGATAGGATACTGACTTAATGACTTACCAAATGAATGTTTCAGATCTATGAACGGGCCATCCATGAAACCGGACGACTGGTGGTGAAACGGGGAAGAAGAATCAGCCATTAATGACAGATTCTCCCCCTCTTCTCCTTCCTTTACATGGGAGGGTTTCTAGTGGTGTAATGGAGCTTAAGGGATAGTCGGAGTGGAGCTCTAACGACTTTTTCTTGGTGGGTTCGAAGGTTGGATGGAAACAGCATTTTCGAGCGCAGCTGCCTGAAAACGGACGAGGAAGCACTGCGTCCGCTCCCTCTTCATTTATGGAAAAACCCTAGCTCTCTAGGGCCATCAGATGAGAGCCGACGGTGGGGATTGAATCTGCCCGAAACTGCCTTCAAAAACAGTGGGCAGGAATCACCACCGGCTATTGGTTTTGTTTGGGAAAGCCCTAAGCAAGTGGATAGCTGAGATGCTTTGCATCTGATGGTTGCAAATGAAGGAGAGTAACGTACTCGTATTGCTAGTTTGGCCACAACAAGATGAGGTTTCCATTTTTGGGAAAATCCACACCCACACGGCTCCGTTGAGCCCATCATTGTGTCCTCACACGCGTGCACTTCCGTGTGAAAGAACAGAGGTTTTGTAGGTCAAGGCCTCTCCATCAGATGGACGGTTTGGATCGTCCAGATGGCCAGTGTAGGTGGGCCTTTGATCAAGGAAATGGACAGTCATCCGTCGGCTGCTGCAACTACGGAGAGGAGAGTTTTCTCCTTTTTTTTGGAAAAACACGAGTCAGAGCTCGTCTGACCGTGCAGGCAGTCTGGTGCACCTCGCGTGTACACCAGTTGTGCACATGTGCACCGCTATGTGGGGTCCGCCATGATGTTTGTGATAAATCCACCCCATCTACCCCACTTGGAGGGCAGGTGGATCGAAGGTTTGAAAGATTTTTGGTGGTGGGTTCAGGCGTTGAAGGTTGCGGTCAATTTTCGGAGGTATGGCTGCTAGGGACGGGGCAGCAAATTGTTCATCGTATTTATCCTCTTCCCTTGAAGCCCTAAGCTTCACAACATCGTTGGATGGATGGTGGATGGTTAGGATTACATCCTACAGTCCAGTTTTCACAAAACCGTGGGAAGGAGCCGAAACGTCCCTGGTTTCAGTTGGAACGCCCTAAGAAATCGGATGGCCAAGATTTCTCCTAAATGGAAGGCTGGGATTGAAGGAAGACCCTTCACGCGGATTGCCCACGTGGCACACGGAAACAGTTTCCATTTTAGGAAACAAGTGTTTGTAGGATCTGTTTGTGTTAAGAACCACGCGCATCCATACGTGCTTCCAGCCGTGAGACTAGGTGGGATTTGGTCAGCGGGACCGTCCGCACCAGATGGACAGATCAGATCATTAATATGGGCCCACTGGTGGGCCACCGATCAATGAAATGGACGGTCGTCCATTCTCTGTCAAAACCAAGGAGAGAGAGAGAGGTCTCTCCTTTTATGGAAAATGCGGGTCAGCCCGCTTTGACTGGGATTCCCAGTCCGGTGCATTGCGGGAGTGACCATGTAGTGTGCGCACACCACTCAAGTGGGGTCCACTGTGATGTCTTTGGAGGGGTCCATTCCGTCCATAATCTTGGCCGGATCGTGTAGACCAAAGCGTTCAAACATGGAGATGATCCGAGCTTTTGGTGGACCACACCACCAGCCAACGTTCACAGTTGAACAGGATATTGTGGGAAATTAGTTACGTGTATTGCATGTAACTTATTGATTTTGAGCATGACTAGGGCAAAGGTAGGGTCCACTAACTGGTGGAGATCATCCCATATGGACTGTTGAGCTTTGATGATGACAATCCTAGTTGGGACATGCTTGCTTTGAGGAGGAAGAGATGGAAGTAGTTTCGTTTGAATGTAAGCTTCGTTTTGAATACGTGGAAGGATTTCTGACTTGGAGAGACGTGACTGGTTGTGGCATTAAGTGGGATCCACGTGTGATAAGTTATTGGGAAATCCACTCGCTCCATCGGTCTAGTTGGGTCACGTTGGCCCATGAGCCCAAGTATGAAGCATATCCGAGCCTTAGGTTGTTTTATCTTGAAAAGTATCCTAATAGGTGCTAAAATGGATTCGATCTAAATTGATTGTCGACCCTTACTAATCATGGCCCAACTTTGGAGGAAATGTGTAGTTAAGATACGCAAACAGCTGAAAAAATTTTGGTGATTGATCGATGGTGGAAAAAGGCTAGATCTGAAATATCACCTTTTGCGTCAAAAGGAATAAATTGGCTTCAGCGTTCAACGGTGTAAGATTATCGATCGGGGTCCAACTTTTGTATGATGTCATAGTCATGTGAGGCCAAGGTGTGGTCCCAGTTTGAGTTCGATAGACGATAGAAAGTGGCTAGATCTGAAGATCTAAATTTATAACGAGTTGATAGGCGTTGAAAGGATAACATTGCGTATAAGGAAAGGCCTACCAAAGTGGGGTCCTTATACTTCACCCTTGGTCCAATGGGATGAGAAATCCAAGTCATTCATATGAAAAGAAATATCCAACTACGACTACTCATGAGGTTTCTTCACTTGATGGACACCAAAATCGACGGTTAAGGGGTTGATCTATCAATTGAGTCACTTTTAGAATGATCTAAAGGCTGAAATTTGACGTGTGTGGTAATTTATGATACATAGGCATGGTATAAATTTTCACCTTAAACGGATAGTGGAAACCATGTGATCTAGAATTTAGGGGTCTAGGTTAGTGGCATTTTCATAATTATTACTGATCTGAGAGTTTTGTGAAATCTAATATTTCTACAGGGTCATATGCACCTTTTCAAATAATTCTTACAAATAAACTTACATCTAAATCATTATGGATAAGGAGTTATTCGCTAATTCATTTAAGAGAGGGTATATACATCAAATCAAATGATGGATGGTATTGTCTTAAAATCAACAGTCTGATTGCTGGATCTATGAATGGATATCATTCCCAATGGTTCAATTCTTATTGGGGAATGGATGTAAGGTTAGTATAGCTAGGTTGGTGTTGCATACATGTAAATATTATGTTACTTTTCACGGTAACGTTTGAGGACTTTCAATACTTGGTATTGAAAGTTCGAGGTGTTACACGGACATTAGGGTCGTCACCCATGCAATCATCGACCCGGGTAAAATATCCAGACGGTCTGTGCCCCGGGTAAAACATCCAGACAGGCATATGACTGGTCATTAGCGCATCACTCAGCGTAATTGCGTGGGCATGATGATCCAAGTCATTATCATAAACCGAATGACTGGTCATTAGCGCAACATTCAACGTAATCGCATGGGCATAATGATCCAAGTCATCGTAAATATGTCATGTATGCATGATTAGATAAGTCACTATTAGTCCATTTATAACTAGCCAATTTAAATAAGATCAAGGGTCACTACAGGGAGCACATGGCCCAGCGTAGGCCGACGGCTCGGGCATAGTATCACATGACCACCGTCCCCGGCCCATGAGACTACCATCTTAGGATGTTTAATGAAAACTCATCGACTAGTAGCCAATCATATTACAGTACATGGGGCTTACCATCGCATGGTTGCACAGTATAAAACATCGAACCCATATAGGAAAAATACTAGAACAAAGCCACATAGGGCGATATCAAAGTAGGCCACATAAGGCGAGTATCAAAACCATGCGATAAAAGACCATCCTTGAAAACCATTGGACACAACAACCCTGGATGGTAGGCCCACATCAATGGTCAATTTAAACCACCCTTCAATAACCTCTAAGCCGAAGGTCAATTTCAATCACAACCAGTCAGGTTACATCCCAAGTATGGGTGTACATTTATAGGTGGGGGTTTTCCACTAATGTATCAGTTTAAAGTCCATAAGCAATCCACAAATAATCCACAAGCATGAACAAATATACAGGATGATCATTAAGCATGTAATATAGTAATTCAATTTCAACAATTAACACATGTGCTTATAGAATGGAGATATCATTTATAAATTAAGATAAAACTATAACTTAAGTTAATGGAAAAATGGAAAGCTCAAGGGGAAGAATCATCACCTCATGTGTCGAATCCACCAATTGACGTTGCTAGGAAGCGCGTGCATCCTTAGAATTGAAACCTAGCATGAATTGTGACGTTGCATGTGAGATCAATGTCCTACCAAGCATCTAGGGTCAAGACCCACATAACCTGGGGTTTGGATTGTTTATATTTTAGGGTTTCACCCTCGAGTTTAGGTCTAGGCTTAGACTTTAGGGTTTGGACTCTAGTTGGCGTATTAGTTACAATTTAAATCTTAATAATTATAAGACAACTATTAGTGTTAGTGTCATTATTTATATTAGTTAACATATCCATAACAATGGTTCACAAGTTCATGTCCAAATATACCAACATCATCTAATATCTTTATGATGACCAATAATCTCTTAGATAATACAAGTAATAATAATATGATATTTTCTAATGATAATACCATAAGGACTAACACTAATACTTATATTAACAAGTATTTGACTAATCCCATAAGGGAAATGATAATATTTTCTAATGATTTTAAATCATAACTATCAATCCCAATCATGATAATGGATACCATGATCTACCATGAATTATGAAATTCCACAGTTAGATCCAAATCCTGACACCCTACTTAGGCTTAAGGTCTTAACCTATGATTTAGATTACCTAGGTTTTAGGGTTTTATCCTTAAGTTTAGGTCTAGGACAAATTTTAAGATTTAATTTCTAATAGATGTAATAACAATATTAATAACATTACTAATTGAAACTGGTAATCCAACAATGCCTAATGATGTATAGCCGATTGTAATGTTAATAGTACTAATAATTTCGAGGCAATCATTACCATTAACAATGTACTTAATATTTTCTAACGAGGCACTAATAGTTATCATAATGAAATAAATAGTATGCTCTAATGATAATATTTAAGGTAGGCAAACTAAGACTCTATATTTGATAATGATAATTTGTATGCACTAGCTGATATTATTGTAGATAATTTCCAACATAAGTAATTTGATGATAATTTGATTTTGACAATTCAAATGTATGAAAGAATTGGAAATTAGCATACCTAAGTTGGCCGGATCGGGGTCTCATTAAAATCGGCCCAACTGGACTCGGTCTCAACTGAGTTGACTCGGCTCAACACCACCAACCAACTACTCTCCTTCTCTTTTCCTCCTTTCTTTCCTTCTTCTTTCCCTTTTCTTCTTCTTTTCTCCTCACCCAAAACCCCATGTCTAGTAGAGTTTGATGGACTCAACATACCAAACTGAGTTGACCCAGCTTGGCTAGGGCAGCCCCTGGCCTCAATCTCCCTCTCTCTTTCTCTCTCTCTCTCTCTCTCTTTCTCTCTCTCTCTATGCTAGAGAACTTCCAGCAGACCAGACTCGAACCAGGCCATCCCCGATTTGCCCTGACTCACCTCGCATGTCCTGACTCATTGCAGCCCACGTTGCACTGACTCTCCCTCTCTCATTCATTTCTCTTCCTCTTACTCTTCTCTTTCTCTTTTCTTCCTTCTTCCATTTCCTTTCCTTTTACTTCTTCTTGGGATTAAGAAGACCCTAAACGTGATCCAGGAAAACACACATAAGACTCAAGACTCGGCTGGATCGCACATTACGACATTGGCACATATACGAACTCGGTGTCGTTTGTGTGAGATTTCTGGATTAGGCTTTCGGTGAATCTTTCTCACGGATTGGGGATAGGATACTGACTTAACAACTTACCAATTGAACGTTTCAGATCTATGAACGGGCCATCCATGAAACCGGACGACTGGTGGTGAAACGGGGAAGAAGACTCAGCCGTTAATGGCAGATTCTCCCCCTCAGCTTTCTTCTTCACTCTGACAACGTGGGAGGGTCCTTACGGGTGCATTGGAGCTTGGAGGACGGACAGATCGAAGGTTTGAAAGGTTTTTGGTGGTGGGTTCAGGCGTTGGGAGCTAGCGGTGGGTTCGATTGTTGAAGGTGGGTTATTTCTCGTCGGGCTTTCGTAAGAGCTGAGGAGTTATTTTCACTCCCCTCTTAACGCCAAAACCAGCTCTGTCACACCCCAAACTCGGAGACCGGGCTCACAAACTTCCCGATTGCCGAATCCGGCGGAGACAGCCTCCATAGTACCCCATTCTCGGCTCCCGATACCCATATACCAGGTTCCGATCCTGGGATGCTACAAGGAGGATTTCTAATAATCAATTTGATTCGTAATGAGCATAACCCATGAACAATAACCACAAGAACACCATCACAAATTTCACTATGATCAAAAACTTTAAGTACAATGCATAGGAAAGGGAAATACAAGATAGTGCTAATAACAAAACTCCAGAAGTACGGCTGCACACTCCAATTGCGGCGAGTCTACGGTTGCTTCCTGGCGTCACCTGCACGCATCAATCGTGCATAAGCTTATGGAAAGCTTAGAGGGTGGTGTAAGTGTGTGCGCAATATGAGCGTGCTCAGAATGCAGGGTCAGAGTAATGCAGAATCGTGCTGATGAGTACATAAATACAATCAGCCGTACCAAGGCTATGCAGTACAAGATATGACTGCAATCGGCCATACCAAGACCATGCGATGCAAGATACAGCTCAAGCATGTCATCCCTCATCCAAATCCTCATGTCAATACAGTTATCAGTCTGGATAATCACCGAGGTCTAGTATACTCTGTCCCAGCTTGCCGTCCCTATCCGGACGCACAACTGGAAGAGCGAAAGAGACCTCACTATCTGCCTGCCAATATCGGGCCCGGCTCGTCGATAGCGGACCGATTCCTCAAGCTGGTCAAACTCAACCTAGAAATTGCCCCCTCACTTAGGCGGGTAAGGTCACACCCCTTCCCAACCGACTACAACACAGTGGGAGACGCGGCCTACTGGTATACAGCCCTCGCGCGCTCGTGTATCCACTCGGTCTCGACGTTGGAGTCATCCTCTGGTACCATCGGGTTTAGGAATTTTCACCCAGGGACATCTATGGCGCCCGTATGCTAGAACCAAACATTTTCGGTATCCAATCCAGTCTCCCATGGTGTGTCTGTGGAGGCTATGGCCCTGATGTCACTAGGGCATATCACAATCACACAAATGCAAGTGCATGTAACACACTATCAGTCATGCAGTCATCTTACATTAAGCACGCGCTCATGTAGGGCAATTCCGCCTATCAGGGAGCCAGTAAACAGTCTGCCCGAAGGCATATGCTATGATCAGACACTCCTCATCTCAAGTATACATATGATGCATATGATCACCAATCATGGGGCTATGCTAAACATGTTATAAAGTAATGAGATATTCTCTCAATGAAGATGGGCCCAGATGGCCTACATGAAACAAGTACGGGCCTATCAGTGGCCTTAGGGAGAGTTATAATGCGGACATTTAACCAACATTACTCGCACAATGTGGACGTCAAACCAACATTGTCCCCAAGGCTCGGCTCGCCTTAAATACCATTAAATAAATCATGGTGGAATCACACATTGCAATGTGCCTTAGGTACACCTCATGGGGCCCCAAATACATCAAATGGGCCGTATCTCCTAGGCCTTATAATCGTCAAGTGGGCCACCTTAATGAGCCTCACCAATGGGCCTTAGGTACATTGCAATGGGCCATCACCCATGGGCCTTAGAATGTAATAAAATGAGCCCAATCACATAAGCTTTATGTGTATCAAACGGGCCTAATCACATAGGCCCTATACATCTCAAAGTGGGCCTTAACAATGGGCCACAAATACATCAGATGGGCCTAAATACATGAGCCTATACATATCAAGGTAGGCCCCAACAATGAGCTCATAAACACATCAAGATGGCCTACATACATGGGCCCATATATATACCAAAGTGGGCCTCAATAATGGGCTTAAAAATACATCAAGATGGGCCTAAATATATGGGCCCATATTTACCAAAGTGAGCCTCATGTGAGGCCCGCCATAATGTTCCTATCCAATCTGTTGATAAGGTCACATGAATAGGGGGCCCACCAAAATGTCTATTTTCCATTCAAGCCTGTTGAAAAGGTCATATAGACCTGGGCCCACCAAAACTGGGCCCACTGCAATGTTTATTTTCCATTCTGTTCATGAGGTCATGTGGACCAGGGAGCCCACAGTGACGTTGTTTGCCATCCAAACTGTTCACGGGTTACGTGGACCATGGGCCACGGTAATGTATATTTGCCACCAACCTGTTTATAAGGTCACACGTGACCTGGGCCCAGGGAGCCCACTGTAATGTTTACTTGCTATTCAACCTGTTTATAAGGTCACGTGGACCTGGGAGTCCACTGTAATGTGGTTCACAGATCCAGTCCACCCATTATGTGTACCCCACCTGGTTGACCGTTCAGACCGAGTTTCAACCGCATCTAAATTTCAGGTAGGCCCCACCAAATAATTTTATACGTTTTAGGCATGTCTTCACATGACTTTTGACGGTGTGGCCCACCTGAGTTTCGTATACTGTTAATTTTCGGGTGGACCGTAGCCAGGGGGGAGGCCCACCCAATGCACGGTGCTGATTTTTGAAACGCATCACGGTGACAGCCCACAGCTGGGGCCGTGAGGCCCAGCCATCCGTCCGCCCGTCTCTGACAGTGGCAGCAGCAGCACAGCTGCTGCCTCTGCTTCTTTTTTTTTTTTAAGAAAAACGGGAATCCCGAGGTTTTTGGGTAGGTGGGGCCCACATCCGGAAATCCACCCCGTCCATTGGCTTCCACGGCTCAAGGCCGTTCTAATGAGTCCAATATGCCATATATTTTTGGCGAGTAACAACGTAAAAATGGATTTTTATGGCCACACCACTATTTCCTATGATATGGCCCGCTCCATAATCGAATTGGCCTACTATTTGGGATCAACGTCTAACATTAGCCGAGAAATAAGATGGACGGCGCGGATTAATTCGGTACATCAAGGTGGGGCCTGCATGGATGGCCCACCATTCTCCTTTCTTTTTACTTTTTTTTTATTATTATTAGCTTGTCAGTGCACATCCCTGCCACTACACACACTCCCTGTTAACCGCTCGTCCAGCGTGGATATAACACAGGCATCATGGCTGGGTCCACACGTAGGTGGCCCACGTGCATCAAGGTGGGTCCCACATGATCGTGGCCCACCATGCATGTGTGTGTGTATATATATATAATTTAAATATATTACATATATTTTATCTAAGAATTGAGATCTTCCTGAAATGTGGTGGGCCACTCCGTCTAATGGATGGAGTAGATTCAACACAATTCGGTGGGGCCCACAACATCCTAGGGAGAGGAAAAGGAGAGAGAGAGAGACAGAAAATAAGAGAAACGATGATGGAGGGGCCCCGCCACTATGGGCCCCACATGTACAACTCATACAACAAATGGGTCCCACCAACAAGTGGGTCCTAAAACAAGATTTCAACGGTGGATCACCCACCTCTTGCACTCCTTCTTGCTCTCCTAGCCTCCTATGCTCCTTTGCTTGACTTTTAATGGTGGATGATGGACTTTTGATGGTGTGGATGAGAGATGAGAGGGTGTAGGAAGGTGGGCCACACTTGTTGTTGTGGTTTGGGGAGAGAAGAGAGCTTGCACGTGGGTTGCTTGGGAGAGTGTTTAAGAAATGAGAGAGAGTGAGATGATATGGATGGGATGATGGGTGATGGATGGAGTGATGGGTTGAGTAATGGCTTGTAAGAAAGTGATGGGTGAAGGGATGTAAGAGTTGACTTTGGGTAGTTTGTGTAAGAAAAGGGTAAGGATGGGTATGGATTGATGTACTTGACTTGATGTATGATGTGAACTAGATTGATGGGACATCTCGTAGAGATTCCCTCGTAATTCGCAACGCGCGGTATTTTCTTCGAATTGAACGCGGGTCTACATCTTCTACCCTGGGTATCGGTTCGGTGAGCGAGTCGCGGCGTTGGAACCGCGGCGACGGCGCGGTCGCCAAGGTACGAGTTTCAGATCGAGCCACCTTCGATAGGCAGGACTCGGCTTAAGATCGCGCGCAACGTCGGATACGAGTCGAGAATTGCCGGAATTCGACCGGAAGGATCGCGGAAGCCTTCGGAACAGTACGGACTAGGATACGGGTCTTACAAGCTCCTTTAGGCCGTTGGATGAGGATCTAACGATCCAGATACATCCTGTTGGTGAGAGGTATTGCAAACTATTGGCGCGACTTAAACTAGTTGTTTGAAAGCCCTAAACCACACAGCTACGTGGGCAGCTAGAATCTCTTTCGTATAAACGGCCGAGATCGACGGATTCCCATGCACGCGGATCGCCAATCTCGCAGTTTCCATTTTTGGAAACATTTTGTGCTTGTAAGCTCTACTGGCGATTGGTGTTGTGTATACACATGGGCCCACCAGCATGTAAGATCACTGGGGTTTGACTAAAATGGAGAGCCCAACCTGATGGACGGTTTGGATTGTCCAGAGGGACGATCATGGCAGGCCATGGTCGGTCGAAAACGGACATTGTCCATCCACTCTTTCAAACGAGGAAAAGGAGGGAAACCCCTTCCTATTCTTAGAAATGTCGGGTCAGCCTATATTTGACCGGGCTAAGGGTCTCATGCACCTCAGGTGTTGTAGCACCGGTGTACATGCACTCCAGTGTGGGACCCATTGTGATGTTTGAGGGAAATCCACTTCGTTCATTCACTCTGGGAGGCCCTAATCAGGTCCTCTAACCGGAATTCAGGCATATTCAAATCCTAGGTGGGCCGTGCTAACTGAATCAAAGCCCTTGGGTGCCGATTTTATCTATCCAATGGTCGAATCGATCCCAATCTGACCATCAACGGTCAGAAGGTTCCAATGGACCTTTTGTATGTCCTATCATCCACATATTAATTTTATTTTATTTCATTATTACTACATGCAACTTTATATAGCAACTTTATATATATATATATGTGTGTGTGTGTGTGTGTTGTGTGTGTGTGTGTGTGTTTATATACAATTCATGTTGTGGGCCACTCTATAGGTTATTAGGACTATCATCTCCTAGTTTTATGTTATTAAATGTTCAATTACTACCATTGTTATTATCTTTATTATTTTTCTAAGTTATTTATCGTGGTCTGCATCTTGACCAACGCCTTTCATTTACTGTAAGGTTTGATAAGAAAGATTAGATCATTTTTAAATTTGTAAGTGGGCCACACATAGGTTATTTTCACGATCTATGAAGATCTGACAGATGCTATGTGTGTTCCCACATACGTTCATGCTAAGTTGGTTCTAACGGTAACACACGAGCATTGCAAAATACAGGGTGTTACAGTTATCCCCAGCAGGCCTAAAACCATGAAAGGACGGGTCAATCCCTTACATTTTTCAATAAAAAACCAACTCGTGAAAACCCCACAAGAAAGCCCTAGTGGAGACAGTTAAGAGATTTGGGCCCATTTACATTTTTTTTTTAAATGCAATAAAAACCCCACATAGTATCACTCCCTAGAGTGGGATGACTTTTACCAAAATTTTCAAAAAAATAAAGCGCCATGTCTTCGAGGCACTAAGAGATCTTCCATATCTCTGGGTGGGGGCTAGCACAAGATCAAATAAGGTTTAATGATTCTTGGTTTCCTCGTAATATTTGTCAAAGTTGCATGTACACAAAGTACGAACATTCTGAACTCATATTGTCAGAATTGTTGTGCCAAATGCTAATGAGAGGATAAGATGATAGACTAAACTTCAATAAAGAGAAACCACCTGATACGATGGAAAAGACAAATTGTAACCTAAGTATTAAAACCACCCGGTTGTACAAAAAAGGTCAATGCACATACCTAGTCCTGGGTATTTTCATACCTTGATCAAGTCCGTCAATGTAGTGAGTTTCCCGTAAGGCCGCAGAAAGCGCAGGGCAACTAATCACTTTGACGATCATGAAAACAAGTATTCATGGGGTGATTTGAGAAACAACAAACATTCTATCGCTAGGCAGTACCCTCGTAAGGCCGCTCAAGCACATGGGTTCTACTGTACTGAGTTCTTCCAGTGTTAGTACCAATCAGGAGCGAAAGGGTTGCATTTGCCCGTATTGCCGTAAAAAGTGTATGGACAATCGCAATGCTTTTCCCAAACCTCTGTGACATATGCAAATTATCTACTTTTGAATAATCAACTGATATATATACAAATGCATGCAATGAATTTAGACCACATTTTAATCCGACTAAGGAAGATAGGGGGTCCACTCTCATTGGAATTCGATTGCACACAACCTCTGTCAAAGACAAGCATCTGTAGACACCCCACCTTGGGCTGACAATCTGATGAAGATGGACAAAAACCTTAAACCCTAATCCAAACCTTAAACCATGGTCCAAACCCTAATCCAACTCCTAATCCAAACCTGGAACCTTGATCCACACCAAACCCTAGGAACCAACCCTAAAACACAGTCAACCTAGTCACATAAACCCAATAGAAACCAAACCCTATAAATCAGGCCTTATGAAAAACAACCTGATGAGTCAACCCGCTAGGTCAACCAACTGAGTCAACTCATTCAGTCAGCCCACATAACCTACCCAGTTAACTCAACCCATGAGTCAACCTGCTAAGTCAACCAACTAAGTCAACTCATCATGTCAGCCCACATAACCTACCTAGTTAACTCACCTTGTCAAACTAGGTTTAAAAGCCCATTTGGTTCAAGCCCACTTTCAAAGCTCAATCGGAGTACAAAGGTGGACAACAAAGTAGCCTCGGATGACCAAGCCTCCCTATATGTGTGGGAGAACCCTCCCTCCGAAGCTGAACCTCTGCCAAGTGACAAGCGACCCCTAGGGTGCCACTCGCCATGTGGCTCAGGTCGTACTTTGGCCAGCTGCTCACCCGTTTGCAGTTGTCTCTTTTCTCACATCATGCATGTGCAAAGGCTTGAAATTACTCTAATGCCCCTCTCTTGTGTAAAAATTACACCTTATGCCATCGAATCCAAGCTGTGAGATTTTGCCACAGGGCAAGCTCGAATCTCAGCCATCCAAACCCTTTCTAACGTCAAGTTTTGCAAGAATTACTAGAAAACTAGGTTGAGAACTATAAATACCCAAATCCCTTCACATTTCAAACCATCCCAGAAAATCCCCTCTCATTTCAATCATCACTCACTAATCCACTCCCCCTTAAGCCTTAGCCTAGCCACTCCATCCCTCCACCAAGGAGAGGAAAGAATTATAAGAAAAAGTTCGGCCAAGGTCAAGCTTAGTCTAGCCCAATTGCAACCACATGTGCCATACAAATCTCAATATAACCCTTGCATCACTACCGTCCATCTAGCCCTTCAATCTTCAATCAAGCTTCATCCAGTCCATTCATTTCTATTGTGAAACACTCATCTCATTCATTCAACACACCTTTGCACCGAATTGACTTGGGAGTATGCTCTGCGGCTTGTCAATATAATCGGATCCTGCCCATCAGAAACTGTACCGATTAATTCACATTTTATCACAAGCATTGCATTTCAAATACATCATACACCATTTGATGTATGAAACTCATCATCAACCCTTAAGAGTAGTAAAATCATGTGAAATAGAGCCCATACAAAAGTACAGGCACAGTGAGTGCCTAACACCTTCCCATTCTATAACCACAGTCCCTTACTCAGAATCTCTGGTCACATGCTAACAAAATCATATTAGAGTTGAAAATATATGGATCCTCTATCCTAATGTTTTTATAAAGTCTAGCTGATTACAAAAATGAACAATTGATTAGTGGCTTTGGTTAAATATAATACTCTCTTAATCACAGCTTGTTATATTTGAGGCGGAAAATAGAAAATGAATCACTTAAAGATAGGCTTAAGGCGCGTCATGATGTCGCTATCTTTAAGGCAATATTCGCACCCTACTAGTGATTAAACCAATTTGCAAGAGGGTTACAGCAAATCCGCCTCTAAGATACAATAAGCCTCTTCTCCAAGATCAGAGAAATGTGGGTTTCAGCCTGCAAAACTGAAAACACTTTTACAGCATACAACCCTGACTTCTGTGCTGTTATAATTTACCCCCTGAAAACTGTTTGTAATTTACTGCCTGAAAATTATTTACAGTTTAGCGCCTGAAAACTGTATCTTTCCAAAAACGAAAATGGTGAAGAAGAAGAAGATGGAGAGGAGATTGTTGGAAATTGTGAATTCGAATTGACCCAAAGATGGGTTTATATAAAATGACAAGAGATGCTTAAGACCCTTTTCATGAAAAGATATCCTCTTCCATGGTGTCTTTTAATCAATGGTGGTGTCTTTCCAACAATGACATCCGTCCATTTCAAATTTAAAAGATGTTCCCTTTACCAAGAGGCATCACCATTCACATCAACAATCACCAAAGCCACAACCATCCTTTTTCCAAAATTTCTTTTCTTCTTATTTTGAAAAAACCCAACAATCTCCTACTATTTTTCAAAATACGGAGGTCAGGATATGTAAGGAAAATATGTGCATAAGAGAATGTGTCTTATGGACTTGAACCATCACTTAGTGTAAACAAATCAAAGTTGAATCAAAATCCTTAGTGACCATGGTCTTGAACTAAGTATTCTATATGACACAACCGGACATGTTACACACACATATATTTCAATTATCATGTGTTCTAAAATTATAGTACATTAACAACCTTGTGCTCTGTCTTGAATTCATGAGTTCATGAGAGTAGCCAAAACTCTCGAACATCAGGAAGCGGCCCCATTTTCAATACTCATATAGGTGAGTCCTTATGAATGCCCCTGTAACTATGGCAACCTTGAAAGAACTCATTAAGAGCAGCAAATCATCCTCTTTTTTATCATTACAGGTACCCAGCACTATACATACATCCAGGAATGAGACAGATAGAAAACGTACAGTGCTGCTTCAGACACTTCTTGTGAGGTACTTTGCCCATTGAACCTATCAACTTAGATTGGGTTTCCCTCATCCGGTGTCTGTAAAATTGGCTTAAGTCCCATTTCTCTTGATGTTCTACTGACAACATCCCTTGCCAGTCCCTTGGTGAATGGGTCCGCTAGATTCTGGATAGATCGTACATACTGTATTGTTATAACACCGTCACCAAGTAGTTGTCGCACAAAACTATGCCTTAGACTGTTATGACTGGATTTTCCATTATAAGTCTTGTTATATGCCTTTGATAGTGTCATTTCACTATCACAGTAGATAGAGACCGGTGGTAAAGGCCTTACCAATAATGGTGTTTCTAATAATAGGTTTCTTAACCATTCTGTCTCTTTACTACTAGCTGCCAAAGCTATGAATTCAGATTCCATGGTAGAGTGAGATATGCAAGTTTGCTTCTTAGATCCTCAAGAAATGGCAGCTCCTCCAAGTGTAAAAATTCATCCACGGGTAGACTTGGATTCATTAGAATCAGTAACCTAACTTGCATTACTATACCCTTCAAGTACACTAGGGTAACCAAAAAAATGTAAACCATAGTTAATTATTTTTTTCAAGTATCTGAGTACTCTAGAGACAGCATTCCAATTATCTAAACTTGAATTACTTGTAAACCTACTCAATTTACCTACTGCAAAAGTAATATCAGGTCGAGTAGAAATCATAACATACATAAGACTGTCAATCACCTTGGAATACTCTAACTGAGATACACTACGACCTTCATTTTTAATTAACTTGATATTATAAAGGAGTAGAAACTAGGTTCTTATCATAGTGATCAAACTTTTTAAGTATCCTTTCAATATAATGTTATTGAGATAGAGTTATACCACCATTGTTTCTTGATAGCTTGATACCTAAAATCACATTAGCTTCACCCATATCTTTCATGTCAAAAATAAATGATAAAATTTTTTTAGTATTATTTATAACTTTTAAACATGTACCAAATATTAACATATCATCTACATAGAGACATATAATCACTCCTTTATTATCAGAGAATTTCGAATATACACATTTATAAGATTCATTAATCTTAAAGCCATATGAGGTGATTACTTTATTGAATTTTTCATGTCATTGCTTAGGTGTCTGTTTAAGTCCATATAATGACTTGATCAATTTACACATATTATTTTCCTATCCTGGAACTATAAAACCTTTTAGTTGCTCCATATAAATCTCTTCATCGAAGTTTCCATTTAGAAAAGTTGTCTTTATATCCATCTGATGAATTTCTAACTTATGAATGGATGCTAAAGCAACTAAAACTCGGATAGTTGATATCCTTGCTACTGGAGCATAGGTATCAAAAAAATCAATACCTTCTTTTTGTTTAAACTTCTATCCACTAATCTAGCCTTAAACCTACCGTAGTTCCATCTGGTCTTAATTTTCTTTTGAAAATCCATTTACAGCTTATTGGTTTTGATCATGGGGGGCAGATTCATAAGTTTCCATGTTTCATTTACCTTTTTTATGTTACCGGATCATTTTTTCTATATTATATATCAATATGGTTTCCTTTGTTATGTTATTTTTTTCTCCTTCTATCAGCAGAAGGTAGAAGTCGGGTCCAAAAGATATACCGTTTTGATCATCTTGGTCCTTTAAGGTTCTATGTCATCTTTATCGAGATTGCTAATATCTTGATCAGATCTTTGAGAACTACTGCTTATACTAGGATCTTGAGGTCTTGTCTCTTTTCTAGTTATAGAAAATAATGAGTTTTCATAAAACTCGGCATTTCTAGATTCTATCATAGTGTTATCGGGATGACATGATTAGATTTACAACTAGAAACTTATAAGTTTTACTATTTTGTGCATATCGTATGAAAATATATTCAAGAGATCTCAACCCTATCTTGGGCCTTTTAGGATCAATAAGCTTAACTAAGGCTCTACAACCCCATACCTTGAAGTATTAGATGTTAAGAATCCTATTCTTCATACGGAGTCTTACAAGTCTTAGAGTGAGGTATCATATTAAAGATATGATAAGCAGTCAATAAGGCTTCTCCCCAAAATCCTGAACTTAAACTCGTATTATTGAGCATAGAGTTTACCATGTCTATGAGAGACTTGTTTTTTCATTCTGCTATCCCATTTTCTTAGGGTGAATAGGGAGCTATAATTTTGTGAATTATACCATGAGTTTTGCAAAACTCCAAAAATTCTAAGGATAGATATTCTCCTCCCCTATCCGACCTTAGAATTTTAATCTTTCGGTCTAATTGGTTCTCAACTTCTGTCTTATATATCTTGAATTTTTGTAATGCCACATTTTTATTCTTCAATAAGTATACTAAGGTATAACGGGAGAAATCATCTATAAAGGTTATGAAGTACCTCTTTCCCCCTCTTATTATTAAACCGCTCATTTCACATATGTCACTATGAACTAGGTTTAGGAGTTGTGATTCTCTTTCCACCATTGGAAACGGTTTTCTAGTTATTTTGAATTGTACACAAATACTACATTTGTCATTAGGTTTTGTATATTTAGGGATTAGATTAAGATTAGACATATTATCCATACTACGATAACTAATATATCTTAATCTAGCATGTCAAACATCATGTGAATCAAGCATATAAACGGAAGAAGAATTTTCATTCATGAGGTTCAATTTGAACATTCCATTAGATACATAGCCATTCCCTACATATACCACATTTTTAGACACAATCAATTTATCGGATTCAAATAGGAGTCTGAAATCAAACTTAGTCAGTAGACTAGTTGATATAAGATTCCTCCTAATATCCGGTACATGCAGCACATCGTTCAAAGTAAGGACTTTTTCAGAAGTCAGATTAAGACGTACCTTCCCTTTTCCTAAAACCTTAGATGTAGAGGCATTCCCCATATATAGTTCTTGATTATCCCCCACTATTTCATAGGAATTAAACATGTTGTAATTTCTACAAACATGTCTGGTAGCGCTAGAATCTACTCACCATTCAACATCCTCATTCACCATATGAACTTCAGAGATGACAACTGTCAAATTCATGTCTTCCGTCATATTGACTTGCTGTTTCTTTTCTTGCATTTTCTTTTTATATTTTCAGCAATCTTTCTTAAAATGACTAGGGATTTTGCAAAAG
The DNA here is from genome assembly GCA_021015155.1 of Magnolia officinalis. NCBI lineage: Eukaryota > Viridiplantae > Streptophyta > Magnoliopsida > Magnoliales > Magnoliaceae > Magnolia > Magnolia officinalis. Next base: position 102,453,707 of record JAJHSJ010000001.1, read on the forward strand.
AAGCATGGACCCTTCTTGGATGTGTTCTTTTTTAACCCTTGGTTATTAGATTTGAGTCTATCATCTTTCTTAAAAGGTGGCTTCTTTAATTCCCGATTCACATTATTCTCGACTACATTAGCATTACTTAGGGTCTCATATTGTTCTTCCTTTTTGCCACGGAGCCTAAATTCTTCTTCTATTCGAAGAAACATTAGGAGGTCCTCTAAGGACATTTTCTCTTTTTTATGTTTCAATGATTTTCTAGTATCATTCCATTTAGGTAGAAGTTTAGCAATAATTGTGGATACTTGGAAAGATTCGTCGAGATTAGTGTCATCGGCAATAATCTGTTGGATGATGATCTGTAACTCATGTACTTGATCAAGGATAGGTTTTTCATCCAACATTTTGAATTCTAAAAACTGACTTACAAGAAATTTTTTGTTGCCTTCGTCCTCTGATGTGTATTTGGTGAGAAGCGCCTGCCACAAATCCTTAGCAGTCTTCTTTTGATGGTAAACAGCGTATAACGAGTCAGAAAGAGCATTGAAGATATGTCCTTTGCATAGGTAGTCATTACGCTCCCAACTTTGTCTCTTTTGAATTTGTTCTAACGTATCATTGTCAGATGGTGGTGAAGGAGGATCTTGAGTGAGCACGTGATTCAACTTGAGTGATGTGAGGAAAAGATGGACCCTCGATTGCCATCGAAGAAAATTTGAGTTGTCGAACGGTGTAATTCGAACAAAGTCAGGATGGCCCATAGAAGAGGCCATAGTATCGCCTTAAATTTGTTATATTTGAGGTGGAAAAAGAAAATGAATCACTTAAAGATAGGTTTAAGGCGCGTTACGATGTCACTATCTTTAAGGCGATATTCGCACCTTACTGGTGATTAAACCAATTTGTAAGAGGGTTACAACAAATCCGCCTCCAGGATACAATAAGCCTCTTCTCCAAGACCGGAGAAATGTGGGTTTCGGCCTGCAAAACTGAAAAACCACACCCCGAACACACTTTTACAGCGTACAACCCTCACTTCTGTGCTGTTATAATTTAGTCCCTGAAAACTGTTTGTAATTTACTGCCTGAAAATTATTTACAGTTTAGCACCTGAAAACTGTATCTTTCCAAAAACGAAAATGGTGAAGAAGAAGAAGATGGAGAGGATTATTGGAAATTGTGAATTCAGATTGACCCAAAGATGGGTTTATATAGAATGACAAGAGATGCTTAAGACCCTTTTCATGAAAAGACATCTTCCATGGTGTCTTTTCATCAATGGTGGTGTCTTTCCAACAATGGTATCCCTCCATTTCAAATTCAAAAGATATTCCCTTTACCAAGAGGCATCACCATTCACATCAACAATCGCTAAAGCCACGACCATCCTTTTTTCAAAATTTCTTTTCTTCTTATTTTGAAAAAGCCCAACACAGCTCACACCTCTAAAAGCCATTGAGCAGTGACCAATTTGGCCTAAATCCAACATCCACATAGATCAAAAGAAACGGATAAAAAACTCTAAAGATTAGCCGAGAGAAAACAGCGGCTTACTATTAAAACATTCATGAGTTCTACGTTGACGTTATATGTCATCCAAACTTCTTATAAAGTCATCCCCATTGGGATGAACTCAACACAAGGGAACTTATTCTAAAACAAAACTTATGTGGCCAAAATTCCACCATTTCCTCTTGTGCGGCTTCCTTCGTTTTGGATTTGTTTCATTTTTTGTCTCATGTTTTAAAATGAACTGGCAAAATAGATGAACGCTGGATTTATTACAAAAATCACAGTGGCCACACCTAATTTCCCATGAACTTCTTGCAAGAGCCTTTCGCACGCAATGCGTTCGATAAGCTTTAGACATGTGTTTTCCCTCTCATCCACGTGTGTGCGAGCTAATCAATAGATTGGATGGCAAGTAAACATTACAGTTGACTGGGAAGTTTTTAATGGTGGTGTGGTCCACCAGAGATTTGGATCTACCGCATTTTCATGATCATGATATAAAATGAGCTGTCAAAATGGATGGACGGCATGGATAAGACACATACATCATGGTGGGGCCCACAGAGCATTTCCAGCACTGACCGTTGCCGACCTGGTACTGGAGGGGTCACTACCGAAACCGAGTAGGCCATTCCCTCTCTCAGATGAACAAAGATAGAGAGAGACGGAGACAAAAAGAAGAAGCGGGCTTCGTATTTCAGAAACCCTAGCTACTTCCTGCAAGAAACCCTCTTCTTTCTCCTGAAATCGCCGGATTTTCATTCTCCTAGTCCACGTACGTCTCTCTCTTCACCGTCCATCTGGTGGGCCGTACCCTCGATCGGTCACAGTTGAAAAAAGCACAAAGGTGCGTTTCCCCCTCTTCCACTCTTTCTAAAAAGTAGAACGTTTGCCTGTAACTCACGTACAGGGAAGTGACTTCTCACCCCAGCCCCATGAAGTTCCCTGGCAGTTTTGCCTGTAAGTTACTTCCCACTTACAGAATTTACAGCCATCCAAACGAACCCTTAGACATTTCACCTGCATTTCTGAAATCTGGATGTCTCAAGTATCAGTTGGCAATGGAATTTTAGGCATTTACCTTACATTTCTGGAATATTTTGCGAGTATTCCGAACTAATGTTGGCTAATTGGTGGTTTGATGTTGATAGTTTGTTTTTATCAGATTAGAGCTCTCAGGTGCACAAGGCGCTACTTCTTTGTTTGTGTTCTTAAATCAGATTACTTAAGCACCTTTATTTAACAATGGCTTAATAATAACTTTGACGAACAGAATTCTAGAATTTAGGATTGTATTATCAAAAGTTATCTCAACAAACCATGGTCAATCAAAGGACTTCCCATTAGATGGAATGTCCCAATTCCTCAATTTATTAAATGAACAAGTGAGATTTAGAGATGCATGTGAACCATGGTTTTAAATAGCATTTTCAGAAGTGTAATTTGCCTGGAGACTGAAACCAATACGAATCGTTCTACTCAATATGAACTTGGTCAGACTTATTTTGACATTCATATTCGGTCTGGTTTGGAGTTTGACTGATGCAATGACTTTTTTCATCCTCCAATACTGAGTGGACTAAGTTTTTGCTGATATCTAAAACCATGAAGTGGACTCCTGTTTTACTGAAAAGTAAAATAATAATAATAATAATTATTAAAAATAAAATAAAAAATTAAAAAAAATCCTCAATTTATGTCAAATCAGGTTTTTGGTGAGACCCATTCCCACCACATAGGATTTGGCTTGTTGATTTGCAAGGAGCGCAACACCAGTGTTCGGAGTATCGATATCTTTGCATGGAAACATATATCGATGTCGCCAATACTCGGAAAAATATCGCTGAGGGAAACGTTGGGAAAAATGTGGAATTTTTTAGCAAACCTTTAGAAGATGTTAAAAGGCACATGTTTACACATTAGGAATCAAAATATTACAAAACGTAACTATACATAATAAATTTCCATTTTATAAGGGCCTAAATCATGTGTTGTAAAAAAAAAAAAAAAAAAAAAAAAAAAAAACATCAAAATTATATGCAAAATGAGTTCATATCATTCAAATACTATACAATGTAAGTAATAAAACATCCGTTCTCAATTTGAGGGATAAAAATGGAGGAAATTAGGATTTCCCCAATTCCTCCCATTCATTCATTCAAGTGTTGATTTATTCACTACAAATCCATGTTCATGTATGAGGATGGATCATGTATAGACATTGTAATCCATGCTAACATTTGGAAAAAAAATGAAATTTCTGTGGATTATCCAAGCTTTGATTCAACAAGAATCACAAGGAGTGATCGAAAACACTTAAGGAACAAAATCCCCCAAAAAATATCACAAAAAAATATAAATTTTCAATTTGGGATTTTTCCCCAATTTTCTCATGAGTTTGCATTGTTTTATAAAAAGTATTCCTGGTATCGGTGATAATAACGCTAGTATCATCGATATCAGGGGCCTTTTATACTGTCCAGAGACCAAAATATCATTGCCATCGCCAAATATCACTAATAATATCGAAATTATCGGCAATATTTGAAAATTTTTATATTACATGGGGTTTCAATGTCGCTGACTTGGTGATACCGATAATATCGGTGATAGTATCGATAATATCGTTGATGTTTGGAACAATCTGTGCCACTAAATCCAAGACATTTCCCATCACATTTTTATGAGGAATTTTTCAGTTTCTTTTCATTTCAAAATTTATTTTTTTTTTTTTTAAAAAGAAAATTAATGAAATTTTATAAAACAAAACAAGGTAGGAAAATACAAAATGGATGATGGGGCTTCATATAATCAATACAAGGAGGAACTCTTCCCTCATCTTCCCTAGTAGGCCTTAACTAGGCACCTTACAAAACCATTGTTTGCTTTAGCAAATTTGCAATTAACCACTTCGCTTTTGGATGACCTATTCCAAGCTAGATGCTAAATAGTTAAATGTCTGTCTGTTATGATTTATTTTTTTCTTTAACCTTAAAACTCATAACATTCCACATGATGAAAAACTCTCCAAACTTTTCAATCATCACCCAAGTGACCCAAAGCCCAAAAGACCTCTTCTCGAGCTACATCGAGAGCACCTTGTTTCTTCTTCTTTATAATAGCTTTTTTCCCCTTCACATCTTCTAAATAAGCATTCTTCATCTCCCTTTTTTTCCCCTAGGACACTTGGACATCCCACGACCTGCCTCTTTTTATGTGCTAAGTAATGTTTGAGGTAGGTAATGCCCCTATTTATGCATTTATGGCAATATTTGCATTCAATTAATGCCTACATGCGCCCACTCTAGTACTATATTGACATATATTATCCTCATTCCTTGCCGTTTTATTGCTACTCAACTACTAACTTCATCTTCAACTGATAACTCTCAAACCCAAATGTCCTGAGCTCCAAAACTTCTCTAACATACAAAGAGAGTCAAGGCAAACATTATTTTTGAACAAATTTGATATAGAGAAATAAAATCAAATGAAATGGCCTTCTTCTTTTCGTCCTTTCAAGAAGCAACATCTTTGATGGGCTTGAGATTGATCTCCTTCCTGTCAAGCACGAAACTGTGGTTGTTAGTGAACCCATAATACTGCATTTGAAGATTGAACATCCATAGGTGACCAGGTTGGAGATGACAGACTCATATTGGGATGCCGTCAAGCCATACCAAATTGGTGTACCTTTTCCTAACGAACAAGTCACTAGGATTGAATGTATCACCTGCATAATCTTTTTGCTTAGTCCCACAACTTGTCGGGTTATGGGTACCTTATAGATTGCAACTGCAATTGATCAACCATTCATTGCGAAACATCGTTCAAGTTATTGTTACTCTTGATTATGGTCTTGATCGGTTTTCCCTCGCATGTACCCCATGCTTGAATAACATTTGGTATGCATTCAAACCTTGTTCTCTTCTTCCTAAGGCACAATCAAGATTCGAGGAAGCCTAAAAAGTCATTTTAGACTAGATCTAGATGAATTGTGGAGATCATAACAAAATATTTGAGTGGGATTTTGACGAATTGAAGAAGATTGAACCACTATGGGAAGAATTAAAAAGAAGGGAAAACCGTCACTTTTTTTTTTTTTTTTGGGTATTCTAATCTTATTTTTGTTGTATTTCAATGTAGTGGGCACTCATTCACCAAATCATGTTTGATTTATGTTCAATTATAGCCCCATTTAGTTGACTTCAATAGGTGAAGTCGAGGGATAACATTCATACTAAGGTAGGATACACCATTATATGCATGTCCAAAATATAGAAAAATGATAGGTTCTTGAATATATTATTGTTTTCCTTTTTTCTGATATTTTTCCTTAATTCTTTGGCTTAAAAAAAAAAATAATAATAATAAATTGACCACTATGGTCCAATACATGCCAATACAAATATATGACACCTATATTATATCATTTTTCAAGCCGAAATGCCATGCAATTTTGATATTCAAAACCATGCTCCATCCTCTCAAAAGTTGTTGAAACATTTTCCACACATAAGAATCAATATGCGTGGAACCTGCGAACCTCAATTTGCTGTTTTGAGGCAGTATCCGGCCTAAGAATCAATATGAGAAAGTCAAGATGATGTGGGGTGAATCTGGAAGAAGAAGAAGTAGTATTTCAGTATGCTTCACGCATCGGCTGTTCATCGGCTTCATTCCCAACTACGTACGTAGGACTCCCTCTCTGCATTGGTCCTCCTCCTATATCCCTATGGAACAAGATCATCCTAAGGTTCAAGAAATTTTTAGCCAAATGGCAATGCCGGTTTCTTTCCCTGGGCGGTCGGCTCGCCTTAATCAAATCAGCCCTCTCAAACCTCCCCCTCTACTATATGTCCTTATTCAGATGCCCAGCAACTGTTTTGGCCTCTATTGACAAGCTAAGAAGGGACTTCTTATGGCATGGTAAGGAGAACCTTGAGAGATACCATCTGATGGATTGGAATCAGGTTTACAAGCAATATAAAGAAGGTAGGGCGGGTATCAAAGACCTCAAGCAAATGAATAGGGCACTGCTAGGGAAGTGGATTTGGAGGCTAGGATCCGAAAAAGACAGCCTTTGGATCAAGATAATTAAGAGCAAATACGGTACTTCGCCTGGGGGTTGGTGGACTAAAGAGTCGTCTGCGCATAGGGCCTCTGCCATTTGGAAGGGCATTCTCCGTCTCAAAAAGGTCATCCTCAAAGACATCGGTTTCAAACTAGGCAAAGGTAATTGTATCCGTTTTTGGAAGGACATTTGGGTAGGGGACAAAACTCTTAAAGAATCCTTTCCTTCAATTTTCCGCTTGTCTCCCAATCAAGATGCAGTAGTGGCAGATTTTTTTGCTTCTAAGGAAGACGGCCCAGTCTGGAACCTGCGCTGTAGAAGAAATTTGGAGGACTGGGAGATCCCCGACTTTGTCAGCCTGCTGGACCGCATATACAAAATCAGTCCTAATCAGGAAATGGAAGATAGAATCTCCTGGAAGCTTGACAAATCTGCCTCCTTCACGGTCAAATCCTTCTACAACCAGTCTCAGCTTTCCGGTAGCCAGTTTTCTGATTTTTTTTCCAGCCCATGTTTGGCGTTACTTGGCCCCCCCAAAGATAGTGGCCTTCGGTTGGTTGGCAGCAAACTAAAAAATCCTCATGATCGACAACTTGAGGAAGAGAGGAATGGTGCTCCCCAACATCCGTCTTTGTTGTATGAGGACCGCAGAATCAGTTGACCATTTGCTACTGCATTGCTCTTTCATTTCTCTTATCTGGGCAGAATTTTCTTCAGTCTTCCAAGTTTACTGGTGCTTCCCGGATTCAGTGGACCTCCTACTCAAAGCGTGGCACAGTATTAAGATAGGAAAGAAGAAGACGCAGATTTGGAGAATGGCTCTCCTAGCCATCTGGTGGATAGTTTGGGGAGAACGAAACGAGAGGTGTTTTAGGAATCTCTCAAATTCAGCCGAGGTCGTAGCTTCCAAAGCTAAATGGGTGGTGATCGAATGGGCCGCTAATGTCGCTGGTTTAAAAGATGAAGATTTTCTTTTCCTAGGAGCATAGCGTTCTCTTCGCTAACTCAGCGATTCGTTCCCTACTCCTTTCTTTTTCCTGTTTTGTTTTAGCGTTTCTGCTTTGTTTTTGTTTTGTCTGTAAGTTTTCCCTTTTCCTCTTAATATAATTCAGTTATCTTTCAAAAAAAAAAAAAAACATTTTCCACACATAATTTTGGTTTTCTTTTGCCATCTTTAGGACTATAGGAATGATAACACAGAGATGATGAGATGTTTTGGAGAATGGTTCATAGGTTTTCTTGTTTATATAACTTTACCCCAATGGATAGAGATGTACAATGGATATACATGGAAGGTAAATCAATTATCATAATTATACACCCCCCCCCCCCCCCTGGGTGATCAACTAGTAACGATTTGTTAATTAGAAAAGAATGCCTGGCAGTCGTCATCATCTTCATAAGAATATCTGCAATCTAGTCCTGAGACGCAACATGTGGGAGAGAAATAATTCGAGACTAAAGCTTCTCATGAATGAAGTGACAATTCACCTCAATGTTTTTGGTCCTCTTGTGAAAGACGGGATTAGAGGCAATTTGAACAACACTGGTGATATCTACGTGAAAAAGTAATCGGGGTAGTAATATGAATTATGAAATTCGAAAGAAGTCTTCATAGTCAAACAATCTCATTGCAAGCAAAAGACATCCATTCCGTCGTCGTTTAGACTCAGTGCCCTTGGACGATGTGGTGAACAGTTTCCTCATTGACCTCTTCACAAGGATGCCGACGTTTGAGTGGAACCAAGAATGTCGAGAATCATTCAATGACGATTAAGAAATATTTGGACATTGTAATTGCTTTTCTATTGGATTAATTGGGAGAGTGGTTCGCATATGATCTCTTCGTTTATGGCTCCTCCGTCCTCTTAAAGAAAAGACCTTCGACATTTTGGTAGTAGAGTAGTCAATATGATCTTGCGTGCGGGCGGATAGAAATGACGGACGAGGGTAGCTTGTCGGTAAAGGATTCGTTATATGCTTTAGCATGTGTACTGGATTTAGAGATGGTTGATTGTTTTTTGCATTTCCACAATTTAAGAGAAGTGCCAAGAAACATAAAATACTACGTCATAGATCTTCGAGTGAGGGCGCATCTAGCCCAATCAACATTGGCAAAGGCAACAAGCTCAATGGGAGATGTAGATGAAAAGAACAATGACCGATCTATGGTGCCTTGCAAATATTGGATAATCCGCAAAACAACAGTCATATGCAAGGTACGGGGCTTGGCAACGAACTAACTAACAACCTATATAGCATAGGCAATATCAGGTCTGATCATTGTTAGGTAAACAAGACTACTAACGAGGCTATAAAATAGTGTGGGTTGTTCTAAGATATCACCATCTTGTTTACCATATTGAACATTCAATTCCATTGGTGGTCGTCTTTTAATTAAAAAGGTGGGCAATGTTGATTAGGTCATGGGTGTATTTTCGCCGGTTGACCAGAATTCCACGATTAGTACGAGAGACTTCCAATTCAAGTATGTAAGTGAACCCAGATCCTTCATGTGGAAGGATGACTGATGAACTTGTTGAAGCTCCATGATGCCAGCTTTGTTAATGCCGATTAAGAGTAAATCGTCAACATAAACTATTAGAATCACAATACCCTGGGATGAAGATCATGTGAATAAGGAGGGGTCATGACCATTCTAAGTAAAACCAACACTACTTACAACATCATGGAACTGTTGGAACCAAGCACCAAGTGCCTGTTTGAGCCTATATGACTCCTTCCTAAGTTTGCATACCAAATTTTGTCGACCTGTGATGGATCTAGGAGATTGAGCCATGTACACTATTTTTTGTAAATCCTCATGAAGGAATGCATTCTTGACGTCCATTTGTAGAATAGCCCAATTACCAATAACAACAATAGCAATAAGTGTGCAGATGAACTTCATCTTGGCCACAAGGACAAAGGTCTCTTCATAGTCAATACCAAACTCCTGCTTATAACCTTGGGCATCAAGACGGGCCTTGTAACAATCAAGGGATCCATCCGACTTGAGCTTTGGCGGAATACACTCACTTGCTACTAATCACCTACTAATCGGGCGGACGAGGAACAAGGTCCCATGTGTAATTATCCGCTAATGCCTGTAATTCTTTTGTCATAGCATCCCACAAACACTGATGTGAAGAGGCTTGAGAATAGGAGATGGGAACAGAGACGGTCTAAGATTTCTCACTCCTAGCCCTCAAGCTTTCTTCCATTGTCTTGTTAGCAGCAAAACCACCCTTCATCTTAGCGCCTTTTTAAGAATTATATCGGGTTAAAATTTGCAAGAATCTTCCACCCTGTTGCCATTCCCCATTCAAACTCGCACTCCTGCACCTGCTTCCCTGGCATTATACCTGCTGCTATCTTGAAGCAAGCCGTTTTCTGCTCTAAGACTGGAATACTTTCCCACTTCTCACACTTTGTACTATACCAAGATTTTACCGAGTCAATGCAATTGCTTAAGAAATAGCCGAACTTGGTTTCCTCCATTTTATCGAATCGATGAGTTCTCCAAAGCTCAGTTGGGGTTTGGAAAAGATCTGTGTTTTAGAAACTATTCTGAGTTGATACTCGAATCGATGAGTTCCCTTGATGACTAGATCAGTTTAATTCAATTCCTGCTCAGATATTCTAAAAACCCAGTTGACGTGGCCAAGTTCTTGGTCAACTTTACATTTGCAGGAAAGCCATAGCACAGTAGATGTTAAAAATGCAGTTGTTTTGAATCTCTAGACCAATTCTCGAGTTTACCCATACTTGAGTCTAGTCGCTCCTATTCAAGTTTGAAGTTGTCAAGTCCTACCTTAAACAATTTACTCTTACGGTTTTCGCTTTTGCTACATATTGCCTGCAATGACTGCACCATTACCACCTCTGCTAGCCTACTCATTCTATACAACACGACTCAGCATGACATGAACCAAGTCACTCTCCTGAGTCAAGTGACCTTTAATTGAACAAAAAAATGCAGGTTGTGTGATTCGAATTCACTACCTCAATAAAACTGGCAAACAACATTTACAATCTTATCAAGGAGGGATTCTCTGTTATAAGTGCATATTTTTTATTTTCATCCTATTGAAGTGTCCATTATTAGCATAATTAAATTTAAATATTAAATATCAACTTGAGTTGAATTGAGTCTTCAGGTCAACCTGAGCTGACTGGCTATCGAGTCGAGTTGAGTTTTCGAGTTTTTAGATTATTCTCAACCCAAACCCAACCAAATACTTGTGATTGTTCCCAACCTGAACCCAACTCGATTTCAAATTGGGTTGGCATTTTTACCGACCTGAACCCGACCCAAGGACCTTAACAACCGGACGCAATCCGACCTGAACTCATGTTAAGTCAATTGGGGTCGGGTTTACCTAAACTCAAGTTGCAGCCCTAATTCATGGTAGATATGCATGCTAAGGGCTCGTTTGACACCTTGTAATTTGAATGTGTTGGAATTCAATTCACAATTACACTAGAATCCATGTGAATTGGAATCTTTATTTGTGTTTGGCAGCTTGTAATTGAAATGTGCCAAAATCCAAGAATTGTGTTTGGAGACCTATAATTGGAATGCATCGGAATTCTTTAGTATATTCATAGGAACGTGAATTAGATTAACCAAGTCAACTTTTGATATCCGAAATTAGTATACATATGTGATATTTGACAGAATGATTGGAATAAGCCTATTGAAATATATGCTTTCACAAAAAAAATAAAAATAAAAAATGAGGAAATTTTGAGCTCAAGTGGATCACAAACGAGCGACTTGCCAACGTTTTTTAATCATCCATTTAGATGATCGATGTTTAGACAGCTCGGATCATTCTATGGGCATGATTTTAGTGATGCAACCAATAATTAGATTGTTTCGGGGTATCATTAGTGTGCCAAGTGTACAGAAGATTAGTAGCGGAGCAACGCCTTTGTTAATTGTGTACCTCTCCCACCTTTTGTGTGTGTGTGTGTGTGTGGGGGGGGGGCGGCATTTCACACCAATTATCTCCAATTCACAGCAAAACAAAGTGATTTCAAAACACACCAAAAAGCGTGTTTTCATTTACCTCCATCTCCACGGTGCCAAACGCATGATTTTGGTGCAATTACCTCCAATTACACCCTATTACGTGCTGCAACTGTGTGGAGCATATCCTAAACCCTCCAACTCATTGACCTGCACTAGTGACATGCATGAACATTCTATTGGACCTTCCAACTTGTCACCCGTTGTGGATGGGCCATATCTTGAGCATCCCATGAATTGGACAATCTTAACCATCTGATTTTGCTCGTTATATTTGGACTGTCAACCATTTACTTTTCAACCGTCCCTTTGATGGTCACCAATTGCACAGTTGGGATCATCAGCTTACTGTGATTTGGGGACTATGCTACATCTACAATGGCCCTATAATTTGGTTAGTTGGGATTGTCATACATATATGATATATGTTACATACACACAATGGGTTTCATCCATTTAGGTAGGTCCAGCTAACCAAGTTTCAATTTTTCCCAGAAGGAACTCTCAAATCATGTTTCTAGGGGTGCCATTTCACACCAATTATCTCCAATTCACAGCAAAACGAAGTGATTTCAAAACACACCAAAAAGTGTGTTTTCATTTACCTCCATCTCCACGGTGCCAAACGCGTGATTTTGGTGCAATTACCTCCAGTTACACCCTATTACGTGCTGCAACTGTGTGGAGCATATCCTAAACCATCCAACTCATTGACCTGCACTAGTGACATGCATGAACATTCTATTGGACCTTCCAACTTGTCACCCGTTGTGGATGGGCCATATCTCGAGCATCCCATGAATTGGACAATCTTAACCATCTGATTTTGCTCGTTATATTTGGACTGTCAACCATTTACCTTTCAACCGTCCCTTTGATGGTCACCAATTGCACAGTTGGGATCATCAGCTTACTGTGATTTGGGGACTATGCTACATCTACAATGGCCCTATAATTTGGTTAGTTGGGATTGTCATACATATATGATATATGTTACATACACACAATGGGTTTCATCCATTTAGTGATGTCCAGCTAACCAAGTTTCAATTTTTCCCAGAAGGAACTCTCAAATAACGTTTCTAGTTAATTCAAGTTGGGCTATTCTGATATGATGGGGCTAAATCTCTATGATACATAGCACGAGGAGGTCTTGAACATTTCTGCCCCAGCAATTAGTTTTCCCAATGGAGAACCTTAAATATTTTGAGGACAAAGTGAGACATTTTAATTAAAGTCCAGGTTATTTTAGGAAATTCAAAACGTGGCAGGATTGTCCGTCGGGCGGCTGGCTCAGATTTCACCCTCAAAAGCCAATGAATGGCTTCTATTTTACCAGGAAAAAAAAAAAAAAAAAACCTTATTAGCCGCCAATTTCTCTCCCCGTCTCTTTCTTATTTCCTCCCTCTTCACGTGCATTGTTGCACATGCTATACACCGTAGTCAGATGATAACTGGGATTCGGAGGTATGATACTTTTTTTTTCTATCTTCATTAATGTCCGGGGTTAACTAATCTCTGATGGTGGATATCCCTGTTGCTCTTTGTTGCTTGGCTTTGGGAAAAAATCTTGGGTTCTTTTGGTGTTTCATGGGTGTTGTTGAAGTCGATTGAGGAGTTCTTGCTCGCTTGGCACGGGGGCAGCGTTGGGAGAAGAGGCAGTAAATTATGGAGATGGGCGATATTGACCGGCCTTTGGGGCATATGGGGGGAGAGGAACAATCAATGTTTTTGCAACTATAGTTGGTTAGTGGTGGATGTATTTAGGCGGGCTAAGCTGGATATTTAGGATTGTGCCTTGAATTCCCCAATTTTGGGTGATTGTTCTCTTTATTCAGTATCCTGTAATGATTTGTAATTCTCTTGGCTGATTTGGCCCCTTTGATCAATAAAATCATAGCCTTTACCAAAATAATAATAATAATAATAAATAAATAATGCAACAACCTTGGACATATTTTGTCTTCTTGCTTGATTCTTAGATTTTACTAACAGTCATATTCAAGAATGATGTGTTTTATACTTTTATTAAATCTTCAAATTATTATGGAGATTCATTGGTATTGTGTTCATCTTAAGTTCCTAGTGCCTCACACATGACAACCTAGCATGTGTGCAGGATATCTGAGCCATGTATCAGGTGAGAGCCACCATATAGATGATCCCTAAGATATTCAGACTGTTCAATATTCAAATAAGCCATACAAGGTTCTTTTTAGGTCATAGGTGTGGCCTACTTGATAGTTATACAGCTTGAGATTATTGCCGTGTGATATAAACAATGGGTCCCCCCTGATAAATGGCTGTGATATCCTGTTGTCACGTATTACTCTTGTGTGGCTGGGTGCATGCTTTCCTTTAACATCTTTTAGGAAGCATCTATACCTTACCTGATACTTCTGTAAATGTATAATTTTGATTTTATCATGTGCACTTGTTTCTCAATCGATCTTTCCAACTTTTGTCCAGTTTTTCTGGGGTCTTGATGTCCCGTTTGCGTAATGCGGTTCTTGCCACAGGCTTATTAGCCTTTGCGGGTGCTGGCTTGGCATTTCCCTTCTTCCTGGCGTAAGATTTCGATAGTTCTGTTTATGTTCCATGGTTTACTTTAAGCCTTCGAATAGTACACTGGGATTTTCATTTCTGATGAGTGGGGCCCATGGTTCAGTAATCCACCATGGGCAAGGTAGGCGTCACCCCCGATGGACACTGTCCAGAAGGACCACGTAACACTTTCAATATATGGCCTACATATGGACAGTTAAGAAGAGAAATACAGCAAAGGTCCGCATTCAACAGGGAAGAGGGCCATGATTGGTGGCTATGATCTTCTGGTCTGGGAGAGTTGTGCCATGGTCCATCCACCGCAGGGCACAATGGACCATCAATATTCTGGATTACTTAAGCATGGGTCCCACTTCTCAGAACTGGTAAAAAATGTACGCTGCAAAGCCTCAACTTGAGGATCCTATTTTTCATCTTCTGAGTTCTGGTTTGTTTATGAAGGACGTCGAGGGCAAAGCCTATAATCGACTCGTCAAAGCCGCTTCCACCTCAAGCAACTTTTCGAGGGCCTTATGTGAACACCGGATCACGAGATGTTGGACCGGACCATGGCACTTATCCAAAGATGTGATTTGCCTTCAGATTCTGGCCACCTTGCTCATTGATGTTAACTTGTACGTAAAACGTTTTCAATAGTATCTTTATTCATATTGCACGAAAAGTATCTTTATTAGCATGAATTTTTGTTTCATCTCATTTTTTTTCATTGTGTTTATCACAAAATGGATTTGGTTTCTTTTTCCCTCATATTATTAGGAGGAATAAAGGATACAACTATTTTTATGGTGCAATTAAGGCCATGTCTGCCACTTAAAAAATGATTTCATATCATTTTAGTTAACAGTAATGATGTATTAGATACCATAGTTATATAAATTATGGGCCATTGAGATTTAGAAATGTTCCAATGCTCTTAATTGCATCGGGTCACTTGGATAGTCCAGTTTTTTTTTTTTTTTTCACACACACACCCCCACAATGGACACTTCAACCCATGACTTCAGTGTTAAAACTCACAGTCAACCACTGAACCATGAATAGGGACCCACTTGGATAGTCCAGTTGATCTATCTGAACTTCTCACCAAGTCAAGATCACATTTCTTGGGTTACCATGAAAAAATCACACTGATTGGTTGATTCGATCCATCCTTTATTTGGCCTTATTTTTGTAGCTGTCCTTTTTCCAAGCCATGGATGGGATGGTTACAGTTGCCTAGCAGAAGTAATTCTGTAGAACCATAGGCAATCCATGATGGTTCCTATCAAATAGATGGACCAAATTCCTGCCCCTACTTATTTTGTGCAAACGATCTCGACTGTTCGTATTAAAAGACATTGATCATATGGTTATGATTGTTAGATGGGTGTGATATTTGCATGGTTGCCCATGAAATGTGTGTTCAACTTAATGAACACTCTAGATCAAAAGTAATCTTGATGATGCTCCATTGCTCTCTGAGCACTATAAGTTACAGTGCTCCTGGTTGCGTCAGTTCAGTTGGACAGTCCAATCCATCGATCTGGAATGTCCATAAAGTTCAGTACGCGTTTAAATAGGCTATCAAACAAAAATTATAATGGTTGGTTGATTCAGCCCATCTTTGAATTGGCCCTTTTTCTACAACCATCCGTTTTGAAGCCATAGTTGGGATGGTTAAAATTGCCTGACAAAAGTGATTTTTTTTACTATCATAAGCAATCCATGATGGTTTTGAAAATTAGATTTATCAATTCGTTCATTGGACCTATTTTTATGTAAATGATCTTCACAATCCATTTTAAAGACCATCGATCAAATAGTTCATGTTTGTTGGATCAATGTTATGCGTGCATGGTAGTCCATGAAATGTGGGTTGAATCTAATGAATAGTGTAGATCAATGGATTGAACTGTTTAATCATCCAAATGCAACTAGGAGAGTGCTCTAATAAATACTGTTAACTAAAATAAGATAACTCATTTTTAAGTGCCAGCCAAACAGGGCCTAAAACATCTCAGCCTCTAATAATAATAATAACAATGCACCTGTTCGGCAGTTTTCACGTGTCTTTCTTAACCATCAGCACAACGTGATGTGCCTTGGTCTAGTTTCCTTTGATTCTGCTTGGCTGAGTTATAAAAAATAAAACCCTGGAAGGAGCTCACTGAGTCACGTGGGGTTGGTAACTCACTGAGTTCCTACTCATTTTGACTCGGTTAGGCATCAAAGTAAAGTTGACTGGGGGCGACTCATTGGCCATCCATGAGTTGGACCCCTGTTTGTGCACAGGAAATCTAATAAACCATAGCAATTTGATATTTGATTGGATAGTCTTGATCTTTGGGATGTCCCATCGTCGTGGTGCGGATCACATAATGGCATGGCATGCCCTCGGCATAGTGGCCCCAAAATGGGCATTTAAGTAGATGAATACGATGTATCATGCACTATTATCTAATCGTTGGATTGTTGGACATTTAGGGCTCGTTTGGATACCACCCAATATGTAATTTTTTTTACTTAAGTTAGTTTGGTTATTAAACTTAAATAACTTATTTTCAAATTATTAATTTTTTTTTTTTTGTTTTTCAACTTACAAAAAGTACCTTAAACCATGGTTTATGTGAGCAGTACATGTGGGCTCCAACCTCCAACCTGATCAGTGTTCCATGTGATAAATGGATGAGCTATGTTATAAAATCTATCATGTGTGTCAACCATTTTATTCATCTTATTTTAGGAGGTTGGCCCAAATATGAGGTAGATCCTATACTCAAGTGGGCCACATGACTAACAAAATATGATGAAGATCCAAAACTCAAGTGGGCCACATATCTTTAAAAAATATTATTAAACCCCCCATCGTCATATGGAGGAGCTCAAAAAATTGGACTGTCCCACCATAATGTTTTTAAGAAATTCATCCTATCCACCATTTTCATTAGCTCATTTTAGGTTGTAGGCCCAAATATGAGGAAGATCCAACACTCAATTGGGCCACACTACTTGAAATAGTGGTATTAAACCTCCACAATTGAAATAGTCATGAGGCCCACATTTTTTTAAATATATACTTGTCCACCGATTTCTTTATATTATCATATGGGGGTGGGAATGACCTTATGACCAATTTGGATGGCATATAATCAGCACGGTGAGTCCTGGGAAGATTTTAAAGGTAGTAATTTAATTTCCATTGTTTCCTTCATTGTGGCCCACACAAGTTTTGGACCTACTTTATTTTTGGGCTCACCTTCTACATGATCTGGTAAAACAGATGGACATGGTGGATTTCTAAGAAATAGTGAGCCTGGCCTCGTGGAGTTGGGCTCACCCAGCAACCAATCTAATAAGAGGAGAGGGAGCAGATAAGGTCAGGTCAGGTAACAGCTTCTTCCGTCAACCCGTGACCATGGACCCACCTTGATGTATGTATTGTATATCCATGTTATTCATCTGTTTTGCCAACTTATTTTAGGGTATGATCCAAAAAAATGAAGCATATCCAAATCTCAGGTGGACCAGATCATAGGAAACATGATGGTGATTGAATGGCTATCATTAAAAACTTCCTGGGGGCCCACAAGAGTTTTGGATTAACCTGATATTTATATTTTCCCTTCATCATGGTTTATGTGATCTTATCAACGGGTTGGATGCCAAATAAACATTATGGTGGGCCTTAGGAAGTTTTTATTGATAAGCATTCAATGACCATTGTTTCCTGTGGTGTGGTCCACCTAAGATTTGGATATGGTTCATTTTTGAGCCAATACCTTAAAATGAGCTAGCAAAACGAATAAATAGAGTGGATATATAATACCTATATTAAGGTGAGCACCATTCTCATAGAATTACCGGACTTGGTATTTCAACATGCTTTTCCAGCTAGGTGTTTTAAAAACATACGTACCA
Source organism: Magnolia officinalis (assembly GCA_021015155.1). Lineage (NCBI taxonomy): Eukaryota > Viridiplantae > Streptophyta > Magnoliopsida > Magnoliales > Magnoliaceae > Magnolia > Magnolia officinalis. Next base: position 102,471,775 of record JAJHSJ010000001.1, read on the forward strand.
AATATGCATATCTTAACCTAAGTAGCTTATGTAAAGTAACTTACCATCCAAACAGGCTCTTAGCCCTATAAGAGCCTATTTGGATACCACCAAATAAGTTATTATTATTATTTTTTTACTTATAGCAGTAGATCGGTGAATTATTTCAGATAAGTTTAGTTTGTGATTAGTGACAGTAACTTTTTACTTAAAGAGTACTTGATCACTTTAATTAATTTTAATTTTATTTTTTTTTTAGCTTTTCTACATTTCATAAGTTGCTAAAGAAGAGCATCAAGATAGATGAAAGAGAGGAGAAGCTGATAAGTATGTTGTTTATTAAACTTTTTTTTCTTAACAAATAGAAACTAAGATAAGCTACTCGTGGCATAAGTAGCTTATCTTAAGCAACTTACGATCCAAACGCAACGTGAGGTTAAAATAAAAAATTCGATGGCCCTATTTTAACAAACTAGTGTCCATGGATCTCTTATTAGGATTGCTTAAGAAATATGATTTTGGAACTGTGAATTAGACATTGTGGGCCAGACAACTTAGTCCATTCAATATGAGTTAGTATATCCCATGTACACAAGTTTTAAGTGCCTAAAAATCAAGTGTCGTGCTCTGATAAAATATTAACTGGAGCCTTTTTGTTGAAGGAAAACATATTTACTCAACTTTGCTAAGCTCACATACGTGTACAAGTCAGCTAATGCACGTGTAAATGTGGCCATCTCATCCATCACAGGGGTACCACTATCAAAATTCCTTATCCCAAAGTCAGCCAATAAACCTCAGTTCCAAGAAATCATATCTTCTACCAAGATATCTTTGGACGGTTACATCCACATGATGGATGGCTTGGATATTTCACTTGTTTACTACCGCTGGCATAAGATGTGGCGTCTGCATTAGTTGGATTGTACATGCAGCAAAGCTGCTCTGGTAAATGCAATGGTTGATACACGAGCACATATAGATTGCAAAGTTGAAATCGAATTCGTTCAAATTAAACTCTCCAAATTTCTACTGAAATTTAAATGTATTGTATACCGAAATTATGCTTAATTGATTGTATGACTTAGAAGCAATGGGTTGAATTTAGAAATGGTTTGTCATTTAAATCCATGTATGCTGTTTTTGGGTGTTGAACATCAAGTGTCATGCTCTAGCATTCTATTAACTAGGGAGGAATGGCACGTGCCTAACGGGTTGTTTGGATGCCTGTAAAATCAGTAAGTTGTAATCCGATCACGGGTAATCAGATTACATTGGGTACTTGGATGGATGCATTTACCTGTAAAAAGATTGCAGGCTGTAATCATATTACAGCTTTTTGATGTAATACGAAACATTGCAAAAGAGCATGTTTCAATGTTTCAGATTATATGTAAAAAGAATTTAGGAAACGGTAATTATTTTTGAAAATTTCCAATACGAGGAGAGCTGCGGCTTCGGCATTCCTACCCTCACCTTCTTCTAATGCCTAGTCAATACAAGCTGTCACAATGAATAAGAAAAAAACTAACAAAAAATAAAGAGGTAGAAGAAGAAGAAAAATAAATAAATAAAATAAGAACAGATCTCAATCTCTCTCTCCCTTCGTCCATCCCTCATCCAGGATAAGAAACCTTCTTAAAAATGCCCCTTTCTCAGTTTCCAGGATAAGAACAGATCTCCACTCTTTCCTATAACGTATCTATCTATTTCGGCAGTTGGAAAGAAGGGGGTGGATTAGGTGCGGCCCTGGCTGTGGGCCCACATTGATGTATGTAACTCCATGCCATCCATCCGTTTGCAAGATCATTTTAGGCATGAGACTAAAAAAATGAAGCAAATAAAAATCTCAAGTGGACCACGCTATAGGAAAGAGTGGAGATTGAATGCCCACCATTAAAAACTTCCTGGGACCCACCATAATATTTATTTTCCATCCAACCCATTGATAGGGTCAAACAGACTTGGATGAAGATTAAACAAAAAGAGCATCAGCTTGATCCAAAACTTTTGTGGCCAATAAGAAGTTTTTAAAAAGTTTTTAATGGTCAATCACCACTGTTTCTCAAGGTGTGTTCCATCTGTTTCTGATGGCAGTGAGAGCATGCTATAGTAGGATGCCATCTCTAAAGTATATGCAACATTCCTGGCCATCAATTTAGTTTGAACTGAATGGATGGGTTATACATGGCCCAAAATCCCAACATCACAGTGGGGCTCCATGATAAACAGCTTGGATGACTCAGTGTGGTGGGCCAAGCCACATAAAGCAATGGGCAACCAATCAAAGATTACAAATTCACATGGGGTCCACTCATCAAGGTTTTATTAGCCTGTTTTTAGGCATCCAACTTTCAACGTGAGGCAACATTGTGCACAGGTTGGATGCCATACAAAAACACTTGTGGAACCACTTTCAAAGTGGGGTAACCTCGTTTTATATTTGGATCACTGAAGACATGTTTAAATATATTACTTTCTATTAATTTGATGCTGATTTATAGTTAATAGTTTATATTTAATGGTTTCTCAACATTTTATGGAATTTGAATTAGTTGGCCCACTTTTATGGCACACCAAATGATTGATTTAGTGTAAGAATCGGTCATAAGCATTATTGAATTGGACTTATTCTAATAATACATCTTAAATGAAGACTTTACATGTTATTTGATGATTTTAGAAGGATTTACTACTTTAAGCTTTGTCATGCGTGAATACCCAATTATAAACTGTAAACGTTTTATAGTATATCCAAACTCAAGCAACTATTTACCTATAAACAAATTACAACTTCAAGTCAAACATGATAAGCTATAAACACTTTACACCTGTAATTTGATTACTGTAATCTAATTGCAACTTAAAGATTTTATAGGCAACTACTCCTAAAGGTGGTGCACTGAATGATCACATGCATTAGTGTGAATGGAGTAGTCCGGCCCACCATGATGTGTTAGTGCCATCCAACCCATCCATTGATGTCTACCCCCATTGCAGCCATTCCTAACAAAATCCGTACCGATCCATGACTCGGGTGGGCCACATCCAAAAATATCAAGGTGCACATCACAAAGAATGAAACCTACCATAGAAATTTCATGATGTAAGGTGGGATTCATCATGCTTTTTATATGCCATCCAACCCATTCATCAGGTGATCCCCATGTAGTATGACCTACCAAAGTTTTCAATCAAGATCATTGACGGTATGTACGGTGAATATCATCATCATAATGAATCCAATGGAACAGAATTCATGCAGCTGACCCAATTAAATGGCTTAAGGCTTAGATGAAGATGATGATGATGATGTAGGGTGAACATGATAAGAATTAATAGATGAACCGTTTGGATTCAAAATACACATGAGTGTACCCACGTAACTCTAACAGGCATGAATTACCATGCTTTCGAAAACATGTAACCATTTCAGTGATTGCATGCAGCTCATGAGCTTTATCGCAACTCAGAATCCAAATTGCACTAGTATTAAGCTATACACAAGCTAAGCTAACTCAAAAGACTCACTCAACTCGACTCAGTTTAGCTCGGATTACCTTAGTCCAAAAAGGAGGATTTATGATGGCCGAAACCTATTTGACTCAACTCATTAAAAAATAAACCGAGGTCGAGCAACAGGTAGCTCGGCTCAGCTCAAAATTCAAAACTCGACTCATACCTCAACTTAGCTCTCTCTCTCTCTCTCTCTCTCTCTCTCTCTCTCTCTCTCTCTCTCTCTCTCTATATATATATATATATATAATATATGTGTGTGTGTGTGTGTGTGGTGTGTGTGTGTGTGTGTTGTGTGTGTGTGTGTGTGTGTGTGTGTGTAATCTGAAAATGTCGCTTGCGCATGTCTTGTGCACCATTTGCGCTCAGTTTGCAAACAACCATTGGATTGAAAAGATTAAAGATGGCTCATATCACCTTCCGCTCCCACTCGAGAAGTGAGTAGACATATATTTCAAGGAGGCAATCGCGAAAGCTTCGAGCACAAATTTTGAAGTTTTGGAATTGTGGAAGATAAGAGTTCGTGAACCAAAATACCCTACACTCTCACTATTGGCACGTGACATTTTATTGATTCTAATTACAACGGTAAAATCAGAATATGCATTTAACATAGGGGAGTAGGGTCATAAGCAAGTAAAAAAGCTCTATTATACTAAAAATAATTGAAGCACTCGTTTATACACAAGATTGGTTGCAGACGATTTGGGACGATAGCACTTTTAATGTTGAGGATGAAGAAGAGGACAAGATTGAGAGTCTAAGCTATTAGTTCACTTATTTGTGCACCTATTTGTCAATCATATGAGTCTGTGTGTCAGTGAATCGGTCGATCCCTTGGAAGCTGAAGACTGAAGACTGAAGACACAAGAGGATATAAAGCATCGAGGAATGAATAATAGGTAAATTGATGTGTCTTGGTGATCCTAACCTCAAACCCAAAATAACCTTAGTCTCTAAATGATCGTTCCGTAATATATAAACTCTTATTTGATTATTCAATAGCCTTAGGAGCTTAATTAGAATATGATAAGATAGGCTAACAGATGTGCAAAGCTGCTGTAAAATTAATAGCCCAAAACAACAGTTTTCAAGGGATCTTCGATCCTATTGACAGGTTGTCAATGGGTCTCAATAAAACTCTTGATTGATTGAAGCTATGGGCTCGATTGATCGAATGGAGCTTAAAACATCCAACAACTATCTGTTCATATTATGGAGTTTTTTTATCCTATCGAATGACCTTTGATTCTATCAAAGGGGAGTTCGATCCTATCGAAGGCATCACTCAATCGATCAAAGGTAGTAAGAAATGTCCAACAACTATCTGCCTAAATTCTGGAGTTTCTCAATCCTATCGAAGGATCTTCGATCCTATTGAAAGGGAGTTCGATCGATCGAAGGTGCCCTTTTTTTTTATCATTTTTTTACTTTAGAAATTGATTCCTTTATAAAGGGCATACTGACCTTGGACATTCTGATGAGTTTTTTGTGTAATAGAAGCGTATGTGATTCCCCACTCATATCCCTCATCCCAAGCTTATAAACCTATGAGATCTAAGTTATATTTTGTTGCTTTACCACTCTAATGAGAATTCCGGCCTCCATTGTGAAGATGATTTTGATCTCCACCAATTTTTAAAGATCAAACATTAAGCTTATGTATATATTATTGTCTATGTCCTCTAAAAGACCCATCTAGGTGAATCTCCTTTAGAAATCAACTATCCATTAATTGTAAGAGATTTCATCATCCTCAAATTACATTGGTCACCTCATTGGAGCATTGCATGCAAAATGTTTGTTCATGTAGCTGAACCAACAACATCGACGAATGTGAAAGCAATTGTGAAGCTTATTCAAGCACGGGAGAGCATTAAGGAAGGATCTCAAGAAGACGCTATAAAAGAAGCTCAATCCGATAAATAAGTTATCATTATAGATTTCATTCATAATTATTCCTTGTGTATAGGGTTGGGTGTAGAGTTCATGACCCAAACTCGAATAGGTTCTTATGTAGGACCTAGGCTCTTGTGTAGGGTCGAATTCACCAGATATGAGTGTGTACGTGTTAGCCTCCATGGGAGCCTCTGGTGGGAGTGTATGTAAGGCCTTAGATTATGACCCCTAATGGTTGTTGGTTAGTCAATAGAAAAACCAACTAAAATCTCTCGCAGGAGCCAACGACATGGATGAAAACGTGTTCATCCGACACAATAGTGTACGTGTATATTAGTGGTTAGCTTAGGAGAAAATATTATAAAGGTTAGGAGTGAAGCTATTAAAAACTCTTAAGATAGTGAAATATCAGTACACTCGATGAGAGTGCATCTACTGGGAGTTGAGTAAGGAAACAGAACCACTTTATATGCTTGTGTTTGTGATTGTCATTTAAGCACAATTCTATTCATACCTATGCATTCGATTAGTTAAATTATATATATGTTTGAATTGAATTGTATACTAGGCACTTAACTTATAAGTACACACAAGCTCACTATCTCTATAGCCTAGTTGCTCATTATTGCATCATTTGTAATCTATGTGATTGGACCAATTTGGCTTATAAGCCTAAGTGTTATTTGTCTTCTTAGTTTAAATTGGTAAATTGTCTTAAGTTGGGAAGAATATTTAAAGTGATCTTATTCACCCCCCTCCTTGCTAGGACTTAGCCATAATTCCAGGCGCCGTCAAGCTTCTGCACGCGCCGTTAAGATCTGTATGAGCTTTAGAATTATGTCTACCCATGAGGGGAATGCTATCATAAGACCATTGTATTTTGATGGGTCTAACTACACATATTAGAAGGCTAGAATGAGGGTATTCTTGAGATCCTTTGACCCTATGGTTTGGGCTATTGTCAAACAAGGATGGACTATGCTTGTAGAACAAGTCATGATTGATGGGAAAACCATTAACACTTCCAAAGATAAATCTAATGGAGTGCAGATGAGAAAGCCTGGTATACCTATGATGCTAAAACTCTCAATGCGATTTACTGTGCAGTTTCTCCAGATGAATTTAAATGCATATATACTTGTAAAACGGATAAGGAAGTATGGAACATATTGGAAACTATCCACGAGGAAATTAACACAGTAAAGTGATCGAAGCTTCAGCTCTTGACCTCACGATTTGAAAATATTAAAATAGAATAGTCTGAAACTTTCATAGAGTTCTATTCTAAATTAAATCATATTTGCAACACCATATGAGTTTATGTGAGAAACTCCTTGAAGTGCATATATGTAAGAAAATACTTGGATTCCTTTTTTGATAGGTTCGCTCACAAGATAACCTCAATAGAAAAGTATAGAAACATGGATATGATGAGAGTATAAGAACTTATAGGTTCCTTACAAACATATAAACTACACTTCAAAACCCCCTCTAATAAAAAGAAACTCATTATGTTGAAAACTTCACACAGGAAAATTCAGTCAAAATATGATAGAGGAAGACGAGAAAGAGTAAATGACTAGAAAATATAAGAAATTCCTCAAGTTTAGTAGATGAAAGAGTTTTGATAAGAATGACAAAATGGTTGAAAAATGCATAGGTAAACCCTTGAAAAAGAATAGAGATATCCAATGTCACAATTGTGAAGGTTATAGACATATTACCTCCGAATGCACTAGCAAAGTAAAATCCAAAAGCAAGGCTATGACGGTAACATTAGATGATACAGAGGAGTCTGGATCTAATTCAGGAGACTCTCCTAATGATGAAAACCTTGGATACTTACGTGTTCCAATTGCCTCCATCATAGTTTCATTCCCTAGAGACTTGAGAGACTATAACACCTCGAATAAATGACCTTAAAAGGCCCCAGTGAGCTTAATAGATAAATATGAGGAGTTTAGTCTCATTGAGTGAGCCCAATAGAAAAATCTGAGGAATATTGCCTCATTGTTGAGCATATAGGTAAATATGAGGATCAGAGATTCATTTTATACTTAATAGTTAAATTAGAGGATTTTAACCACATTTTCTTTTCGATAGTTTGTCTTTTAAGTTGTTTGATTTTAATATCACATGTTTATTGTTAAACTATCATTAGTCATTGATATTTTAATAGGTACATTTTTTAAATGACCATATTATGCATGCTCCATGTTTTTAATGTCTATACGTACCATATTCCCTGGTCAGTATATGTTTATAGGAAAATGTACAACTTATAAAGCTTTCCATTTTCTGTACTTATTGGTATTTATGAAATTAACTCTTTGTTAAATACTGACAAAATGAGGAAGAAAAATCAAGTTTCACCAAAATAAGTTGAATTCTATTCTGCAAATTTTGTTTGTTGATTATAAAGAATTATGGAGATGGGGGGCATTTTAGGGGGAGCAATATAAGTTTACATGTCTTTGTGTATTTGAATTATAAATCATTTGTAATTGACATGACAATGTCTATGTTAGGTTTTTGTCACATAGTTGACAAATGAAGAGATTGTTAGTGCACTTATTTGTGCACCTATTTGTCAATCACGTGAGTCCATATGTCAGTGAATCGATTGAGCCTTTAGAAGCTGAAGACTGGAGATATGAGAGGATATGAAGAACATGTAAATTGAGGTGCCTTGGTGATCCTAACCTTAGACCCAAAACAATCTTAGCCTATAGATGATCGTTCTTTAATAGGTAAACCCTCATTTGATCATCACATAGCCTCAGGAGCTCTATTGGAACATGATAAGATATGCTAAAAGTGGTGTAAAGCCGCTGTAAAATTAACAACTCAAATATCAGTTTTCAAGGAATTTTCAATCCCATCGACATGTTGTTAATGGGCCTCGATCAAACCCTTGATCATTCAAAGCTCTAAGATCGATCGATCGAAGGGAGCCAGAAATGTCTACCAACTATCTGTCTATAGTTTGGAGTTTATCAATCTCATCGAAGGACCTTTGGTTCTATTGAAGGGGAGTTCAATCGATCGAAGGTAGCGAGCAATGTCCAATAACTACTTGTCTAAATTCTAAAGTTTCTCGATCCCATCGAAGAACCTTCGATCCTATCAAAGCCATCACTCGATCGATCAAAGGTAGTGAAAAATGTCTAACAACTATCTGCATAAATTTTAGAGTTTCTCGATCCCATTGAAGGATCTTCAATCCTATCGAAGGAGAGTTCGATCATTGATCAAATGTGCCATTTTTGCCCCTTTTTTACTGTTGGAACTGATTCCTTTATAAAGACCATACGGACTTTGGGCATTCTGATGGGTTTTTGGTGTAATAGAAGCCCAGATGATTCTCCACTCTTATCTCTCATCATAAGCATATAAACCTATGAGATCTAAGTCATCTTCTTGTGATTTATCATTCTAATGAGGATTCTAACCTCCATTGTGAAGATAATCTTGATCTCCACCAATTTCTAGAGATTGAATACTAAGCTTATAAGTATGTCATTGTCTGTATCCTCTAATAGAACCATCTAGATTATTTTCCTTTGAAAATTAGCTATCCATTAGTTGAAGGAGATTTCACCATCGTTTAATCACTTTGGTCATCTTATTTGAGCATTGCATGAAAGATGTTTGTTCATGGAGTTGAACCAATGGCATAGACGAATGTGGGAGCAATTGTGAAGCTGATTCAAGCACATGAGACTATTGAAAAAGCATCTAAAGAAGATGCTACGAAAGGAGCCCAATCCGATAAGTAAGTTGTCATTGCAGATTCCATTCACAGTCATTCACTATGTAGGGTTGAGTGTAGAGTTTATGCCACAAACTTGAATAGTTTCTCGTGTAGGACTTAGGCTCTTATGTAAGATCGAATTCACCAGATATGAGTGTGTACATGTTGGCCTCCATGGGAGCCTTTGGTGGGAGTGTATGCAGGGCTTTTGATTAAGACCCCTAGTGGTTGTTAGTTAGTCGATAAACTAAAGTCTCTTGCGGGAGCCAACGATACAAATGAAAGTGTGTTCCTCCAACACAAGAGTGTACATGTAGATTAGTGGTTAGCCTAAGAGAAAATATTATAAAGGTTAGGGGTGATGTTATTGAAAACTCTTAAGATACTGAAATATTAGTACACTTGATGAGAGCGCGTTGCCGGGAGCTTATTATCTCTATAAACTAGGTGCTCATTGTTGCATCATTTGTAGTCTATATGATTGGACCCACTTGGCTTGAAAGCCTAAGTGTTATTTGTCTTCTTAGTTTAAATTGATAAATTGTTTTAAGTTGGTAAGAATTTTTTAAGTGGTCTTCTAACTGGTTTACAGGATGGGAGATAAGCCGGAGATATAGAGTACCTAAGGGCCTGTTTGGCCAGGTAGATCCCACAATATTAGGAGGGATGGGATCGACAATATCCTGGGATAGGCATGAAGTGCCAAACAGACCCAGTGAACTTGTCCTGGGATATGAGCAATCCCATGGATCTTAAGACAATCCACGGACATCACCATTATTACCTTAAAATTGATCCTATCCCTTGGTTGGATGGATTGGAAGGTAAAATCCCGGGATATGCAGGGCGTGCCAAACAGACCCAGTGAACTTGTCCCGGGATATAAGCAATCCCATGGATCTTAAGACAATTCACTGACACCACCATCATTACCTTAAAATTGATCCCATCCCTCCTAATACCATGGGATCTGCCCAGCCAAACAGGCCCTAAATGGCTACTTCCATTAGGCTTTAGTGCTTAGTTTATTTTTATTATTTGAAAGCTTGTAATTACTGAAGATAAGTTGGAGATATAAAATACCTAAATGGCTACTTCCGTTAGGCTTTAGTGCTTGGTTTATTTTTATTATTTGAAAGCTTATAATTACTTTAAAGTGGAATGCGTGATGAGATGAATTTAGTAATAGTATAAGTTGAACTTTATGATTTATGAAGTTTTAATTCAATTATTATGCTTCGATTTAAATGAATGATGATTTAAATGTTGATGTGGTCAATGAGTGTATGAAATATTAGTTCACACCTTAGAACTTGGCATCAGGGTTATCATACTTGGGTTCCGAAACTTTAGGACGTGACACCAACTCTTTTTTCTTTTTCTCTTATGTACATTTTTGAGTAACTATTACGAGCTAGAATCTCATTTGTTGCTTAGTTATGTGATGTTGTAAGATGCATATTGGATTTAGGTAATTTAGCCGAAATTGCCACTAGTTAAATATATTTTAAAATTTACAATCGGCTAGAAACCATAAAATTGTTTGTGAATCGAGGGATAACCAGATTTCCTGATCCATGTGACTCTTATGGTTGCTCTGCATCATAGATTCTAGGTAGGGGCCTCGGTTATGAAAAGGGAAGGAGTTAGGCATAATTTTTTCTGCCTGTGCAACACATGGTCTCTACTTATGGAATTTTACAAGTTTTGGGATTTAAATAAACTTCAGTATCACTACATAATGCTATATTGCTCAAGGTATCAGGACTTGAGAATGCAAGATAAAGATAAATAAAATGAAATGAGTAGCAGAAAAGAAACGTGAAAACCATGTACATGTGTGGATGTTGTGGATGTCCTGGAAATGTGAGGAGTGAAGTATGGTCTTATTCAAAACACGAGAAAGAAAAGGGAAAACTAGACACCCACACACACACACACATACACAAAGAATGGTCAGATGTCCTTGATCCCAACCATACTCTTTAACTTTAGAAGCTTCCACTGATTGGATTATTAGAGCTTTTGGTTGAACAGAGTAACGTTGCACTTGTCTTTTCAAAGTTGGTGAGGGCTTGAACGGCTTGTAAGTGCGTATCTTCGGATTGGTGGCACAACGGCTTCGGTGTGGCTCAAAAGGGCTTCAATCGGTCCTGTAACATCCTGGATTTTTACCAACCTGGGATTAGACATCCTTAGGCATTGGGTCAATCTTAACACCTGATTAACTTTTCAAACGCTCAATTCAAAGCCTCAAATCCCGTCTTAAACCATTTTCCTTCACAAATCTCACCTTTCACCACCTTGTTCCCTAAATTATCTAAGTACTTTCACATTAGACACTATCTTAAAGTTTAGGTAATGAAGAACAATACTTAATCTAAACATTACTGCAAAGGACTAAGTACCACCTCGACCGGAAATCACTTAGGATGAAATCCTTTAGAATTAGGCGAGGATGACCTAGTGTTAGACCAGATTAGCTACGAAATCCGCTTGTTCCGCTTTAAATACGATCTGCAAGACCCAAAACTTGTAGAACCATTGACGCTACATTACCCTAAAATCTAGGATCAATCTCATTACCCGTCTGCCCTCGGGAGCATCTCGAAACTCCGTATCGGATCTGGACCGCACGTCGGGAGTCCGATTAACACGAAGTTAAGGAACTAGGACCGCCTCGCTGGGCTTGACAACCATCTCGAAAATCAAGTCCAGACGATGTACCACGGCCATTCGCTCGAGTCCGGAGCGAGGGAGTGTGAAAACCTCTGTTTTCTTTACAAAATAAATATCTTCAATAGTGATCTGGCACCACTCGCTTGCGGATCAGTATTAAGTAACCAGACCGTCAGAATCAGACCAAATTACACCCTCGGATCAGGAAAAATTTCAGGAACATTTACATGTACTTGGAATCTCGGATCGTGATCCACTGACCGTTGAATTGAAACTGGTCCGCCACGTGTGATCTGGGTATCCGACCGAACCGAAAACTTAATAGAACGTAGATCCAGTGTTAGTGAGCTTAAGTCCGACCTTTGGCTCAAGGAGGCCCGCCAGAAGTGCTCCGTTGAGACGGAACAAGTCCGCTTTGGACATAACCTAAGTATACTTTGTTCCCGAGTCTATTTCGGTGAGTTTTGAGACTATATAAGGACCTTAAACCCTCTCTCATGGCAGCCATATGAATTTGAGATTTGAGAGAGGGAAAAGAAAGAGAAAGTGTGGGAGTTGTGGGAAGATCTCCCCGCCGCTCTACCCTGCTGCTATCGGTGCTTAACCACCTCATTCTTGTCGCTTTCCCGGCGATTCCGGCGTCATTTCTAGGTAATAAACCCTAACCCTAACCTGTTTGGGGGATTTGATAGTTGTAGGTTATGAAATATCTAACCTATTTCCTTCTCTAGGTTGCCTAGTTGCCGTATATGAAAGCTAGACAAACCTATCGATTCTGTTGCGATTCTATGACAAAAGGTGCGGACTTTAGGTGTATAGGTTATGGTTTTCAACGCTTTCAATGTCAGATAATGATAGATTCATGATCTGCATGCAATTGCACATGTACAAAGTGCTGTCTATTTTCCGTTTCGATTAAAAATGAAAAATATGGAATTCTACATACTCTAGGTATTTGTAGAAAGTACGGTATACGTATATTTTTTGGAAATATGTTTGACATGTTTATTTGTTATATGGATATACGATATATGGATAAAATACTTATATGGCAAAAGGATTCGCCTAAATACATGTTTTACATATATACACTATGTATGTTGAAATTGCGTATTTTAGAAAATACTGTATACGTATAAATTTTGGAGATGTATTTATCATGATTATTTGTTGTAGTAATATATTATACATGGATAAAATACTCGCTTGGCTAAAGGATAGCCCTAATACATGTTTTGCTAACATACACCATGTATGTTGTAATAGTGTATTCTAAGTGTTTGCGAAAATGACTGAATGAGTATAGAATTCTCATTCGTGCTCGCCATGACTAATTGTCATGGATTCATGATTGATGTATTGGCGATACCCCTTTGACGAAAGGATTTGCCCTAAGTCACGGCCAATATACACTATATATGCTAAAATGTGTGGCCCAAGTGTTTGTGGAAATGACTGAATGAATATGGAACTTGGATTCCTGCTTGCCATGACTATCCGTCGTGGGTGTACGCGTGTTATGATTGGGGCAACTCCCTAGTGAAAGGATTTGGCCTAATGCCTATGTGATCGACATATGTCATGTATGTTGATGTATGTTTGTTTAAGTGTTTCTTGAAATGTCTGAATGAGTAGTAATTAGCAAATTGTAATGTATAAGGGTGTTGAGATATGATTCTCAACCTCTTTTAACTATGTGTATGATCTCCTTTGATAGTTGTGTGATTAGGAATTGAACATGTACAAACTCATGCTTGTGTTGTGATTCATAACATGCTCAACTGCTTTATGATTTTAACTATGTAATGCATATGTTTAAATTTATATTTACGTTGTATGATCCGTCATGGGTGATGGGGGAGCGGAGCAACGAGTGTGTGTAACAGCCCTGGCAGCCCTAAACGGATAATACCAGACCTTGATTTTATGAGTTGAATCTTGATCCATTACTGCTTTATCTATCTGCAATTGATTGTGTTTGGGGCTATGATTATAGTCCAGACAATCGGTACCAGAATTGAATTCGTGGCTGTGATTCATTTGCCACGTGAGATGTGTTCGACGAACCCGAGTCGTACTTCGGTTGACGATAGTAGTTGGCCACGCGAAGTGCTTATGCACTTCATGTCGTTCAACTTGTTGTGCACTCGAGCTAGCCGAGCTCGTCAAGTAACCTGATCTGTATTATGTATGTTCACCATGTTTGGACGCTACTGCTTGAACCTAGGGTACCAAACTTACCAGTGAAATCCCTTTTAACCATGGTACCTCGATCCGCTAAGACTCATGAGCCGGACATGGTGGTATGGGACACCGTGGTCGAGCTGTCGGCCTACGCTGGGGTTACGTGCCTCCCCGTAGTGACCATTGAGCAACCAACTCGTGAGCCGAATATGGTGGTATGGGACACTGTATTCGAGCTGTCGATACTTACGACGAGAGCCGAGTACGGTGAGACATGTACTCGTGCTGACGGGCGACGAGGCCTCTGTAGTATCTTCGAGTATACTCCAAGGTCTGTGATTGGCGACGAGTCTTTCACAACAACTAGAGTATGAGTGGAGCCGAGTACGGTGAGACCTGTACTCGAGCTGACGGTCAGCAATTGAGCCGCATACGGTGAGATCTGTATCCGTGCTGACGGGTGACGAGCCCTTTGTGATGCCTTCGCTATGCCTCTCAAACCATAACACCGTATGATATTAACTAGGATTGACGGCCCTAGAATGGATCATGTTTGGGAATGATACAAGTGAGGTACCTTAGTTTCCCAATACTGCTGTTTGAAACGAACTAATAACAACTCGAAAATCATGCGCATCATTGCACCGCATGTGCCTAGTAGATGTGGAGCATCGAGGGAGTTATGCATTCGCGAACGTAAGATGATGTCGCATGAGGGTGGTTTGGCAAGGGCATACATCATCATGTCATTTCATACTTGCATTTAATAAGAGTAGCTAAACTTGTTTGGTTGTACTGCTTTATCATTATTGCTTGACTGAGTTGATAATATGTTAACCTATGCTTTACTGTTCCACTGAGTTGATCACTCACTCCCACGTTACGGGACGGTGTTGTACACACCAACCAGATTTGTTGAGTTTTAGGTGATGGCGATGCTTGTAAAGCAGAGCCGGACTACTTCTATGATGATAGGAGGACTTCTCCTATCTGTATCTCTTTGGCAGGTCAATGAAGACCTGATATTGTATTGACGGGGCTATGGTACTTAGGATAAGAGACATTACACTTCCTCACATTGGTATATTTTAGAACTGTACTTGTAATTATTTAACCTGGTAATGTTATCACACTCTGGAGACTCATCATAGTTTATATATTTTATCTATCTATCACAGTCTTCCGCTTGCAAATTTAACTGTCTCTGGAGTATGATATGCTGTTTTGGCTTAATCTCATTCATGTTCAATGCACGAATACAGTCAACATTCAATCATCATTCATTTTGTTGCATAAGTGATGTTCTGGAACTCGGAAGTTGAGTTTATGCTCGACCCCCGATTTTCAGGGTGTTACAGGTCCCCTAATACTCCAATAGCTTCGAGCCTTCTCAGTTCTCGACCTTTTGTTCCTCCTGAATGGCTCACAACTATGGTCCTTAAATAAGCCAAATATCGATGTTTCAAGGGCCACTTTTAGCCCCATAAGTTTCTATGTAAGTATAGGATGTTAGCAAGAATAAGGGTATCTAAGCTGCCTACTTCGAATTTTTTTTTTTTTTTTTTTTGCAACCGACACTTTAAGGGCCGTGTTTTGGAGTGTTCCCTTCCACATAAGCACTTTATACATCTAGTGCTCCTAGGGTCTTTCAGAGTTATGGTGTTCATCTTGATTTTGCCACTTGTTCGCTTCGGTCCTAGTTGATTGAATCCAGCAAATATCTTCGGAAGATGATGGGGATAATTGTGGTTATGTTTTTGTGAGTTTTTTTTTTTTTTTGGGAAAATGTGTCTTAATTGATTTATGACTTACGAATACCATTGGATGGGTGATTAAAATCAAGTCAAATGAGTCGCAGGTTCGTCAATCCATTCCATTGATCGTTTTCAAGTTGCATCGAGAGCATTCTTGACCTATCCCCTTAGGCCTTTTAGGGCCTTTTGGGGTGGCTTGGGAGCAATTTTATCATAATAATGTACATTTGAGCATTTTGGAAGCCTTGATTATTTTGAATGGAAACAAGTTGATGGGCCCTTCGATTTGTTAATCCAATCCATTGGTTACTTCCAAAATTTGCTATGAGTCGTGCCCTGTCCAAATTATACAGCCATACAATGAGTGTTGAGCTATACAAATAGTCTTGATCGAAACTATACCAAAGTTAAAGAGTAGTTTTGATCTCATTTAAGGTAGGGTGTCTACACATGTGTACTAAATTTTAGTACATGTGTATCAAATGTCATACTTATTGAGAGTATCAAATACATCTATTATCTTTTTAGCTTATGCACGTGCTACCTTAGCTTATCCTAGGAGGAAAAAGAGATGGAGAAGCAAGATGAAGGAAAGAGCGAGCGGTGTCAAAATTTTTAATTGTTGGATATGGGCTCATGGGCTCGTTTGTAAGCCGATGTGGTTTTCTCTTGTATATCTCCCTTTCAATTTTCTTTCAAAGTATAAATTTTAAAATTTAATTACAATGAATAAGTTTGAGATGGGATGAAAGAGTGATTAGCCCCATCGTACTTGAACTCCTTTTCAATCCTCTTGATCCAAAGGGAGGCATGCCATTCTTAAAGATAGCTACAGTGAAAGAGTTTTCCATAGAGAAAACAGAAAGAATAAAATACAGCTATTTTTTAGACAATCTAAAGTATTAATCGTGTCTATGGGATATCAAAACCATAACAGGTGGCTAGATCCTTTCTGCTATGATAATAGTTAGGTGGACCACTGGATATAGGCCGCTAATTTTTGACTCCATGAGATGGATGAAAAAAATCGTGTACATACTATAAGATTTTGTGGACTCATTCATTCAGGCCTTTCATATGTAAAATCGTACTACCATCTGAATATGTATGAATAACGTTTTACAACACCTGTGATTGAAGAAAACTAGCCAAATTAATTTGTATATTTGAAAAAATGGCATATGAAACATTTTTGCAAAAATGGTGAATATGTAGGTAATACGCCCACACCACCTTGTGTTTGCTAATGGCCCATTTAGGAGGCTAGATTTTAAATGCATATATTTGCATCCAAATTACAATTACATGGCAATCAAGATGATTTTACATTCTCAATTGTATTTGATTGAAATGTCCTAAAATTCAAATCTTTTATTTGAGAGCTTAAATTTGAAATGCATTGAAATTCTTTAATATATTTAGCGGACATGAATTTGATAACTAAATAAGCTTTTATATACCAAATTAGAATGATTGTAATAAGCCATTTGAGATATATACTTTAGCTAAAAATTAAGAAACTTCAAGCCTTAGGTGAGCCACAAACATAAGGATCACAAATAAGTGACTCATAGACATTTTTTAGTCGTTCATTTAAATGTCCAACATTTAGATTGTTTGGATAACTTTATTGATGTGATTTACCGTTGCAACTGATAATTGAATTGTTTTGGGTATTATCAATGTATAAGATATAATGTATTAATAGATGAATGACATGTACTTATACAAGCGACTCTCTTACTTTAAAAAAAGAAAGAAAAAACAGGCATTATATTTAAATTCCATCAAAATTTCAATACTTTGCTGAGATTTCAAAATACACTAAAAGAATGTATTCTGTAACTTGGATTTCATTTATGTCTAAATCCTAGGCTTCCAAACGTTAGAAGTAGCTACTTGGATTTGAAATACATGGGTTACCTTCAAATCCAAGGTGCCAAACGAGCCATAACTATGATCGGAAGGGACGCTGGATTTCCAGCGAAAACCTTCAGCAGGAAGTTCCCGCGCAAAGATTCTGAGTGGGGCTACTGTGATGTTTTTGAAAAATCAAGACCGTCCATCCGTTTTTCGAGATCATATTATGAAATATGACCACAACTAATGGGCCACGTGAGAGGAAACAGTGGATATTTAGTGACTACTGTTGAAATATTTATATGGCCACAAAAGTTTTGCATCGGTAAAAGTTTTTGCTGTTTTCACTTCGTCCCAGTGAAAATGACCTTATAAACGGTTTGGATGGCATATAAACATCAATTTGGATCCTAGGAAGGTTTCAACGGTAAGAATTCCTTTCTCCACTGTTTCATCCTGTATGGCCCAGTTGAGTTTTAGATACTCCTCATTTTTTGTTAGACGCCCTAAAATGAGATCTAAAAATGGATGGACGGGTTAGATTTCTCACAAACATCACAGTGGGCCCCACCCACAATCCTTGCGCTGGAACTTCGCGCTAAAGGCTTTCGCATGAAATCCGCGTCCGATCGGAACGGAAACGGATTGGCTACTCTCCCTGACAGCCAATGGCTGGTGGTCGTTGCTATGTGGGCCCCACCATGATATATGTGTTTCATCCATTCCATCCATCTATTTTTACGGATCATTTTACAGTATAAGTCCAAAAACGAGTTATATCAAAATCTTAATTAGACCACATTACAGGAAACAGCGTTGAGTGAGGGTCGACCGTTAAAAACATTTTGGGGGCCATAAAAGTTTTGGATCAAGCTGATCTTTGTTGTTTCTCTTCATCTGTGTCTGTATGACCTAATCAACAGATTGGATGTCAAATAAACAGTATAATGGGTCTTGGAAGGATTTTAATGGTTGATATCCAATCACTATTGTTATCATGTGGTGTGGTCCACCTGAGATTTATATACCTCTCATTTTTGTGATAAAGCAATAAAATGATCTCTAAAAATGGATGAACGGAATGGATGAAACACAGACATCATGATGGGGCCCACAGAGCACCGACCATCAGCCACGGAGCTAGTGTCAGGGGGAGTAGCCAATCTGCTCCGATCGGAACAGTGTGCGGACCGGTCACGTGAGCACACGTGGGTCGCCACTGGGCAAGTCCAAAAACGCGGTAGTCCGCAGCGTGGTTTCCATCTCTCTCGTTTCTAAAATCGAATGCCAAATTTGTAATTTTCTGCTCAACCAAGGGCAAATACTGAAAGGGGCTTTCTTCCCCAGCGGCCTAACCTCCGGCGAAAACTCTCAACTCAAAACCCTAGCCCTCCAATTCTCCAGTCTTCTCTCCAAAAACCCCAAATTCTCCCCACCCCATTCAAAAACCCTAAATTATCCCGACCCAATTCAAAAACCCTAATTCCCCAATTCCACATAAACCCTAATTCTCCAAAACTGAGAAACCTTAATTCTCCCCCAAAAAAACTAACTCTCAAACATCCACTTCCAAAACGCATGTATCAGAAACTATAGTCTTCAAAAGCCATCTCTCCGAAACTCAAAACCCTTGAAACCCTAATCTCCAATCTCTTTCGATACTCAATTCGTCGATCTTTGCATGAAAAATCCAATTCTCAAATCGATGCAGAAACCCAAAAAAATCTCTCCTTTCTCCAAAACTCCACAGTCCAAATCCTAATTCCTCGTCCGCTTCGGATTCTGCAATTCAAAGATCAATCAAAACCCTAGAAAGGAACAATCAATGGAAGGCCATTCGGCCCATTCGACGGCCCCTGTCCGCTCTCGGAGCTCCCATTCTCCCTCTCCTTCCCACTCCGCCTCCGCCTCCGTCTGCAGCTCCGCTCACAAGCGCAAGCTCGCCTCCGACGACCACCACCCCCCATCAGCTGCTTTCCCCCCCTTCTCCTTCTCCGACACCCGTGACGGGGCCCTCACCTCCAACGACGACCTCGACAGCATCAGTGCCCGTGGCGCTGATGATTCCGACTCCGAGTCCGATCCATCTGAGGATGTCATCGGCGACGATGACGATGACGACGAAGATGACTCTATGCGGGCCTTCACGGCTGCCCGGCTGGAGAACAACATGGGGTCAAGGAATGTGAAGCCGCCCAAGTCAGAAAATTCGTCGGCAGCAAAAATTGATAGCTCAGGCCTGTCGGAGATTGGAAAGGAGGAACGGGGCCCCACTCAGTCTGTGGGGTCAGGGCAGGCGGGGACAGCGGTTGTGGGTTCAATTTCAGGGATTGTGGTGAAGGAGGACACAGTGAAGGGGATATTTACTGAGAATATACAGACCAGTGGTGCCTACAGTGCTAGAGAAGAGAGCTTGAAGAGAGAGGCATGGCTGAATTTGTTTCTCCTTTTCTTTTTTATATATTACATTTTCAGTTTCTGAATTTTTTAGGTTAGCTATACATGGTGTTCAGTGTGAATTACCTTCCAAGCAACCACTCCTTACCGGTGGGATGTATCCTTTGGCCATCTGGAAATTTCATCTGTTGGGCCCCACCATGGATACTATTGGAGCCGAAATCTCCTCAATTGGACAATAGAATCCATATGGTGGACCTTTCCATCTCGAAATTTTGTATGATCCATTGGCTATACTTGATTTTAATCCCACCATTTTTTTTTTTTTTTTTGAAAAGTCACGATTTATATTAAAAGATAAAGAGAAATACAGGGATAGCTTAACCGCTGAGGTAGTGGGACAACTACACTCCTATAAACTGAAGATTATAGCCCTTTAATTTTTCTACATTAGAAGCTCACTCAACTACAAACCGCCATGCTCTGAACGCTATGGATTCCAGGGAGTTTGAGACACCATTGAAACATCTTCCATTCCTTTCTTCCCACACGGTCCACCAGAGAGCGAGGAGGGACATTCTCCATAAATCGGTCCTCTGTTTGCCCAATCTCGGACCATGCCAAGCCTTAAGGAGACTACCTGTCGAATTTGGGAAGGACTAGCGGATATCAAAATGGGAAAGAAGATTTGGCAGATCCGACTGATGAAGGGACAATGAATGAAGAGATGGTCCACCGATTCTTCGCTCGCCATGCAGCATAGACACACGTTAGTGATAATCATACCCCTTTTCTCAAATTATCAACTGTAAGGACCTTCTTTTTACCAACCAGCCAACCGAACCCCACTATCTTGGGAGGAGCTTTGTATTTCCAAACATGATTAGTCTGGGTCTCTTCTCTTATTGAGGAAGCCCGGTCAATGCTCCTATAGAAATATTTAATTGAGAATTCTCTAGATTTGTCAATTTTCCAAACTAATCTGTCCACAGTAGACGGATCCGGCTTGACATCTTGGATGCGATTAGGAAGGGCTACATATTCTTCAACCTCATGATCATAGAGATTTCTTGTACATTCTAGATTCCACACCACTTCACCCCCAAGGACAGAATAGCATCCAACTATCACAATGGACTGATTGGAGGCGATGCGGAATATGTGCAGGAATTCGTCTTTCAATGCAGCATCGCCCACCCGGATATCGTCCCAAAATCGAGTACTATCACCTTTCCTATCGCAACTATTATCATTTTTAGAACCTCCTCGTTTATGGATAACACCCCTTTCCATACCGCCGAAGCTCTGTAATTGGATGCGTCCTTGGTCCACCAACTCCCCTCTGAACGCCCATACTTTTCTTGACTAACGTATTCCAGAGGGTCCCGTCTTCTGTCCCTAGTCTCCAGGTCCATTACCCTGAGAGGGCCCAATTCATACTCTTAAGATCTTTTATACTAGCCCCACCTTCTTGTACATGCTTGCACACATCCTTCCAATCGACCAAATGAAATTTCTTCTTCTCTTCCTTACCATGCCATAGAAAATCTCTTCTTAGCTTTTCCAGCGTTGCCAATGTCGAGGTCGGGCATTTGAACATCAACATGAAGTATAGAGGGAGGTTCGAAAGAGCTGCCTTGATTAAAGTGATTCGCCCACCTAGAGATAAATATCTGCATTTCCATCTAGCTAAATACGTCTCAAATCTGTCAATGATCTTGTCCTAAATGAATTCCGGGGGCTTTCTTATACAAAGCGGAAAGCCTACATAAGTGGTCGGGAGGCGGCTTACTGAACAATCGCAATACTCTGCGAAGAACGTTACCTCTTCTTCGTTCATATTCACCCCAAGCATCTTGGACTTTGTCATATTCACTCTTAGGCCCGAAACTACCTCAAAACACCGAATAGTGGTTCACAGATTACTAACTTTTTCCTGATTTGCTTCGCAAAATAGGAGTGTGTCATCCGCGAACTGAACATGAGATATCGGTATATCCATTCCTTCCACTCTGATACCGCTAATAATGCCTTCATCTTGAGTCCTTGACCTTTGTTCAACATTCTGAATAGGGCTTCTCCAACCACTAGGAAAAGGAAAGGAGATGACGGGTCTCCTTGGCGCAACCCCTTGAGCTCTTAAAAAAACCTTTAGGGGATCCATTTAGAAGAACCGAGATAAAAACGGAGCCCACACATTCCCCCATCCACCTTCATCTATCCCCAAAGCCCATTCGTTGTAACATATACTGAAGAAAGCCCCAATCTACATGGTCGTATGCCTTTTCTAGGTCGAGCTTGCATATTAAACCTTTTTCTCTGGATCTATAACTTGAGTCCAAGCATTCGTTCGCTATGAGTGCACTGTTGATTATTTGTCTTCTCGGGATGAATGCATTCTGATTATCAGAAATGATCTTTCCTATCACGTTTTTCAGCCGTGATGCCAAGACTTTTGCCAGAATCTTATAGGGGCCACCGATTAAATTGATTGGTCTAAAGTCTTTTAGCGAGTCTGCACTTGGAAACTTCAGAATTAGCATAACGAACGTTGCTCCAATGTCTTTTGATAATTTGCCTCTAGCGTAGAATTCATTGACGAAATCCATGACATCAAGCTTTAGGATTTCCTAGAAAGTTTGGAAAAAAACAATCGGGAATCCATCTGGTCTCGGGGCCTTATCTCCTCCTAATGCTTCCACTGCCCCTTTCACCGCTTCCATCGAAAAAGGGGCTTCTAGGGTGCTCGCATCATCTTCAGAAAGGTTGTCCACTTGGAGTTGATCCAACGTTGGTCTTTTCCATTCTTCTCCACAAAGGAGATTGCTAAAGTAACGTATGGCCTCCTCCGATATTATCTACCGGTCCTCTGTTCGACTCCCATTGACAATCAAACTACTGATTTTGTTACTTCTTGCTCAAGCACTAGCTATATTGTGGAAAATTTTGGTGTTTTTATCTCATTCTTTAGTCCACTTAATCCTCGCTCTTTACCTCCATGAGATTTCATCCTTCAGCACCCTGGACGCATAGCTTTGGATTAACCGTAGCCTTCTGTTCGACTTATCTATTGCCATCGTGTCTGATTCTGCTTCTGTATCAATAGATTGCAGCTCAGCTAGAATATCATCTGTTTCCTTTTCCCTTTTCCTTAGAACCACCTCTTTCCACAACTTTAACTTATCTTTTAGAAGCCTCAGTTTGCAGGTAAGTCTAAAACCTGCGTATCCTTCCACCTGAAATTATGTCCACCACTCTCTTATGAGTTGATGAAAGCCTTCTATCTTCAGCCATGACATTTCGAATTTGAATGGCTTCGGGCCCCAATTGTTATCTTCTACTGTGAGAATTAACGGACCGTGATTTGATGTTGGTCTCAGGAGGATGGTCTGCGATATCAGTGGGAAAAGTTTCAGCCATTCGGTTGACACCAGAAATCTATCCAACCTGGACATGATTGGATTCGTACGTCTGTTAGACCACGTGAATCTAGATCCAAGTAGGGGAAGATCCACTAATTCTTGATCCTCGATCCAGAGCGAGAAACTGCGCATTCCAGGGGTTACCTTTCTACCATTTGACCTTTCTTCCGCGTATCGCATTATGTTGAAATCTCCTCCTATGCACCAGGGGCTATTAAACTTGTGTCTTGTAGCCTTCAATTCCTCCTAGAAGTCTTTTCTCTTTCCTTCTTCATTTGGGCCATAGACCGAAGTGATGAGGCAACAAAGATCAGAAGAAACGTTCTTTATAATTACCGATATTGAGTACACTCCCTTCCAAGTATTCTTCAACGACCAGGCTGAAGATTTCCAAGCTAATAGAATTCCTCCTGAACCGCCTTCAGCATCCAAAGCCACCCATTTTGCGTCTATCGCCTTCCAGAGAGTCCCTAGTAACTTGTCATTAAAATTTTGTACTTTTGTTTCCTGTAGGCAGATCACGTCCGGATTACTTCTCCCGCAAATATCTTTGATTACCCTTCTCTTATGTTTGGACCCCACTCCTCACCTTCCATGATAGGATCTTCATATAGGAACAGATCTACCCCGTGAAACTTGTGACCCTTTATTGAACAGAGATCCGCCGAACTTCATGGGGCTGGTTGTAATACTTTGTATCTCCTTGATGCTGCCCGCCTTATTGTGGAATTTTCTGGGAGATCTTGTTCCCAGAAAAGGTCTGCCACGGGTCTCGACACAGTGGAATAGAGCTACATAATCTTCTCGATGATCTTCGAATGATAGCCCTATGGATCTTCCTACATGGCCTATTGCGTTTCTTATCCATTTCTTTTTTTTTTTGTATTACGTTGATTAACTTTTCCCTCTGTTCTTCGAAATCCGCCCTTGCTAGTGGATCAGCCTGCATTTCTTCTGTTGTTGTTCCCAACCTGAACTATAGAGGTTTCGCTTTGATCACCCCTTTACCGATTTCTTCCTGGAATAAGGATGCTAGAGCTTGACCCGACGCTGTATGCCTCGATGACACGGAGCGACGTGATGATGTAGAGCGGGTCGTGGACAGTTTCATGGCCAAGATGGATCAGAAAAGGCCCGGTCGACGACAAAAGTCATCAAGACCGTCAGAACCTTAAAACAGGCATATCTCGCAAATCGGAATGAGTTACTCGACATACCTTATATGATTTTGGGGTAGGATGAGCTACTTTAGCCAACCAACCCGGCTATGCCGGGTTGCCCACGCCGAATTTGCGAGATTCCATCATATCGACGGCCGAATTCCATGTTTAATTCCGTTTTTACTATAAATAGTGAGCTTTAGTTTGATTATAACTCTTCATCCGTTGGGCTTTAGGAGTTGTGCCCAACATGAAAAGTGTTTAGAAAAATTAGGAGAATAACGTGGTTAAGCCACATAGGACGCTTACTATAAATAGAAAATTTACTATTTATAGTAAGTTACGAATTTTAGGGAGTTTTAGTTATAGTTTAATTATTAAACTTCTTCCTAGTCTTGGTATCCCTATTTAAAGGGTTGTAGACTCGTTTATTTCATCATCAATCAATCAATCAAATTACAAATTTATTAGAATTTATTTCTATTCTTCTTGCTTTCTTTCTTCGTGGATTCGAGAAGTCTCTGTGAGGAGTCCAGAGAACTCTGTGGATTCGGAGTAGTTATCCTTAAGGAAGATGGTGATCGACCTCATCACGTTCATCCCTGCGTCAATTGGTATCAGAGCGAGGATTTCGCTCGGGCCGATGGCAAACAACGAAGGTATGAATCAAAATTCTATGGATGGTGATCCATGGATTTGTTATCTTTCGGAAAGAATGAAAGCTTTCCACCGGGAGAGTCAGTTGACCATGCTAGGGCTCCAGGCAACCCTCAACCGTATTGCAGATGCGCTAATTCCGCCCTGAGTTCAAAGCGATGCTCAACCGCTTGTGGTTGCTGTACGGCACAACCCCGATTTCTGTAGAGCACTACTAGTGGTGAATCGTAGGGCTATACCAGATAACGCGAGTTTTAGCGACGAGGACTTCGATGGCGGCTTTGCCCAACGACCAGTCCATGGAGGAGATCGTTTAAATCGTGTTGTAAGAGACTATCGAGGTAAGGCCGAACTTCTTAGTTTTAATGAGTTATTATGTATAGAAGATTTCCTCGACTTGCTTGCCGAAGTAGAACGATATTTCAATTACACGGATGTGCCAGAGAATAAAAAGGTGAAGTTGGTAGCCTTCAAATTAAAATTCGGTGCTTCTGCATGGTGGGAGCAATTACAACTCTCACGTGCTCGATAGAACAAGACACTCATTTCATCATGGTCACGGATGACACACCTTTTTCGATCACAATTCCTCCCTAGTGATTCTGGCATATATTGTTCCAGCGATACTAAAATTGCCGACGGGGGAATCAAACCGTCACAGATTACACTGAAAAATTCTAGCGGTTGGCAACACAAAACAATCTGTCAAAAATAGAATCACAGAAGGTAGCACGATTTATAGGTGGGTTACGATCGGCGATTCAGGACTGAGTTCAGATGCACCTAGTCAGGACCGTAGATGAAGTAGTTCAGTTGGTAGGTAAGGCAGAAACACAGCTTGCAAGAGTTCTTATTCAGCCTTACCCTTCAACTCTACCTTCCATGACGGGTTCCACTCAGGATTCAGAATTGACACGAGAAAAAGAACTAGTAGCAGGACATCCTCAACCTTCTGCAACTAGTGGGAGCGGCCCATCTAAGCTTCAATGCCCCGCAACCCACTTGACCATTAACAAAGAGGGCACTGAAGGTGAGGTCGCAGAAAAAGACCTTGGCTTTGGTGAAGATGAACAAGCCACTGAGGAAAGCATATGACGATGAATGGACGGGCGAGGATCGTGGTGAATCTCTAGTTGTGAGGCGATTACTGTGCACCCCATGGAAGGAATTACATCCATAATGACACAATATATTCTGTACGCAGTGCATCGTCAACGGCAAAGTCTGTGATGTAATAATAGACAGTGGCAGTAGCGAGAACATCGTCTCAAGAGTGATGGTGGACAAGTTGCAGTTACCAACGACAAAACATCCTTCCCTGTACTCAATTGGCTGGATAAAAAAAAGTGAACGAGACCAAGGTAACTGAACAATGCACTTTCTCGTTTTCAATTGGTAAAACTTATAAAGATCAGATACTTTGTGACGTGGTAGATATGGAAGCATGCCATATGTTACTTGGTCGACCATGGTAGTCAGATCGTGATGCGACCCACCGAGGACGAGACAATGTTTACATCTTTGTTAAGGACGGTCGAAAGATAATCCTTGCCCCATGACACCAGAGAAACACCCCAAAGCTTCTAAAGTTGAGGGAAGCTCCCTCTTAACCATTCGAGATTTCGTGGAGGAATCCAAGGAAGCCGACAAGGTATACGCCGTAGTGGTAAAAGGGCGAGGAATCGAAACCCTTAGACATTCCTCCAAGTTTAAGGCCTTTCTTGAACAAATTTAAAAAAGTCCGGCCCGAAGATTTACTCGATGGATTGCTCCCTATGAGGGACATCCAACATCACATAGGCCTTGTCCTTGGGGCTAGCTTGCCCAACCGTCCTCACTGTTAGGTGAGTTAGAGAGAATGTCAGATCTTGAAGGCAGGAGTGAAGGAACTGATCGATACCAGTCAAGTCAAGGAGAGCATAAGTACATGTATTGTGTCAACTCAAGAGACTAATGCCAAGTACCAAAAAAGGGCTAATAAACATCAGCATCAAAAGTTATCTCAGAATCATCAAGGACGAGTTTTTTTCCAACCGGGAGGGTCGGATGTAGAACGTGTCACAGATACATTCCTAGCATGGTTGGACCAAAAGAAGGTGGACCGTAAATTGATCATAAATTTTGATCCGGGTATCGTTACGGCGCACCAGACCGAGTATCAAGGATCGAAGCAGCATGAGAACTCGAGAAGACGACAGAAGTCATCAAGACCGTCGGAACCTTAAAACGGGCATATCTCGCAAACCGGAATGAGTTACTCGACGTACCATATATGATTTTGGGGTAAGATGAGCTACTTTAGCCAACCAACCCGGCTATGCCGGGTTGCCCATGCCGAATTTGAAAGATTCAATCATATCGACGACCGAATTCCATGTTTAATTCCGTTTTTACTATAAATATTAATTTTAGTTTGATTATAACTCTTCATCCATTGGGCTTTAGGAGTTGTGCCCAATATGAAAAGTGTTTAGAAAAATTAGGAGAATAATGTGGTTAAGCCACATAGGACACTTACTATAAAAAGAAAACTTACTATTTATAGTAAGTTACGAATTTTAGGGAGTTTTTGTTATAGTTTAGTTATTAAACTTCTTCCTAGTCTTGGTATCCCTATTTAAAGGGTTGTAGACTCATTTATTTCATCTATCAATCAATCAATCAATCAAATTACGAATTTATTAGAATTTATTTCTATTCTTCTTGCTTTCTTTCCTCGTTGATTCGAGAAGTCTCTTGTGAGGAGTCCAGAGAAACTCCGTGGATTCAGAGTAGTTATCCTTGAGGAAGACGATGATCAACCTCATCACGTTCATCCCTGCGTCAGGTGATAAACATTCTCGAGTTTCCGCACATTCCGAGTGCCAAGGGAGAAGCTCTATATCAGATGCAAGAGAGGCGTTCTCGTCCAACATAAGTGCAAAATCTTCACTTGAGGGGATACTGCTATCTGCACGTACTGGACCATACCTATCCTTTATATTAGGAAGAGGTCCTCGCACATGTGGATTGAGGTTCTAGATCATCCCATCTTGAATCGAGCGGGGGAGTACACCAACACGTCTCTGGCTCTCTGAGATGTGCATTTGAATTGGAGACTTCCGAATGACCCGATATTGAGACAATACGCTGGTTTAGATTAGCTTCCACATCTGATGAGGGGTCAAGATTCACCCTCGCTAGCATTGATGGTTCCAGACCACTCGAACCAAGGTCGGATGAGGTTACTTGATATAGGTTCGGCTCCCGATCCTCTTGTATGCATTCTCTCTCTTCTCCGAAGCATCCACGTGTATTGTTGTCTCCGAGAGACTGACGAAAGTCGATCTTCTTCGATACGACAGGGATTTGATGAGGATACGATCTCCTCTCCTTCGTCCACGTGGATGAAGGAGATTGAAGCTCTCTCTCTCTCTCTCTCTCTCTCTCTCTCTCTCTCTCTCTCGGGGCGCAAGTTAATATTTGGGGAAACGTTGCCACGCGTCACGCTAACATACCTGCTACAATCGGCGACATAATGACCTGCTATTTGATGCCACCTGTTGAACAAGGCATTTGGTACTCCTGTGGTGTACCAGCGTTGTGGTCCTTCCACAGTTAGGGCAGACTTTGCTTCTACTGCCGATGGTGTTATCTCCGTGATTTTCCAAAGATCTCCCCATCGAGGAACGGGATCATCCTTTTCCTCCTTTGAACTGGCAAACGAGATACCTATCGTCGACGAATACCTGAATGTGTGATGGCAAAACCTCTTCCTTCTTCCGCCTAACCCCGACTCTTATCACCCCCATCTCCTCTCCCCGCGTTGTCTTTGGGTCCAGTTCTATTATCTTCCCCAGACATGAAGCTGCTAATATAAAAAAGCCTTCATTGCAAAGTTCCAAAGGAACTGACCAGATTAGCATCCAAATATCTTCCATTCCGAACAGTGAGAACTCGTCCTAGCTTAGAATTTTGCTTACTAGACCGTCTTGGTGCAGCACTCCCACCATAATAATTAAGTCTGGAAAAGTTCTGGACTCAACCGAATCCAGAGCTCATTATATCCAATCGGTTTTATGACATACATCTTCGGAGTAATCCTATAACATTCATCTATCCAGCCTCTGACCCGCGTGATCGATGCTCCTCCTTTGGTTATCACCACCAGCAATCCCTGCAACGATTGTTTTGATCTTTCGAGCGTTTCTTGATTTATATGCACCACCAACTCACTCCCTTCCTTTCCTCTTTCCACTCTGGCTGATTTTGTCATTTTTTCGATTCCATCCAAATTTGCTAGCCGTTCTTTGGGTCTCGATGACCCATTTGATAACACCTCCTTGAAGGTGGGAATATTACGAGTAGGTGAAGTACCTTTCTCCTTTTGTGAGTAATGCTCTCTTCTAGTGTCAATTTGAGATACCTTGTTTTTTTTTTTTTTTTGCATATGGTATGCTCCTTCTCTATTTTTCCAGTTTAGCTCTGGGCCGAACCTCGCCCTCTGAACTAGGAGCTTTACCCCTCCGAAGCTTTCACCATGTAGCATCTGTACCGCCCTTGTTAACTCTTCCTCTGAACTCATCCTTACTAGCGCGAAAACCCTATATGTTCCGCTAGCCTTATTCCTTGCTAACACTACATCCATCACTGCTCTGGCTCGACCAAACACTCTTGAGAAATTTACATGGAGCTATCCTTCTGGGAATCCCTTGACAAACAACGTTGGGTAGCTTGATATGTCTCTGTTCTTTCTATCGTTCTGCTTACCTTCCCTTTTTTTGCCTTTAACATATTTCCATTCTCCTGCTGCCTCTTCGTTTGAACTGTTTGATTTTTCTCTTACATCCTCGTCGTATATTTGTCCCAATGGGTTTCCGGCTGGGCACAACACTTCTCTGGCATTAAGATTCATCTTTGACATCGGCAGAAAATTTTTAAACACATTCAACAAAATTTCTAGCTGGGCACAACACTTCTCCGGCATCAAGATTCATCTCCAACCAAAGAGTTTTGACAATGTTTCCCCATGTTTCCAACAACAACGATACATTACGTGATACAACCGATATATCCCATGCGATAACCGATACGTATTTGTATCCCAAGGGTGTGATGTGATCCATAATGCAATACCCCATCGTCTGTGAGCCAAGTATCAAATTGATAGGATTTTTGGACGGGCAATTCTTTAGAGTGTCGCCATTTGAAAGGCCCTTTAGATGAACAACAGTCCGGATCACCAAAAGATGGTAATACCCATGCAGGATGCTAGTGCCCAAACGAAGGTGCCGTTTAGTTTCAGAATGAATGATGTAGGAAGTGAAACTGAATTTGAGTTCTGGATTTTTGTGAAAATGAAGTCTTCCATTCACTTTTGTACCTATGGGAGCAGGCAGAAGGAGGGGGAGGAGGAGCAGGCAATTAGGAGGAGAGGCTACACACTTTATGGTAGATTGTCTAATGAGGAATGATGGGAGAAGTTTGCTAAGCAAGGCAGTTTTATGTGTAATCTCATTAATTGTTTTGAAATGGGTACTTGTCTCTAGAAAGAGGTCTGCTCATTTTACATTGGATTGTCTAATGCAGGAGGGAATGGATCTATTTGCAACAAAAAGTTGGTACATCGTAGGGAAAAGGTGTCATATGGAGTACCTTGGTTGTGTAATATGGAAGGCTTAGTTGAAAAGTGACAACAATTAGTTGTTCTAGTAAGGACACTGTGAGAAAAAGCAAGCGTGTGGTAAGATTGGGGGTTCGAGATGAACAATCCTTCGTGGAATGTGTTGGGAGGCCCCTAGAAAAGGCTGTGAGTGGAAGAAGGTTGCAAGATACAGAAGGCATGGATTGATGCCTTCCAAGAAATGAAGGTTCAGAAGATGGATTGTAAGCTAATTTAGATTCTTATGGTGAGCCCTCAAGTGTGGTTGGAGCATGGTTGGGTGTGGTTAGGGCATCTGGAGGGGTAGAGTTACGGTGTCCTGATTCCTTGTCTAGAGAAGACGAGTCGATTGGAACCTATTCGGTGCCTGTGTTGGAGAACAAAGTCATGTGCAGAGTTGGATAGCGTCATAGATAATTGTAATGGTATGTGGTGAGTGGAAGGGGATTAATGTTGTTCATTTCTTTTGGAACTAGGAACAAGCAATGTTTTAAATATTGATGATATCGGCCGATATATCCCACGATATATCTTGTATCCCACCCATGCGATACGAAATGCACAGGTAGTGCCGATATATCCCACACGTTCGATCCAAAGAGCATTTTTAATTTCCGATCCCTTTTTATGTTAAAATTATGTTAAATCAATGTCAAATGGTTACAAATCCATAGGTTCTTCATGTTTTGCATGAAAACTCCATGTTTTTTTTTTCTTCGAAATTTTCCTTCATCCAGCTGTCAATTGAGACTAATTTTGAAGCGCTTAGGAGTATTTGATGAAATGATCATCACATACACTCTAATTTCGAAATTTAAGTGTAGGTGGTCTGATTTGGGGAAATTTTGGGAAAATTCAAACTTGTCCCAATTTCTCCCAAATTGCTTGTAGTGCTGCACTCTAAACATGAAATCAAGTATGTATGAGGGCTGATCTACTGATTTGTCAAGTCCTTGTCAATTTTTGAAAAATAAAAATAATTTTTTAATTAAAATTATTAATACATTAATTTTTTTCAAAATTTTCCTTCAACCAGCTGTCAATTGGAGATAAATGATGGAAGCAAACAAACTTAGAAATTCGATGGTCAGTACAAGAACGTTTGCACAGATGAATTGCTTACACAAATGCAGACTATAACACCAATATCCTCTTTGAGACACATTTTATTGCTTGAGGATTAACCTTACCAACCCCACACATAGCAAATGAACAAGACTAACACATCCAAAACTTTTGGTGGCAAGGAAGCATATGGAAACAACACAAAGTGAGGTGATTGATCAGCAAGGATTCCAAAACGGTTACATGACGGCCATTATGTATAGGGTAATGGTGGTAACTGTTACACTTTATGAGGTTGTAATTGTAACAACTGTAATGGAAAAATTGACCCGTAATGGCCTTGTAACGGGTCTACGACAGGGCTGAAATAGGTTTTGTCAAAAAATAAAAAATAAAAAATGGTCGTTACGGCTCGTATCGTAATGTTAATGGTGGTGGCTGTTACGACTACCATTACCATTATGGCATACCCTGCCGACCAGTCAAAACCGAGGAAGAAAGTCTATTAATAAAATAACATGCAGTTAAAACTGCATCACTCTAGTAAGTTTTGGATCATTCATATGTAATGCACTAGCAACCTCAATTGTCTATTTTTCCTTTCTGCAACTCTGTTTTATTGAGTAAGAATGGAGGTCTGATGTAAAATTCTATGACAAGCAAGATAAGACTTGAATTATTAGGACAAATATTCTTTTGCATTATCAAAATGTAAAACACACTTTTGAGCCAAATTGAATTTTCTAAATTGGTATGTGCCCATCCTCTTTTCGAAAGGTCAGATATCATCTTCTTCTCTTTAGATTGTAGTATTTATGCCCTCATTAAATGGGATTCTTATTCACGTCCGAACTTTGCTTTCTTTGTTATATGCCCTTGAAGGGATTGTGGAGCATTCTTTCCTCCCCTTTTTTATGTTATATGTTGACTTTGGCCTAATGCACTCTTCTGTCTTCTGCATAATTCCTGGTTCCTGCAACCATTTTCCTGAAATGTGTTTGTCTCCTAATAGTTGCACCCATGTGCATTGTAAAGGTTCTAAAGCACATTGAGATTATTGAATATAAAAATTGTGAGTTTGGTGAGACGTGCAACATAGTAGGAGGTGTTTAGATGTAGAAGTATCAACACACTTGTTTTCATTTAAAAAAATTTCACAACATTGTTGGGCCCATCTAGACCATTTCTTGAGTAATTCTTTGATACCGGAATGGACTTTTGAAAATGTTCTTTTTTAGTTGAGCAATAACTAGGAATAGCATATCTGTTTTGTTTTACCTGAAATTTATTTAACTATTTTGGGTTCCTCACAGGAGGATGCAGGAAGACTCAAGTTTGTATGCTTTGCAAATGATGGGGTTGATGAGCATATGATATGGTATTTATTTATCTCTAGAAGACAAAGTATTAAAAAACGGTTACGTAATGGCCGTTATGGGGCCGTAACAGATGTTACGGAAAAAATGGCATGTAACGGCCATTATGAGGCTGATACAGTTTTTTTTTTTTCCAAAAAAGAAGAAGAAGGCTGTAATGGCTATTACAGGGGCCATAATGACCCGTATCGTAATGCTAATGGCGGTGGCTGTTATGGCCACCATTACTGTTATTGAATACCTTGCTAGAAGACCATTTGTGTAGAACCTAATTATTTTTGCAACTATTTTATACACACTTCAGTGCAATTTTAATTTTTTATAATATTCGTTTGCATTAGGTTGATAGGATTGAAGAATATCTTTGCTAGACAACTACCTAATATGCCCAAGGAATACATTGTTCGTCTTGTTATGGACAGGTACGCATCATGAATATACTTGTTTTCCAGAAATAATTCTGGAATGTAAACTAGTAGCCCTGTCACTTGCATGATTGGTTGTTTGATATATGATTTGCCCACCATTTGTCTATAATTTTGTACAAGATTATGAATGAACCCTTATTATCATTATTGTCGTTTTATTAATAGCCCTGTCCTTGCTTCGTGAATCAAATTCACACATCCTGTTTCACCACTCACTCCTTAAGGGCCCCATCCTTTGTAAGATATTTTTATTTATTGAATTCATGTCTCATATATGGGAGTTTAAGTTCCTCATGTAACAATTTGATGTTCTTTGACTAGGGCAACTGGTATTGTTAACATGCTGAACCACCATTGCTATGGGCAATTGCCCATAAGTTGTGTTGATCGGATGATCCGATCTGTTCTATTACTGCATGTTTTTGCCATTGAATGTGTATTTGCTAATCTTTTTAACTGTCAATCTGTAGGTCACTCATATGATGACTTGGTCCATCCACTGTGATTTTATTACTTCAGGTCCATTCACATTTTGGCCTACCAGATCAACGGTGCTAATCCCTCGAGAGGCCCCAACCATTTGCACATGTACTTTGTGATGAGAGGGGCAGGGAGGGAAAAATGGCAATCTATCCATACATCTAAGGAGAGCCTTGCAGAGTGAACTTCTCACTGGAAATCATGGAGTTGTCCATTTAACAACTGTTGTGGCCAACCTAATCCAAACATGGGAATGTTTCCTTCATGGAAGATTAGGATTGAGTATAGCTGCACCCATTGATTGCACCATCGATAGTATTGGCCGATACTATTGATATCACACAATGCTGATACAAAACTGGGCTATAATTGGGAAACTTCCCAGTATTGGTTGATATATCACAATGTATCAACGGTATATTGTTACATTGCGATATTATGATAATATCGCTCTTGTAAGTTCCCTGATATCGTTGATACATATCACACGTATCGATACATACCCGACAATATCGCATTTGCGTTGGTCCTCTTCCGAAAATTTTGGACAGTTCGCCAAAAATTCACAAGAAAACATTTTTTTCGTAGATTTTTTTTTTTTATACTGGGCTGGGATTACATTAGTAAGGTGATTTCAACCAATCCTTTTTCATTCATTTTGAGAGAAAAGGAGATTGGGGTGCGGAAATCGAGATTGGAGAATGTGTGATATCAAAAACCCAATTGGTGAGTTTTTTTTTTCAAAAAAACTTTTTTCTTTTATTTAAATTGCTTGGAATCTATGGAATGAAGTTAGTAATGCATGATTTTCTATGTTTCTCATGCTCAATCATGGACTTAAACCTCTGGTTTTCGAATTTCGGAAAAATGGAGGAATTTAGGGATAATTTGAAATTTCCTTTCACCCTTTTGACTTGCACAGTGTGTGGAAAAATTATGTGAGAGGGCTTGGCTTGGAGGCCGATCTATAGATTGATGGAACTTTTTGGAATTAAAATTTTTTAATTAAAAATATTGATAAATAAATAAAAATATTTTTTTTTTTGAAAAAAGTATATTGATTAGATGTTATTTGTGCCTTATATTTATTTATTTATGAGTTTATGTTGATCGTAACATTAGCTACACATTTATTTATTTTCAAGAATAAATTTATTTTTTAAAAATTATTGAAAAGAATTATATATATATATATATATATATATATATATATATATATATATATATATATATAAAATAAATGCCCTATACATTATTGGACAAATTTGGCTTTTGAATGTATTGGTTATTTTTTCGTACATGTCTTCTATGATTTAAATTATATAAACTGATTTTGAATTAAATTGCATCACTTCTGTTGGAAAGTGCATAATTGTTTATGACCCTATATGAAAGAAACTTATCATGTGTACTTGTTTATATATATATATATATATATATATATATATATATATATATCTATATATATATATATATATATATAATATATATATATATAATGATCTTTTGAGTTCTAAGTGTTTATTAATGTCGTTTTTAACATACCTTGAAGTTCCATTGAAAAATTCGACCAATTTCCCAATGTTTCTAAAAAACGGTGATATGTTATGCGATACATGTGATATTTCTCATGCAATACTCAACATGTTTCCATACCCGTGCGATACATGGGTCGATGCCAATATTGAAAGCACTGGGTCAGCAACTCAACCCTATGACATCGCTTCTCAAGATCAAGTTGAAGCATTTCACCTTGAAAGTGCAACTTGTAAGTTGTGTCAACTGCAAAGAAGCTCGTTGGAGATTAGGAAGCACTCCATTTCTCTCAGCTGCCAGGAGAGGACCTTTATGATAGTCCTTCACTTAGCTGTAGGATTCTTCTAACTAGGTCTCACTCCCACCTAAAATCCTGCCTTAGAATCATGCTTCCACTCCTGCTTCTAGCCATATGTACTTGAAAATATTTCGAAAAGGACAATTCCCTGCAGACTGCACTTGAATCTATTACCACTTCTCTTCAGGCTTCGTGCAACTATAGCCTGCTGCCCAGGAACTTTCTGAACTTGGGAATTCTCTGATACCTGTTGTGTTAGTAGTCTCAAAGTGCAAGCAAAATGAAGGAGCTTTAGTGCTTTATTGATTGTAAGTTCAAAGACGGTCATTGGGTAGTGGGAATCCATTCGCTTCAGGTACCTTGCCCTTGTTGGACTTGAATTCCCCACCATGACCTTGAAAAGAAAACCCATTCCAATAAACTGCAGATGCCTGGTTGTGTGGCAGGAAACTGGCCTTCAGAAGAACTGGTCCATGTTATGTCTATATAGGTTACAAGAGAAACCCATGACCAAATTTTCCTACCCCATGTCAAAATCCTTATAATCGATAGTTGTATTCTGTATTGTGTTATGCATAGCCCCCCTCACAGTAGGGTGATGGAAGAAATCTGTGTTCCTGGCCCCAAGTTATAGCCACAACGATTTGGATTGATGTCTTCAGAAAATCTTATCACATTCCTCAATCTTGAGAAGATCCTGCTTCATTTAGAGCTGCTTGGACAACTAACTAGATGATAATGAGTCTCCCCTCAGTTAATACTTGAAATCGGCTTTTCTTTTTTAACATATGGTTACATGCAGCCGCTTCTGTTTCTTAAATTTGTGAACTTAGATGCTCTTGCTCATAAAATAGCTTGTTTTTCGATGTTTTCCCTTGCCACTCTAGCCCCAGCTGTAGCTTTTCTGCTTCTGGCAACTAATATTCTATTGCCTGAAAAACAGATTTTGATATCAACCTAATTAATTTCATGTTGGCTGTTCAGATTAGTTTCTTTCTAATTATTAAGAAAAAATAAACAAAGAATCACTGCTTGGTTAACGTGTTTCTTTTTTACTCAAGGCTTTTGTAAAATCTGCCACATTACAAAGTACACTAATGTATTCTTTGATTTATTCTCTATTCTTTCTTTCCTTCTAGGCTGCCTACTCCATTGGCATTTTTAATTGCTTTGATGTACATGTTATTCATACTTGAACTATTGCAGAAGCCACAAATCCGTGATGGTAATCAGGCATAATCAGGTTGTTGGTGGCATAACATACCGTCCATATGTCAGGTATAACAGATGTTCAAGTTATATAATTCATTGGTTTCTTCATCATGCATCATATTTGGCATTGAAGGAGGTACTTTTGAAATCATGGACGATTTTGGTACTAGAGTTGTCTATTGTACCCTCTTACGAAGAGAGTTATCTACATCTCGGGCCCAGCTTGGTGATCCAAATATTATTGTGGACCCCATGTGGATAGAGATAGTCCAAAAATTCTCCTGTCAGGTGATGCTAACTATCATGTTATGCCCCTTCCAAATGACGATCATTGGTTGCAGTTGTCCATTTTTGTTGATCTTCTAGGATCATTTGATAGGGGAGATCTGGGCACAAATCTGATGGTTAGGATCATCCAATGAGAAGATTATTGGAGTATCCACAACTGGATGAACTCACCTATGGACGATTTTGAAACTAGAGTTGTTTATCTTACTTGTATACGAGTAGATGCTATCTACAATGTACAATCTAGCATTTGTTCAGCCCAATAAACTGTACATGTGGGTGGGCCCCAGGCTTGGTCATCCAAGCATTTTCATATGGTGGGAATGATGGGATGGAGGTCCTCCAAAAAATAATCCCCATCAGGTCAAAATAACAGTCTGATTGTGCCCCTCTTGAATGTGGACATTTGGTTGCAATTATCCATAGTCCATTCATAGGGGCACCAGATACATGGCTTAGGTTATCAGAAGTTGCTTCCACCTGTCCCATTGCACGGTTGGAAAATAAAGAAGCTACTTTGGATCAATTGTCTCACCATATCTAGTACAAATACGAACCACTTTATCTATTTTCCATCCATTGTGCCCCTGCATGCACTGGAGCAATTGTTTTGTTCATTTTTAGTGTTTAACAGCTTTCCCTTGATCAAGTTGGAGGAGGCTGGTGAATACGGGTGGCAATGGGACAGGTTTGGGAGTTGAGGCCTGATCCTGGGCTGGCCCGGATGACTCGATGCTTAGGAGTTGAGGCCTGATCCTGGGCATGGCCTAGCACAATAGTCAACAGGACTAAGCTCGATCTTGGGAAAATTTGGTTGGGCCTGGGCCTAATCTGGCCTGGCCTGGAAATTGCTACAATCCATATTTCCCACTTGAATGTTCCTAATCCATCTATTGATCAAGTGGTCCACACATGCATAATTAAATACATTAGACGAACGAAACCAATGGTCTGTTCAAGATGCATGCTTTGCCTAACCAAGGTGGGAATGACACATTTTTAGGATTTAACAGATGTACATATGAAGTCGGGTTGGGCTGGGATGGGCTGAAATGACTAAGCCCAAGGTTGGCCCAGAAATTGTTTGGGCCTTGCAGCAGGTCCAAGCCTGGTCCAAAGCTGAGTCGGGCTCATTGCCACCTTATTGGGGAAGCAAGGTTTGAACAAGTAGATCTCAAGATGACTACATATGAGGTTTTGTCTTATAGCAATGATGCAGGACATGAAATTTCAGTATGAGATGCAAGAATTCAGGCTTAGATCATACCAATTCAGAAACAGTTACACAAATTCCACATCCCACATGACAATCCAAATCATTCAATTAAAAAGGGGAATCTATGCGAGTCCAGGCCGACACAGGCTAGGACTGGACCAATAAAAATATAAACCAAACGATGTCAAAGGGAAATAGAAATCAACCACACATGCATAAAAATCAGTCCCTAATCCAAGGGATTCCCCAATTTTAATTCAAGGAACCTTAGGGTGAAAAAAAGGGGCAAATAAATTAGGGCTAATGCAAACTAAGGCTAGGGTTTAGGAAATATGAATGAAAAGAGGAAAACCTAACTCGGAGAAAGCTCCTGCGTGCAGATGGTGACCCGGGGCTGACGCACGTGGCGGGTGGGCTGGCCGCACGTGTGATGGAAGGCCGCCTCCTCAAAGTGACACCTAGGCCTTGGTCGGCCAGGGGAGACCTCCAATCCCTCCAAATTTGACGACGATCCGACGTAAGGTCGAGGCGTAGTGCTCCGCCGAAGTTTCAGCCCTCCTTTAGGTCCAGATTTTGAAAACTGGCTGTATTGGGGATGAATAGCTGCAAAAGCTGGGAAATTCAAAGCAATAATGATGATAGAAGAGAGATATGGATGGAAGAGGGTAGGGGCGGATGGGGATAGATTTGGCTTCGTACCACGGTAGTTAGCCCTTCGAAGAAGGGAGGGCTTCGCACCCACTTTTGAATTCTTCCACAACTCACGAAGAGCAGAAAAATAAAGCAGGAATTTTTATTAAACTTGAATGAATGAAAAGAACTACAAGGGGTGCCTATTTATAGGGAAAACCCTATACCCCAAAAGCTCGCACCATGTGCGCAACCCATTACTTAGCGATGAAGTAAAATAAAATAAAAATCAAACAAAGAAATTCAAAGCGTTCACGATGTTCTAAATAATAACAATAAGCAAAACCTAAAATATGAAATCAATCCAACGAGTGGGCCACGATCATGAGATCCCATGAGAGGGGCTTTTCTTGACTATCGGGCCCACTTTTTTTAACCAAAACTTGTCTTCTAGCTAGGAGACCCTCCTTGGACGTCGTCATCGAGCCAGATCGATGGTGGGGTCCTCCTACGTACGTACGTGCGTAGGGGTGGTGGTGTGCATGCGCGTGTAGGCGGCGTGCGGGCGTGCGTGTGCACGATGTCCTCATCAACTCTCCCGGCTGCGAAGATTTCGCCACTGGTGAAATAAAACTCCTGAACCGCTTTAGGATGTCAGGATCAAGTCTCTGAAGTTCCTCCTCAGTGAGCCAAGTGCTGTCTGAAGCTGGGCGTAACTTTCATTTAACTAGGTACTTTCTGAAACCTGTCATCTGACATGGAAACTATCTCATGGTCCAGGATATCCTCTATTTCCTCTCTGGGTGTGTGAAGGCTAGGTACGGGAGGCAGAGGCTGGGATGAAAGGTCGGGAAGAGGCCATGTATCAAAGGGTAAATCTGGGAAATCAGAATGGGTGGGCGAAAGGCCGGACAAAGTATCAGTGGGTCGCTGAAAAGTAACTAGATCCTCCACATTGAATGTGGAATTAATTCCCGTGGAAGGTGGAAGATCTACCTCATATGCATTGAGACCGTTTCACTTTATAATTTTGAAGGGCCCAGCGTTACGCGCGTGTAACTTACGAACGGCCCCTGGAGGGTACCACTCGGGCCTGATGCGGACCATCACAGAGTCCCCAATATTGAACTCTTTGAAACGTTTATGTTGGTCTGCAGAAAATTTGTAATGTTCATTACTGGTAATGATCTTTCTCCTGATTTCTTGATGCAATGAATGTATGTGATGCGCAAAAGACTCTGCAGACTCTGATGGCCTATGGGACAATGACATGGGGATAAGATCAATAGGCTTCATAGGCTTGTAACCAGTAACGACTTCAGAAGGACTTAAGACCTGTGGACCTATTAACAGAACTATTGTATGCAAACTCGGCTATGGATAGTACGCTTCCCATGTCCTGGTATGCTCCCCCACTAAACATCGAAGTAAACTCCCTAGGCTCCTATTAACCACCTCAGTCTGGCCATCGGTCTGAGGGTGGTAGGCAGAAGAAAATTGGAGCCTAATATTCATCATGTGTCATAGTGTCTTCCAAAAGTAACTCATGAATCTCACGTCACGGTCAGACACTATGGTTTTTGGTAACCCATGCAGTTTGACGACCTCACTAAAGAACAACTTGGCAATATGAGATGCGTCGGAGGTCTTAGAATAAGGAATGAAGTGAGCCATTTTAGAAACGGTCCACGATAACAAATATCGAGTCATGCTTCCGAATAGTCTTGGGAAGTCCAAGCACGAAGTCTATCCTGATGTCTTGCCAAGGGATGAATGGGACTGACAAAGGTGTATATAATCTTGTATTCTGTTTCTTTTGCTTTGCCAGTTGACAAGTACGACATTGCCCTATAATTTTGGCCATGTCCCACTTGAGGCTTGGCCAATGAAATTTAGCCTCCACTAGGACAATGGTCTTGTCACGACTGAAATGACCAGCGACCCCTCTTGAATGTAACTCCCAAACAAGAAAATCGCAGAAGGGAGGTGTGCGGTATGCACAAGTGGTCACTTCTAAACAAATATCCGTCCAAAATCAAATACTCACTATTAGCTCCTGACGGACTCTCTAATAAAGACGTATACACAACCCCAAAATTTAATACTCCGAATACTCTTCTTTGATGCGCTCAAGGCCCATAACTTCAACGCTCATGGAGTTGAGTAATGCGACTTGACGACTCAACGCGTCGGCAGCTTATTCTCTACACCGGCCTTGTGCTTAAGCACAAAAGTGTACTCTTGAAGGAATTGAACCAACTTGGGTGCCTGTGCTTCTTCTGTGATTTCTTCTGAGAGTCAAGTTCTCAAGGCCTCGTGATCTGAGAAAAGACGAATTCTTGCGGTAACAGGTAATGTCGCCAATGGCGTAGTGATTGCACTACCGCGTAGAATTCCTTGTCATAGGTGGAATATCTTTGTTTCGCCTCATTCAGTTTCTCACTAAAAAAAAGGCGACAGGGTGCTCTTCCTGGCTAAGTACTTCTCCTATGCCGACTCCTGACGCGTCACCTGCGACTTCAAAAGCTTTTGAAAAATCTGGAAGTCGCGTGACTAGAGCTTCGGTATCTCGACCTTTATCTCCTTGAAGGCCTTCGAGGCGGCCTTTGTCCATTGAAACTCTCCTTTTTTTATGCAGTTCGTGATGGGAGCCACAATGGAACTGAAGCCTCGAATGAACCGCCTAAAAAAAGTGGCTAAGCCATGAAAGCTGCGCACCTCATGAATATTGCGGGGTTCAAGCCAATTAACGATGGCCTTGACCTTCTCGGGATCTGCCGATACGCTCTCAGCTAACACAATAAAACCTAAGAAGATCACACTACTAGACAAGAACACGCACTTCTTTAGGTTGGCGTACAACTTCTTGGCCCTAAGGAACCCACAAACCTGCCTCAAATGGTTGAGGTGTTGCTCCTTAGTCATGCTATAAATCAAGATGTCATCAAAGTATACGACCAGGAACTTTCCCATGAAGGGTCTCAACACTTGGGTCATCACACGCATGAAAGTGCTTGGGGCATTAGTTAACCCAAAAGGCATAACTAACCACTCATATAGCCCATCCTTTGTCTTGAAGGCCGTCTTCCACTCATCACCAGGGCGTATACGAATTTGGTGATACCTACTTTTGAGGTCAATTTTTGAGAAGATAGTAGCATTGGCCATCATATCTAGCATGTCATCAAGACGCGGTATGGGAAACCGATACTTGACTGTGATTTTGTTGATGAATGCTATCAACACACATCCTCCATGTGCCATCCTTCTTAGGTGTAAGAAGGGCGGGCACGACACACGGACTCATGCTCTCTCGAATGAAACCCTTCTCTAGGTGTTCATCAATCTGCCTCTTCAACTCAGCGTGCTCCTTTGAGTTCATTCTGTAATGCGAGAGGTTTGGTAGAGTCGCTCCAGGGATTAAATCAATGACATGCTGTATACCCCTCATAGGGGGAAGCTCATTCGATAGATCATCAGGAAAGACATCACGAAACTATGTACTACCTGAATGACCTCAGTGGGTAACTCTACGCTAGTCTCTGGTACACTCTCCCTAGCCACAAGGGCGTATATCATCGAGTCCGCCTTCGTCTCTCGCTCAAAGTCTTTGGCATTCAAAATATAGAATAGTTTGGACTTGGACTTCGACTCCACTTCTTTTGGGCTGCTCACACCACCGTGTGGTGAACTTTTTTCCAGTTGTATTCTTGGGTGGCAGAGGATTTAGCTTGACCTTCTTGCCCTCAAACCAGAATGTACACACATTTGAACGACCAAATATGGTAACATCCCTGTCATAGAGCCACGGCCTACCCAGAATGATATGACCCACATCCATAGGAATAAAATCACACCAAATTGTGTCTTTATATGATCCGAACTGAATAGGGACAAGACGGCGGTGCGAGACCGGAATGGATGTTTCATCAACCCAGGAGACTCTATAGGGCTGAGGATGGGCTTCCAGCTTCAATCCCAAACGACTCACAGACACAGTGCTAGTCGATGCCACTTTGGCACAACTACTACTATCCACGATCATCTTATAGCTCTTCTCCCCACATTTTGCATAAGTGTAGAAGGATTGTGTTGCGGCTCCAGTTATCAGTGTTCTTGGCTTGAGCCAGGGCGCAACGCACAATCGTGAGGGTCACAGACTCTTGTGCTCCCTCTTCCTCATCACTAGGGGTTTCGACTGGCTCATAGTCCTCCTCACTATCACTCTCTGGGGGCACTACTTCTACTTGCCCATCAATAAGGAGTACTTTGGTGTCCTCTCTTGTGCCGCACTGGTGAACAAAATGACCAAACCCCTGACACCTAAAACACTTAGTGGCCCCACTTCCACGTGAACTAGACCCGACAATCTCTTTACTCTTATCATCCTTAGGTCTGGGCTGAACATTAGGGGAAGGTTTGTTTTGGAATCCCGTGTTAGGTCTAGCCCCAGAGGGGTTGGCCTTAGCACCGGATTCGCGAAAGTCAAACCGCCTTCCCACAGATGCTTTAAGGTATTGCTTGACATCTAACACTACTTGGTACAATTGTTCAGTAGTGTCTATCTCTTTGGCAAGCAATTCTCTTCTGATGTCAGGACGGAGGCCCGTTTTGAAACGAGCAAGGGTAAGTACTGGATCCTCATCAACCTCACAGCGGGTCTAGTATTCTTCAAACTTCTCGATATAGTCGCAACACTCATGGAACCCTGTCGAAGAGATTGCCACTCCCAATGTTGTCAAATAGCATATGCGATCCTGTGCGATTGCATATGCGTGTGCACATGCGATCGCACAATCGCATATGCGGTCGCATTTTTTCAAAAAATTAAAAAAAAATCTAAAAAATCAGAAAAAAATAAAAAAAATCAGAAAAATCAAAATAAATTATTATATGTCATTAGGACATGAAATACATTTAATTTAAGTAAAAAAATAAAATAAAACCAACCAATTACATACATATGATAATGATACATTTACAAATTACAATATAGTTAACTTCTTAAATCTTAACAATTAACATTTTACATTTAACAATAACAAATATGAAATATCCATATTCAACATTCAACACTACATGTACATGATACGATACATAATATATCAAGTTAATAAGTTATCAATATCAAGTAATCAAGTATCAACAATCAACAACATCAACATCAACACACTT
The DNA here is from genome assembly GCA_021015155.1 of Magnolia officinalis. NCBI lineage: Eukaryota > Viridiplantae > Streptophyta > Magnoliopsida > Magnoliales > Magnoliaceae > Magnolia > Magnolia officinalis. Next base: position 102,516,381 of record JAJHSJ010000001.1, read on the forward strand.
AGACTTATGAGACAAGCATTAAACAAAATTAAGAAGTTATGTATTTATTATTTTATTTATCTAATCAATAATCATTAATCATATACATTGATCTAGCATCCATTGTGGCACATCACCACCAGGTCCACCACCACCACCACCACCACCACCATCATCATCATCATCATTCGAGTCATCTCCTTCTTCCACATACACTTTTTCTTCTTCCGTTTCTTCATCATCTGTACGTACTAATACTTCATCAACATCCAATGGTGGATGATCTTCAGCTTGATCATCATTATCACCTTCTCCTTCTTTAATCTCCTCAGTCTCATCAACGGGTTGACGGCTACTACTCGCCCCCCGGCTCCCCCCCGTCCTTCGCCTTCGAGTGGTACTACTACCTTCACCAAGTGTCGATCCATATGCGACATCTTCAACTTGTGCCCATGTCAGCTCCTCTCTAGCAAATACCTGGTCTCCGTCTCTATGAGCTATTCGTTATTTGCATCCAACTCATCTAAGCAGATAGGGCAAAGAAACGGGCTTTTCTTTTCTACATTGGAATCGTTCTCGCAATTTTTTATTGTATTGAACGAAAACTAAGTCGTTGAGCTTTTTTTGCTCAAGGCGATTCCTTTTCTTGGTATGAATCTGCAAGAAAGAAAGTGCATTTGACATTAGCTATTTAGGTAATTAATTTAGCTTAGGCCACTAAAAAAATAAAGTTTACAAAAAAACAAAATAATTACTAAACAGTCTAAACTTACCGCCTCGAACGTGCTCCAATTGCGCTCGCAACCACTGACAGAACACGTGAGTCCAAGAATCTTCATAGCCAGCTTCTTTAGAGCTGAATCCTTCCTGTTCGGGTCCACTCCATAGGCAGCCCACCAGTCAGCTGAGAAAAACAGTTTAAGTATAGGTTAGACTTAGAGTCTGTCTCTTAGAGACACTTTGTAGAAAAACTTTTTGTAAGAGTTCAATACACAGTTGACAGTACACTAACATTCATTCATAGAAGTACTTACTGGGTAATTTCATTGTCCGATGTCTTACTATGATATCCCTTGAGAATATCCCTTCACTTTTTGTGTAGAAGTCCAGCAAAGTTGAGATCTTGTCCTGTTCTCTTCTATCTGGAATCATTCTTTCCAAAACATCAATAAATCCAACCATATGCATAGTTAGTGCTTCTGCTGGATCAGCAGAAGTGAATAAACAGGCTGGGTTAAGGATATAAGCAGCCGAATACAATGGGGATGACATTTGGCTACCCCATCTTTTATCTATAATATCTAAAATTGGCCTTTAATCATGGTCTCTATAGTTAAAATGGTTCATGATCTTATTTTTCGCCCTCTCCATCGCATCATATATGTAGCCCATTGCGGGCTTCTCATCCCCGTCCACCAATTGCAACACAGTGACTAAGGGCTCAGATGATTTTAGCGCCTTTACCACTTGAGTCCAAAAACTTTGAGAAATAATTGTTTGTTGGACCCGTTTCCCTTCAGCCTTCTTTGGCCAAGGCCCACTTGTAAAATCGACCGACACTACAAAGCTTCTAAGTTCTGATTTCTTTGCATGTAGCCTTAGTAGTGTTAAAAAGACTGTAGCGAAACGGGTGACTGCTGGATGTAGCAAGTTACCCCCAATATGTTTTCTCATTCGACTGAGAAGAAGGGCGTGTTTGTACATAAAGACCGTGATTCTTCTAACCCTTGCAATCGCATTTATAAATAATCTACCTATATCTTCTAATATAAGATCAATCCAATGGGCCGCACAGGGGGTCCGAAATAAACGTCGCCTCTTTTTCATAAGAAGACGACCGACCATTACATACGAGGCTACATTATCTGTAATTACTTGTACAATGTAGTCCTCACTTATTTCTTCAACTACACTATCTAGTAAGTTAAACAAATACTCTCCTGTGTGTGAATGGCCTGACGCATCCACTGACTTCAAGAACATTGTCCCAGCTGGACAATTTACCAAAAAGTTAATGAGAGACCAACCAGATCTATCGGTCCATCCATCGGCCATTAGTGAACAACCATATATTTTCCATGATTCCCTATATTCAGCTATGAAGGATTGTGTATATTCAACTTCAGTTTTTAGGCATGTCTCTCTCATTTCATGATATGAAGGAGGTTTAAGCCAAGCTCCAAATTGACCCATAGCCTCAATCATTACTTTGAAGCTTTTCGATTTAATGGCGTTGAAAGCAACGCCGGTTTGATAAAACCACTTAGCAATATATTGAATTGTGGTTTTCCTGTCTTTTTGTTTATACCGGTTCTCTAAAGTTGTTTGAGCTGACCCTTTCCCTCTACCCCTTTGGTTGACCACATCCTCGGGGTGTGGTCTACACCATCTATCTATGGGCCCATGCCCTCGGGCTCTTTTCGATGGTTGTACTTGTGGTCTAGACTGGCCCGTCGAGGTAGGGGGAGTGGGACTAGCTTCATCTACATTAACTACATTTATATCTTCATATGCATCTTGTTTCATATATTCCTCCTGTCGTAGGACACTATCGCATTTCTTTCTTGATTGTTTTTCCATATACTCCATGATCTTCTTTCAGATTTCTGGAGTAATTTTGTCACATGCTTTTGCATTTGATCCCGGTAAATGTGCAAGGTGTTGCTTGTGCCTTGCAATGCCACCGGAACTCACATACCCACATAACTCACATACTATGTGAGTCTTTTCGGTAGCACTACGGTAGTGCCCATACTTCCAACCCGGGTCATTCGACTTGGGCTTCAAAGAGGAAGATTGGGAAGAAGACATTATGATGGTGGATGGTGGTGTGTGTATTAGCACTAAAAAGAAAAAAGTAACTAGCTAGCTACTAACTAGAAACTAGAAAGTAAACTACAAATAAAAATAAAACTAAAGTAAGAGACTAAGAAGAAGAACTAAGAAGTAAGAAAGAAGTAGATCTAAGAGAATAAGTAAGAGTAAAGACTAAGAGCAGAGAGAGAGAGAGAGGAGAGAGAGAGAGAGAGAGAGAGAGAGAGAGAGAGAGAGATACACTTACGCACACACAACTTACACACTTACACTTGTAGAAACTAGAAAGGGAAGAAGAAGAGGAAGAAGAGGGAGAGAAGAGAGTGAGAGAAGGAGGAGAGAGAAGAGAAATGAGAGAGAGAGTTGAGTACACACTTACACTTGTAGAAATGAAGAAGAAGAGGGAAAAGAAAATGAGAAAAGAGAGATTGAGTTACACTTACAGTGTAGAAAGGGAGAAGAATAGGGAAAAGAAAATGAGAAAAGAGAGAGAGTTGAGTTACACTTGTAGAGAGAGAGGAGAGAGAGAGAGAGAGAGAGAGAGAGAGAGATTTACACAAATAAAAATTAAAATTACAAATCTAAAAGAGGTTTCTAACTTCCAACTTTCAACTTCCAAATTCTTGTCTAAGTTGTCTACTTGTCTTCTCTTCACCTTTGCCCCTTTACTTGAGTATTGATCTTGAATTCTTGTTGTAACTTGTACTTGTAAGATGTAACTTGTAAGTTGCAACTTGTCACTTGTAAATTGTAACAACTAACAACTAACAAAGTAACAAATCAATTAACACACAATTTTTAAAAAAAATGATAGAAAGAAGTTGTTAGAATTAGAAACTTAGAAGTTAGAACTTAGAAAACTTAGTGGATGGAGATTGGAGAGGAGTGAGGAGTCTCTTGACTCTTGAATCTTGAATATGGATGGTATGATGTATCATGTATCTTGGATTCTTGATTCTTGTACCCTTCCTTGATTCTTGATTCTTGAAAGTTGAAAGAAAAGAAAAGAAATATGGATGGAGAGTAGTGGATGTAGAATGTAGATTGTATTGTAGAGTGCTTAGAAATGTAAGAGAGGATGTAGTAAGAGAAATAGAGAATAGAGAGAGTTTGAGCTTTTTTTGCATGTAGGAATGCTTAGAATGCATATTTATAGAGAAAAAAAAATCCGGATTAAAAAAAAAAAGGGTCAAAAAACGGTAAAAAATCTGACCGTTGGCCATTATGCGATCGCATATGCTGGCACATGTGACATATGCGATCGCATGTGCAGGGATCGCATATGCCACTGCCGCATATGCAATCGTCCCAATATTATGCGCATATGCGATCGCATTTGACAACACTGGCCACTCCTCAATCAATCGTAAGCGATAAGAGAAAGAGAGGTACTTTTCTTTAAGCGTTTCTTTCATCTCTACCCAATGAACTATTGGGAGTTCCCTCGCTCTTTCTTTCTTTCGCTCAACCGTCGCCCAAAACCTCTTTGCTTGACCCACAAGCTTCATCTTGGCGAATCAGACTCGTCGAGCATCTAACATATCATACCACTCAAAATAGTGGTCCATATCCGCTAGCCAATCTAGAAAGGCTTTAGGGTCCAAGTGGCCATCAAATGTAGGGGCATCTACCCTAACTCCCTTGAGGAGTTGTATATCTGGGTCATATTGATCATGATGTCCCTCACGGGGTGAGTGCACAGGTATGCACCCATGACCAGCTCCTTGGCCGCTTCCATTCCTTGGTCTAACCTCCTGACCAACTGCCTGAGATTGGGCATCCTCCCCAGTGGTGGGGTTTGTCCTGAAGAAGGCCTCTATTTCTTCAAGGCGTTTATCTATGCGTTGTTCCAAGTGCTTATTCAAGGACTCAACCTGTTGGGCTAACTTGGCCACTGCTTCTTGCAGTTGCTCCATGTTTAGTGTGGGGTGCAAACCGAAACCACGACTCATACATGTGGGCATACACTGACTTGCTCAACCTAAGGACTTGCTACGACAACTATATGCGTCTAAAAACTAAATGACTCTACGAGACTCTATATGGAGACTACGCACCATTACTAAAATTCAGCTATATATGATCGACTGAATGCACAAAGGACTCAAACAAACTAAACCCTAAATATGTGGTGAATTCCCCTACAAGAACCCTAGGCTTTGATACCAAATTTGATGTAAGACATGAAATTTAAGTATGAGATGCAAGAATTCAGGCTTAGATCATACCAATTTAGAAACAGTTACACAAATTCCACATCTCACATGACAATCCAAATCATTTAATTAAAAAGGGGAATTTATGCGGGTCCAGGTCGACACAGGCTAGGACTGGACCAATAAAAATTATAAACTAAACGATGTCAAAGGGAAATAGAAATCAACCACACATGCATAAAAATCAGTCCCTAATCCAAGGGATTCCCCAATTTCAATTCAAGGAACCCTATGGTGAAAAAAAGGGGCAAATAAATTAGGGCTAATGCAAATTAAGGCTAGGGTTTAGGAAATATGAATGAAAAGAGGAAAACCTGACTAGGAGAAAGCTCTTGCGTGCAGATGGTGACCCGTGGCTGATTCACGTGCGCGGGTGGGCTAGCCGCACGTGTGATGGAAGTCCGCCTCCTCAAAGTGACACCTAGGCCTTTGTCGGCCAGGGGAGACCTCCAATCCCTCCAAATTTGATGACGATCTGATGTAAGGTCGAGGCGTAGTGCTCTGCCGAAGTTTCAGCCATCCTACAGGTCCAGATTTTGGAAACTGGCTGTAGGGGGATGAATAGCTGCAAAAGCTGAGAAATTCAAAGCAATAATGATGATAGAGGATGAGAGATATGGATGGAAGAGGGTAGGGGTGGATGGGGATAGATGTGGCTTCGCACCACGGTAGTTAGGCCTTCGAAGAAGGGAGGGCTTCACACCCACTTCTGAATTTTTCCACAACTCACGAAGAGAGCAGAAAAATAAAGCAGGAATTTTTATTAAACTTGAATGAATGAAAAGAACTACAAGGGGTGCCTATTTATAGGGAAAACCTTATACCCAAAAAACTCACACCATGTGCGTAACCTATTACTTGGCGATGAAGTAAACTAAAATAAAAACCAAACAAAGAAATCTAAAGTGTTCACAATGTTCTAAATAATAACAATAAGCAAAACCTAAAATACGAAATCAATCCGACGAGTGGGCCACGATCATGAGATCCCATGAGGGGCTTTTCTTGACTATCGGACCCACTTTTTTGAACAAAAACTTGTCTTCTAGCTAGGAGGCCCTCCTTGGACGTCGTCATCGAGTCAGATCGATGGTGGGGTCCTCCTTCTGCGTACGTACGTGCGCAAGGGTGGTGGTGTGCGTGCGCGTGTAGGCGGCGTGCGGGCGTGCCTGTGCACGATGTCCTCATCAAGCAAGGTTTTGAATAATGGTATTGGTGGGTGTATTGGCTGGACCCAAAAATGAGACAATCCGGGTGTATCGGAGCTGTGTCGGTGGTGTGTGTTTTATTTTTATTTTTTTTTTTTTGGGCACAAAATAAATGTTGGAAAAATTAGGAAAAATGTAAACATCAAATTATCAATTTTTAACATGTATTCAATGATGCGTCATACCATTCTTTGATAAGAATGCTGCCTGTCAGCTTGACCTGCTGAAAGTCTACCAAATAGGTCATAATAGAATGCAAATCAAGCATGGTTTCGTGGATTAGAGCCCATTACATATGAATACAACAAAAAGTGATGGCTTACCCCTTCTTCTGATATTTCCCAAATGGATCCACTCTGCTTCAATTCATCAAATCCCACTCAAATCTGTCTTTTGATCCTTAAAATAGGCCTAGATCTAGTCAAAAATTAGTTTCTGAGTGTCCTTCTTGGTTCAAATGAAGGAAGAACATGAAACGAGAGAAATTTTGAAATGAGGCTTCTATGGCAACACAGACTGATACATCATACACCCCGTAGCAGCGCTGATACAGGGCCGTCACAGTCTGTACTGTAACAGACTGGTTTACCCCATATCACGTAATGGCACGGCGGTGACCAATTTGTAACTAATATTTAAAACCGTGGTCTATAGTTGCAAGAAGATTGAATCAAAGCAGCAAGGCAGGTGCGAATGTAGTTGTGGGGAAGTGTTTATTTAAAAAAGTTTTCCAGTATAAACCGGTACAAAGCGGAACCAAGAGCATGAGTCTGAAGCACGATTCAAAGCAGGAGTGGCACCTTGTTAGAAGGATCATGCAACTAGGGTTAGGGTTCTGTCACTTCTAAAACTGGAGCTTTAATTGTCTGATACTATGGGTTTTTTGAAGAAGGCTTGAGCAGGGTAAATTTCAAGATTGAGTACATATTACATTGTCATTTCTAAAACAACAAAATTATAATTTCTGATATTAAAAGTATTCTGAGATAATCAACTGTACATGTATTTCCTCAACATAATGTTGTTATGCCTCGTTTAGGAAACCTAGTGCTTGCTGTCATTATTTGAAAGTTGAATGATGCTCACCCAATCATTCATTAAATATACCTCGTATCCAAAACCAACTTTATTTTCCCTAGTCATTTGAGGCATTATCACGGGTGGTAACTCAACACCATGGCTTCTACATGCGTGAGTGGAAAATCAATCTGTTCTTGTGATACCTAACATTCAAATAATTGTACTTGCTTCGGGTTTTCATGGATTGATGTACTCTCTGATTCCACAACTGGATGAGCATTTGGGATTGTTCTGTTATTCTGTAATTTGATGTCATCTGCATCTTGCTCAACTTCAAACATCTTTTAATGCGTATTCTCACTGGGACCTTGCAGTCAAAAATTTGGAGAGATTGCTTTTTGTGCCATCACAGCTGATGAGCAAGTTAAAGGCTATGGCACAAGACTGATGAATCATTTAAAACAGCATGCTCGTGATCATGATGGGCTCACTCATTTTCTAACTTATGCAGATAACAATGCTGTTGGTTACTTCATAAAGCAGGTTGGAGTTTACCAAGATCGCTTTCTGTTGTGCAATACTTTTTTTTTTTTTTTTTCTATTTCTTGGAATTCCTTTTTATGACGAATCACAGGGTCCTGATGATGAATCAAGATTTTTATCTTTGATGTCCCAGTCCATTCAAGTCCATGTCCATGGCTCGGTGATTCAGAATGTGTTGACTGATGGACTCCTCCATGGATAGGAGATGCCTGAAGATTTCTCAGATTAAAGTCTCCTAACCAGTAGATCTATTGCTGATAAACAGATGGTTAAAGAAGAAAATACAGCAGTCCAGAAGGAAAGGCCTAAGATGGGATGGCTGGAGCATCCCTCGTCCATGGTGGGACCATCAGATGAACTTTATTGCAATTCATGGGCCCCACTTGTATGGACAGGGCATATCAGGACCCTGTACATGTCTTGATGCATCCCAGCCATTTACACTCCCTGATGCATCAGGGCCCTATGGACATCCTTTCGTCTTTAATTTTGCTTTGCTTTTCCACCAATTCACTTGCCCTATTCCAGATCAGGAGGCTAATTTGAAAATCGTTTATTTATGCTGATAGGGTTTTTCGAAGGAGATTGAATTGGAGAAAGATAGATGGCAAGGGTATGGTCTTACTTTGTATGCCATAATGGCTGATCTACCAAGCTTCACCTCAAAAGTTCTCGTTTAACATTGAGTATGTTTAGGAGCAAAGAATAAGATGTTTGTGCATTTAGTTACCTCTCCTAGTGAGTAAGAAACTACTCTCAAAAGCATGATAAGGTTAACTGCGAGATGTGATTTCGAATCCTGCTCTATAAGCTCCAATATGGCATGTGTGTTCGAGGTCCTGGCCATTCATCAATTGGGACCACCATGTATCTGCCATGACTAGAAAATCAGGCTGGCTTGATCATGAGGTGGATCACACATGTACATAAAATGTGGATGGTTAATCCTTTGTAATATCTATTTTTTTGCACATGGGTGGCCCATGTTATGCATGGACTGGTCTGCTTTCTGGCTATGTGCCCATGACACACAACAGTGCAGCCCACTTGATGGATGGGTCAGTTCGTGCACACACCTAGGGGCTATGCCTGTCAATGGATTACCCAATCCATGGATTCCTTTCGTTTCGTTGTTGTTGTTTTTTTTTTTTTTTTTCCTGTTTTTGGGGTTCTTTTCTTCTTGTCTTTTGTATCTGTTTCTCTTTTAATGCATTTTCAATTTGTTGCTTTAAAAAAAAAATTAATTGGAACTAGATCCATATTTTGGGCGTGATCAATAATTGGGCTGGATACCAGTCTAGCAACATGGATCCAGTTACAAAATTGGGCCAGCTCAGATGCCCATTGAGTACTATGGTATATGTATTCTTTTATCCTTTAGTTATTATCTTTATCATTGACAATCATGCAGAAGGCGTGTATTTGGTTTTTACTCAAATCCAGATCTGTACCCGATTCTGTAACCAATTCCTACTCCTAATTCAAGCTTGAAACTAGACCTGACAGGACCTGATTGGATATCCGAAACTCATCAGATTCGGATCTGGGATATCATATACGGTATCTGTATCTGAACCCGACATGACCCAAATCAGACCCCTTGTATGGGTCCAGATTAGGGTACACCAGTATCCAACCTGCTGACAGCTCTTTAGTCTTCATGCAGTTGCTGTATTGATATGTGTAGGATCATTGGATTCAGATTCATACTATTTAACCAAGGTATTCAATAACGGTAACGGTGATCGTAACGGCCAGCCTTATGGCTGTTATGATACGGGTGGTAACAGCCACCTACCACGCTGTATCGGTGAAAAAAAATAATCAAAGGAAGAAAATTCATCAGCCCCATACTGGACAGTTATGGGCCCGTAATGGTCCTGTTAGGCCTGGTATTGACCTGCTACAGGCCTGTTACAGGGCTCTTATAGGCCTCTTTTTTTTTCCTTCAGAATGGCCGTTACAGCCTGTATCGTGTAATGACTCCCACCGTTGTCATATGGCCTTTACGTAATTATTTTTGAATCCATGATTGTAATCTTCACACTTCTCTGTTCTTTAAGTATGATGTGGGTCTTCCAGTATTTCAACGAAAAACCTCTTCAGAAGTTCCCTTCCCATTATTCTGGAAGAATGGGCCAATTTCTTCTCTAATCAAATTAAACCATGTCAAACTTAAAGCAAAGTTTCCTTGTTGATGTGAATGTTATGAGGCTAATATGGCCTTTTTGTAGCTTCTCCGATGCCATATTTTGTTGCTGCTTCTGTTATAAAGCTAATGGTGCAGAACATTTAGTTTAGTTTGTTACTCTAAGTAAACATGTATGTTTAGTTCCGTTTCAGGTACATCAAAGATTATGATGGGGGAATCCTTATGGAATGCAAAATCGATCCAAAGCTCCCATACATTGATTTATCCACTATGATTCGCAAGCAGAGGCAGGTAAAAATAATTATTGTGAGCTAGATCAATTTGCTACTGTTTTTCCTGTTGCCACTGTAGTCTGACAGTCTTGGATTCTCTGGTCAACCATTTGGGATATAGAAACTTATATATGGGAAGTCACTCTTGGCCTTGGCATAAGATATTACTTCTTAACCCTGTTTGTGTGGCTTAACTCTCATCTTTAGCGGGCCTGGTTACCATGGATTGCAGACAGCGCCACTTCATGCTTGTGTCTCCTTGATATCAAGGAATCAAGGTTCTTTTTGGTGCAAAATTCCTTACATATTAGTTGATCTTTGTAGTGATCGGAGGGGCACCCTTGTTGATGCTGAATGCCCCAGAACCTCCCAGATTGGGAGTTCTTTTTTCCTTCCATCAGTGGCATATAGTTAGATGATTAAGAAGAAGATGAACAAAAGCGATGGCCCATATTCAACAGTTTTTTTTTTAACAACAATAGGGTGTCCCCGCCTCTCTTTTAAGGTGAGACTAATCCCTACGAAAGCACACAATCACCCGCAAACCAGGTGCATCGGGTAAATCACGGGGTGGGGAATTGAACTTGCGCCTGTGGAGAGTAAACCCATGATGCTAGTCATTCGCCCAAACCCCGGGTTGGCACATTCAAACATTCAACAAAAAATTGGCCAAAGATTTAGTTAGGATCTTCCAATCAAGAAGATTTTTTGGGGCATCCCAATGCAGGGGCATTTTCACACCGGGCTCAAGTGGGGTGGCCTGTGGGATGCAGGGGCACACTCGGGGTGGGCGGCCTGTGTGAGGAGGGTGGCTCGTGTGAAGCAAAACCCATGTGAAGTGGGGCTCACGAGGGGGGTTCGGCCGAGGTCCTAACCCATGGGATGTAGGGCTTAAGCTATGAGATAAATGGATTGATTCACCATGCTCTATCAGTTCGAGCTTTTAGAGCAAGTGGTTAATTGGCTTGTATCAAAGTGGTATCAGAGCGAGAGATATCGTGTTCAAGACTCCTCACTAGGGGCGATTAATGCAGGGGTATTTTCACACCGGGCTCGAGTGGGGTGGCCTGTGAGATACAGGGCACACTCGGGGTAGGTTGCCCGTGTGAGGCGGGTGGCTCATGTAAAGTGGAACCCATGTGAAGTGTGTGTGTGTGGGGGGGGGGGGGGGGGGGGGGAGGGGGGAGGGTTCGGCCGAGTTCCTAATCCATGGAATGTGGTGATTGATTCACCATGCTCTATCAATTCGAGCTTTTCAAGCAAGTGGTTAATTGTCCTGCATCACATTCCCTATCCATAGTGGGGGGCTGTCACGTCAAAGGTTGGGATCACCCATGGGCCCAGCATGTATGTAATCCTGTGCTTTAGAAAACTATACATTTGATGAAGCTCGGGACCATATAACTTTCGTGTGTAGGAACCATATGATACTTTATTCTTTCGAGTTCCAAGGTTGTAGGTGATATTTTTCTATTTCCACGTCTAGTATGAGGAATTGCACGATCCTTTAGGGTCGTTTGGCACTGTGGATTTGGGGGGATTAGAGGGGATTTGAGGGTATTCCAAATCCTCTGGATGTTTGGCAGGGTGGATTAGAGGGGATTTCAAATCCTCACTTATGGCGAGTTTCGCAATCCCTTCATTTTGCTTGGATTTCCAATCCTCTCCTTCTTTTGCTCATTTTTAAAGATAGGAGAGTCACATATATAACATGTGTCACTATTCTACTAGTCTATTGTGCACATGGCCCACTGATTATATCCCAAAACAATCAGAATATCAACTACATCACTAAAATTACTTCAATAGAATGATTTGAGCAGTCCAAACATTGTCCATGTAAATCAATTGTTAAATATCATTGGTTAGTCATTCGGTAGTGATCCTATGCTTGTGGCCCATCCGCTGCTTGGAATTTCACCATTTTTTGCCAAAGTATATATTTCAATGGCCTTATTACAATCATTTTGTCACGCATCACATACGTACACTAATTAGGAGTATTAATGTTAATTTAGTAATTAAATTCAAAGTCCTGTAAATATACTGCATAATTTAAGTGCATAGCTACTTGTGGATTATAGGGGATTCCGAATTCTGCCTCTGCAAGTTTCGCACCCTGAGAAGACTGATCTGTATGTTGCGGAAACTTCGGATAATCACCTCGAAGCATATCCACCCCTCGCTCGATGGATGGAGAAAAATCCTTCGCCTATAACTTTGATGGCCAGTCTAGGACCTCGGAATATGCGGCTACCCTTTTGTCACTCTGTTCCCTGGCATCCAGAGATGCAATGTCAGATCAAGCTTTAATAACGCTATTTCAGGAATAGATAAGTGAAGAAATCATAGAAGCAGAGCCTTTGCAGATAAGAATGGGAAGATCTAGTGAAGCTATGTACGGAGATCAAGTGTCAAGGGCGGAGCTGGAAGTTCAACGCGCCAACTTGGTCAACATCATCCGAAAGAAAAGATGGATCATAGATGCTATGGGACATGTAGGAAGATTTATTGGCCTATCATTTGGTGATCATCCAGAGGATTATATGGCCATTTTCCAGTGTATAGAGTCTCGCGGTAGACCTCTGATTCAAGTTAGATCCCCAAGGAAATTCCCACCCAAATCAAGCAACAACAGGGAACTCCACAGTCTAATATCCAGTCCCAATCTGATTTGTGGAGCTTTCTCGGGAAGTGGTAAGAAAGGATTAAGGGGTAGATTAGTTTCCTAGATGAAGATTCTATCATGGAACATCAAAGGGGTGGGGTCAAAACAGAAGAGAAGAATACTCGAAGATATATGCGGCAGACATGATTTGCCTACAGGAAACAAAGGTTCAAAATTTCAATGATAAACTTATGGGCTCTCTCTGGAAGGAGAAAGATGTGGAATGGGTAACTGTAGACGCAAAAGGAAGTGCGGGAGGTATTGTGCTAGCATGGAAGTCGTCAGTTTGGGCTATGGAGCAAAGTTGGAAAGGAGAATTCGCAGTTTCAGTCACCCTAAGAGAGGTATGCTCTAACTTTAGATGCCTTATCACTGCTGTTTACGACCCTAATCAAGAGGATAAAAGAAGCACGTTCTGGGAGGAATTGAAGGCAGCTCGACAGAATTTCGATGGTCCCTGGTGTCTGGGAGGGGACTTCAACATTACGCGATACGTTGAAGAGAAATCTAAATGGGGGGAAGGTCACTGATGCTATGCGCTGTTTTTCGAATTGGATTGAAGATCAGGAACTTATGGATCTTCCCCTGCTTGGATCCAAATTCACATGGTTCAACCAACGAGTGATCCCGACTTTGTCTAGATTGGACAGATTCCTGATTTCAGTTGATTGGCTCGAAGCGTTTCCGTTGGTGTCACAGTCTGTCCTCCCGAGGCCCACTTCAGATCACAAGTCACAACCCACTGCTTCTCTCAGTAGAAGATCAAGACCGGGGTCCGAAGCTGTTCAGATTCGAATCCTCCTGGCTGATGATTGAAGGTTTTCATCATCTCATTAAAGACTGGTGGGCAGGGTTCAAAGTAGATGGTTATGCTGGATTTAGGCTCGGCTGCATGTTGAGATTACTTAAAGAAAAGATGAAGAGGTGGAAAGTAGTGGATCTTTGAAAAAGGGATTTGGAAACGAAAGAAATCCTCATGGAGGCAAAAATCGCGAAGCAAATGGATTAAAGGAGATAAAAATACTAAATTTTTTCACAGTATAGCTAGTGCGCGTGCAAGAGCTAACAGGATCAACAACATTGTAGTGAATGGTTCCCGAATAGAGGACATGGATAAAATCTCAGAAGAAGCTATACAATACTTCAGTAAACTCCTTCAGGGAGAAGCTTGGCCTAGGCCAAAACTAGATCATCTTCATATCGATTGCATCTTAGAAGAAGAGTTCAAAGATCTTGAGTCCCGTTTCTCGATAGAAGAAGTGAAAGGGGCCGTGGACTCTTTGGGTGGTGATAAGGCCCCTGGGCTTGATGGTTTTCCAATGATCTTCTTCCAAACATTCTGAAATGTCCTAAAGGAAGATGTTATGGAATTCATAAATTGAATTCTATGATAAAGGGCATATCTCTAAAGATCTCAGGGCCTCCTTTGTAGCGTTTATCCTTTACAATACGGGAGCAAAATCCTTGAAAGAGTTCAGACTAATTAGTTTACTTGGTGGGCCCTATAAGATTTTGGCAAAAGTTATGGCATCCCGGCTGAGAGGGGTGATGGGAATCATATCCGATAATCAAAGCGCTTTTATATCGGGAAGACAAATTATAGATAGCGCCCTCATTGCGTTCGAATGCTTGGATTCGTGTCATAAGTCTGGCTCTAAGGGACTTATATGTAAACTTGATCTAGAGAAGGCGTATCACATAAGATCATGTCGATTGGGGTTTCTTACAGTACATGTTACATCGTATGAGATTTGGGGTTAAGTGGAGGGTGGATGAGGGAATGTGTGGGCTCAGCTTATTTCTCGATTCTTCTTAATGGGTCCCTTAAAGGTTTCTTCAACAGTTCAAGGGGCCTGTGCCAAGGTGATCCGCTATCTCCTTTTCTTTTTCTTTTTTTAATTGTTGGGGAGGCCTTTTCCAGAATGTTGAGAAAAGGTCGGTATGAAGGAACCATCAGCGGCCTTAGAGTGAAAGGAATGGATACAACGATTTCCCACATTCAGTTTGCAAATGATATGCTTCTGTTTTGTTAAGTAGACCAGGAAAAAGTGAGCAACCTACGCACCACTATTCGGTGCTTCGAGGTAGTTTCGGATCTTAAAGTAAAATTGGAAAAGTCAAAGATGTTTGGAGTGAATATGGAGGAAAGTGAAATACAGGAATTCGCTAATTACTTTGATCGTCCAATGGGAATACTCCCGACCACGTTTGTGGGTCTTCCGCTATGTATAGGTAAGCCTCTAATATCTTTATAGGACAAGGTCATTGATAGGTTCAAGAAGTATCTAACAAGATGGAAATGCAGATACCTGTCTTTTGGTGGTCGTCTCACTTTGATCAAAGCGGCGCTTTTGAATTTGCTTTTATATTTCATGTCCCTATTCAAATGCCTGGCTTCGATCCTGTCAACTCTAGAAAGGCTTATATGAGACTTCCTATGGCAAGGGGAGGAAGAGAAGAAGAAATTTCATCTGGTAGATTGGAAGGTGTGCAAGGAGAGGAAAGAAGGTGGAGCAGGGGTGAAAGATCTCAAAAGAATGAATCGAGCCCTCTTAGGAAAATGGATCTAGAGGTTTGGGACCGAGAATGGGACTTTGTGGAATACCCTAGTCAAAAGCAAGTATGGACGCTCAGAGGGAGGATGGTGGACTAAGGAGTTGTCATGGTACAGAGCATCTGCGCTGTGGAGAGATGTGCTATCCATAAAGGAGGTCCTAAAAGGCATTGGTATTGCTCTGGGAGATGGTAAAAATACTCGTTTCTGGGAAGATGCCTGGATGGGAGAAGCTACCCTCCAAGAAGAATTTCCAAGCTTATTTCGTTTAACGCTGAATCGATCCAGCAAAGTAGCGAACTGTTACTCAATTGTGGGGGAAGAAATCGTATGGAATCTTATGTGCAGAAGAGATCTCGAGGACTGGGAGATTGAAGATTATATGGCTCTCCTTAGTCGCATAAACATTTGCAAGCCGAATCAGTTTAGGGAAGACACCTGAAGAGGACATCACCTTCAAAGTTTATCAAAGACGAAGGCGGCTGACGAATACATCTTTATGGCTCGATGATGGTTCATGGCACAACCAAGGATGATTTTGAAGACCTGGTTAATGGCACAACTAAGGATGATTTTGAAGACCTTACACGTGTCCTTAGATTAATTGAAGGCCCCACATTAGGAGGACACACGTGTAGGATGAGTTAGAAGATTGATCTGTTACGCGGGATTTTTTTTAAATTTTTTTGGAAAGTTTTGTTTTGCGCGTTTTTTTTTTTTCCTTTTGTTATAGGGGTAGTTTAGTCATTTTCTTTTAAATCCGAATTTAAGGTGGAATGATGAAGATTATATGGCTCTCCTTAGTCGCATAAACATTTGCAAGCCGAATCAGTTTAGGGAAGACACTTGAAGAGGACATCACATTCAAAGTTTATCAAAGACGAAGGCGGCTGACGAATACATCTTTATGGCTCAATGAATTACGAAGGGCAGGGACGTTAAGGGTCCTTGCTCTCGCTCCGGTGGTAGACTCTTAAGGAGTTTCAACACCGGGTCAAGGGTTTGATTACCCATAGGTGGCGAAATTCCACTAGCGTGAGTGTGTGGGGGTGTGTGTGCGTGTATTTAAAAAAAAATAAAATAAAATAGGGTGCTTTCTACCCTAAACCTAATATGTTTTTTTTTTTTTTTTTAATGAAAGCTTAGTGCCTCCTTCCCCTTTCTCTCTGTGGTAAGTTTTTCTCTTCCTCTAATCTCTTCTCTTCTTCTAAATTCTATTTCTAGCCCTCCAACCTTCTTCTTCTCTTTTTATGCTTTTTTTTTGGTGTTTTTGTGTTTTTGTGTTTTTTATTTTATTTTTTTTTATTTTAATTATTTATTTATTTATTTATTTTTTTTGCTATTGATCCTGAAAATCTTAGAATTGATCCCCAACCCTCTCAGATTTTCCAGCCGTCCCTATTTCAGAAATCCTTTAATTTCCGGAACTAGAGAAGCTGCATTGATTGTTGGATTGAAACCATGCAAGATCGGGAGGTCCCATCCCTCGCCAGATCCGATCCATGCATGATTTGAATATGGTACCGCAGGATTGTGATGATGGTTTGCAACCATTGCATGTTTCCTTTGTTATTATCTTTACTATGATGTGGAATGTTGAATATTTCAATTGATTTGCTTAGTTTATTTCGGTGGATAATTTCTATGCTCACACATGCATTCTAGTTTAGACCGTCCTGCATTAAATTTGGTATCAGAGCTTTGGGTTTTGCATGGTTTTTGTTAGATCGAGTTATCTGAACTTAGGATCATCTGTTTTCTCATCTAGGATTGTCTAGATAATTCCAGATCTACATCCCACAGAAATTGCGAACCTGATTTTTCAGATTCAGTCTTGTGAGATGTAAGTCTGAATTTCCAGATTTGTGTTTTCATTCTAGTTAAATCTAAAAATCTGCAGCATTCATACATCATATAGAAATAGCATCATACATCCATGTTGAGGTTTGTTCAAACCTTAGAGTCGGGCTTAGGAAAATCGAGTTCGAGTTTTTGGTGTATGCCCACTAGAAGTGGTAAGGGTTTTGGCCGACACCCCATCATGAGTAACGAGCAATTAAATGATCACCTCACTCGATTACTCCAAAAGATAACTGCCATAGAAACATCCAACAAAAATATCGAACGAAAACTGATTGTCACCGAAGCTAGACTTGAGCGATTATAGGCATCCCAAAGGGAGAACCCCACTGTTGGGGGAGATGTGCAGTCGCAGGCAGGTGGTGTTGGTGAGGAGCCAACTCTTAGACAAACTCCCACCAATGGCAGGCATGTGGGTAGAGAATGGGCATATCAGGACCGCTTTGATCCCGATGAAGAGGGCCATGAAGAATGTCAGGATTGATGTCCCGAGCTTTGATGGTCGCTTTGACTCCAAGGCATTCCTTGATTGGTTAGCTAACATGGACCACTATTTTGAGTGGCATGAGATATCAGAGAACTGACAAGTACGGTTTGCCAAAATGCAGCTTGTGGGGAAAGCGAAGATTTATTAGACCAATAAAGAGCGTAGGATTGAACGGGTGGGAGGAGCTCCCGTTATCCAATGGAGCAAGATGAAAACTATGCCAGAAGCTTCTGGAACAATGGCAATCTTTACGCCAAGGAGTCATGCCTGTCACGGAATACATCGCAAAATTTGAGGAATTCATGATGCGATGTAACATTGAGGAAGACCCTCTAGTAACGCTCGCGCGTTTCAAGACGGGCCTTTTATCGGATCTTCAACGTGAGCTTGGGGCTCGTCCCGTGACAGATTGGACGAGATGTACCAAGTGGTGCAGGAATTAGAGCAGTATCTAAAGCTCCTGTCACAAGACGGTTCGATTCCCGAGACTCTAATGTTAGGACTGGTTCTGAGGGAACTAGACCCAACATTAGTAATCAACTTAGGGCGCAGGCGAATGTTCCGCCTAGGCCTAGGGATGACAAGGGAAAAGACGTCCTTGGTGCTGATCCAGGTGGAGGACAGAACGTGAGATGCTACAAATGTGGGAGTATTGACCATTTTGCAACTCAGTGTCCCACTAAGAGCAAAGGAAAAGCCTTAGTCATGGGCAATTCCCGGGATAACGAGTATGATTAGGGCGACTCTGAAGTCGAAGAATATTAGCCCGTAGGATCATTGAGTGATGAGGATGAGGTGGGTGATGATGCCGCACTAGCAGTTGTCAGGTGTGTGCTAGCCCCAACTAGAAGTAATGTTGACTAGCGTCGCAACACTATCTTCTATACAATCGCCAAGTGTGGCGAGAAAAATTGTAAGGTGATAGTGGACAATAGGAGTTGCTAGAATATAATTTTCACTAGCACCTTAGGCCGTCTAAAGTTAGAGGCCACCCTTCATCCTGACCCGTACAAAGTCTCATGGGTAGACAAGACTTCCCTTCCTGTCACCCATCAATGTCTTGTACCCATCGAGTTCAGGTCTTATAAGGAGTCCCTGTGGTGTGATGTGTTGCCCATGGATGTAGGTCACATCATCCTAGGCAGACCGTGGCTATTTGATAATGACGTCACGAGCTACGGTCGTTCTAATGTGTGTACCTTCATGCATAACGACAAGAAGAACAAAATTAATCCTATGCCACCACAAAACACTGCACAGAAGAAAGGTGAGAAGGCTGGTGAGCCTAAAGAAGTGAGGAAATCCACACCCAAGTCTCTCCACATCATCACAGCTAAAGAGTTTGAAAGAGAGACCGAGGAAGATTCGACGATGTATCCCTTAGTGCCTAGAGAGGCTACACCAGAAGTACCAATAGAGTTATCCCATGAGGTAGCCCCGGTCTTAGAGGAGTACAAAGATGTATTCCCTGAGGATTTGCCGGATGAGTTGCCATCCATGAGGGACATCTAGCATGTCATTGATCTTGTCCCTTGGTCGACTTTATCAAACCTCTCTCACTATAGGATGAACCCTGCAAAGCATGCAAAGTTGAAGAAGCAGGTAGATGAGCTCCTGTGAAAGAGTTTCATTCAGGAGAGCATGAGCTCGTGCGCCGTACCCGCTTTACTGACACCTAAGAAAGATGACACTTAGCGCATGTGTGTGGAGTGTGGACAGTAGAGCCATCGACAAAATCACAGTCAAGTATAAGTTTCCCATACTTAGGCTTGATGACATGTTAGACATGATGGCTAAATCCACCATTTTCTCCAAAATAGATCTCAAGAGTGGATATCACCAAATCCGTATACGCCCCAGTGATGAATGGAAGACGGCCTTCAAGACGAAGGATGGGCTATATGAGTAGTTGGCCATGCCTTTTGGCTTGTCTAACGCACCCAACACTTTCATGCGGGTGATGACCCAGGTCTTGAGACCGTTCATGGAGAAATTTTTAGTGGTGCACTTCGACGATATCTTGATCTACAGCACCACTAGAGAATCACACCTTGAACATTTGAAGTTGGTCTGTAGCGTCCTTAGGGCAGAGAAATTATACGCTAACCTTATAAAGTGTTCATTCATGTCCAGTCAGGTTGTGTTCTTAGGGCTTATAGTGTCAGCAGAAGGGATGCGTGCAGACCCAGAGTAAGTCATGGCCATAGTTGATTGGCCTGAACCGAGGAACATCCATGAAGTGCGAAGCTTCCATGGCTTATCCACATTCTATCGTCGGTTCATTAGGAGTTTTAGCATGATTATGGCTCCCATTACAAAGTGTATGAAGAAGGAAGAATTCATGTGGTCGAAAGCCGCAGTTAAGGCTTTCAAAGAAATTAAAGGCATGATGGTCGAAGCTCCCGTCATGCGCCTTCCCGACTTTTATATAGTCTTTGAAGTTGCTTGTGATGCATTTGGTGTTGGTATAGGTGGAGTCCTGAGTCAAGAGGATCATCTTGTTGCCTATTTCAATGAGAAACTAAATGAGGCAAAACAAAAATACTCTACTTATGATAAGGAATTCTATGTGGTAGTGTAGTCTTTGAGACATTGGTGCCACTACCTCCTACCACAGGAATTTGTCTTATTCTCTGATCATGAGACCTTGCGTTATCTTTACTCCCAGAAGAAACTTAACCCAAGGCATGCTAAGTGGGTTGCGTTCCTTCAAGAGTATTCGTTTGTCTAGAAACACAAGGTTGGAGTGGAGAATAAACTAGCTGATGCCCTTAGCCGTAAAGTGGCGTTGCTCAATTCTTTGAGTGTAGGAATTGTCAGCTTTGAGCAACTGAGAGACGAGTGCCCCACGTCCAGATTTTGGGGGTACCTACACGTCACTCTCGAGTGATCAGCAAAGTGCGAGGGATTTCGTATTGAGAGATAGATTCCTTTTTAAAGGAAATCGTTTATGTATTCCCCATACGTCCCTCCATAAATTCCTCGTTTGGGAACTTCATTCGGGAGGGATAGCTGGCCACTTTGGCCGTGATAAGACTATTGCCCTCATAGAGGATCGTTTCTACTGGCCAAGTCTAAAGTGAGATGTCGCCAAAATTTTAGGGCAGTGTAGAACGTATCAGATGGCGAAGCAGCAAAAGAAAAATTCTGGATTATATACGCCATTACTTGTGCCACATGCTTCGTGACAACACATTAGCATGGATTTCGTGTTTGGGCTTCCCAAGGCAATTAAAAGGCACAATTCCATTTTTGTTGTTGTGGACCGCTTCTCTAAGATGGCGCATTTCATCCCATGTTCTAAAACTTTGGATGCGTTTAATATTGCTAAGGTTTTTTTCGATGGTGTGGTCCGTCTCCATAGTTTACCTAAGACCATAGTGTCTAACCGTGATGTCAGATTTACCAGCTATTTTTGGAAGACACTATGGCACATGATGGGAACACGTTTGCAATTTTCTACTGCATATCACCCCCAAACTGATGGCCAAACTGAGGTGGTTAATCGCAGCCTTGGAAACCTCTTACAATACTTAGTAGGTGAACATTTGAAAACTTGGGATTTGATTCTACCTGTAGCCGAGTTCGCCTACAACAGTTCAGTCAATAGATCTACAGGGTTGCGTCCATTTGAAATTGTAAGTGGGTATAAACCTCAGATGCCCATGGACTTGTTACCCATGTCAGTTACCCAAAGATCTTCTGAGTCAGCCGATGCATTTGCACGATACATTCATGACTTGCATGCACATGTTAGACAACAAATAAATGTGAGTAATAATAATTATAAATGTTCAGCTGACCAACATCGTAGGTGAACAAAATTTAATGAAGGGGATTATGTAATGGTTAGGATTTTTTATTTTTAAATTTTTTATTTTTTTTTTTTTTATGTTAGCTTGTTAGTACACCCCACTGTTAGTTCACACTTCACTGTTAGCCACCCTCACTAGGGAATCGATACCAAGACCTCAGTGTTGAAACGAGGTATCTTTCACTTAGTCTACCACTTGAGCTATGGATCAGGGTGTTAATGGTTAGGATTAGACCAAAGCGGTTTCTTCCGGGTTTTGCTAAGAAATTACAAGCTCGCATTACTGAACCATTCAAAATATTGCGTAAAATTGGGTCTAATGTGTACAGGGTAGACCTTCCACCTGAAATGGGAATAAATCCGACAATCAATATGGAAGATCTAGTCCTCTGTCCTATCCATTCCATTGTTTCTTCTTCCCACCCTTGGCCACTTTCCTACTTCTCAACCTACTCCACCCCTTCCACCATCAATTGACCGTAAGGAAGAGATTGAAGGGATAGTGGATGAGCAGATTGTTTACACACGAGATGGGGGCTTCCAAAGGTACCTTGTCAAGTGGAAGAACAAGCCACCATCCGATTCCACGTGGCTTACAGAAGTGGAACTACAGCGAATTGATCCGGACCTTCTCGAGACTCACAAAAGTTTTAACTCGTTGGAGCCGAGTTCTTCTCACTCGAGGGGAGTTGATGAGGACATTAGACCCTTCAAAGTTTATTAAAGACGAAAGCGACTGATGAATAAATCTTTATAGCTCGATGATGGTTCATGACACAACCAAGGATGATTTTGAAGACATGGTTAATGACACAACTAAGGATAATTTTGAAGACCTTACACGTGCCCTTGGATTAATTGAAGGCCCAACATTAGGAGGACACACGTGTAGGATGAGCTAGAAGACTGATCTGTTACGCGGGATTTATTATTATTATTTTTTTAGAAAGCTTTGTTTTGCGCGTTTTTTTTTTCTTTTGTTATAGGGGTAGTTCAGTCATTTTCTTTTAAATTCGAGTTTTATAAATAGGGTGCTTTCTGCCCTAAACTTAATAATGTTTTTTGAATGAAAGCTTGGCGCTTCCTTCCCCTTTTTCTCTGTGGTAAATTCTTCTCTTCCTCTAATCTCCTCTTCTAAATTCTATTTTTAACCCTCCAACCTTCTTCTTTTCTTTTATGCCTAGTATTTTTTTATTTTTTATTGGTTTCTATTGACCCTGAAAATATGAGAATTGATCCCAACCCTCTCTCAGATTTTCCAGCCGTCTCTATTCTAGAAATCCTTTGATTTTTTGGACTAGAGAAGCTGCATTGATTGTTAGATTGAAACCATGCAAGATCGGGAGGTCCCATCCCTCGCCGGATCCAATCCACTCATGATTTGAATACGGTACCACAGGATTGTGATGATGGTCTGCAGCCATTGCATGTTTCCTTTGTTATTATCTTTACTATGATGTGGAATATTGAATATTTCAATTGATTTGCTTAGTTTATTTCGTTGGATAATTTTTGTGCTCACACATGCATTCTAGTTTAGACTGTCCTGCATCAACACCTTAGTATGGAAATTAGACAAATCCAGCATGTTCTCGGTAAAGTCCTTATACACTTCTATTGGCAGCGATTCCTCCGTTAAAATCGAGAACTTGAAAGAGCGAGTGTGGAAATCTAAAGTCCCTCCAAAGATAGCGTGGCCTTCGGATGGTTTGTTGGAATGAAGAAGGTCCTGACAGTCGACAACTTGAGAAAAAGGGGTATGATAATCACAAATGTTTGCTTGTGCTGTATGGAAAATGCAGAATCAGTAGACCATTTGTTCATTCACTGCCAGCTCATCAATCAAATTTGGTCAGCAATTCTGTCCCTTTTTGGAATGTTTTGGTCCTTTCCATAATCCACAGGTCGGCTGCTCATTGCCGGCCAAGGTGTGCTAAATTAGGCAATTATAGAAAGGAGATTTGGAGAATGGCCCTCCTAACTGTCTAGTGGTCCGTGTGGGAAGAAATGAATGAGAGGTGCTTCAGGAATACCTCAAACTCGGTGGAGTCTCTAGTTAGTAGGGTGAAACACCTGATAGTAGAATGGGCTTGAAATGTTGTTCTCCTAAAGGGATGTAAGTTGTCTTTTTAGGTGAGTGGTCTTCCCGCTATCTCAGCGGCTGATCCTCCCTGTTTCCCTGTTTTTGTTACCCTTTTGCCATCTAATAAAGAAATCTTTATCTTAAAAAAAAAAAAAAACACAAGGCGCTAGTGTAGTCCAAGAATGGTCCCATGAAAACCAGGAGTGGACTCCGGCCCTTTTTCGGTGGTCCAATAGATCTATGCCCCCACATGGTGGTCAGATCAGCTAGTGAATCACATGTGTTTGTACAGTCAAACTGTGGGTCCACAAGCCCATAGTGTTTAATCTCTTAGCCTTTGTTTATGAAGTTCTGAATTGGTTTTTGGAGTTGAAGACTTTTGCACCGCAGCGTAATACTAAGAATATGGAATTAATATCAATAAAATAAGAGATAAGGATAGCCCAAGGAAAAGAACACACACATGCACTCACACTATCCAATACCCATGTCCTGAAATTTTAGTATTTGGAGGATGTTGTAACCACATGTAAATCCATGTAACCATGGATTGGACTGGCTCACCAATATGAGCCATAACAAAAGAGAGAGATCGGAAGATTGCAGCGGCTCATTCTTTTGGCAATTTTCCAGTTAAATGTGAATAGTTGCTACATTTCTTTCCTTAGCCATCTGTGTGCAAGCCACCTATAGAAAGGTTAGGAAATACCTATCGAGGAGATTTCTGGGGTATCGCTCATCCACTATGGGTCCAAAAGGATCAACAGTTTGGTCACCCAATCAGCCTAGTAAGATCATTCCTCCTATTAGAAGACCATCTTTGCATATATTTCTACTAGAAACGGAACCTGTCAACCTTTTAGTTGCTGAACGAGAGCTGCATGGTTACCTATTTTGCTAACCCATTCAGAATTCAAATTGACTCTTGACTATCTCAATGGCAGATTGCTTTTATAGATGTACCTAAAAATGACATGCACACAAGTGCACACGCTCGCATACACACACACACACACGCACACCTGGTTACCTAGCTAACCCATTGAAATTGATTTTTACTATTTCAATTTTCATGATTTCTTTTGTATTTGAACCGAAAATGACATTAATAGACGCTCACATGCACGCGCAGCCACACACCACTAGCACAAGAACACGCATGTTCACCCACCCACCCACACATGCACACGCATGCATGGATTTGTGTGTTTATACGATGTATTAATGTTTGTGTATCTATTTATGCATGTGCATGCCTGCCTCTCTCTCTCGCTCTCTCTCTCTCTCTCTCTACACACACACACACACATTACACACCCACCCACACCACATGAGCACTCGATCCCTGGTCTCGGTGTTGAAACAGTCTGTCTACCACTGAGCCATGGAGCCGGACCCTTCTCTATCTATATACATACATGCATACACGCACAGATGTGTGGGCACATGCATGTGCAAACAAACACATACGCACACACAAGCTTACACAGGCATGCACACGCCCACCCACACACACATTGACATCCACCCACACACCTGTCCATACAGACAACCACATGGCCGCGCAGAGAAACCAGCAATCCCCTCTCCACTGTTTCTTGTGGTGTGGCCCACTGTTTCTAGTGGCATGCGCCTTATTGACAGGTAGTTTTTAACACATCTTGGTGGGGCCACAGAGGTCAACACTACCATAGACTTAACAGTAGGGTCAACACTGTGTGATCATTCCCCACTACTGTAGGCTATAATAGCATTGACTACTGTGGGCCTGAGTGTGATGTGTGCATATGTCCATCCTGACCATCAGATTTTCATCCCATTTTGTGCTAGGGGCAAAAAATAGTGTGATTATCCATGACCCAGGTGGGCACACCACAGGAAATAAGAGTTACAAGGGGAAGCTCACCCTTGCTTGCGCTTGGGCCACCTGAGGAATAGCCTGATTTTTGGCATGTCTCTTCATCCTGTTGAGATACGTCACATGAATGGATTGGATTTGTTATACGTAACACTGTTTTTCCCATACACAATCAATGGAGGGCATCCCCCTCTCAACTATTCCCTATGCCGTGGCCTCCCCTTAGTCATGGTTTGGCCTGAGTTTTGGGCTCAAGGTCCAGGACAGAAGGGTGCATCCAGATGGATTGGATATCATGTATTCGGGGCCCACAGGGGTTAAAGCTACTGTAACTTATGGTAATGTCGACACTGCTTTGGGATCATTCCCCACACATAAAATGGGAAGAAATTACAATTAGTGCGCACGCGCATGTGTTTGTGCTTTATTTGAAAAGAGAAAGAAGTGCTACAATGACAGGGGGGCATAAAGCAGGGGCCTCACAGCTCACAAACTAACTACAAGAAGAGTACAAAATGGACAAAACAGTACATCAGCATATAGATTCACAAACATCTTCTCTTGCTCATGGAGAATCTCTATTTTGGGGAGCCCCCAACTTAGCTAACGTGGTTGCTTCCTCATTTGCTTCTCTTTTGTTGCACGAGAACGAAACGTAATGATTCAAGCATAGGTCACAGTCTTCCTCAATCATCCCCACTAATCTCCATGAACCAGCACATGAAGCTGCACAAGAAATAGCATTTGAGGAAACCTCAATAATAGCCGAAAAGAAATTCAAGCTTATAACACCTTGAATACTGCCAACAATGTGGGTACCTCGAGATTATTAGAATATCTCAATTCAATTGGCCCGGAAAACTCAACAAGCACCAAACCATTAGAGCCACGTACAAGGTATTACGTAACGTAACGGTAGTTGTAACGACCACCACCATTACCTTTACGAGATACGGGGTGTAACAAATGTTACGGTCCCTTTTTCTTTTTTATATTGGAAAAAATATGAAAAACCTACATCGGATGTAACAAGCTGTTAAGGGGGTTGTAACGGCCTTTACAGGTCATTTTTACCATAACAGCCTTTATGACCCCGTAACGTGTAATGGTTGCCACTGTTACCTTTACGTAATGGCCTTTACGACACACCATGCATACAACCCTTCCCACGTCAGTTGGACTGGGGTTATAGAATGAACAACATTGAAGTTGATTTTAAAATGGCTAGCAGGAGGGACCGTCCATATAAGATGTAGGAACAACTTTCTTCCACTTGCACTTGAGCACCTCGTTCCAGTTCTAGCATAGAGCTTGATATACCTTGGAATCTAGGATCTAGTCTTGCACTTGAGCCACTTGTTCCAGTTTGTGTGCGCACATGTTTTGACTAGTTAAAGTGACGATATTTTGATTGAACTTCAATGCAAGTAATCGCTTTGTTTTTGCAGTATGCATCCTTGTACTATGATCTTTGGTGGAGGAATACGATTTTTAGTCATTGTCTATAGATTCTTCCCATTTAATGTATTCTCATTTGTCATTTCTTGAACTCCAATTAGATTGCCTGAGTTCGTTTGGTTTCCGCTGATTGATTGGTCTAATCAACAATATTCTTCTTGTTGATCTGCAATGACAGGCAATTGATGAGAAAATAAGAGAACTCTCTAATTGTCACATTGTCTACCCAGGAATTGACTTTCAAAAGGTTGTATGATCTTCTTTTACCTTGATGCTTTACATGTTACTACTTGGATCTATTTAAATACCTGCTCAACATACTTGTTCAGATCAAAGACAGATGTAACTTGCAGAATATGAAATAGCAAGTCCTGCCGAGTGGCGTCAGTAGATATAATGTGCAACAACCTCTTTATATGGAAAAGGTACTATGAGTTTGACCTCATGGGAAGCTTCCCATGGGGTTGAGCTGGGTGGGCCCCAGCGTGATCCATGTTGGACATCTATCCCATCAATCAGATGTACCTTTCCATGGTGGGCCATGGGCCTAAAAATCAGGCCAATCCATAACTTAGGTGAGCCACACCACAAACAACAGTTGAGAGTGTAAACCCACCCATTGAAACATTCATGATCATTTATAAGGCTACTGAGATGTGGTTCAAACATCCAGCCCATCCATTATGTGTGTCTTACTTGGATGAGGGGTCACACCAAGTTTCAGCTGTATCCAAAACTAAGGTGGGCCCCACCAAGTGCTTTAAGAAGTTTTAGGCATGATTTCACACAATTTCAGATGGTGTGACCCACTTGAGATCCGGATATGGCTGATTTTTGGGATATCCAGTAACCTAGAGGGGAACCACCAAATGCACGATGCAAATGTCCGACACAGATCACGGTGGGGCCCACAAAGCTCGACCTCATAGTACCATCCCATGAGGTCGAGCTGTGTGGGCCCCACCATGATGTGTGTCGAAAATCAACGCCGTGCATTTGATGGGTCCCCTTTAGGTTATGGGATATCCCAAACATCAGCTGTATACGGAACTCAAGTGGGCCATACCATCTAAAACTATGTGAAGACATGTCTAAAACATATAAAAGCACTGGTGGGGCCCACCTGAGTTTTGGATGCGGCTGAAACTTGGTCTAACCCCTCATCTAAAACTTGGTCTAACCCCTCATCCAAGTGGGACACACACAAAGAATGGGCTGGATTTGTGAACCACATCTCAATGGGCCCAATAAATGACTGTGAATGTTTTAATGGGAGGGTAACCCCTCTCAATTGTTGTATGTGGTGTGGCCCACCCATGTCATGGATTGACTTGATTTTTAAGCCCGTGGCCCACCATGGAATGGTGCATCTGACTGATGGGATAGATGTTCGATGCACATCATGGTGGGGCCCACACAACTCGACCTCACGGGAACTTCCCATGAGGTCGACCTCAATGTTGAAACAGAGACTGTCTACCACTGCCAAGGAAGTAGACCCTAGGGGGGAGTTTGGCGCATGGTATTTAGATGGGATTAGGTTGGATGGAACTGCAATTGGTCCTATGCAAATTCCATCCGGCGTTTGGGGAGGATGGGAAGGGTTGGGATTAGGTGGGATGGAATTGCATTTGGTCCCATGCGGGATTCCCGTGGATTTTGAAATCTACTACATGTGGGTCCCACATTGATGCATGTGTTTTATCCCTGCCATCTGTCCATATACGCCCTTTACACGTCACATTCTGGTTATATACGTTTACAAGTCACTGACATCCATTGTGAATTTACGTGTACAAGTGACTGACATCCGTTGTGAATTTGGTTCGTTGATTACAATTCCATGGTCCACCAAATGAAGTTTTGCTTAATCTAGTGTTTTTCCCATAGCAAGAGTTTTATACCAAACATGGGATTGGATTGCCAAAATACTATGGTATTTCCAGACATGCAATCATTGTGCAATAATGGTGTTAATCCCATCTAATACAATTCCATACCATTTAATCCCACGGACCCAACAGGCCGCAAGTAAATTTAACATTTAACATTTATATTGATACTTAATATTAGTTGAAATTTGAAGCTTTGACTATTGGTTCAGTTTGCTATTAGACAATCTGTAGCCTTAACCAATCAATGCGAACATGTTCAACATTTATAGCTCATTTTGTATATTACCTAAAAGAAAATAAAATAAATAAACAGCCGTTGTCCATGTTTTCACAAGTTGAAGTGTCCTAAGTACCTGTTCCACTGACACCTAGACACTTACATTCATAACATGGATTACATTATCTTAATCCTTTTTTCTCCTCTTCTTTTCATACCTGTATGAGAACAATAGTACCAACTACTAATGCAATTTCTTTTTCCCTATCATTAACCAATGTTCATTGACTTCTTTGTCATTCAGAAAGAAGCTGGTATTCCTAGAAAAATCATCAAAGTTGAGGATATTCCTGCGTTGAGTGAGTAACTTTGACTTGTTCTTTGAGGGTTTCTTTCTTTTCCATAACCTGAACCTTAAATTTTTGGAATTGTTAATTTTACTTTTTTGAATTTATCTGATTTTCTGTGGAGTCTGGTTTTCCTTTTCATCAATATTGGTGGAGTTTAGAACTTGAGTTTTTTTTTTTTTTCCAAAATGAATTTCATCAAAACTGTGATCGCTTGCAAATTATCTTAGGAGATTTCGGAATCTGACTTTCAAGCTGGGATTGCTTGCACTTACTAATGAACAAGTAGTTTCCTTTGTCACCTATTTATAATTATGTGTAGGGTTGGTCAATCATTCCTTAAGCTTACTATGGACATAAGTTTATACCAGTGTTTTCAGTAGCGCTCGTAGCGTAGCCCGTAGCTAAAACGCTACATGGCATAGCTCCCTGGTATCATAAGCTTTGGGGCACGTGGCGTAAGCTATAGAGCATGCAATGTATGCTACCTAAAATCTCTTTCTTGGGAAAGTGGTGGTGGAGGTTTGGGATGGAGGAAGACTCCTTGTGGAGAGAGACGATAGCATCCAAATATGGATGTGAGGAAGTGGGGCTAGTGGACTAGGGACTCATCTCTATGCAGAGTGCCTAGTTTGTCGAGAGGCATCGCTAGCATGAAAGACAAGTTTAAGGAGGGGATTGACTTGGTTGGAAATAGAGAAAATATCCAGTTTTAAAAGGATGTGTGGGAGAGTGAGATTCCCTTCCAGAATGTATTCTCGAGACTGGTGCGTATTGTTGCGAACAGCTAAATTCCCATTGCTAGATGTTGGGTGGTTAGTGGAAACTCGGTTGTGTACTCACCTCCTTACCAAAGGAATCTATCTAACGAAGAAATTGAAGACCTAGTTATGCTCCTCGAGAGAATCCATCTTATCACTCCTTCAATGGGGGAAAGAGACCACATGATCTGGCAAAAGGAGAGTTCGGGGCCTCGGGCTGATTTTTGGTTCATTCTTTCTATAAGTTGCTTTGCCACCTGTAGGTGGGGTGTTAGGTTCCGACCACAATGGTGTGGCATTATAGGACTCCTCAGAAAGTGGCGGCCTTTGCATGATTAGTAGGTAGAAAGAGGGTGTTAACCATTGACAGTCTTCAGAAAAGAGGTATGGTTATTCCCAATATGCATAATGTGTTCGAGATGTTGAATCAATGGACCATTTGTTTATTCACTGCCCCTTCATGCGTGGGGTTTGGGCTAGCCTTCTGAGCTTGTTTTGCATGCCATGGGTAATGCCAGATTCGGTGGCAAGTTTGCATATGGCATGGCATGAGGTGAACTTCAGGAAGCAAACTAAGGCTAAGTGGATATTGGCGCTGATGGCAGTTATTTGGACCGTGTGAGGGATAGGAACAGGAGATGTTTTATATAAGCAACTCCGTTTCTCATGTCATTTGAAGGGCAAATTTTGAAGTGGCTTAATGGGCCTCTTGTTTTGTTATTTTAAAGTATCGTGATCTTCTTTTTGCTTGATTGGGTTGTTTGGTTTGGGCGCCATCTCGGCAGTTTTCTAATAAAATCATCTTTGCCTTTCAGAAAAAAAAAAAAAGTTCTCAAGTTCTTATACCTTACTCTAAATCCTCGAGCTGGTTTGCCAAATGCTTTATATCTGCATTATTTGTATGTGTTATTTGTTTAAAGAAACTCCTTTTTGTCTGATTTCAATTTCTTAAACTACAAATAATAATAATAATAAATAAATAAATAAATTCGTGATTTAATTTATGTACAGTGCTTTACCTGTCCCGGTTTGGTTCATGTGGAGCATTTCTATTCGTAATTCATTGCAGTTAGTTCTAGTTCTTTCTATAGGCATGTAATTTCCAGTGAAGGTTATGCATTTCATTTTTATCAACAAAGGATCATTTTTATCAACAAAGGATCGATCCTGGTTATGCACCTTGTTGTCATATACTGTTGAACTTTCTTTATTTGAGTTTATTTTAAAATTTTCCTACCCTTGTCTGGCTTGTCAATTGAAAAATTGATGCATATTGTTCTTCTATGCTTCTTTTAGGACCAAAACAAGTTCTGACAAATAAAACTCCCTAGCTGAAGGAGCTCGCGAGATTGTATCTTTCAAACTTAAAGAAAATGTTCTGAGCTTAATTTCCTGTCCAAAATATGCAGCAATTGTTTAGTCAACAATGAATAGTTTTTTTATGGAACTGATAATCACACCCTTCCTTTTTCAACGAGTCCACCCTTTGTTTCTACGTTTCTGATTAGAGGCTTAGAATAGAATGCTTTTGGTACTATCTATTACCAAGAAGAAGAAAATGGGTATATCATAAAAACACAAGGTGTAAATCATTTCCTTTTTTGGATGTACATAATTGCATCGATCTTTCTGGACATGCTTATCTGAAGCAACTACTTTTGAACAATAGGAGAAGCAGGATGGACTCCTGATCAATGGGGTCATTCAAGACTTAGAACAGCAAACGCTTCTACAGACAGTGTCTCCTATCGTCAGCCATTGAATACCTTCATGCGCTCACTTTTAAAGGCAAGTTCTGTCTTATAGTAGTCATATTTGTTATTGCTATGTTTAAAAGATGGTCCATGTTGTTAAGATTTGGTCAAGCAATGAATGGCGCAGTTCAAAGTTCACCAGGTGACACTGTTTAATGATCCCAAGTCCATGGGAATGTTTATTATTTTTCTGGAAGAATGATCCAAGCAGATGTTGAACGCAGCAGGGGCTGTTAACCTCAAGGTCTGTGGTTAATGCCCTTCATCTTGCGTTTCAGAAGTTTTCATGTGAATATTCTAGAATGGGTGACCCCTAAGAGGATCCTGGCATTGCATTTCTTTAATTTATTATTATTTAAAAAAAAAAAAAAAGATAACTCATAGAAACAAAATGAACATTACTGGTCAGATATGAAGAATCACTCTGTAATTTTTCTGGTCAAATTGCTCATTCATGGAAGAAAGGGCTGTATGCATTAATCATGGCCAAACTAACAGAAATCATAATTTCAAAGTATGCCATAAGAGCTTCCTACATTTTGATGGAGTGAGTTGGTTCAGAAATGTTTTATAAAATTAACATTAGCTTATATGTTATGCTGTTATCAATACTACCAAAATTTGTGCAATGTGACTGCCCTGCAATATGGTAATTATAGTGAATGATAGTTAGCCAATCATTTTCAAAAAAAAAAAAAAAAAAAATGATAGATAGACAATCAGTTCTCTTATGAAGCAGTTTGCCTATGCATTTAACTTACCATATTGTGGATTTCCATGCAAACAGATGATGAGTGAGCATCCTGATTCTTGGCCATTCAAGGAGCCGGTTGATGCTCGTGATGTGCCCGATTATTATGACATCATCAAAGACCCCATGGGTGAGGCACCCATCTCTACTGGCATAGTCCATTTCAGTGATCTCTATATAATTATCAGCACTCTCCTTGCAGTTTTCATGTTACTTTTGCAATGTGCAAGAGCCTGCTTGGATTTCTTAAATGACTGAAAAATAGATGATGAATTATTTTTGTTCTTTGAGTTAATCTTTCATTGGTATGACTACACTTTCAACTGACATGTTTCCCTAAAGACATTATTTTGCTTCAGCAGAGTGAAATGTCTACATCATGGAAATATCTTATTTTTCTTGTGCTTTGATCAAATCGACTGCATCAGTTGGGAAACCACTCGCTTACTCAACAAGGAAATCTGATCAACAAGATTCTCTATTCACTTGGAGTTTTACAACATGCACTGTCATAAGAACAAGAGATCTCTGCCCTATGAGAGGTTCAAGAATTTCTTTTAATTGTCCTTCATGATTTTAACTACCAGCTCAAATGCATTTCCATCTCAATGTTTGAGAAAAGTCCATTCTAAGTTATAACTATTTCCTCTAAATTCTACTAATAAGGCCTTGGATTTTGTCCACTAAAATAATCTATCTTTGTAGGAGTTCAGATATTCTAATTCTTGCTAGTTGGAACTAGGTCAAATGGTCCATCTTCATCCACACGCACATGCGAAAGCTTTTTTTTTTTTGAAAGGTAACACTACCAAGGTTTGAACCTTGGATCACTCACACGCACTACACAGTCTCCACCAGCTCATTTAACGAGTGAGAGACATGTGTGAAAGCTTTATTCTCGTTCTCGAAAAAACAAAAAACATTGGGGAATTCTGTTATGCGAATTCCATAGGAGGTTCAAGATATTTGACCAAAGAGCTCCTACTATCCTCAGCGATGGTAAGTTACCATTGTTGCTAACAGGAGCAAGACCCCCTTAGCTAGCCTTGGGTGTCTTATACAACTCCAAGTTAATCCTTTGGTTCTTTTAGCTTAGGTATTTGTCCTCAACAATAAGCGTGTCATGAGATATAATCTCAATAAATGCTATATGGTCCTCAAAAGATAAAACAAACCCCTATGAGTGTTTAGAATAACAAACAAAGATACAATCAATTGTTTCATTCCTAAAGTTGCTACATTTTAAGGCAAGCATCAAAAGATAATACTAGTGATCCCTAGGATGTAAGTCACAGAGAACTTCCAAGTTCCATATGAAATGTTCAAAATCAATTTGTAGGAACTCTATTGAAGATGCAAACAGCTGTAGACAAACACAGCTTGAAAAGGTCTGGTAGATTCTCCATCTGTTATTTGTATGTGGGGAATCACTCCTCCCTGGGTTTCCTCTAATCTGACAATGCCCATTTGGTCATATAGGGCCCTCGTAGGGTTATTTCCTTCTTTTTTCTGGTAGGCAGAACAAGGTGCTCAATTGATAAGCTGTGGAAAAGACATGATAATCCCCAATATGTGTCATGTGTCTTCAGACACCGTATGGGGAAAAGAGTGCTTAACGCGTTTCAATATTGTTGATACTTTATTCAATCAATTTTCGTTCTTCTTAGTGTGGCATGGGAGAGGTGATGACCATAAAAGGAGATCATTGTGGAGAATCCTTTAGGCTGGCAACAGGCCGAGGGCTTGGGCCCAAAATATCAAAGTTTTTAACAGGGCCAGCCCAAAAGCCTGGCATGACTAGTTCAAAATTTAGGCCCAAGCGCCATTGCCAGGCCTAAGAATCCATGTTTTGGTTTGTTGTCGCTTTGGGTTGAGTGCAGCAATAGATGCCTTCCGCAATAGGCATCCAACCTTGATTTAGTGTCTGGCAAGACCAAATTAGACGTGGTGGCATTCATTAAAAAAGGGATGTGGTGGCTTGGGCCTGGTCTCTTAAGCAATTTGCCAATGGTTCTCAAGAATCTTTAACTCCTTTTGGTCCTCATAATTGTCTCCCAAAGCATTGATTCATTGTCTTTGCCTGTGTTAGAGAAGAATTTTTCTCAGGTTTGATTATGTTAGAGAAGAATTTCTTTCTTTCTTAGGTTTGATTATGTTGCCATTTGTTCCAAGCTGGGCCCCATTAGGGTACTCCGGCTTGAGGGGGAGTGTTGAAAGGTTGATAGTTGTATGAGGCCTATGTCCATGTAATCATTGTTTAGATTATCTCCAATATTAAGATAATATCTCCAATATTATCCATATCTCCAGCTCAGTGATACCGATAACACTGGTAGTGATACCGATAATACTAGTAGTAACAGAAATTCTAGGTATCGGTGATATATTGTTAAGTATCGTCAATGTATCAATATCACCAATGTATCGCCAATCTTTTGGACTATGTAAATTCCAGGTTTGCTTGTATCGTCAATGTATTGCCAATATTTTCGACTATGTAATTTCCAGGTGTCGCTTGTATTGCCTGTGTATCAGCGATATTTCGATAATATCACCAATAGATTGCCAATGTATCGATATCACCAAAAATCCATTTACTAAAAATGTTTGGATGGATGGATGGATGGATGGATGTGGATCATTGGATGGGATGGGATGGGACGAATGGTTGGATGGTTGGATCATCATGCATGTCTTATACAGAGATGTATAACGTATGAATACATAATGCATGTTTGTTTGCTTGTTAATTGGTTTAATAAGATTTAAGTGATTGTTGTGTTACTATCAGACTGATTTCTTATGACATCACATACTTTTAGACCCCGTTAAATGGAAAATTATTATGCATTCTTTTCGTAATTTTTTTTTTATTCCTAAATATTTAAATATGTGTATTTTTGCATCTCTTAAGTTTCACCGAAAAATTCCATTGTTTTCCCTATGTTTCCCCAATATTCCCCCAATGATTCTCGCATTTCCAGAAATTGGCGATATCGATATTGTTTCTATATCCCCAGCCAACGAAAATTGTAGCAATACCGATACTTCGAACATTGCATGTAATAAAGCCCATAGGCCCTATTCACATTTTTACTCTTATAAATAAGAGATGAGGGTTGGGGTTTCAATAGACCCTAAGCATCTCACGTTCTTGCCATCACTTTCTTCTCTCTCTCTCTTATTATCTCTCTTCTATCTTTCTTCTCCTTCTTCTTCTTCTCATTGTAGCTTCTCATAGGCCCTCAAGATTAGCACAAAGTAGTCGTTTAACATGGTATCAAGGCCTATGTGCTCCTAGGATTTTTTCTTCTTCTTCTTCTTTTCTCTTTTTCTTCTTTTCCCTTCATTTTTATTTTTTATTCTTCTTCAATTCTTTTTTTTTGAAATTTTTTCTGAAAGACTTGATAATTTTTATGTTGCCTTGACTAGGGTTTGATGGATTTTTCTCTTTGAAGCAGATTTTTGTGTTGCCTTGGTTAAGGTTGCTGGATTTTTTATTTTTTTTTTTGTTGAAGTAGATTTATTGTGTTGCCTCGGCTAGTGTTTGCTGGAATTTTCCTATTGAAGTAAATTTTTATGCTGCCTTTGTTAGGGTTTGTTGGATTATTATTATTATTATTTGTTTAAGCAGATTTTTATGTTGCCTTGGCTAGGGTTTGCTGGATTTTTTCTATTAGAGTAGATTTGTGGGGCTTTTTCCCCCTTCTTAATCCTTGGTGGTTCCCTTTTTCTTTTTCCTTTTCTTCTTCTCTCCTTTCTCCTCTTCTTCCCCTTAAATCTATGAGTTTTATTCTTCTAATCTTTCTCATGGTTTTTCCCTTCCTTTCCTAATCTTCTTTCGTTCTTTCCTCTTTTATTTCCTCTTTCCTTCCCTACACAACAACAACTACTTATATTGACTCTTTTCCCTTCATCCTCCGTTCTTCTTTTTTTATTCTTTTTAAATTTTTATTTTTAGAGTTGTAAGGCCTTTTTCTCATTGACTTGTGATTCGTGAGGGGGTGGCTTGTAACTGGAATTTTTAGGGTTTTAAATTATATGTTGTTGGATTTGAAGCTTCATTGTTGATTGGCTAAAGTTTTTGGTGATCCAGTTCACGTGTTGCTTGATTTGAACCCTCTTTGAGGCACGGTTAAAGCCCTTGCTGATTTTTCTATTGTCCGGTTGGTGGTATTTGACTGGATTGTCTCTTGCCATGGGACATGTGCTTGCCTCTTCTCCACCTCCTTCAATGACTTAGGCTTAGCAACTTCTTCGTTTTAGGCTCTCCTTGCCAAGATGTGTAGTGTGATTAGCATTTATTCAAGGAAATTGGCCCGACTTGTTTATGTACTGGGTAGTTGGCTGGATCTATTTATGCACCAAATAGTTGGTTTGGGTTTGTTTGGACTGGTGATTGCCCCAGCCTTGGCTCAGACTTATGATTGTCCTAGGTTTATTTGCTCTGAGCAGTTGGCTTAGACTCGTTTATATTTGACAATTGGTCCATTCTTATTTTTCTGAATGGTTGTCTGAACTTATGTTTGTGTTGGGCAATTGGCCCAACCTTAGTTGAGCTGGATAGTTGATTCAGATTCGTTTATATTGAACTAGGGGTGCACATCGAACCGATAGAACTGTGGAACCGGACCGAAACCGACTAAACGGTCCGGTTTGGTCCCTTTCTAGAGTGCACCGGTTCCGGTTCCAAAAATCAAAGAACCGATTACATCGGTTCGGTTCTCGGTTTGGGGGTATGTAGAACCGAACCGAACCGTGAACTGATCCGTAGATCCGAACCGCAGAATCGAACCAGGAACCAAACTATTTATTATATTTTAAAAAAAAAAAAAAAAAAAAAAAACTAATACCCTAAGTCCCTGCTGCGGCTGCCCATCTCTCTCGCCGGTCCTCCTCTCTCTCTCTCTCTCTCTCTCTCTCTCTCTCTCTCTCGCCGATCCTCTCCCTCTCTCGCTGCTCCTCTCTCTCTCTCGCAATTGGGCTGGATTATAAAAAGCCCAAAATCGTGGAACCGATCCGGAACCGAACCGATTTTAACGGTTTGGTTCTAGGGTGCTAATGGCCCGGTTCCGGTTCCGAAAATCCTAGAACCGTTAAGAACGGTTCGGTTCCGGTTTAACCCTAGAACTGGACCGAACCGACCCGCGTGCACCCCTATATTGAACAGTTAGTCCATTCTTATCTGTTTTGGATAGTTGTTCAGACTTATGATTGTGTTGGATAATTAATCCAGCCTTGGTTGAGCTGGATAGTTGATCTAGACTCATTTATGCCGGATGGTTATTCTAGTGGCTCACATCACTGAAGTCGCAAAAGTACCTGTTCGCGTGAAGATATTGGTGGTTTCATCACCCTTCTCATCCACTCATTTGCCTCTCATCATAGCTAGTGCTACTCATCTGCACAACCGTGTTACTTATTTCATTTCTACTTTTGCGAAATCTTTTATATGCCTCTCCAAACTCAAGTCCCTCTTCTCAGAGCACCTTGAGTGGGGTGTTAGAGAAGAATTTCATTCTTTCTTAGGTTTGATTATGTTAGAGAAGAATTTCTTTCTTTTTTAGGTTTGATTATGTTAACTCTTGTTCCAAGTTGGGGCCTCATTAGGATGCTCTAGCTTAAGGGGAAGTGTTGAAAGGTAGATAATTGAATAAGGCCTATTGGGCCCAAGTCCATGTGATAAGCCCATTCACGTTTTTACTACTATAAATAAGAGTAGAGGGTTTGTATTTCGATAGACCCAGCATCTCACGTTCCTCTCTCTCTCTCTCTCTCTCACATTGTCTCGCTTCCTCTTTCTTCTTCTCATTTTAGCTTCTCATAGTCCCTCAACATTAGCACAATGTAGCCATTTAACATTTTGCATTCTTCTTTTTAATAAAATTTGACTCACCTCTCTCAAAAATAAAAATAAAAATAAAAAAATTTAAAAATCACATTTCTTCATAAAGGTGAGACTATTTTTGTATTGCATTTTCACTAGAGCTGTGTGGGAAAGGTTCCTCGATTTGTTGTAATGTTGTCGGGTGATACTTTTTTCAATCAATTTGTTCTTCTTGGTGTGGCACGAGGGAGGTGGCAAAATAAAAGGAGATCATTGTGGAGGATTTCCCTTCTTACAGGTTTGTGGTCTCTTTGGGATGAGCACAAGAATAGATGCTTCTGGAATAGGCATTTCTGTCCTATTCAGAAAGGCTAAATTTGATGTGGTGGCTTGGGCCCAGTCTCTCAAGCAATTCACCTATTGTTCTCTTCTCTAGTCTTTTGACTCCTTTTGGTCCTCTTAGTTGTACCTAACGAGTTGTTGATTCCTCATCTTTTTTGTTTTCTTTTTTAATAAAATTTGGTGTAACCTCTCTAAACAAAATAATTTCAAAGAAGACAAAAGTCGGCCACGTGGGCCCCACGCGGTGGTACCAGTATCACTCAGGTAGCCCCATTATGAAATGTGTTTGGATGTAACACTTGCCAGCGTGGGCTTCGATAGCCCCATTTTAAAAGCCCCATTGCTGCTGTTATTGTGGATGGCAGGAGATGGACGTGTCCCCAACTCTGCCTATGTTATTTTTACAGAAGCGGCCCAATTTACGAACTAAAAGCAATAAGGAATTGCTTTTCTTTCTCTCTTTTCCTGAGTTTAAGGGCATGTATTTTGTGGTGTATATTTTGTGATCTCTTTGTTCATCCTCTTCAAGTTTCCCATAATTGCTGGTTCTTTCCAATAGATTTAAGGACAATGTCAAAGAGGTTGGAATCGGAGATGTACTATGTTACATTTGAGATGTTTGTTGCGGATGTCAAGAGAATGTTTCAAAACGCACGCACCTACAA
The DNA here is from genome assembly GCA_021015155.1 of Magnolia officinalis. Classification (NCBI taxonomy): domain Eukaryota; kingdom Viridiplantae; phylum Streptophyta; class Magnoliopsida; order Magnoliales; family Magnoliaceae; genus Magnolia; species Magnolia officinalis. The sequence continues at coordinate 102,555,926 of JAJHSJ010000001.1, forward strand.
CTCTCCGGACACTATCTATTATAAATGTTCAACCAGGTGAGCATTGCCACTCCATTCCTCACATTTTTATTTTGCTTTTCTTTCAAGCGATGATCCAGTGTTCGGCACATATACTGAATGGTGGTGATGGGTGAGTTTCTCCACCTGCTTGAGCTATGTAGCATCTCATTGGTTGACTCATCACCTTCCCAGCAGTGATAGGACCCTCTATCACTATCATCTGATCATGATCAAATTGGTGAATGGTGTGCACGAACACAACATTCAGTGTAGACTCCACACACCTCGGATCATTCCTTTCTTGTTTTAACCATCCTAACTTTTGGCTTCTTGGACACGTAGGCTTGAAAATTTCTTCTCGAACAAAGTCCATTTGCACCTCCAAGCTGCTAATAAAGTTCAGCAGTAATGTACGCACTAATCTATCCTAAGCATGTTCTTAGGAGCAGCTCACCGTCAGCAGATTTGTATTTTGTAGCTTGTAATTTCAATTACAAATAATTTATTCTGTGTAACATGTGATACGAATTCTGTGCATTGGACATCGGTCTCTATGGTAATTCTATCTAGAGAAACTGATCACATACACAGGCAAGGTACGACAACTTGTGTCTTTCCCACTAACATACCACTTCTTTACTAGTACATCAGTACCATGAAAACAGTAGGCCCACTATGAAGATCACCTGGGATAAAAATTAGGTTATTCTGCTCTTCAGGTGGGCGTCACCATTTGAATTAACGGACAACCTTCGGTTTGATTGCCTGGCCCACCTAGTGAGGGGTCAGCCCTTTTTTTTTTGGAAAAGAAAAGGTGATCTTCATTGTGTGGCCTACCATTTCCATGGTACTGATATCCTACAAGCGGAACGTTGGCAGTAAAGAAGGTACATAACTACAAGTGTGGTACTATTTGCTTGTATGTGATCAGTTCTTTTTTATACAACTCAAAAGCACGAATTGGTGTCTATTAGGGCTGTCAACAGGCCAGGCCTGGGGTTGGCCTCAACCTGGATTTTGAACTTTTATGCCTGGGCCTACTCAAATTTTTTATTTTGGCAGGCCCGAGCATGGCCCATCGACAGCCCCAGCGTTTATATACCAATGCAAACATCACCAGAAATGGGTGCCCCGCTTTGCTTTGATGGCACTTTTTTGTACTTGAAATGATGCTTTATTGGATTTCAACGAATTCAAAACTCCATTATGTTGAGCACTTGCACTCAAGTGATGGATAGAAGCACCAGCTGTCGAATGCATGGTTGCATGTCTCATTACAGAGCTAAAGATCATGCTGCTATTATTTGTTTCCATAATGACAAATCTCAATCCCACCTTACTATTTTATGAAGTAGCATTGCGATATTTTAAAATTTCCGATATTTTGAAATATCATTTAGTTTTTTTTTTTTTTTCTTGTGATATTTTCAAAATCTGCGAATTGGTCACTGTTTGTAACTATTCCCAAGACGCTGCAATGGTGAAAAATTAAGTGATTGTACTTGTGCACACAGGAATTCTCAATCACCTGTTCTGAAGAGAGAATGTTCTATTGTGCATGTTGTACCCAACACAAGTAGCGCCCCATGTGCTGATGTGTTGTAAAATTTAGGGCCTTCATCCGGTGGATTCCATGGAGAACGTTACTTAGAAATCTGACCAATGCACTCATCTGGTGGGCCACATGTACAAAGAAAATGATAGTTGAGGAAATATTAGTCCATCCAATGTTGTCACACCTGATCACCGTTGTGGCCTTATTTTTAGGTTTGTTATACATTCATTGGGAGGACTTTCTGCTGGATGTCCCAGATTTCACACACCTGTGCTGTGTTGGCAAAAATGTGGGACGCTTGTGTTTGCACATCTGGAAATGGCTTTCCTCTTTTCGGTGGAACAAACTCTAAAAAGAAGGGAAAAAGAGAAAAAAAAAAAAAAGTTTCCTAATCAATCAAGGCCTGTTTTCTACACATGAAAAGATTGAAGTCCAACAGAATCAGCATATGTTTTATCCAAAAAGGACCCGGAAGAAGTGTAAACTCATTAAAAAAAGGCACCTTTTCCAAATCATTTCTTTTCATTTCCCGAAACAAACTGAATGAATTGATCTTAATCAGAACCAGCTCCATGCAAACAGACCCTCGTTGTGAATAAACTCCTGTCATGTTTTACCACAAATCTCTAATGGTGATATGAAGATTTGAATCTTTGGAGATGAACTTCATTTTAGGGTGGTGATCTTTGCTTAGATGCAGACTAGGTCCTTAATTTCATCTTCTCAAAAGCAAATGATCATCTTCCATCATTGTACCCCGCACATTGCCCACCAATTTTGACAGATGCTCAGTGTAGATGTTTGATTACCAAAAAGAAATCGAGCTATGCCACAAGTTGGCTGCCTTCTGTACTAAATGGATATCGTTGTGGACCCTACAAGTGGTAAATAGAGATTCCCATATGGCAATTATTTCACTCCGACTGAAATGCCTGAAAATAGATGAGAAATGATCCCCTAGGTAATGCAAAAAAAAAAAAAAAAAAATCAAAGCTGGCGTTCTAGTTTCTTTCATTGCCCCATATCCTGTTGTTATTTATTTTTGAGAATTTTCCTACTGTACGACCCATTGACGGCCACGGACCTGTTTTAGCCCACTTTATTTTAGCTCCCAAGAATAAGCCCCAGCTGTACGGACAGCTTTTCACAGGTCGAAAATGCCCCTGCTTTTTTAGAAATGTGATGGGGTTCACTATCGCTACGGATTATAACCGTTGCTAGTCCGTCTCCATAACCGTAGCACTTCTTTTTTGGATATGTCCTTCGGTATATATCGAAGGTCTTTCAATATGTCCTTCGATATGTATCGAAGGTCTTAAGATATGATCGAAAAAGGTCCAGAACTATCCAGCGAGTTTAGCTAAAAAATCTTGCAATTTTCGATACATATCGAATACCATTCGATATGTATCGAAGGTGATTTTGGTACTTTTTCAGAATTAGACTTTTCTGGTCTCAGAATTGTTTTCAGGACAAATTTCAGGATTCCTTATTTTCTCTTCAAGTTTTCGATTCTCTTTCTTCATCACTTGGTTTCTTTGAATCTTTGGCATGTGAATTCTTCAATCTTGGTCTCCTAAGATCTATTCCTCGCCTTGGTGATCTTTGAGCATCAAATCCATGTTTTAAACACCTTTTCCAATCCAAGTTCTTAAATTCACCTTGCAACATAAACATGATTAAAATTAGGGCTGAAAGTCGAGCGGGTTCAACCCGACCGACCCGACGTTGGGTTGGGCTCGGGCAAAATATTTCGGGTTCGGTCTCGAGCTTGGGCCATAGAAACACCAACCCAACAAAACTTCGGTCGGGTTCGGGTTGCCCGACCCAACCCAAACCCGATAATTATAATATAAATATATAATAAATCAACGAATGGTCTTCATTGCACGTCATTTCCCGATGAGGGATTTCTCTCTCCCATGCGGCGCCGGATTTTTCTCTCTCATACGCTTGATTTTTCTCACCCATATTGCATGGGATGCGGATACCGTGCGAAAAGTCTTTCTTATAAAGATCCTATGCACGGATGCGATGTGGGGTCCACCGTGATATTTATGAAAAATCCAACCCGTCCACCCATTTTTCTAGCTCATTTTAGGACATTGGACCAAAAAAGAAGAGGATCCAAAACTCAATTGGGCCATAAAATATGAAACAGTGGGAAAGGGAATTCCTACCGTTGAAACCTTTCTAGGCTCTGCCTTGATGTTTATATGCCATCCAAACTGCTTATAAGATCATTTTTACCGGGATGAAGTAAAAACACAAAAAACTTAGACCTAAGAAACTTTTATAGCCATATAAATATTTCAACAGTGGTCACTAAATCTCCACTGTTTCCTTTCGTGTGACCCATTTAAGTTTTGGATCCATCTTACTTTTGGTTACATGTCCTAAAATAAACTCGAAAAACGGATGGACGGGTTTGATTTCTAATAAACATGGCAGTGGCCTCACCTGGAATCCTTGCAGAGAAACTTATTGCGGAAGGCTTTTTGGGAACCCACGTCTGTTTGCATGCTCGACGACAGCGGAAACGGATGGGCTATTCCCAATGGCCAGTGGTCGATGCTCTATGGACCCCAACATGATGTATGTGTCTCATGCCGTCCATCCATTTTTCCAAATGATTTTATGGCATCAACCCAAAATTGAGGCAGATCAAAATCTCAAGTGGACCACACCATGGGAAAAAAGTAGTGATTGAAGATCTACCACTAAAAACCTCCTAGGGCCCACGGTAATGTTTATCTAACATCAAACCTGTAGATTAGGTCATAGAGACCAAGATGAAGGCAAAAAACAAATATTAGCTTGATACAAAACTTTCGTAACCCCAAGAAAATTTTAAGAAGCTTTTAATAGTGGGATTTCAAGGATTTCAATCAACAATGTGTGGCCCCATATGAGATTTTGATCTACCTCAGTTTTGGGCCTAAAGTATAATTTTATCTGAAAAAATGGATGGACGGCATGGATGAGACACATACATCATGTTGGGGTCCGCAGAACACCTACCACTAGCCATTGAGTAGCCAATCCGTTGCCACTGTATAACTTCTATCCTGATTGCTTGATCCACTGCATGACTTTCAACGTGTGGTAGTTCTTTGGCCCCACAATGATTGCATTTTACATCCATACCATCCATCAATTTTTATGGATCATTCTAGAGCATGGCCCCAAAAATGAGGCACATTCAAAGCTCAAGTGGACCACACCACAAAAAGCAATACGGATTGAACAAACTACCGTTGAAACTTTCCTAGGGCCAAGCTTAATGCTAATTTTTCATCTAATCTGTTCATGATATCACACACACCTGGAATAAGTTAAAATACAAATATCAGGTTGATCGAAGTCTTCTATGACCCCAAAAAGTTTTTAACAGTAGTCATTTAATCCCCGTTGCTTTTTGTGGTGTGGTCCACTTGAGCTTTGGATGTGTCTCATTTTGGGGCTCATGCTCAATAATCATACGTAAAAATTAATGGACGGTGTGGTTGTAAAACCTAAATCACTGCGGGCCCCAAGAAGTTTCACATGCTAAAAGTCATGGTGTGTAATATGCAAGCTATTTTGGAAAGGGAAATTTAGGCGTACGAGTGAGAGAGGGAGTCAGGGAGCTCGTTTGTGCTGGAGAGATTGAGAGAGAGAGCATCTCACAAGGTATGTAGCTATGTATCACCATCAATCTATTATTCTCTCTTTCTCTCTACATCATACAAAGGTTGGTTTGATTGTTTTTTTTTGTTTTGTTTTTTTTCCTTTTTTCCCCTGCATTTGAAATTATTTTGATATTTTTCACAGTCATGATCAGCATATGCACGCAACACATGTAAAGATTTTGTTTTTTTGGTAATCATATCATGAAATATAAAATGCACATGATTAGTAATATTAATGACTTATTTTCAACATGTTGCTTATGTACAGATTTTTTTTTTTTTAATTCTTTCAATATCAGGATATATAAGTAGATGTCTGGAATGGGTGATAATAATGCTCCTGTTGATGTTACGGGTAGTTCTATCGTTAGTGAACAAGTGACATCAAAAAAGAAAAGAAAGACAACGGCGACACACAATAATGTCTCAGGAATATGGGAACACTTTAAAAAAGTTGAGAAGCCAGAGCAATTACTGTAATCAAGAATATCAAGCTGATAGTAAGCAAGGCACTACTGCGCTTTGGAGACATTTGGATAAATGTAAGAAATATCCAAATAATAAAGATCCAAAACAACGGACATTGGCAGTCTTAGTAGAGAAAGATGGTGGGAGCAGTGGGATTATAAATTGGAGTTTTAATCAAGAAGCTTGTAGAAAAGCCCTTGCACATATGATAATAGTTGATGAGTTGCCGTTTAATTTTGTCGAGCATGAGGGTTTTAGAAACTTTTGTCAAGTAATGCAGCCAAAGTTTTAGATTTTGTCACGCATCACCTTAAGGATAGATTGTCTTGAGTTATATAAGTGCGAGAGGGTTAAGTTGAAGGGCGAATTTGAGAAGTCGGTTCAAAGAGTTTGTATAACCACTGATATGTGGACATCCATCCAAAATCTTGGATATATGTGCCTCACTGCACATTATATAGATAAAGATTGGAAGTTGCAGAAAAAAATTATTAACTTTTGCGTGGTTCCAACGCCTCACAGTGGTGAATAAATTGCTAATATAGTTGAGCTTTGTCTAATAACATGGGGGTTACAGAATATACAAACCATCACAGTAGACAATGCAAGTTCAAATGATGTGGCAGTTCGTTCATTGAAAAGAAAACTAACTAAACGAAATGGGTTGCTGTTAGATGGTGAGTTCCTTCATGTGAGTTGTTGTGCACATGTTTTAAACTTGATTGTGAGAGATGGTATCGATGAAGTTAAAGAAGCAATCGTCCGTATCCGTCATTGTGTACGGTATGTTAGAAGTTCGCCTTCTCGACTTCAAGATTTCAAACGCTGTGTGGCAGAAGAGAGAATAACCAGTAAAAGGGTTGTTTGTTTGGATGTTGCCACTAGATGGAACTCTACTTTTTTCATGTTGGAATCCGCTTTAATGTTCCAAAAGGCTTTTGAGAGAATGGAAGAAAATGACCAACAATATCAAAAAGACATTGGTGAGTGGATGCCTACAAATGCAGATTGGGTTAAAGCAAATGTATTGTGCAAGTTTCTAAAAACTTTTTATGATGTTATCAAACATCTATCTGGTTCGAAGTATGTTACTGCAAATGCATACTTTCATGAGATTTATGCGATTGAAGGACTCTTATCTTCTTGGTCTATAAGCGAAGATTTGAGCTATCATGACATGGGATTAAAGATGAAAATGAAGTTTGCAAAGTATTTTGGGGACTTTGATCATGTTAATATATTGTTAGTGATTGTCGTGGTTTTGGATCCTTGTTATAAGTTAAAGTATTTGAAGTTTTGTTATTCCAAGTTATATCCAATGGAGAAAGTTAAGGAGATGATTGAGAAAGTCAAAGATAGTATGAATCGTCTCTTCGAGCAATACAATTCTTTTGCAACAACTCTAGATTCAGCTGAAAATAATGCATTAACACAAAAGAGCATTGATACTCCTTCTGATGGAGTTGTTGGGCATATTGTGGATGTTAGGCAAGAATATCTCAGATTTCTGCAAGAAGAACAAGTTATTGCCACTAAATCCGATATTGATCGATATCTTGAAGAAGATGTTGAAGTAGATTTGTCTAATTTCAACATTTTAGATTGGTGGAAGGTAAATTCTTCAAAGTATCGCGTACTCTCACACATGGCTCGTGACATACTTGCAATTCCGGTATCCACCGTTGCTTCAGAGTCGGCTTTTAGTACTGGGGGTCGAATTCTTGATCGATTTCGGAGTTCGTTGACACCTGATATTGTGGAATCTTTGATATGTACACAAGATTGGTTACAGATTTCATCAACTCCAGTCGATATTGAAGAAAAATTGGAAGAGTTAGAAGATGATGAATCAAGTATCTAAACTAAACTTTTACTTTAGTGGTGTTTTTATAAATATATTTTTATCTTTATTAATGAATTAATATAGTATTTATTTATTTTGTTTCAATATCTTGTGAGCCATACACAGTTGGATTCCAAAAGTAACCATATATATACAACTTGGATCTTCTATTTTTTGGAGGTATGTTCTTGTCTTTGTAGTTTCTACTGTGTTTTCTTTCTTACTTGTGATATTATTTGAAAATTGATATGTTGTTGATATTTGATAATGCTTGAAATTTGATATGCTTGATTGTTAAAGGAGTAGTTGTCTTATATTTGAGCTTGTTTGTTTAGAAAAAATAAAGTTCTTTGTGATAAATAACTACATATATAATTAACAAAATTTTATGTACAAAAAATAAGGCATGTATTAAAATATAGTAGACTAATGTAATAACAAAAATATTAGCATGTATCAGCCCGACCAAGCCCGCTTGGGTTGAGAATTTCCAACCCGAAGTTGGGTTGGGTTGGGTTAGGGTTGAGGTATAGTAACCTTGGGTTGGGCTAGGGTTGAGCACCAACCAGACCCAACCCGCCCGACTTTCAGTCCTAATTAAAATAGGACATTAAGCATTATTATATTCATAAAACCAAGTAATAAATGGGGTCCAATATGCAATATGTGACCCTCAACACTTCGTGGTCAATTTCATTAACTTCGCGGTGAATTTCATTAACTTCGCGGTCAATTTCATTCACTTCGTGGTCAATTCCAATCACTTCAAGGTCAATTCCCTTCATTTCACAGTCAACTCCATGCATTTCACGATCAATTCCGATGATTCCCCTTCACTTCACGGTCAATTCAATTCATTTCACGATCAATTCCCTTCACTTCACGGTCAATTCCCTTCATTTCACGGTCATTTCCATGCATTTCACGATCAATTCCGGCGATTCTTCACGGTCAATTGAATTCATTTCACGATAAATTCCCTTCACTTCACAGTCAATTTAATTTATTTCACGGTCAATCCCGTTCACTTCACGGTCAATTCCATGCATTTCACGGTCAAATCCTTTCACTTCACGGTCAATTCAATTCATTTCGCGGTCAATACCCTTCACTTCACGGTCAATTTCATGCATTTCACAGTCAATCCCCTTCACTTCACGGTCGATTCCATGCACTTCACGGTCAATTCCCCCTTCACTTCACGGTCAATTCTCTTCACTTCACGGTCAATTCCCTTCACTTCTCACGGTCAATTCGTTGTTTCCCCTTCACTTCACGGTCAATTCAATTCCCTTAAGTTCACTCGCTTTGCGGTCATTTTCAATCACTTCAGGACCGAGAAGTGAGTGAAATTCATCGTGAAGTGAGTGAACCTACCCTAGAATTGAGTAAAATTCATCGCAAAGTGAGTGAACCTACCCTAGAAGTGAGTGAAATTGACCGCGAAGTGAGTGAAAATCATTGCGAACTGAGTGGCATACATCCTTGCAATTGAGAACTTTGAATATTTGACCGATAAGTCGGTCATATTCGAGCTAGTACAATGGTGGATTTCCTACTACTTAGTGAAATCCACCTTATACATGTGAATACTAAACGAGTTATATCATTGTGTTTGTTTTCAGAAAATGGCTTCGATAATCATCCTGTGCTCATATGGTGGGGAGTTAGTAAGCGAAAACAATCGATACACGTACAAGGGTGGAATGCATGGAATTGACCCTGAAGTGAAGTGAATTGATCGTGAAATGGAATTGACCGTGAAGTGAAGGGGAATCGCCGGGAATGATGTGAAATGCATGGAATTGACCATGAAGTGAAGAAAATTAACCGTGAAATGAATGGAAATGACCGTGAAGTGAAGGGAGTTGACCGTGAAATGCATGGAATTGACCATGAAGTGAAGGGGAATCACCAGGATTGACCATGAAATGCATGGAATTGACCGTGAAGTGAAGGGAGTTGACCGTGAAATGCATGGAATTGACCGTGAAGTGAAGGGAGTTTACCGCCGTGAAGTGAAGGGAATTGACCATGAAATGCATGGAATTGACCGTGAAGTGAAGGGGAATCGCAGGGAATGACCGTGAAATGCATGGAATTGACCGTGAAGTGAAAGGGAATCGCTGGGATTGACCGTGAAGTGAAGGGAAATTGCCGGGATTGACCGTGAAATGCATGGAATTGACCGTGAAGTGAAGGGAGTTGACCATGAAATGCATGGAATTGACCGTGAAATGAATGAAAATGAACGTGAAGTGAAGGGAATTGACCGTGAAATGCATGGAATTGACCGTGAAGTGAAGGGGAATCGCGGGGATTGACCATGAAATGCATGGAATTGACTGTGAAGTGAAGGGAGTTTATCGTGAAATGCATGGAATTGACTGTGAAGTGAAGAGAATTGACCGTGAAATGAATGGAAATGACCGTGAAGTGAAGGGAATTGACCGTGAAATACATGGAATTAACCGTGAAGTGAAGGGGAATCATCGGGATTGACCGTGAAATGCATGGAATTAACCGTGAAGTGAATGGAATTGACCGTGAAATGCATGGAATTGACTGTGAAGTGAAGGGGAATCGTCGGGAATGACCGTGAAATGCATGGAATTTACCGTGAAGTGAAGGGGAATCGCTGGGATTGACCGTGAAATGCATGGAATTGACCGTGAAGTGAAGGGAGTTTACCGTAAAATGCATGGAATTAACCGTGAAATGAATGGAAATGACCGTGAAGTGAAGGGAATTGACTGTGAAATGCATGGAATTGACCGTGAAGTGAAGGGAATTGACCCAAAAATGAATGGAAATGACCGTGAAGTGAAGAGAATTGACCGTGAAATGCATGGAATTGACCGTGAAGTGAAGGGGAATCGTCGAGATTGACCGTGAAATGCATAGAATTGACCGTGAAGTGAAGGAAATTAACCATGAAATGAATAAAATTAACCGCGAACTGATTGAAATTGACCGCGAAGTGAATGAAATGGATTTTTAACCATTGACCTGATGGAATCTTCGAAAATAACCAGATTGGTTGGCTAAAGTAGCTTCTCCTACCTCAAAATCATATATGGTAAGTCAAGTAACTCATTTTGGTTTAGAAGATATGCTTGTTAAATGAATAAAGAAAGAAAGGAATAAAAAGAGAAAAAAAAAATTATATATGATTATATATTCATATTTATATAAATATGTATTAGAGAAAAATGCAGGGGAAAAAAAGATCTCCATGGAATTTATTTTTTTAAAAAAAAAAAAAAAAACAGAAAAAGTGGCCTTTGTAATCCCCACTGCTTTGTGGGTCCCATTATGAGGTATGTGTTATATCCAAACCGTTCATCTGTTTGGCAAACTCGTATTAAGGCTTGAGACGAAAAATAAGATGGATCTAGCTATCAAGTGGACCACACTGGGTGATTGAACGTCTATCATTGAAACCCTTTTAGGGGTCATAGAAGTTTTGGATCATTATGAAATTTGTTTTTCCTCTTCATCCTGGTCTCTGTGACCTTATAAATAGATTGGATGGAAATACATGTTACGGTAGGCCTATAAAACTTTTAACGGTGAAAATTTATTTTCCCGCTGCTCTTTGTGGCCTGGTCCAGTTGATCTTTGGATATGATTTTTTTTTTTTAATAATGCTCCTAAATGATCTCGAAATATGGATGAATGTTGTGGATGTAATAAATACATAACTGTGGGGCAATGTAACTTTGATCTCTTTTGAACCGTTCGTACAACCCGAAGTTCGAGGAGTGTCAGCGCTCGTCTTCGAGCACCAGCCAATCCGCTTCCGGAAGGAAAGCCATGTGAAAAGCTGTCCGTACAGCTGGCGCTTATTATTGGGAGCTAAAAATAAGTGGGCTTAAAAAGTTGATGGCCATAAATGGATCGTACGGTAGGAAATCTCTCTTTATTTTTTAATCAGATGGGGGCTGCAGACTTGTACGCCAAATGTTTTCATGGTTTCCCCCCAGCTAGATCATTCTTCCGAATAGCCACATGAAAGGGCCATCTGTAGCCCACGTTTATGATTCTCACCTGCAAATCCTCGTGCAATCTAACTAGCAATTCTGGAATGCCGCATTCAGCAAAAAATAAAAGCTGCACAAAGCTAGAATGGAATCCCAATTGGAAGTGGGTCAGCAAATCCCAAAGAAGCATGCATGCAACACAAAACTGCAATCACACTGCAAAAATCAAATTTGGTGAGTAACCTTTTGCATGTGCCTTGCAGCCAACCAGTAATTTGGTGACCTTTCATGGTACAAGCGGCCAACCAGTAATAGGAACTGTTGTTGATACGGTGGAGTCAAGCTAAAGGTCAAGATCATATCAGAAAATTCTGACCATCCAGTTTGAGTATCACCAGGGGAATGCAGGGTGTTTGTTGCTCTCCTCTCTAGATCAACAGCCCCAATCATTACAATGTTTTCCTCGTGTACCATGAGGAAACTGCATATTACTAGTGTGATGCCAGCTGCAAAATAGTATTGTACAAATATGTTTAATACAATGATGATGTGAAGTCACAGCAACACCAGCCTGAGATTCAACCTTAGCTGCACAAGTATTTTATGTGGAAAGTCGTAACAGATTCAGGTGCTGGAGCATGGAAGCATATGTTTCAAAATGTTTGCAAGTTCAAATGGTTATGGAGAGAGCAGCCCCCAAAGCATGAAAGGGGCACCTCGTTAGAAGAACCGTGAAACTTAAGGATTCAACTCCAAATAATTTTCCTTAAAAGTACAAAATAAATAGCCCCTTGATCATCATAAAAACCCATTAAACAATTTACACCTTTCGGACAAGAATTTGGCAGATCAAGCTCAATCTTGGAGGCCATAACTGAACCAGAGTGCTGAGCCTCACCTTCGGGCGGGTCCAATAACAAGCACTCCATATTGAACATAGTTGAGAATATGCATGGGATACAACCTCAAGACAGAAGTGGATTCCTTACATTATATATTCTGTAATTTCCACTAGACAGATGAAAATTTATACTTGGTTCTGTTTACTGCTGCTCTCCACTGCATTAGAGGTTTCTGGGTCCCACGCACCATCCCACTGCACAGGCCCACATGGATTTGGTCCCCCACAAATCCGCTTCTGCAGATGTTCCAAGCTGGCCACCCGCTGCATGGAAGCTGTTTGGCCCATCTTGCCCGCAGCGTTGTGCATGTCTTCGACCATGGGACCAGGGGGGATGTCAGTTGCACCTGTGTTCATTCTCTGGTCGTGTGTGGGTTGGAAGAAGTGATTTGGGTTTTCTTGTACAGGGACAGGAGCATTTTGGACAGTCTCAGATGGGCTGCCAGAGAATGGCATGCTGATGGATGATATGTCAGGCATGGTTTGAAACAGGGTATTCACCCCTGTCACTCTCTTAACTGTATCTTCAGCCATCTTTACCTGAAATAGTCATATAAATGTAAAACTGCCTAGAAAGGGGTACTGTAACCATAAATACAACATGCACATTAAGATAGATACAACAGGGATATCATATAGAGTCATAGACAGATATATCCTAGAACAGAGCCACTTGATTGCTCCAAAAAGCAAGCAATAAATCTTCCCATGATGAAAATTTTCTTTTAACCATTCCTTTGACATGTCTGAATCACCATTGGTGAATATCACAGGGATCACAGTTACACTCGTTATTATATGGAATACACTGCTACAAAGATAAACAAAATAAATTCGACAATGGTTGCCAAGTTATGGTACTAGCAAAGGGACAGGGATGGGGTGCAGCATGGGGATGATGGGTTAAATAATTAATTATTTATTAGAGAGAGAGAGAGAGAGAGAGAGAGAGAGAGAGAGAGAGAGAGAGAGATGATGGGTTAAATAATTAATTATTTATTAGAGAGAGAGAGGGAGAGGGAGAGGGAGAGAGAGAGAGAGCTTTAGGGACCATATATTTTGATAAATGATAGATTTGATTCGCGATATAAAAAAGAGAGCAATGGTGATATAGGATAGGTAATGAGTTATCCACAACCAGTCTCTCTCGTCACTCCATCTCTAGCCAAAGGGTTAGAATCTCATTCACCCTTTCCAAGACATGGTAAAAGGAAACACTTGCAAGTGTAAGCTTCAGCTTCCTAATAATCAAGGGGAGCCGCTCAAGGCTCCACCTGTGAAGAAAGAACTTGTTTAATAACATAAGAATGCCGTTGCAACTTGTTGAGAATATGAAATTCATTGGAGTCTTTGATCCCTGAATGGGATGGAGATGCCAAAGATGCTCCTCCATGGTACCCCCTGTTTTCATGATACAAAAGTACAGATCTGATTAAGGGTTAAACAATCTCGGAGTGAAGGTAAATGTTCCATTTAAAAGCTTTATTTATTTAGCTTTCCAACAAGCCCAAGATCATGTGATTCTGCCGCTGATTAGGTTATTATGACCAGGGTTCTTTTTTCTTTTTTTTTTTTTTTTTCTGTTTTCATTTTTCTTTTATTTAAAAACGAGCTATGGTGGATCCTTACTCTTACTCCAGTGGTAGACTCTCAGGAGTTTCAACACCCAGTCGAGGGTTCGAATATCCACAGGTGGTGAAATCCCACTAGCGTGAGTGTGTGTGTGTGTGTGTGTGTGTGTGTGTGTGTGTGTGGGGGGGGGGGGGGGGGGGTGGGGGGTGTGTGTGTGTGTGTGTGCAAAAAAAAAAAAAAAATGTAAAAAAAAAAAAAACTATGGTGAATAATTAAAAAAGAGCTATGGTGAATCGAAGTTATGACCAGAATATGGTCAAGGTAAATTGCAATAGCACGAATCTAAGAGAGTTGGTGATGAGACAACTAATTGGGCCCACAAGTGCAGTGGGTCCATCAAGAGACTAATTCTATCCTACCTCATCCTGCCACTCATCCATCTCAACATCCTCATTTCAGCTATGCACATCCTATGGAAGAACTCTAGTTTATCTTCCCCTCTATTTTAAAGTGGATGGATGAGATATGAGTATTCCACCTCTATTCAAGATTTTAACATTTTTTCTCTTTTAATGTTTAGACTAACTCTCTTATGTGTGGGGCTAATAAAATCTAGTGTACCAATAAAAAAAACATGTAAACTAAGATTTAAGTTTCTCTGCAGTTTATAACTAAACGTTTCACAAGCTTCCCACTTTATTTCTTTTACTTTCTAATTGTATGTTTGGTAACTATTTTGTTCAACTTTGGCTTTGTCATCATCATTAAGACTATCATAAACATCATTTCTTTCTTTCTTTTTTTCTCATTGGTAAAATAGTTTTATTAAAAGCCTCTGACGGGGAAAAGAATACAACATAGGGAAATACCTTCCCCGCCCTACACAGAGTAACCTACCTGTTTGCTCCACGTGTCTACATACCTGAACCTACCAAAATCCTTTGGAGAAGAAACCCAAACAGATAACAAAAAATTTCACATTCGCTTCCACGTTATAAACAGTTAGAGAAGCTTCAATTGTTCCTATCCTTCTAAAATGCCAAAAAAAGGTTGCTAAGAAGCAAAGATTCCACAATTTCCTCTTTTGCCTTTGAAAAGGCACCCCTTTCCAAGCCAAGAGGAAAGAAGACAAGTGCTTCTCGCAGTTTGGTGTCAAGTGGATTTGCAGGCCTCAGTCACAAATATCCTTTCTCGTCTTCGGAATTTATTAATTAAAATGTACCTAAAAAGTATATCCGAACAATACCACACGAACAAGGGTACTCACATCTGAAACACATGTCTCATACCCCAGGGTACCTGAGCACTCATAGAAGGTAACCCAAGAAAACAACCATACCCAATCCTAAAATGTACCTGAAAGCTAGCATACTAAATTTGGCTATGGGTAGGTATGGCCTATGCCTGTGAAGGGTTTAAGGGTAAAGCATTGTACCCCGGTTGCTATGATTTAGACCTGCATGCTTAGGACAAAAAACAATCGGTTACCTTTGCTCTCAAAGTTTCAACATCTGCTTTTAGAATCCTATTGTCCACAGCAGCTCCATTGTACTTTTGACTTGTGTCTGTGAGACGTTTCAGTAATGAGGAGTTCTCAACTCTCAGTTGTGAAACCTATGACATCCCGTTTCAAGAAATTCTTCAGAAATATACAGCGACAGTTGAATAAATAAATCAAGCACATACGGAACAAAAACTGAATAGCCGAACCTGTGCCTCAAGCTCACTCAAATGTGCTTGTTTCCTTCTTCTAGAGCGTCTAGCAGACTCTCTATTTGAGAGCATCCTGGGCCACATTAAATAGATCAATTGAAAGGTCTAAAAAATAAATAAATAAAAATAGCACTATAATCATATCTAAGAAATGTACAAGATCACATCCACAGATGTGACCATGGTATGGAAAGAATCCAGGAGAACACAATAAGGATCCTTGTGTAAATCCTGAGGACCAATAAGTAGCTCCCAAAATATTCATTTTTTTTAAATCTGCCAAAATACTCTTTGGTTCACCTATGTGAAAATAAGAGAAAATAGATGAATAAAAATCATAAGGATCTGCCTGATCAACATGCAAAGATGCTGGATCAATAATATACACCAAGAAGCAAGCACATGTTGTAGATGCATGCACATGCATACAGCGCGTACATGTACAAAGCCACACATGCACATGCATACATGTTTATGTACAAGTGCATGCATATACAACACACGCGTATAGAAAGCGTGTATTTATATCTTCATTATACTCGGTGCATAGATCACATTATGCTCACAGGTGGAGTTTGGAGTCTAGCAAACCTCACAATAAGTCAGAGAGACAATTTCCCATAATTTATCAAAAGCATTAGTAGAATTTTGTGATGATCAATGAGACCGCAGTTACAAGACTTCCATGTTATGGTCTTCAGTCTTATTCCTATCTGCTCAAGATAATGAGATGCCCATTACTATTCACTTAAATCCGTAACACAACGATGGACATGATTTCAACTATGCTGGTAACAGGCCTAGCCAATAATCCACCGATGACAAAATGCTTCCTCTTGCAAATGGTTGTTCTGCTAAAAATAGAACTATTCTGCAATAGATGTCATATGACAAGCTAGGAACAACAGCAACTTCGTGCAAGTGAAGCAGAAATAATCGTGCATTGAAAGTGGAATTATTACTTGAGAAATAGAGAAAAAAGACCTCAAAAACCTGGCATCAGCCAAACTTCCATTTTCTTGGAAGGTCTAACAGGAGCAAACAATGACAGGTTCAAGATATCGTTCCTTCAAAATCATGCATCACCAGAAGTATCCATAAATGTAAGTTCCTCGGCCTCTCCGAGCAGAGCATGCATTGAGCTCCTAAATAACCCAAAACAATAAGCAGTAAAAACATTAGAAACCATTATTACCTCCTTACACGCTTTGCATCAGTAGGATCCATATTATCAGTTGCTTCCATGTCTACTTCAAGATCATCATCATCTGATTGTTCTCTGGATGACCCACTGGTAGCTGGCCTAACTTGAACAACTGAAATATTCGGCATAACCGGTAAGGTGGGAATGCCAATTGGTCCACCAACAAGCTTATCTTGCATCCTGGGTAAACCATATCCAGGTCCTGTGTGGGTTGCTAAAAGATTCAGGTGATAGATTTATTATTCTTCAATTTGCAACACAATTTTATAACAAAACCTAACTTAAATTATGAGAACTAATAGCTGTTAAAAAGAGATAAGATAACAACAATTCAATGCATCAATGAAAGAAAAGGTGAAAAAAGATGCAAATTGTTATTTGATATAATGGCACATAAGCAAGCATGCGAGTATAACAAAAAAGCAATGGAAATGTGATATACACTGAAGGATATGATGATGATATAGTTATTAGGGGTGCAACTCGGATGGGTCGGGTTGAGGGTCAACCCAAGCCCAACCCAACCTCAAGACGATGCAACCCACAACCCAACCCAACCCAAATTTCAACCAGGGGCGCCCAACCCAAATTCCTTTATACTCAACCCTAAACTGACCCAATCTGATATGACCTGGCCCAACAGTACCCAACCAGGGCCTGACTCAATTTCAAATCGGATTGGAGTTTTCCAAACCTAACCCAACCCGAGGACCCTAACAACCCGACCCAACCCAACCCAATCCAAACCTAGGTTGGGTGAGTCGGATTTAGTTAAATTGCTCTTTTTTTACCTTTATTCTTAGTCTTCGCCTATTTTTTCTATTATTTTAGGTTGTTTGGTTGCACTAAATGTCATTAAATTTCATTATCAAGCATACTAAACTTGGTGCAAAATATCATAAAATTTTATGATATTTCGCTCAACCAAGCACAACATCAATTAAAAATCTAGAAACACCATGTAACTTAAGCCTCACACTTCATAGCAAGGTATTCCGTATATGGGGGTTGTAATAGTCACCACCATTAGCAATATAGGTATCGACCGTAATGGCTGATACGGAGGCGTAACGACCGTTACGATCCTTGTAACGGTTTTCTAAAAATGCCCAAAAATTTTTAGAAAAATATTTAGAAAATTCATAATACTGTAAAATTTTCAAATATGTATTCATTTTTTTATTTTTATTTTTTAACATGTTTATGATATCATCACAGTCCACTCTTTGTTGAGAGTATTGTATCTGGTTGTCTGGTGAATTTATGAACATGGGTATGTCTCTAATATTTACACATCAGAATCAAGCATTAGAACTAGAATTGGATTAAAAAAAAAAAAAAGGCATAAATACCACTTTTTTGATTTTTTTTTTTTTTTTTTTTTTTTTTTTTGAAAAAATGGCCATCGGAGCTTTTATTTGCCCAGATCACTTCAATCTATGGTTTTAATCCTAAAAACTATAGTAAAAGTGGTTGAAATTTGCTATAGAATAATCGATGAAAGTTTTTAGAATAAGAAAAGTTTTAAAAAAAAAAAAAAAAATTAAAAATGAGAAATTCGGATTTAAATAGAAGAAAAAAAGTTGTCGGTTTTCGACTGTTACAAAGGTAACTATCGTTAAGCCCTTTAACGGCCGTAACAGCCAATACAATCCCAAAAAACCAACTGCCTCATTTCACCCCTATATCTCGTAACGGTCACGATCGTTACTTATATGTATCGGCCTTTACAATCATATCATAATGGATACGGAACACCTTGCTTCAGAGGGGTGAACGCTATGCTGCGTGTTAATCGCTATTTAAAACACTAATATCAAGTGATACCATCCATGTCATCAATGGATAAGATCCACATTCGTTTTTCAGGGCACAACTCCAACAAGGCAAATGGGAATAATTCTGGTTTCCACTAATCAAATTTGGTTTCCTCAATAATCAAATATAAATGGTATTAAACTTATGAGTCATATAATGAAACTTTGGGAGAGAGTGATTGAGCAAAGATTAAGGCATGAGACGAATGTACAAAAATTGTTTTAGTTTCATGCATGAGAAGTCTACCATTGAAGTTATTTTCCTACTTAGACAATTGATGGAGAGATATAGTGAGAGGAGGAAGAATTTCCACATGGTCCTTATCATTGTTGTCATGTGCGATCGCATATGCGCATATCCATATGCAGATCACATATGCGATCTGGCACATATGCGATCGCGTATGCGATGTATGCGATCGCATACAGCATATGCGATCGCATATTGGCCATGGCACATTGAATTTTTTTTTTTTTTTTTTTTTTTTGCAAAAAATAACATTTGTCTATAAAAAGGCTTCCAAATCTCCTCCATTTGCAATATTCTCACCCCAAAACTCTCTTACTCTATTTTTCTCTTACATTTCTTAATTACAAGTGGTCTTAATCTCCCTCTCTCTTGTATTTCCTACTTCCAAGTGATCTTAATCTCTCTCTCTCTCTTACATTCCCTCTCTCTTGGAAGTTGGAAGATCAAGATTCAAGCACTTTTAAGTTTCAAGGAAGAAAGTTTGTTGATTTTCTACCATAATAAATAAATAGCTTGTTGATTTTGTTGTTACTTCTTGTCAATTATATTGTTAAATGTGGATGACTTGATGTTTAATTCATTGTTTAATTGATTTTATCTCTTTCAAATGTATTTTAAATATGTAAAATTAGTTATCTATTAACTTAGAAAAGTTCTCCTCAATTTCTTATAATTTTTTTACAATTTTTTGAATTTTTCCCTAATACATATATATTTTTTAATTTTTCAAAAAAAAAAAAATTTTTTTAAAAATATGCGATCGCATATGCGCATAGGCATATGCGATCGCACATGATCGCATATGCGATTTGACAACATTGGTCTTTATTGACTTAAGAAAGCATATGATGGAATCCTTGGAGAGTCAATCTGATGGGTGTTGGAAAAAAATGGAGTTACAAGAGGAGAATATTGGTGGGTATGAGGGAGTGGTAACAAATGTGCAGACACACCGGTGGAGAGACAAGCGAGTTCCCAATTACTATAGGCTTGCACCAGGGGTTGGCTTTGGGCACATACCTTTTATGCATTGGTGATGGACAAGTTAACGAGGTATTTGCGGGAAGAGATCCCATGGTGTATATTGTTTGCAGATAACGTAGTTTTGATTGACAAGAATACAAAGCTAATTTTATGAAGGGATGCTTTAGAATCTAAAGGATTTAAAATTAGTTTTACTAAAACATGGAGTGCAATTTTAGTAACAATGGGAGTGACAAAAAAGAATTAGTTAAGATTGTTGACCAAGAAGTTTCCCGAAATAACCACTTTCTATATATTGGGCCAATAATTCATAAGAGTGGAGTGATTGAGAAGGATGTTGCCCATAGAATTCAAGCTGAGTGGAAGAAATGGAGATGTGCCTATGGAATTTATGTGATCATCATGTACAACTCAAACTGAAAGGGAAATTTCATAGTTATAAGAACAACCATGCTTTGTGGGACAGAATGTTGGGCAGAATAACATATTTATAGGATGTGTAACTGAAATGAGGATGTTGAGATGTATGAGTGTCAAGACAAGGAATGATAGAATTAGAAATGAATGCATTTGAGGGAACTTGAGAGTAGCACCAATAGGTAATAAGATGAGGGAAAGTGAACTTAGATGATTTGGCCATGTGCAACAAAGACCAAGAACTGTGCCGATTAGGAGTGAGTTGGTACAAGTTGAAGGCTCTAAAAGGTAAAGGGGAAGGCCCAAAAGGACGTGGAAGGTAGTAAGAAAAGATGATGATGATGAATGGTTGGTGGACGAAGGTCTGGCCTCAATAGAGTGATTGGTGGAACAAGATTCATGTAGTCAACACTAATTAATTGAGATAAGGCTTAGATGATGATGATGATGATGATGATGATGATGATGATGAATGTGTACAAAAAGAGTACATGTTGGAACTTGTTAAATATAGCAGGTACGGAAAACTCTTTTTTTTTTTTTGAAAGATAGCAAAATTTATTTAAATGCCCACCAAAAGGCAGGTAAGGAAAATTCTTAAGCATATGAAAGTCCAAAACATGACTTTACCAGAAGCTTGAGACCCCAACTGTGGCGTATCTGAAATATGTGATCCACTTTCAACTGAAGGAGCAGATTCTTGAGGTTTTACACCAGACACCTGTTAACATGGGTTGAAAGTATTTGAGAAAGAAGCAGATTCAAGTGCAGCACATGCTCCCAATACATAACGGTTTCGAGGAATTACGGGTCCGATCAACAACAGACACAAAGATTGTCAATGCACAGGACATACATGCAGGGCACATGGTTCTGTGCTCCAAACCATTGACTGTTGAATCCCACCACAGATGGACGATCCTCTAGAAGTTTCCCAAGATTGGAAGATCCTAACCCTTCTATACTTGGCCTTTTTCCATAAAATGTGAATCATAGTTGCATTATTCTCTCTTAACCATATAGCCAAATCATCCAACCTGGAAGGTCCCAGGAATCCTCCATCTACGCTGGGACCCATCCGATGGTTTTGCATTGGCCCCACAAGTACAGAATCCTACACATGATGATTGGGACCCTAGAATACCTCCCTGCAAAGCGCCTCGCAGAGGCTTCTCACAGGAGTAAGATGCCACTAATGCAGCACACAAGTGCAAGATCCAGGCTATCCATCGGGCAGGCCCAGCAGTCCACGTGCCCCGGCTGGAGAACCACACAGCGACCAGCCATCAGACAGGCGAATGTGGACCTCACGTCAAATTCTCCAACCATCCATTTAGGGCACCTGAAAGAAGCGGGCAGACCGATTTCCAGACCAGGGGACCCAGAACGAACGGCCCAGATCTACATACCCGTGACATAGCGACGGCAGCACAGGCAAGATCGAGGCGTCGCTTAAGCATCTGCTGGTAATCGTCGGATTCAACAGGGGCATCGTGAGAGGGATCAGACGGCGGTGGGGGTTCCTTGATCTCAACAACCTCGTCATCATCGTCAACGCTTCCTCGAGTAGGAGGAGGAGGAGATTGAATCTGAGAGATAGAAGCTTCTTGAAGGAATCTCTGGAATGCCCATTCCGAAGAGCTCCTATTCATCGTCGCCATCGTATCCTCTTTCTTAGCTCTTCCTCCTCCTCCTGCTGCTGCTGCTTCTGCGATTCTAATGGCTTGGGATGAATGAGGAGGCGACCACAACGATTCGGAAATTCCATCCACTGAAAATACTCTATCCATTCTTTTCTCTTTCTTCTTTCTATTTTCTTCTTTCTTTCTGATTTTGGTTGTATGTTGTAAACGCGGGCGGCAGGTGGGAGACTTTTGTAACGCTGTCATGAGCTAATTCTTCACTCTATCTGACGCGGATTGGGTAATAACGCTGTCTGTCCACAGCTGACACTCTGAGGGGCCCACCGTAATGTATAGCTTTATCCACACCGTCCATCCATTTTTCTATATCATTTTAGGACGTAAATTCAAAAATCAGGCAGATCCAATGCTAAAATGTACCACACTACAGGAAGCAGCCGTGATGTTGATGCACACCGTTGAAACCTTACTAGGGCCCACCGTGATGTTTATATACCATCCAACGTGTTAATAAGGTCACATGGACCTCGATGAGGGAAAACAAAACATATCAGTTTGATACAGAACTTCTTTTGCTCCCAAGAAGTTTTTAGTGGTGGGCCTTCAATCCTCACTGTGTGGTCCACTTTGAACCTTGGATCTTTCTCGTTTTTTGGTTTCTACCATAAAATGATATGGAAAACTGGATGGACGGTGTGGATAAGACCAAACATAACGGTGGGACCATCAGAGCCCTAGCCTGTGCAGAGCTTGGAACAGGCAGGGGAGTACCCAATCCGCGTCCACCCTTGGAAAAAAATGGTGGTGGGCCATTAACGTGCTGACATCCACACCATCCAAATTGTGGGTCACATCGTAGATAGAACATATCTACAAAATCAAATCATAACGTATAAAGTAATTCAAATCATCCATTTGATTGTTATCAAATGGATGCTTATATGGGACTCGGATTGGCTACTCCCCCTACCACTAGCCCGGTGGCTGATGGTCGGTGCTCTGTGGGCCCCACCATGATGTATGTATTTCATCCATGCCGTTCATCCATTTTTACAGATCTTTTTATGGCTTGATCTCAAAAATGAGAGGGAAATAAATCTCAGGTGGACCATACCACATGAAAAAAATAGCGATTGGATATCCACCATTAAAATCCTCTTAAGGCCCACTGTATTTTTTATTTGACATCCAATCTGTTGATTAGATCATACAGACCTAGATGAAGAGAAAAAACAAAGATCAGCTTGATCCAAAACTTTTATGGCCCCAAAATGTTTCTAACGGTTGACGTTCATTCAACACGGCTTCCTGTAATGTAGTCCACTTGAGATTAGGATATACCTAATTTTTGGTCTCATGCACTAGACTGATCTAGAAAAATAGATGGACGGCATGGATGGGGGAGTTGCCAATCCGTTTATGCTTATATGTAAGAGAAATGCTTCCGGGCTTTCATAGGAGAAAATAAGTTATAATGCTCTTACTTGCATCGGCTCATTTGGATAGTCCAATCTATTGATCTAAACCGTCCATTTAATTTCAGTGCACATTTCGCGGGCTAACATCCAAAGATAATACTGATAGGATGATCTAACCCATCTTTAATTTGGCCTTATTTTCTATAGCCATCCCTCTTTCAAGCCATAGATGAGATAGTTTCCATCGAAGAACGAAAGTGATTCTTCGGAATCATAAGCAATCTAAAACAGTCCCTAATAAATAGACGGATGAAATTGCTGATTGGACCTGTTTTTGGCTAAATGATCTTAACCGCCCATGTTTAAGGCCATTGATCGAATGATTAATATATGTCATATCAGTGATGTTTTCATAGTGGGGTCAGATCTGAATATTCAGACCAGATCAATGAATTGGACCGTCTAAATGTCGCAATGCCTAAAAGCACTGGAGCATTTTGACGTAATATAGTGAGTGGACCAAAGGTAAAATCAGACGATTAATATCATCTTCTCACTGTAATGTTTGTAATATTTACGTGATGCTCATCCACAGGTGGGTCAGAGATTTGGATGGTAGAGATTTTCGGATGGATGATTAGGATGAACAGTCACCACCATTTTCTAAACAGTGGTCAACTATCATATTTAAAATTCCGTCAGATTGGTTCGGACATGACAGGAAATGCCGACAGCACGTGTTTCAGGCAGCAAATAAAATACCCAACGCTATTTGTGCTCACCATCTAATCTATGTGAAATCCACACCGTCCATGACGTGATAACCTTTATGTTTACAGTACCTACAACAGATCATCCAGATGGGCCACACTAAAGGGATTCGAATGTTATGGCCCACATGTAATTTGGAGCATGCTGATTTTTGTATCTTCCCTTCATCCTAGTACACCACACCTGATGAACGGGTTTGATGCTGCCGCACACACGATGCCTGTTGCTGGCATTCATCCCCATCGTTTCCTGTAGTGTGGCCCACCTAACTTTTGAATGTAGCTGATTTTTTCCACAAGACCTAACATCGAGGAGACATACCTGATAGACGGATTGGATTTCACATTAGGACATTGTGGAGCCGATATCTTGCGCGCTACGTAAAAGCAGATGTGTGTAGAGGAGTAGCAAGGGTTCAACTTTCCGAAACCCTTTTGAAGATGGTGGTGACTCGTCCTCCTCCCATGTGACGGTTATCTAAAGCTATCCGGACCGTCAAAATTGTGGGGAACATTGCGGATGAATCATAGCTCTAAAATCACAGAGATCAAGAAACCCTAAGCAAAACTGAACAAATTCAAAGCGAAAATCATATATTTACCATTCTTTACCATTTGAATCGTTTTTTGTTACATCCACAGTCGGATCATCCAATTGGAAAGTCAAGATCGCAGTCGTGCGGCTGCGGGTGTTTTGTTTTCTGCTTTACTGGCCCTGTCATTTTCTTTTCCATTCCTTTTGTTTTGTTTTGTTTTTGCTTTCTTTTATAGCTTTCGGCTCCTTGCTAATAAATTCTCATCTTTAAAAAATAAAAAATAAAAAATAAAAAATCGCAGTCAACGCCATTTCGTAGTGTTTTTGCTTTCCTTTATCTTTAAGGCTCCTTGCTAATAAATTCTCATCTTTCGAAGAAATAAAAAGAGCACAGTCAAACACGGCTTCGAAGTTGGAAGCTGTGTGGGGCCATAGAGATGCCGGTAACAATTCTCCGTGCATCAGTTTTGCAGGACCATGACCTGTTTGGTCAGTGAGATTAAATGGTATGGAACTGTATTAGATGGGATTAACATTCATATATGGAAATATCATGGGTTTTGGGCCATCCAATCCCATGTTTGGGATAAAATTCTTGCCTTGGAAAAAACACTAGAATAAGCAAAATCCCATTTGGTATACTATGAAATTGTAATCAACCAACCAAATTTACAACAGTCACTTGTACATGTATATAATTAGAATGTCGCATCTAAAGAGCATATATGGATGAACATGGGTAAAACACACAAATCAATTTGGGGCACATGTGCAGTGGATTTCAGAATCCGCAGACATCCCACATGAGACCAAATGTAATTCCAATCCATCCTATCCTCCCAAAACAAACCGGATGGAATTTGCACGGGACCAAATAGAATTCCATTCCACCCGAGTATAAAATCAGGCATATCCAAAAATCATGTGGACCATATCACATGAGACAGCAGGGATTGAACGCCCACCATTGGAAGTTTTGTATGGGCTTATATTCATGCCTACAGTTTATCTGAGTGATACTAACCGTATGTACGGTTTGGGTGGCATACAAATGTCATGGTCGGCCAAACTTTGATACTCTTCTCTTGTGTGATTGTTCATACACCAGCACTAAGAAATTTGTTCATGTATTTGAAGGCTTGGATGGGAAAGGATTGGCTACTCCCCCTGCCACCAGCCCCGGCGCGGGTGGTCGGTGCTTTGTAGACCCCACCATGATGTATGTGTTTCATCCATTCCATTCATCCAATTTTAAAGATCATTTTAGGCTCAATGCCAAAATAGAGAGGGATATAGATCTTAGGTGGACCACACCACAGGAAAACAATAGTGATTGGATATCCACCATTAAAATCCTCCTAAGGCCCACTGTACTGTTTATTTGACATCCAATCTGTTAATTAGGTCATACAGGCACAGATGAAGGGAAATAACAAATATCAGCTTGATCCAAAACTTTTATGGCCCCCAAAAGGTTTTTAATGGTCGAACGCTCATTCGACACTGTTTCCTGTAACGTGGTCCAATTGAGATTGATATATACCTCAGTTTTGGTCTCATACCATAAAATGATATGGAAAAATAGACGCATGGATGAAACACATAAATCATTGGGAGTAGCCAATCCGCGTCCGACTTGGATGGGGGCAACTAATCTGAGTCCGACGAGTCATATGGCTCGGACGAGCCAGCAGAGCAAGCTATTTTTCACAACCAAAAGTAATGATTCAATCAAATTGTGGGGCCCACTTTAGATGAACCATAAACCAACAGCACCACTGGTCAGACTGGTGGACACATAACCAATGGCCTCAGTTCGGCAAACGAGCGATTCCAAATCAAAGGTTAAGATTGTTGAACAAGTCATCTTTTTATATGATAACTTCTCTACAGTTGCACGGCTCAGTTGCATCCATTCATTCATATGGAATTTTCATTCAGGAACCTTTTTCAAAAAACTAATTTTAAAGGTAGGTTGTATCGGCATGTGAGCATATGAGTCTGCTTAGATGGCCCCACCGTGATGTTTATGCAAAATCCATCTTAACCATCAGTACATCAACTCATGTTAGGCCAAGGGCCCAAAATTTCAACATTATCGATGATTCAGGCATATCACATGATTGGAAACATTGTACAGAGCAATGTTTTTCTTGGCATGGCCCCGTGCCTAAATTTTGGTGTGAAATCTAATGGTTGGAGTGGATTACTGGATTGGACCCTGTAAACATCAAGGCTAGATGTATCTTCCAAGTATTATTTCTTGTGGCCCACAGGTCAGCTTGATTTTTTGGCTTTATCCTAAACTAAGATTGGGCATCTACTGGTGGATTTCACATTCATATTACAGTGAGCACTACCAAAAATCAAGCCCCGGCTTACCCCTCCAACTGTAAGACGAGATCCTTCAGGAAAAGAAGGGGAATTGTATGGTATGCAGCTTTGGATTTTGACGAGGCCCATCATGATGTTTATGTAAGATCCACTCTTAACCATTAGATATTTAGTCCATATTAGACGTATGGACAAAAAACCAAGTTGACTTAGGCGGGTGAGAGAGACGTCCACCCTCGACTTTTACTGAGCCCACCGCGATAATTATATGAAATTCACTTAGACATATTTAGGCTTGTGGCCCCAAAATCATAACAATAGATTGAATCACTTGAGCCACACTAATGGAAACAATTAGCAGGCGAGCGTTGCCATGTACACCATTTTTAATCATGTGGTCCACCTATATCACAAATGGACCCTATACACCGTTTTCAATCATGTGGTCCACCTAAATCACAAATGGGACTATTTTTTTTTTTGTCCTTGGCCTGACATGGGGTGATGCACCTAGTGGTAGGAGTGCATTTCACATAAACATTACGATGGGGCCCACCTGAGCAACAGCCATGATGGGTATGTCATGCGATTGCTAAGTACATTGATGATTTTCTAGCACATTGATCTTCTGCAGAGGAAACTCGCAACATCTACTAGTTGAAGAATTGAGAATTTGTGCCGAATAATACGGAGCGAGTAGTAATTACACATGAACAGCTCCATGGTCGAGTTGGCTCAGAGTGCTATTATCTTTAGGCATGACCCAACCTAGAGTGCCCTTCGGACAGTCTCGAGTTGCGTTTCCACAACGCAGAAGAGAATCATGATGCATAACAGTAGCAACACATGCATAACATGACTTCGGTAGCATAAGCATGAAAGTGCAAAGAAAGTGAAATTCAAATCGAAGAGGGAAGAGATGAGGAAGAGGGCTGCCTTTGGAAGCACTACAGAATTCGAAATCCTATCTAGCTGCATCTAAATGTCTAAGAAAAGAACAAAGAAGATCCTTTTCAGAATTTGCGGTGATTTCAACCACTGCAAAATGGCTTGCTTGTATGGAAATCTAGACTGTCCAAATCCCAGGGCTGTGGATGGATCATAGCCAGAAAATCACAGTGATTGAATGATTCTGGACAGTTAAAAATATAATGGCCAGCCGTCCAAATTGAATAGGTGAAATCAAATGCCAAGAACATCCGATCATTATTAGCTCAAAGATTTGTTCATCCATAACGGGGCCCACAAATGGATGGTCCGGATTGTCATACAAGCATGCCATGTGTAGTGTGATGAATAATAACCATGAAAGAAAGAAAATTTCCTGGTTATGGTTCTACAGAATCCTCTCTTTAAGGGAGTGCAGCCTTCAAGGATCTGGTAAAGGTTTCAAGATCCTTCAACCCTTCTTCTGTAGACTTCGCTTCACCTAATATCTTCACCATAGCACTTCCAACAATCACTCCATCCGCTCCCCATCCTGATACCTGCAAGATTTGGGGGGAAATCAAATCAAATCCTATCATGTAACCAGTGGCTCGGTTTTAGGAGGTTTACAAATACAGATGCAGTGAACTTCATTCCAACTAACCAGTTTCACATGCTCTGGTTTTGATATACCAAAGCCCACAGCCACAGGTTTAGCTGTCGCCTGCAAAGAGAAGAAAAAATATTTGGTGTTTGTGCCTGCAAAGATTCGAAAAATCATCCAAAAAGTTTATAATGTAGCATCAAGCTCGAAGAGTTGTGTTGGTTAGTTCATGTCCTTCATAAAGGGAAGACCCGGGAACGAGCAGGACCCTGCTGATGGGTGTTTTGGTGCAGAAACCCGACCAAAAAAAAAAAAGGAAGTTCATTACATAAGTTTGTGTTTTCTGTTTGCACAAGTGGGGCCCATAGTTCAGTGATCGTAACTGTTTATAACAAGCCTTGCTGATGGCCCACGCACCAAATTTCCCTCGGAACATCCTAGGTATATAATTTTTTGCCTTCTTTTTGGTTGATGTTAGCTGTCGTTGTATGTTCTTTCTTAACCATATATTCATTGGCCACATGTCGAAGGGTTAGAAGTTTTCCATCTGGAAGATTCTTGGTGCTCAGACCATCCAGTGAGTCTGACGATATCCACAGTTTGGATCACTATGAAAGGCCCGCCAGCGGGCCCATAAATGGAAGTGATGGATGGATCCAATAAGCCTACATGACTTCTAAATTCTAATCATACTGCACCATTGACCACAGTTGTACAACTAGAACCTGAAACACTTGTCCCTATCAATGTCACAATGTGTAATACCTTGATAATATATGTCTATAAACAGGATGTTGGTTTATGTCATGGTCCAATGTTCACATGTTATTTCATCAGCAAGAGACGTCAGTCATGCTGCTTGTCTGCTTCAAGTCTAAATTTCAACCCGATTTTCACTGCCCAACTACCTAGATGTCAGATCCAGTCGATGCACTTTGTCAGAAATGATTCTAGCTCCACTCAAAAGCAATTTTTCCTTTCAGGACTAGTAATTTTTGTGTCCACTTATGTAAAATTCAACCCCCCCTGTCGAGCTTGGAGACTGTAATCAAGGTTCTATGTCATTTTGAGAAGGTCGTTGCATCACCCCATAGATTTCAAGATGGGTGGAAGAAATGGAGATTTGCCTTGAGTTTTATGCAATTGTTGTGTACCACTCAAACTAAAAGGAAATTTTTATAGGATAGCTATAAGACTGGCCATGCTTCATGGGACGGAATGTCGGGAAGTTAAGGAACAATTTGTTTCAAAGGATGAGTATAACTGAAATGAGGAACAAATGTCAGGCAGTTAAGGAACAATATGTTTCATAACTGCAACCAACTCTGTCGATCATTTCCCTATGATTTGGTTTGAGTCGTTGTTCTTCTTTTGGTTTTGTATTTGTTTATTTCAGCTTTGGCCTTTGTGATAAAAAAAATTTTCTCCAATGTTCAAAAAGAAAAAACTGAAATGAGGATGTTGAGATGGATGAGTGGCAAGACGAGGAAGCATAGAATTAGACATGAATGAATTCAAGGGAACTTAGTAGCACCAATAGGTAATAAGAACAAGGAAAGAGACTTAAATTTACAACAGAGACCAAGAACCAGCAGTTAGGAGTTGGTACAAGTTGAAGGCTCTAAAAGGGTAAGAAGAAAAGTACAAAAAAAAAAAAAAAAAAACGTGGATGGAGGTAGTAAGGAAACACTTGATGACCTATCGTCCAACCAAAGGCATGGCCTTTGATAGAATGGAATGGCGGAACATGATTCATGTAGCCGACCCCAATTAATTGGGATAAGGCTTAGACGACGATGATGATGATGATGGTGCATGGCATCACCATATTCCAACTTTGAGTTGTTATAAACAACTTTATTGAAAATCAAAACTTCTTTACTTATCACAGATTCTAAAATAAACCTCATAAAACTTGGAAAAATGCAGTGCCTTCTACCTCAAAGAATAACCTCTTTTATAGACCCTAAAAGACCCTAAAATCCTTATGAATTTTTAATTACAGTTTTCCAACTATTAGATTTATTTGATACTAGATAGCAGCATTAACTCTATCTACAAAGATGTGGCATAATGTGATGGCCTAAAACTGTAGAAACAAATCTAGAAAATCATCCCCAAAATCTTCAAAGCAAGGTGTCCCGTATCGGTATCGGTTAGCGTAACGGTGCCCTCCGAAACCGATACGGATACGGGGGCGTAACGGCGATACGGGAGCGTAACGGCCCGTAACGGCGATACGGGAGCGTAACGGCCCGTAACGGTGCAAATTTTTTTTTTTGCCAAAAAAATATTTAAAAATATGGATTAAATCCGGAATATTCTAAGCATTCCAAATATGCATTCGTTTATAAATTGGAACATGTTTATGGTGGTGTAACGGTCCACTCTTTGGTGAGAAGTTGTATCGAACTGTCTGATGAATTTATGAACCAGATAACTTGAATTTGACTACAAAATTCATATATTAATTTTCTGAATATCTAATTTATATACTTAACAATTTGATATCATTTCTCCCAATAGTTCTTTAAAAAAATGAAATTAAATTTAGGTAGATGGCGTTGCCAATTTGGGGCTGACTTGGAGGACCAATCCATGTCCCAAATCAGCTTCAAATTCATGCAATTTATTGCCATTATCCCACTTATGAATTGGTGGACATTTATTGGATAGTGAATCATGAAAAAAAAAAAATCAAAAAGACCCTATTTTAAAAAATAAGCGTCCACAAATTAACAATTAAACTATTCGAACAATTTGATTTTGGCATTATAAGTTAGCAATTATAGTTCATAATTTAATTGGTAAATTTTAAGTTAATACGTGTCTTGTGTACAATTTTTTAAGGGCCCAAATTAGGTGAGACTTGGATTGTGAAGTGTAGCACACGAGTGTTAAAGTTTTTTCGGCCCCACCCGTGATGAATGTGTTATATCCACACCGTTCATTCATTTTGCCAAATAATTTTAGGGCATGAGCCCAAAAATGAAGCAGATCTAAAGCTTAGGTGGACCGCACCATAAGAAACAACAATAATTAAACGTCCACCAGTAAAAATTTATTGGGGCTGCAAAAGTTTTAGATCAAGTTGACATGTGTGTTTTCCCTTCATCTGTGTCAGTGTGACCCTATTAACATGTTAGATGGAAAATAAACATTACAGTGGACCCTAAGAAATTTTTAATGGTGAGCATTCTATAACCATTGTTTCCTATGCTGTGGTCCACCTGAGATTTGGATCTTACTAATTTTCTGAATCATGACCTAAAATGATGTGGCACAATGGATGGACGGCATGGATAAAATACATACATCATGGTAGGGCCCACGTGGCACGTGTACTATGTGCCATGGAAGCGTGCGTGCGTAACTCGCAGTCCATTCATTTGACATCAGCAATTCCTGTAGATCTGATCATGAGGTATGTGTTATATCTAAACCGTCCATTCACTTGACGAGCTCGTCTTAAGGCTTGACACAAAAAATAACACAGATATAATTATCAAGTGGACCACACTGCAAAAAGCAGTGGGGGATTGAGCGTCTACCATTAAAACCTTTTTTAGGATCATAGAACTTTTGGATCAATATGAAATTTGTTTTCCTCTTCCGTCAGGTCTTTTTGACCTTATGAACAGATTGGATGGAAAATAAATGTTATGGTGGGCCTACAAATTGTTAACGGTGTGAAATCCATCATCTCCGCTGCTATTTTTGTTGTGGTCCAGAAGATCTTTGGATACGATTCATTTTTTAGGTAATGCTCTAAAATGATATTTAAAAATAGATGAACGGTGTGTAGATATAATAAATACATCACTGTGGAGCCCATATAACTTCGATCTCCTTTGAACCGTTCGTACAACTCGGAGCTCGAGGAGAGTCGTCTGTAGCGCTGAGCACGTACCTACAGCAGCTAAGCTGGTGTGCGGTACACCTGCAACAAAACAAAAAACAAAAAAAAACAAAAAAAAAAACGAGAGGGAAAACGAAAAGAAAAAAAATGAGGAAAGAAGAGAGAAGAAAAAAGAGGGAAAGAGGGAAAGAACAGAGAGAGAGAGAGAGAGAGAGAGAGAGAGAGAGAGAAGAAGAAGAAGAAGAAGAAGAAGAAGAAGAAGAAGAGAAGAGAAGAGAAGATGACAACGACTGCAGCCGCAGCCGCAGCAGGGGCTGCAGCTGTCCCGAGCAGAGGAAGAAGAAGAAGAAGAAGAAGAAAAGAGAAGAAGAAAGGTATGTTTTTTTCTTCTTTTGTTTTTTTTTTTTTCTTCAAGGCCCGTAACAGCCGTTACGGGTCCGTAACGGCCCGTAACGGCCGTTACGGTCACAGAATTTCGTAACGGCCGTTTCGACCCCGTATCGCGTAACGGTGTCAGCCGTTACCGTTACGTATCGGCCGATACGGCCGTATCGTAACGGATACGGCACACCCTGCTTCAGAGAGTCTTCAAAATCCTCCCCCAAATCTCAAATAAAAAAAAACTGTAATCTTCCAAGAATGTAAAGGTAGTCTCTGAAATTCAGCCCCCCAAAACGGCATCAAACATCACATGTTGGGCCTTGGGCCTGCATCACTAAACATCATCGTCATCCTCATCAATATGATAGAGTTTTGAGGTCTTCAGTAGTTTGCAAATCATATGCAAAGACATTGGGACAATCCGATCCCAATGCTGTTAGAGCATTATATTTTATTGTGCTCCTAGTTGCATTGGGAAACTCGGACAATCCAATCCATTGATCAAGATTATCAGTTAGGTCCAGCGCTTATTTCATGGTTACCATGCAAACATCACACCGATTTGACAAATATTAACCATTTGATCAATGGTATTTAATATTGATGGTCAAGATTGTTTACACGAAAATGTCCAATCAGCAATTTTGATATCTATTCTTTACAGCCCATCATGGACTGCTTACAATTCAAAAGAATTCACTTTTTTTAGGCATTTGCAAGTTGTAACGGGGAAAAAATGGCTGTAGAAAATAAGGCCAAATCGAGGGTGGTCTATGAATTGTGGTCTGGACTTAATGGACAGTTCAGATTGATTGATTGATTGAGCTGTCTAAGGTTTCCAATGCAACTAAGAGCACTATAACATATAGTGCTCTGAGAGCGCTGGAGCATTTCTCATAACATATATACTACAATTTTACAAACTACAGGGGAGAGAGAGAGAGAGAGGAGAGAGAGATGAGAGGAGAGAGAGAGAGAGAGAGAGAGAGATGTATCCTAACTCGAAGGTCATGTAATCTTCTTCCAAATATTTGTCAAATATGGTGTATAATCAAGGCCTTTAGGCCAATAGAAACATACGTTATCTTCACAAGTAAATGATATAGAAACTAATTAGATGGATAGAGTAGGACAAACCTCTTTAATTTCCTGGAGAAGAGACTGAACTTTTCCACTTACGGATGCACGGGCACCAGTAACTCCAGTTGAGCTCACCTATTCAAGCAAATATGTAAACATTATTATAAAGACAAAACAAGTACTCCTGGGCAGCAGATGCAAAAGCAATTGAAGATAGCGAATGAAGGATAAGAAAGCACCATCAAAATCATCCAAATATAGAAGAGAAGCTTGAAGGATATTTAGGTGATGAGGATTGATAGTCTGCTTCTTGGCAAATGTCAGACCCAGGGTTTTCATCACAATGAACACGCCCTGGCCTCACAATCTAAAGTTAGGAAGAGAAATGCAGCAACATTCTGCATTCAGCTGAAAAATGCCAACGATTACATGGCTAGAACCTTCAAATCTCAGATATCTCTTGGCATTCCATCCGTGGCGTGCCCCACCAAATCAACGGTTTGGGCCAAGGATGTGTGTCCTCAACTTGAGGATTGCATAACTCTGCTATTTACAATATGCAAGAGATGCTATTATGGTGCTTGCGTCATAGATGTTTTATGCAGCTCCCTCATGGTACGCATGGCAAATTTGCTGTATCGGGAGTGCTGACCTGGTGAGCCACCACATGGATAGGTCATTTCCCAAAAGAAACAAACTGGACTTTGGTCGCCATCCAATCAGTGGCCAACAAAAGTAGCAAGCTCAAAACAGAGTAACATCTACATTCAACTGGCAAAACTCTAAGTGGCCATGAGAGTTCTTCAGTCACTGGAATTTTGGCGCCCCATCCTTGTGGCAACCCACCATATGTACCATTTTGATCGAGAAATATGGCTTCCACCACCAATTGTTCCAATTGCAAGTTGCATTAGAAATATAATGAAAGAAACAGAAAAGTATTTGGCTTAACATGGATGAGATAGAAGAAAAGACGAGGAGAAGAAGGGATTTTTGCACAATTCAAAGAGGTTGATTTTGTAGGGTTATCTCCATTAGTAAGAGAATATTTTCCCCCTAAACTCATACCTATTTTTCAATTCCAGTCCATAATAGCCATATGGCATCTACAAAGACAGACAGAAGAAAATTTCTATATTTAAGTTCAGAAAAGTCTCAATTACTACAGATATGGACCTAAATATATTTCTTCCTCTTTTTCTCTTATGTTTTTCTCTTTCTTATTTGATGTATCTTAAAGATCCCTCAAGAGTCATGGCACAAATCTCAAAAAAAAAAAAAGAAGAGAGACTAATAATAACTTAACATCTCATTAAAGATCCCTCAAGACACTAATCTACTAAAATGGAAAACTACTAATGACTAATGGCACATAAGACTCCCTACAAACTATTGCTAAGACAACCAAGGAGACCTAACTTTGGACTCCTAACTTTGGACTCCTACAAAATCCCCCAATATCTTAACTGAAGAAACGCTATAAAGAACCAAACTACAACCGCACATGGGATGCATTTCTCCTTTAAAATCTCTAAACACAACTCCACGTGTAGGGCCCGCCAAGCGGGTTGTACGACCCGCAGATTGGGTTCTCGAGGTCCACATCTCCATCACACGATTCTTGTAATCGCTTCCACTTGCATCATTAAACTCTAAAACAATCAACCATTTTTAATTGAGCAGTTTGTACAAAAATCTGTTTGTCTCACTTCTTTTTTCATATTTTGCCAATTCTACATCAAATTGAATTATGAGCAAATCCATCAATGGGCTCGTTTGAGATCCACAGCGAACCAAGACAGGAATGTCCTGGAGGAAGTGGTTAGAGACAAGATTTATAGGAGCTATTCAGGAGGATCTTGAATAGACTGGATT
The DNA here is from genome assembly GCA_021015155.1 of Magnolia officinalis. Lineage (NCBI taxonomy): Eukaryota > Viridiplantae > Streptophyta > Magnoliopsida > Magnoliales > Magnoliaceae > Magnolia > Magnolia officinalis. Next base: position 102,591,730 of record JAJHSJ010000001.1, read on the forward strand.
AGGAGAGTCACCTTGTACATGGAAAGGTAGCATGCCACGGAATCTCATGGTTCCAATTGCGATTCATTCGATCATCCCTATGATAAGAGAGGCAACCGATTTGGTAAATTGTAGCTACAGCTATGGTACAAAAGTGCTTGATTAGGTGGCTCATTTAGAGGGAAAAAAAAAATTTAATGGAAGGAGATTATGGACAAGAAGAAGATTAAGCTCATCATGACCCAATTACAAGGTCAAGTGCTTTTGTGGTCAACCCAACTCCAGAAGATCTGCAAGTGCATCGTGAAAAAATTGGGAGGGTTGGAAGAAAATGAAAGAGGTGGTGTGACCAAAAGTTTTTTCCTTTGAATTACGAACAAGAGCTCTATAAGAAGTTCCATCACTTTTGCCAAAAAGATATGACTGCCAAAACTTAAATGTAGCTTGGCTGCTTCTGCAGCCTCATGATCCGGAATGACCTCAGTGAATCTGCAGATCAATTGATAACAAGGTACCTTAGTGGGTTGAATTACAAGATCCAACAGAAGATTTTGATGATGAGGGTTTATTCTGTGGATGAGGCTTGACAACTTGTATGGAAAGCCAAAGAACACAGAAAGAAGGATGCAAGTGGCAGAAAATAGGGATGAGTGTCTTTTACATCTAGACCCACCAAACCTTAGATAAAGGGGTGAAGTAAGGGGAAAGGGAAGTGAATCAAAAGCCACATTCTGGTGTAATAGGGATCAATGAGGTGCTACAAATGTTTTGAATTTGGTCATCACAACTTTTGAGTGTCCTAAAAGGACATTAAAGAAACAATGTTCAATTGGCAAGGAATAAAAAAGATGATGAATGCAATAGAGGAAAGTCAAATGGAGGTAGTGATAGAGGGACGGTTATGGAGGAATCCATCCATATATGAAGAAGGAATACCAAATCTCGATGTACAATACATATTGTTGTCTCCAAAATCTTCAAAGGAAGAGGATTGGAGAAGTATCAATCCCTTCATGACAACTTGTAGGGCAAAAGGGAGAGTGCAAGTTGGTGATCAACAAAGGCAGTTGTGGGAATTACATATCAGAGATGGTGGTGGAAATTGAAGATAGATTTTGAGAGGCTTGTTAACCTCACTGAGTATGCATAGCTTCAAAATTTGGAATGAAATCAAGGTAACACACTATTGCTTGATGCCTTTTTCATCAATGATGAGAGTTTTGGTGTGGTGCAGTGCAAATAGATGTATGTGAGCTACTACTTGGAACGTAAGACCATTACCATTCAAAATCTTATGATGTGTGGAGAAGAAAATGCTTACCCACTTAAGAGCAATGGAAAGAAATTCATGTTACATCCCAAGCCAATCTACAACATGAATCAGATATCAGAGCTAGCCATGAAGTGAGACAGAGATAAACTGTTGAGGTCAATTGCTACTATTCCCCTAAGAATATCAAGAATTCAGTTGGGTCGATTTCCTTCCAACCGGTGGGTATGTTGTAGTTGTGTTTCGAGATTTTTAAGGAGATAGGGTCTCATATGTGGTTGTAGTTGGTTCTTTGGAATCTTTCTTTAGTAAGATTTCAAGGGTTATTGCTAGGAGTCCGAAGTTAAAAGGCCTCCTTGGTTCTCTTTAGTAATAGATTTCACTTAGGCATTTAATAATGGTTGATTACAACCTATATATATATATATATATATATATATAATATATATATTATATAATATATATATATATATATATATCAGCCCCGTAACAACCATTACAGGGCCATAACGGCAGTCGCCAAGCCATTCTTTCCGCAACGGCCATTACAAGCCCCATAATGCGTGACAGTTCCGTTATGTAACCATTTTTAATACCTTGGATTTCAGTTATAGAGATCCTTATGTGTCATTAAGCCATTAGTAATTTTTCATTTTAGGAGATTTCTATCTTGAGGGATCTTCAATGAAATATTTATTTTCTTATTTTGGGAGATTAGTGTCTTCAGGGATTTCCAATAAGATATGCTAAATAAGAAAGAAATAAACATAAGAGAAAAAAAGGATGGGAGAAAGTTAGATCCACATGTCGTATTTGGGATTTTTATTTCTTAACTCGGAATATAAAGCTTTTATGTATGTATTTGTAGATGACATATGACTATAATAATTTTTTTTTTTTTTTTTTTTTTTTTTTTTTTTTTTTTTTGTGGGGGGGGGGGGGGGGGGGAGAAAGGGGGGGAATTGAGTTCAAGGAGAAATATTGAAATGCATGGTTTGTGCAAAAATCCGTTATTTTGTTCTTTCGTTCTATCACATCCATCCTATTAGGGCTGTCAACAAGCCGGGCTTGGGGTTGGCTTCGGCCATTTGAACTGTTCAGGCCGGGTCTTACGGGCTAGGCCTATTCAAAATGTTGGTTTTGCCTAGTCTGAGCCGAGCCCATTGACAGCCCCCTGCATCCTATGTCAGCATTTCTCTTAATATGTGAAATTATTATCTTATCATGCCCAAGCATGTAAAGTAGAAGAGAAATTTGTCAGCATCCAATTACACGTGGATTTTGAAAGCACACAGCTTCATTATCATTCAGATAAATTCAGTTCATTTAAGTGAGTTCCTATTTGATGTCTTCAACTATTGTAAAGACTGCCTTGGCATTACAAGTAACCACGGGCCAGATCAAAGTCAGCCTGACCTGACGGATTATTAATCGAGCCTAATTTCATACCTGGAAACAGCCCGTTTAGTAAACCGGCATGTTCTCAGGGCCAGGCCTTCATAGAAATTTTGTAAAACCCTGGGCTTGGGTCAGAGCTGTTCATTATTTAGGCTTCAAAATCAGGCCCATGCCTAACCCGCAGGCCTCTATTACAAGCCCAAGTCTAATCCATATCAAGCCCAACCCCAAACCCGATGGCCAGTCTGGCCCATTGCCAACCCTACTTGGCAACTACATTGTGTGTGCGTGTTTAATTCTCCCAAGGAGTTAAAAGTGCTTTGATTGTCTGCACAAGGACTCACTGGGCACACCTTGCCGTCTATTTCTTAGGGGTGCATTCAGATGTACTATCCAATAGAATTGCAATTATTGTTCTAATAAAGTGGACATGACCAAATTGTACTTACTTTCCCTAGCATTGATACTGAGGATTGGGTGGCTCCTTTTTTTTTTCAATTTTTTGAATGGTAACTAAGTTTTATCAAAGAAAATAGAACTGCATTTAACAAGAGGACTGAAGAGCATATGCCAAGTGACCCTTTTGCTTATGTATTCAACAACAGTCACAATGGCTGTAACGACCACTGTCGCTACCATTACGATATGGGCCGTCATACAGCCAAATTGAAAAAAGAAGAAGAAGACGAGAGTAAAGGGCTGTTACAGGGCTGTAACGGACTGTTATGGGTCCGTAACATGTAACAGTACCCACCATTACTATTAAGTAACGACAGCTACATAACTGTTTTTGGATACCATGCTTGCCACTCCTTTTTTGCAAGGGAATTGGCTATTTTGTTTGCCCCATCAGAACATTGGAAGATAGTCTTATTAGCCAAAATGGACCTAATTTGGGATACACACAAAGCAAAATTCCACGGTCCCATGTCACTGGAATCCAGACTTGATGGCATTGCAAAGATTGCTTCCCATGACAAGATTTTCTTGAAAAGAGGCATTGAATATGTGTAACCCTTCTTGTGCACCAAATTGCCATTACATTATTTTCAGGCTGGGCTTGAAAAGAAAGATACATCATTTTAATTTGCTCATTTCTGCTTCTTTTTACTAGCCGTCCACAACTTAATTCACTTATGCATCCAAACAAAGACTTAAGATTCTGGCAATTTGTCCTTATATCTAGCTATGATAGATGACAATCATAAGCCATCAAGTGGTTGTCAAAGTACTAATGGGTTGGAGATGCACCTCTAGAGTGACAATGACATGGACTTGCAAGTACATGGCTAACCATGCAATTGATATGATTGTTTTGCTTGAACAGGAAGCAACTTCGTGAAAATGGATGGACATGAAATGACTCTCAATGAGATAGAAGACCAATGCACAATAGCCTAACTAGAAAAAAGGTGTATGTACACCTTTATCAAGGATATCCATAGTATGGTTAGGCACTTCATTTGCACATGGGGAGCATAGTGGTCCATACAGACCATTGATCTGATTGATGCACACCATAGATGGACCATGCCCCAAAAAAAAACTCCCATGCTGAAATATCTTGCCCGGTCAATCTGAAACTTTCCAGTTAAATGTGGACTGCTGATCTATCCTTTTTCTACAATGTCTTTACTGACAACTAATGGAAGAGTTAGGCTTGTGTTGTCGTGGATATTTATTGGCCATGGTCCATCCACTGCACAGGCTGTACAATCAACAGTATGGATTACAAAACCATGAGTCCGGCTTGTACAAAACCCGAGGATAGTATGCATACCCACAGGTCAAAAGCAGAAGCACCGATATTGTGCTATGTAAATGGAAATGTTGCGAGAAAGGTAAAGATCTTGGTATGAACTTGCCCAACTGAGGTTAATCTCGGAACTGCAGTTACCTTAGGGCAATCCAAACCCCACAAATTCATCCAAGAGACCACTGAAACCTACAGCTCAACCAAGGAAAGGAGAGTGTGACAGCTTAACTGACTGAGAAAAGGAACTTACAAGGTATACGAATCCTTCGGAAGCTTCAACAATGGCTTTCATTCGATGTGTTGGAGTGGTGGGTGTTGTGAGCAGCACCTTCATTGACGCAGAAAAATAATTTTAATAGTTGTATCATAATATAAATCAATGCAGAAAATTAATAAAACTTAGAAAAAAAGGAAGAATAAATAAAACAAAATCACCTGCATGTAATTCAACTTCATTAGTGGAAAGTTTAACTATCTCACAAGATTTTAATCCACTTATATTAAGGGCCTATTCGTTTCACCAATTACCACGGTAACGTAAAAGAAATGTGCAATGATTACAAATTACTTTACATGTCTCCTGACAACACCTATATTTGATTGTCGACTCCTGTGCTTGGTTTATCGGCTGTAAAATCGTAACAATGGCATTTTTACATATATATCAAATCATCACTAACACACAATGAAGTCAATGTTTGGATTCAAGATTTTCACGGTAATGCCATGAAAAAGTGCAAAGATACGAATTCCTTTACCCGTCTCCTGACTGACGATTCCCGTGTTTGGTTTGGCGGTAGTAAAATCGTAATGATGACACATTTCCTTTACAAATCCATGGTAATTGATAAAACAAACAGGCCCTAAGAGTTATCCTAAGCCCATAAGCACCTCTACATGGTTGGCATATATGTAGAGCATCCAAGCCATGCCTCAAGTGGGCCATTTTGTGTAGATGACCTGGCCCAAAGATTAAGATGGTCCACATACCAGGTGGGCCACACATGTATGCCGAATATGGACCTTGGCAATTACCATTAAACCATCTACTGCTTTCATAGGCATGTGGCCCATCCGATGAGCTGACCCGCAAAATTTTTGGGTCGGGCTATCTACAAGGTGGGGCCCACTTTATCCATATCCCGAATGCCCCACACACAACAAGTAAAGTTGCGTGTGGGCTCATATTAAGGGCAACAATGAGACAAGAATTATAGTGGTATTGCTAGTTAAACAATGAGACAACATATATAACACATCAAAACTACCTTTGATCGAAATTCCTTTCAACTTAATACTTAAAGCCAATCATGAAAGTGCACATGCTTAGCTTGCTCAACAATAGTGATGACCTCAAGTTAAAGCAGTTCGGCAAACCTATAAGTTAATATTCAAGGGAAACACATCCAACCTAACATCACTTTCAGTTGCACTCATTACAAAAATGTTACAAAATATCACCCTGAATTCTACGTAAAGGCCCATTTTCCTATTGCCATTCACACATGTAATTAATGAAAACCATGGCTTTCACGTAACTAAATGAATCCTCATGTGATGATCTCCAAACGGATGAAAGAGAAGATTGAGTTTGGTACTTACCATTGGACAAGAAATCAATGGTCCATATTGATCCATGATTCAGCCAGATACAAGGTGGAAGATTAAGGCTAGAAGAGCCAGCCCGAGTACACCTGCAGTCTGTAGATGCGCTTTTACAATCGAACTGATTGCCTCTATTATAAGTGTATATTCTCTAAATACTAAAATGTGCACACGTTCTCTGTCTTTCATGTATATGTGCGTGTATACTTATCCATAGGTTCCCCTTTTGGATACAACCGTGTGATCGGTCTCTTTCCATATGATAGGTGCACAACAGCCTTTTCTTTAATTTGGTTAGCTAACCACCCTTACAAATTTGCCACATAAAACACCTTTTGTATTCTAGAACACTTGCAAGTGCACTCACATACTCACACGAGTTTACAAGCACATACACATGAGGACCCATGTTTCCCAATAGGGGGGTGTATTGGGTGGTAACATTGATCCAAATATTGGAGATACTATCAATAGTCACCAATATTATCTATATCACCAAGTCAGTGAAACCGAAACTGCTAGCAGCTTAAAGCTTTTCTTTTATCGCCTGCGATATTATTGATATCAACGATCTTTTGAGAAGAATCCCTTATAGTATCGGCAATACCATCAATAATATCCCTGATACCAGTGATAATATCATCGATACTAAAGAACCATCCGTAAATAGGTGAAAATTGATTTTTAAAAATGAAAAAAAAAAAATTAAAAAATAAAAACCCATGACCCAAAAAAAAAAAAAAAAAATCGGTTTTTTGGGATTTTTTTTTAGAGATCTATTCCTTATGTGATTATGATCACTCTTGATTTTTATTGAATCAAAGTTTGGATTTCAGGAGAAACATTGACTTTCAAACAAAGACGGGCCAAAACTCAAAGATGACAAAAAATCCATAGAAACGTTCTTTTTTCAAATGTTTGCATGGATTCCAATGGAGATCCATGTCCCTGCATGATTCTCATGCACATAGATTTGTAGCGAAAAAATTAAGTAAAAAATGGGGGAAATTGTTGAAATCCTAATTTTTCCATTTTATATTTCAAAATATGCATTTTTTTCACTGTTAATTAATGTAGATGTTTATATATTAATGAGTGTTGGCTGATCTATTGATTAGCTATAAATTTTATATATTTATTTATACTAATTTTTTCGACACACATGGTTAGGCCTCAATAAAATGGAAATTTATTATGCAAGTTGGTTTTTATAATATTTTGATTCCTATATGTATAAACATGTCTTTTACATCTCCTAAAGTTTCACTGAAAAATTCCACTTTTTTCTCAACGTTTCCCTCAAACAACGATATTTTTCCGAGTATCGGCGAGATACCGATACATGTTTATGCATCCCTAGTCATCAATACATGTAATAATCGATACATATAATAATACCGATACTCTGAACACTAGATCTCTGCATTGGTTCTTTTTTTAAAAAAAAAGTAACTGCAAATTTTATTAGAAAAGAAAAGAAAGAAAACAGGAGAGGAAAAAAAAAACAGAAAAAAGGGAGCAGGCTGCTGAGGAAGCAACGAGCTAAGTGCCCAAAAACGACAGATCAAACCCTTTTAAATCTTTTACATTGATAGCCCATTCAATCACCCAATTTTTGGCCTTTGCCCCTACAACCCTAGCTGAAGCCGAACGATCATTGAAACACCTTTCATTCCTCTCCTCCCAGACAGCCCACCAAATGGCAAGGATAGCCATGCGACAAATTATAGAGAAGGATTTTCCAAACCTGAAACCATGCCAGTCAGACAGCAACTTCTCCACAGAATCAAGAACACACCAAGAAACCGAAAATTGCCGACAAAAGTCATTGAGAATAGAGGTGATGAAAGGGCAGTGGATAAGAAGATGATTAACTGATTCGGCTTGGCGCATGCAGCAGGAACAAATATTGACGATTTGCATACCTCTCTTCATCAGATTATCTATGGTTAAGATTCTATTTCGACTTGCCAACCACCCGAAACAGAGGTACTTCGGAGGAGCCTGATATTTCCAAAGGAAAGGAGAGATATCGCTTCTGATTTGCGCTTGAGAGTCGAGAGCAGCATAGAGGGATTTAACAGAAAAGGAAGAAGTTTTCTCCAAAGGCCAAGCGGTACCATCAGGTTGAGAACAGAGAGGTCTTAAAACAGAGATGCGTCTCTGTAGCTCCAAATATTCATCTGCTTCGATTTGGGATAGATTTCTGAAGCATCGGATGTCCCAAACAGGCTTATCGTTCCTAACGTAGCAGCATCTATTAATGTAGATGTTCCTATCTGTTCCTATCTGGGGCCAGCCTATAGATGAGAGGGAAAAGGATTTTGAAAGGTTTATCACCAAGCCAAGTGTCTTCCCAAAATCTGATTGAGGCTCCATCTCCTAACTGAAAATGAGTGTTGGAACAGACAGGGTTTTTTGTTTTAAGATACCCCTCCATATAAACGACGCCTTGTAGTAGGAGGAAGATTTAGGCCACCAGCCTCCTTGAGCCACCCCATATTTACCCATAACAAGAGAGCGCCACAAAACATCTTTTTCAGAAGCGAATCTCCAGGACCATATCCCCAACAGTGCTTGATTCATAAGCTTCAGATTCTTCACATTAGCACCTCCCTTTCTAAACGCTTGACACACCTCTTTCCATTCGAGCAGATGGAACATTTTTTTATTCTCCTTACCGTACCATAAAAAATCCCTTCTGATTTTGTCAATACTCTTAAGAACCGATCCCAGACAGACGAACAGCGACATGAAGTACAAGGGGAGAGTAGACAAAGCGGCTTTAATCAGGGTCAGCCTCCCACCAAGAGACAAGTATCGACTTTTCCAAGAAGCGAGATACTTTTGGGATTTTGAGATTATCCTGTCCCACATATGTTTCGGTGGGGGACCGATACAAAGGGGTAAGCCTACAAAATAAGAAGGAAAGGACCCAACACTGCAACCAAGCATGTCCGCGAACCTCTTTAAGGAATGCTGCAAGACATTAACTCCGAGAAGTTTGGACTTACTGAAATTGATCCTAAGACCCGAGACTGCTTCAAAGCAGCGAAGAGCAATAAGGTGTTCCATTTTAACTTCCGAAGCCTCTGAGAAAATAAGGGTGTCATGGCAAATTGGATATGCGTGAGAGGGGCCGCCAAACCTGGCAAAGAGATGCCACGAAGAAGACCTTGATCTTGCCCTTTCTTCAGCATTTGGGATAGCACTTCTGCCACGATTAGGAAAAGGTAGGGGGAAAGAGGATCTCCTTGCCGGAGACCCCTCGAGCTTTTAAAAAAACCTGAGGGAGAGCCATTGAGAATGATCGAAAAATGAGCGGAGCTAATACACTCAGCGATCCACCTTCTCCATTTCGGACCAAATCCCATCCAAGTTAGCATATAGAGGAGAAAATCCCATTCAACATGATCATAAGCCTTAGCGATGTCCAATTTGCATAACACAACTTCAACATTTGACGAATGACAGGAATGAATAACTTCGTTAGCAATTAGGGATCCGTCCATAATCTGTCTACCTTTGATAAAAGCGTTTTGATTTGTAGAAATAAGGACCCCGATAATCTTGGAGAGACGAGAAGATAGAACTTTTGCTAGAATTTTATAAGGGCTCCCAATTAAACTAATGGGCATAAAGTCAGCGAACGAAGCTGCCCCCAGGGTCTTTGGAATGAGAGATATGAAGGTTGCGCCTAGGCCCTTTGATAATCTGCTTCTATCGTAAAATTCCTGAAGGAAAGAGAGAACATCGACCCGAACCGTTTCCCCGAAGATCTGATAGAAGCTGAGTGGAAAACCGCCTGGTCCAGGAGACTTATCAACACCCAAAGCCTGAATTGTCGTCTTAACCTCATCTTTCGAAAAGGGGGAATCCAATTGATCCGCATCAGCAGCCTGCAAACAACTGAAAGCGAGATTGTCTAACTTCGGTCTTATCTAGTTAGCAGAGGAAAGGAGATTTTTGAAATGAGATGTCGCCAAAGCAACTATCTCATTTTTATCCTCAACTCTTCTTCCTTTATCGATGATACTGAGAATCACCTTAGATCGAGACCGCATATTAGCCATAGTATGAAAGAACTTAGTATTTTTGTCCCCCTCGGTAATCCATTTAGCTTTGGATTTAATCTTCCAGGAGGCTTCCTCTTCCTGAGCCCTGCTCGAAAGATCCTGAATGATCGATATGCGCCTATGCATCATTTCTTTCATCGTACCCAGTTCGGCTTCGGCATCTAGCCGTTGAAGGTCTGCTTGGAGCCTTTCGAATTCAGCCTCCCTCTTCTGAAGCACTTCCCGCCTCCATTCCTTGAGCTTAAACTTAAGAAGACGGAGTTTACAAAGTAAACGATGACCAGCAAACCCTTCCACCTGGAAGGATTGCCACCAGTCAATAATCTTCTGACGGAGGCCCTCTGTCTGAAACCAGGCGGAATTGAACCTAAATGGTTTCAAGCCCCAATTGAGATCTTCCTCACATAAGAGAAGAGGACTGTGATCCGAAGTGGTACGAGGCAAAGCAAATTGTTTTGAAGAGGGGAAAGAATCGATCCATTCCGAAGAAAGTAGAAATCTGTCAAGGCGAGAGAAGGTAGGATTTGCCCGCCCGTTGGACCAGGTAAATTTGGCGCCCAGAAGGGGCAAATCGATGAGCTGCTCCGATTGGATCCAATCCAAAAAACGCCTCATAGTAGGGGAGGGCCTTCTTTTTCTAGAATGGTCCTCCGTAAAACGGGTAATATTGAAATCGCCCACCACACACGAAGGTCCCGAGAAGGAAGCACTTACCAGAGAAAGTTCTTCCCAAAAAGCATTCCTGAGAGAGTCATTGTTAGGTCCATAAACAACAATCAACAGGCACTGGAAAGAAGAAGACTTATCTTTGAGAACAATTGACAAGGAGAAAGTGGCGGCTTTGGAGGATATAAGCTCCCATTTGGAGGAATTCCAAGCAATGAGGATACCACCCGAGCTTCCCACCGCATCGAGCGTCAAATATTTAGCAGCCCTTTCCTTCCACAGCGAGGTCAGAAGGTGGTCCTTGAATAAGGAAACCTTCGTTTCTTGCAAACAAACAACATCCGGATTTTTCCGGCTGATGGAACTTTTTATCAAACTCCGTTTATGTTTAGAGCCCACTCCCCTAACATTCCAAGATATGATCTTCATTGGCTAACCACACTTCCCCGATTCCCCTAGCGTCTTAGTGTTGACGTAGAAGCGGAAATGAAGCCCGAGCTTGCTTGTAGCCGTTGTAGCTCTCTACTACCTGAAAGCTTGACTAACTGCTTTGAAGAAGAACGGCTCGTCTCAATGGGTCTACCTCGATTTTCTATGCATTGGAACAGAGCAGCATAATCCTCCAGCCTATCCCCGAAGGACAGACCAAGGGATCTGCCCACCTTCCCGATGGCTTCTCTGATCCATCGTTTGTTATGAATTTTGGATAGCAAGGTAGCTCTGTTTGTATCAGGAGGTTGGAGATCAGACTGGGATTCTGCTATCATTTGCAAGGGTTCCGCCATTATTATATCAGAAGGATCATCTTCTTGAAAGAGCGTTAGCGAGCCCATCTCTAAAGCATCCAGAGGGGATGAAAACCGAGAAGGAGATGAGGGCAGCGAAGACCGCGATTGGATATCTGACTTACTACAGTTAGTCAGGAAGCGGCCGATAGTTACAGCATCTTCGGACCAAAGATTAGAACGAGGCAAGGAGATGGGAGGAAAGGATGGAGAACAGGCTAACGTCCCATAGGACAGAATATGTGGATTAAAGCTTTCCATCGAGTCCAGGTCCTGATCTGGAACCGGATTCGGCTGGGGTCCGATACCCGGAAGTTGCACCAGCTGGGGTCCGAGACCCGGATCTTGTGCCATCTGTCCCATATCAGAGCACAAAAGTCATTCGAACTCATCCACGTGCTGGTCGTTCAGCTTATGGCTAGTCGGGCACGAAACTGTGTCATCATCTATAAGAGTCACGTGTCCCACATTGCGTGTCTCGATGAGGGGACCGGGCAGATCAGTCAGAGGAACTAACTCAGATCGCTGAAATAGCCGGATAAAAGGCGGTCGCGGATGGTTCGGCGCTAGGGATCCTGAAATATCTTCCAGACATAGAGGGGGAGAAGGAGCCTTTGTACCGATGGATTCAGTTCCAGCGCCACGCGTCACTCCTTGAACAAGGTATGGAATATCAGGCAATGGACCGAGAGGCGAGGTAGGTGGATGGAGCCGTTCGAGCGTCTGGGTTGCTCCACGTGTCGATGGCAAGAGAAGCGATGGGATTTCTCGAGCAGAAACGTCAGAGGGACTGACAAGCACCGAAACCGGTACTCCACTAGGACATGGAATGTGTACTCTCACATCCGAGGTTGGAAGGTGGATCGTCGTCTGCTCCGGCAAGATGTCTTCTCGGATACACCATAGGTCGCCCCAGCAGGGAATCGGATCGTCATTCGCCTCCAAGATGACCAGAAAATCGAGACAGCGATCTTCGACTTTCACTTTCACCGTTGGAGGCAGGGGAGTCCCTTTTCTTCTTCGAACCCTAACTCTGATCACACCAATCTCCTCCCCTGACTTCGTCTTGTCATCAATTTCTAGATAGGAGCCAAGATAGGCAGCAACGAAGATAAAAAATTCGTCAAACCAAAGTTCAAGGGGGATACCCCAAACTTGAATCCATACATTTTCCATACCGAAAGTGGAAAAATCGTCCCACCGTATAACTCTGACCACCGGCCCACCGGAATGAAGATGACTAGCCATTACCAGCATTTCCGGATTAATTCCTAGACAGACCTTAATCCAAAGATCATTATATCCCATTGGCTTAATGATGTAGTTCCTTGGGCGAAAGCCTATAGTTTCTGAGATCCAGTCCTTCACTTGAGCTATTGACGCACCCTCTTTGCACTGAATAACCACTGTCTCCTTTAGATCATGTTGTGTTCGTCGAAGGTGGCTCAGATCGACGGTTATAGGGACTCCCATTTTCGAGCAGAAGGGTTCAAGCATTGTGGGTAGGAAAGATGGGACATCGGTCGGGGATTGAAGGGGTGGAGGCGATGGATGAGACGGTTGAGAGTGAGGTTGTTGGGTTAAAATCTCCTTAAAGGTCGGTAGCGGTCCCTGCGCGGGGGGTAAGAACGGTCGATTTGGGACGATAGACCTTTGATGGTTGAGGTTTTGGCGGGATAGAGAGGTTTGGGCCATAACGAGCCCTCTGAACGAGGAGAGGGCAACCCGCAAATTTGATACCGTGAAGCATTGTCACTGCTCTAGCTAGTTCGTTCTCGGAGGACATGCAAACGAGGGCGAATCCTCTGTATCGTCCCATTTCCCGGTCGCGAGGCATGACCACGTCCATTACCGCACCAGCTCGTCCAAAAATTCTTTCAATATTGAGAGGATACCAACCATTCAGGAAACCTTTAACGTACAAGGTTGGCAATGCTACTCGCTTTCTGGCTTCCAATGCCATGGTTGTCTGTTTCCGACGACGAACCTCCTGCCATTCCTGTTCATTTCGGTGTCTCTACCTCTTCTAGCTGCGCAGTGACTCTGTTGCAATCTGCCGATCCCTTTCCCTTTGATTTCCTAGACTCGTCAGAGGACAAGTCTCCCCAGCGTCGAGGGTTTCCTTCCTTTTCCATCATCATATTCCAGTGTTCTTGATGATTGGTGGTGTCGTCGGAATATCCTAGTCGGCGAAGTTGTCGGCGGCATTAGTCGGCGAACCTCCTGCATTTTTAGTAGCGTTAACTGCATATGGTTTTAGTCAGCGAAGTTGTCGGCGGCATTAGTCGACGAAGTTGTCGGCAGCATTAGTCGGCGACAACCTCTGCATTGGTTCTAACCAAAATCTCCACTCAATTTACAATCCCACCAGCTTGAGGAAGGCTAATTTAATTTCTCCACTCTCATCTTTGAGCACACCCTGGTGGCCCATGACTACTTAAGGAGCTACTATCAATACTAAGCTTCCACCACCCCAGCAATGTGGTCCAAGAGCCAGATCTTAAGGGAGGCTCAGGCTACCAAGAATATTCAATAACTCCCTTCAAATTGCGCAGATAGCCAGATCTCATATTTGAGTCCAACCTACCTAACCAGAAAAGAAAAAACTATTATATGGTAATGATTCTAGATCCTCTTACTATTAGGGATTATGTCGCCCTCGATAACCCCATCTTGGAGCTCTCTTATTGTGCCTTAAGCACTCATTGCATTCGTCCCTTACTCAATAATAATAATAAAACATTTAGTATAAATGGAAAAAATATTATAGCAAACAATTAACCTGTTGTATGCATTTTTACCTATTTCCCCTACTTTATTATTCTCTGTTTTATGACTAGAAACTAGAAAGTGAAAACTAAAAGTGGCAGATTATTATGGAGATTTCCTCACCGCTCGATTAGACCAACAAAGAGAATGAACACCATATGAATACGAGAACTTATATGTTTTTTTTTCATTTGCATTATATGGTCAGATTGATGGGGACATCACACGCACACGCACGCCGTCCCCCCTACGCATGTACGCAAGGAGAAGGAGGGCCCCACCGTCGATCTGGATTGATGACGACGTCCAGGGAGGGCCTCCTAGCTACAAGACGGAGTTTTGGTTAGTTGGAGTGAGCCCAATAGTCAAGTAAAGTCCATCATGGGATCTCATGATCGTGGCTCACTAGTCTGATTAATCTCATATTTTAGGTTTTGCTTATTAATGTTATTTAGAGCATCATGGACGGTTTAGATTTATTTGATTAGTTTTTATTTTTGTTTATTTCATTGCCAAGTAATAGTTTGCGCACATGGCGCGAGTTTTAAGGTATAAGGTTTTCCTATAAATAGGCACCCCTTGTAGGTTTTTTTTCTCATTGAAGTTTAATAAAAAATTCCGCGTTTTTCTACTCCTCTAAGTTCTTGAGTTGTGGAAATTCAATTGGGTGCGAAGCCCTCCTTTCATCGAAGGGCTAACTACCGTGGTGCGAAGCCGTATCTATCCCGATTCGCCCCCATCCTCTACCTTCTCATTTCCTACCACCATCCGCGCTTCAAATCTGTCCTTTGTTGCAACAGTTTTCCTCTTTACAGCAGAATTCCAGATTCTAGCCCTGCAGGAGGGCTGAAACTTCGGCGGAACACCTCGCACAGACCGCGCATCCGATCGACACGAGACTTGGGGGTTTTGAAGCCCTCCCCTGGCCGACTAGAGCCAAGGAAGCGCTTTCCGCGTTCGACGCCCTCTCGCACGTGCGGCCAGACCCCTGCGCACGTGCGACAAGCCTGGCCCGCTGTCCGCACGCGAGGACTATCTCCGGGTTCAGATTTCCGTCTATTTTACTCCTCTCATACCTATTCTCCCTAACCCTAACCCTAGATTGCATTACTTTCAATTTATTTGCCCATTTTCTTACCCTAGGGCTCTCTGAATTAGAATTGGTGAATCCCTTGGATTAGGGACTGATTGTTGTGCATGTGTGGATGATTTTTACTTCCCTTTAAGTATCGTTTGGTCCATAATTTTACTGATCCAACCCTAGCCTGTGTAGGCTTGGACCCGCACAGATTCTCCTTACTTGAATGTTTGAACTTTTGTGTGGGATGTGGAATTTTATGTGATTGTTTTTGAATTAGTATAATCTAAAGCCTGAGATCTTGCATATCATATTTAATTTTCATGTCCTGCATCACAGATCAGGCAAGATTGAAACCGGTAAATCAGTGGGACTGGAGCCAGGGTCTCCCCTCTAAAGGGGGTGTCCACTACCAATTAAAGTAACAAGCTAGAAGGGAGGGGTATCACATCATTCGCTACCGATACAACCCCATATAGCCCTTGCATAGGGCTATTTCAGGCAGTGTTCGAAATATCGGTATCGCGTAATGTATCGCACTCTTGGGATACAAATACATATCGGTTATCACATGGGATATATCGTTTGTATCGCATAATTTATCGCACTTTTTGGGAAACATGGGGAAACATTGGGAAAATAGTTGAATTTTTCAATGAAACTTCAGGGATTATTAAAAAAGACCTCCATACACACTTTTAAATCAGAAAATCTCAAAAAAGAATGGCATATAATAGGTTTCCTTTGTAGAGGGTCCTAAGCTATGCGTTATCCGATTGAACTAAGACAACTATATCCAATATCCACCCCATCCATCTATTTTTCCATATCATTTTAGGACATTATGCAAAAAATTAAGCAGATCCAATAATCAGGTAGACCATATCATAGGAAGCAATCGTGATTGACCATTAGTGGGCCACAAAAGTTTTGGATCAAGCTGATAATTGTTTTTTCTCTTCATTCAAACTTATGTGAAGTTATCAGCAGATTTGATGCCTAATAAAATATAGGGAAAATTAAGGTGCACCCTAAGAAGTTTTTAATGGTACCATGTTCGACTACGACATTTTCCTTGAGTATAGTCCACCTGATAATTGGATCTTCTTAATTATTGGGATCATGCTATAAAATGATTTGAAAAAAATGGATGGACAAAGTGGATACGGAATATACGTCAAGTTGAACCACACAATAGGGGCTGTACGGTCTTGGGTGAGTCCGGGATCTCACCTAATCCACTCAAATACACTATTACAGTACTAAGTAAACTTTGTTGGGCCCACTGCAAATGTACATGGTTTATCCACACTGGCCATCCGTTTTTCCAAATCATTTTAGGGGTTGAGCCCAAATTTGAAACATATCCAAAGCTCAAATGGACCATACCGCAAGAAACAATAGGAATAATGATTTCCACCGTTGAAACCTTCCTAGGGCCTACAGTGATGTTTATTTTTCATCCAACCTGTTCATAAGATCACAAAGACGTGGATGAAGGAAAAGAACAAATATCAACTTGATCCAAAACTTCTTTGGCCCCCAAGGATTTTTTAACGGTAGACGTTCAATTTGCACTGTTTTCTGTGGTGTGGTCCACTTGAGCTTTGGATATGCTTCACTTTTTGGGCTAAAATCATAAAATTATATGGTAAAATGGATAGACAAAACGGATAAAATACACGACTTATAGTGGGCCCCACAGAGTTTACTCACTACGTCATCCGCTTCCCACCACATTGCAAAGATGTCGCAGACGCTCCTCCAGCTCGAGTTGTATGAACAATTCAAAGTTAAACGGGCCCCACAATAATGTATTTATTATATGTATCCCGTTCATGCATTTGGAGAGATCATTTTAGATCAAATGAGTAATATCCAAAGCTCAAGTGGACCACACCACAAATAGCAGTGGGGACTGATTCTCTCACCATTAAAACATTCGTAGGGCCCACCATAACGTTTATTTTTCATCAAATCCATCATTAGGTCACACAAATCTAGATGAGGAGGAAAAACAAATATCATATCGATCCAAAACTTTTGTGACCCCCAAAAGGGTTTCAATGGTAGACGTTCAATCTTCCACTGCTGTTTTCAGTGTGGTCCACTTGATCTTTGGATCTGTCTTATTTTTTGGCTCAAGCCTTACGATGAGCTCGCCAAATGGACGAACGGTTTGGATATAACACATACCTCATGATGGAACCCACAGAACTCGGTGACGTCAACACACCAGTCGGTGGTGTGCGGTACACCACTCTATTCCAAAAAAAGGACCGGACGCCCTTTTTTTTTCTAAGCAGAGAGGATTCCGGCCCCGAAATATCTCCCAAATCTTTGGATTTCGGCGAAAATTCTCCAGATTTCGACGAGGATTTCCCCCGATGTCGCCCAAATACTTGGATTTCTTCGGATTTTGACGGATTTCTCTCCCAAATCGGAGATTTTGTTTGCACTAACCTACGAAAAAAGCTTCGATTCGAATGGCCCGCCAAATGGAAGCTTCCGATGATGACGATCTCTTGTATAGGTACTGAAATCTAGTTTCTCTGGGTTTTTTTTTTCGATTTTTTCAAAAAATGATGTCGTCTGCGAAAATTTTTTTATTTTCTCAGTCTCTTTCGAAGGATATCATGTCGCTGGACTGCGATACCGATAATATCGGCCAATAGTATCGATATTACGAACACTGATTTCAGGCCGACACGAGCCGATAAGGGCACATTGTTCATGGGTGATGTCAGTACACATCCGGCAATACATATTGGTTCAGACAATACTTTAAACCTTGGCTGGATGCAAGGCATTTTCATATTTTTCTACAAATAATTTCAGCATCTTACCGTTACTAGGTAACTGACGTATATCACAGATAGCCTTTCAAACTAGGTGTTCCCTTCAATGCATCCTAAGCCTTCAGTGGCACTGTGGCAGTATGTTTTTAGTAACAGATATTTTGAACTCGGCCTTCCATACCATTCTCTATGTAGCTGTTTTGAATTTCTGCTATTAGTTCTTTCAAAACACCTATGCTTCGACCCACCAAAACACATTATATCATCTTACATGAAATTACTTACATTGCATTATCATATTATACAGGGTAAGTATCACAACTGCCTAACTCAGTAGGTAGATTAGAAGACAGTAGTAGGCTAATGCCTATCATATAATCATTAGGTTGATGGATCGAATCTGGCAAGCCAGAAGTTTACTCTTAATTTCATGGGTGGTGAGGAGGAAAGGGATCCCATAGATGTATCGAAATTATTAAAGATGTATGAGGGCATTGCTATAAGAGGGAGAGCAGTTTGTGGTGAGATGGATGAGTTCCCTTCAAAGCTCTGCACTAAGCCCTTGTCTTTTCACATTTGAATGTAACATAACTGCTATCTGGAGCTAGACCCTCAATATGAATGCTAATGAAGTTACGATTTGGTTATTTCCCTCAGTATTGACTTTTTGCTATGCCCTTTTGCAAAGAGGTTATGGGATCAAATCTTTCTTTGTTTTGGAGTTGATTGGGTTGCGCTAGCTTCCATCGACAGCTTCTTCCTCATGTGGCAAGGGGGAGGGGGGCAAAGAAGACAGGAAAAAAAAAAATTGGTGTCTATGCTTATTGGCAGGCATATGGACCATATGCCAAGAAAGGAACAATCGTTGCTTCAGAAATGGTGGAAGGCAGTTACTTTAGGTGGCTAGTAGGGCAAAATCTCTTGTAATTGAATGGGCTCTATCCTTTAAGATCATAGAGTCCTTTCCAGCTTTTTGGGGGGAGCTGCAGTCTCCCAGTCTTTGTACATTTGTAAATTTTGGCTTCGGCCCTTGAGTTATAATTTTATCATCGTCTGAAAAAGAAAAAAAAAAAAAACTGCAATCCTACACAATGGTGCACTCAAACATGGTCTAAAATATTTATTCTTCATTTTAGCAATGAATATGTACAACTATCTTAATAAGCCAAGGATCATTATCATCATATAAGCCTTACCCCAACTAATTGGGGTCGGCTACATGAATCATTTAATGCCATGGCAGTCATATCTTTAGTTGTCCTTACCAATGTTTTAAATATCGTTATCGCGTAATGTATCACACTCTTGGGATACGGATACATATCGGTTATTGCATGGGACATATCGGTTGTATTGCATAATGTATCGTTGTTGCTAGGAAACATAGGAACATTGGAAAATTGATCGAATTTTTCATGGAAACTTCAAGGATTGTTGAAAAAGACATCAATACATAGAAATCAAAATATTACAACAACAACAACAACAACAACAAAAGTGCACATAATAGGGGTTTCCTTTGTATGGGGTCCTAATACATGCACTATCCAACTGAACTGATGCAAGTATATTTAAATTCTATTCATATAATTTATAAACGTAGGAAGACATTTATGGAAACACAAGCAATACATTCAAAAACAAAAGAAGAATCAGTAGATAAGGTTACATACATGTCTAATTTTGTGTTTGGATACAAAGACTGCAACTGATTTGTGAGAAATTGAGAAATTTTCATTTTCCCCAATTTTCCACGACTTGCCCCATCTCCCCTAAATCTCGAAATCGAAGCTCCGAATCCATGATTTTTCATGGAAAACATGAAAAATCATATATTTGTAACCATTTGACACTGATTTAACATGATTTGTAGCAAAAAAAAATGGATCAAAAATCGAAAATGCTCATCGGATCGAATAGGTGGGATATATCGACACTACCTATGCACATTTCATATCGCACATATGGGATACAAGATATATCGTAGGATATATTAGCCGATATCGTCGATATTTAAAACAATGGTCCTTACTACCTCCACCCATGTCCTTTTGGGCCTTCCCCTTGCCCTTTTAGAGCCAAGGGTCAATATTCAAAATCCTCAATTTAATCGCAATAGAAAAAGAGTACAAACACAAGCAAAGAGTGCAGATGTGTGAGGGGAAATAGGGGGACCTACTAATTCAATATTACTTTTAACGGCCTCCTTTCTCAGAATTTCAGTCTCCTCCAAAGGAACATCTGGCACCACTAGACCTGCAAACCGCCAACTGTCAGGAACTAATTCATATGTTTGTAAACTGGCTTTGCTTGGGAAATCTTCTAACTGATGAATTCCGATTAAGACAGTTTCAATTATCAAATAAGATAATGAATTATCTATCTTTGCTGCTCACAAAAGCAATATCGACACCTATAAAATTAGGAGAATAAAAGAAAACAAAAGGAGGCCAGTAACATAGCACGTCAAGTTAAACTGATGAAGCTATGCCTGCATAAAAGTTTCTTCAAAAGACATTTTCAAGCCCCCAACAAACCCTCTCCACATAGATTCATATGCAACAGTGTGTGGATCTAGCAAATGTGTGGGGCATCTGAGAGGTGCAAAAGGTGGCCCTCGCCATGAAGATGGATATACGCTAAAATCATGATGGTCCACTAATCAAGCAGACCACTTGTATGAATTTGGGCAGTTTTCTCTTTTCATATATGGGCATCCGCCTGCCGAGTGCCTGGTTTTTGCATATCAAAAGCATTTCACAGTAGGAGCCACCACATGCATCGGGCATATGTGCCTGCACACTTTGGAGGTTGGCAAGTCTATTGCATGTAATGGTGCGTGCGTGTGGAGAGGGGTGCCAGTGGGGCTAGCAAACTATCTTAAAGAACAATGGCGTCTAATAGGCAATCCAGGGCATCCAAATATAAGGCCCCACTTTAGATGGTGGATACCTTGAAAAACAGACCAATTGGTTGATTTTAATTATCTGTATGGGAACTGAATGCGGACATCTCACCATTTCCTTTTTAGCTGCTCAATTAATAGACACCAAGTGGATGATTTTGATCACTAGGGCGATTTTAAGCATATTCTCCATCCACAATGAGCCCATGATTTGTACAGTCTGGATTGACATGCATGAATCCTCTACACATAGTGGACAAGACACCGTTAAGAAACAGTCAAGAACACCGATCCACTTAAGGTAACTGATAGGCAGTTTATTTAGCCAACTTAATGCCAGAGAACAGCCACGACCCACAGGAGCCATTTTCTATCACGCAATCCCAAGATTTTTATTTTTTACCAAGTCATATAAAGCCACAGATACCATCAGACTTCTCACAGCAGTCACAAGGCTTGCTATGCCCATAAGGACAAAGGAACCACCTTGCTAGCAACTAGCCAGCCTTTGACCACAATACTTTGCATCCCAATCAGTGACATTCATCGTAAAGCAGTAAACATCTGTCAATCCATAATTTACCAAAAGCCATATAGAAGGGTAATGCAAGGTGCAGTCACATGTTTGGGAAAAAGCAACCCAATCACACTGATTGGTCCGCCTAAGCATGGGCAGAATCATTATAGACCATAATAGCCCTAGTTGCTTTTGCTCAGGGCTGGTGGAAGCACTGCTTAGCTGGACCCATCAGCACATGCTTGGGTTGCTTTTCCCACACACACAAGTCGCATCAAAGTAACCACCTCCCACACACACGATCAAATCAAAGTAACCACCTAAGGCCATGAAATCCCTGATTTACCGGAAAAATCAGATGCTGGTGGACAGGATGCTGTATCTGTTGAATTTCAATGCAATAAGTGCAACCAAAATGACAAATAAACCCAACAGCGTCCATATTAAAATCTTAAAAGATACAGGAGTAATTAACTCAGTTAAAGTTCTACGTTACCATGTATTCCGACGTCTCTTATGGTAGCCATGAAATTCTCAACACCACGCTTAAGTATTGGGTTGTAATATGAAAATAATGCAATTGGACTGGATAATTGAGGGACCACCTGCAATGGAAGCCTGAGCTCAGAAATTTAATGTGCACATTTCTAATTCCAAGAACCATGTATACAACAAATAAACAGTAAAACAGAAAACCATGTCTGATATTAACTTCTTTTTCTTTTCTTTTTTTGAGAATTGACAAAATTTTATTCAGAAGGCTCAAGAACTAGCAAAGAACACAACACCCAGAAAGAAACAAATCACGCCCAACATTCTAGCAAAGAGGAGGTTAACTACAATGAAAAGGATGTAACTGTACCGGTGTTGCCTCACAATCAAGGTTTGAAGTATCGTCAAAAACCGGTGTATATCTTTTCTTGCGCACAGTACTAATCAGTCACGACAATAACCTCCCAATTCACTTATTAAAAGCCCATATTTGAGGCAGAAAAGTATTTACAAATGCTTATTAATATGTTTTACTGCATTTTGTGGGGCTTCAGAACTGTTTTTTACTGGAACTTAGGCATACATCCAGGTATGGACGATACGATACCCAATTCACCCATTTTAACCCCTCAACCATCATATTTGGTGTAAAGAAATCTATGGAAATGGTAAGCTTAACCAAAAGAGTTAAGATCACCTTAACTAGTTGTAGGTTTAGTTTAACATGCAATCCGTCTCCTTGTCAGTGTTCCAAATATCAGTGATATTATCAATAATATTGGGAATATTATCGGTGTCGCTAAGTTAGCGATACCAAAACTACTAGCAGTTAAATCTCCAAATAATATTGGCGATATTTGCGGTATTTATCAATATCAATTATATTTTGAGAAGAATCCTTATAAAAGTTCCCTGATATCGGCAATACCATCGATAATATCTCCGATGTCAGCAATAATATCTCCAATACCAAGGAAGCATCTGTAAATAGGTGAAAATTGACAGAAATTTTCCAAAAATCCAAAAAATCTCCATTTTGGGGGGGGATTTAAATTTATTTTAAAAAAAAAAAAAAAAAAAAAATGTTCGTTACATGATTTCGATCACTCTTGGTTTTTATTGAATCAAAGTTTGGATTTGAAGAGAAATCTCAACTCGAAATGAAGACGGGGCCGGAATTCAAAGGAGTCGAAAATTCCAAAGGAACCTTTGTTTTTTTTTCCAAATGATAACATGGATTGCAATGAAATCCATGTCCATGCATGATTCCATGCATTGACATGGATTTGTAGTGAAAAAATTAGCATTAAGTGAAAATTTGGGGAAATTGGTAAAATCGTATTTTTTTTCATTTTTATATTGGAAAATATGTGTTTTCCTCTATTAATTAATGTGGAAATATTATATATTAATAAGTGTTGGCCAATCTATTGATTGGCTACAAATTTTATATATTGATTTTTTCAACAACACATGGTTAGGCCCTTATAAAATGGAAAGTTATTATCTAGTTGTTTTTTGCAATATTGTAATTCTTACATGTGTAAGCATGTATCTTTTAACATCTCCTGAACTTTCATTGCAAAATCTACCTTTTCCCCAATGTTTCCATCAGATGGCAATATTTTTCGAAGTATCAGCAACACTAATACATGCTTCTGTATCCCCGGTCATTGATACATGTAACAATACCAATACTCTAAACGCATTCCCTTGTGACAATGTGTCGCGTGTGTAGGACATCTAAGCCAAGGGAAAGTCAGGCCTCACCACGAAGATCACCTGGAGCAAAACTCAGGATAGTCCACTCATCAGATGAGCAAACTTGTATGAAAATAGTGGATGTTTTAAATTAGACCTGCCGATATTCCGATTCAGCATACACATGTGGCCCGCCTAATGCATGGATCAGCCTGTTTTTATACTGGGTGAACTTCATGATGGGTCAACCTATTGCAAGGTTGGTATGTCACATACACGCAATGCATTGGCAAATTAGATGGGTTTTAAATGTTAAGGTAAAGTATAGCCAATAGTAGATTATCATTACTTCTAAAATACATCATACAAATGACCTAAAATGGAAGTGTCAAAATTATTAATTCCCTATCTATATAAAATTATTTGCTAAGCAACACAAGAAAGGAAAGTAACTAAAAGACAATTCATGCATGAGAGAATCACTTCTTACAGGTCCTGCGCAACTAGGAAATGTATTAATAGAATCTCAACATACGGATTGTATGTAACAAATGAACCAACACACTTTCCTATTAGACTTAATAGTAATACTTCCTAGAACTTGTTCCAAAAATTGGCAATATGGCAGCCTCTAGCAAATCTTTAAGATGAAACATGTAGTCCCAACTGAATAAAACTATTAGCTAAGTAAATTCATATTTATTGAAAGTAGATATCTTGATTCACCTTGTATCAAGCTTTGCGAGTTTTTGCCATACTAGGTGAAGATTTGGGGCAACTCAATATCAAAAGTTTGGTTCATCATTCATGACATCATTCTAAAAATGAATGGACATTTTAATGATTGCAAAGCTAAGTATGTATATTTAAAGGAAAATGGATAGTGCCCTTCTAGAAATAAATCGTTGCAAATTCCCCTTTGGGTGCAGCAGGCAGCAGCATGATTGTGTTAGCATGTGAGCAGTGTTAAAAATCATGAACCGGTGGTCTCCCTACTATTTTGTTCAGCCAGCTCCGAGCATGACACTTCACGTGTGAGGGTGTTTTGTGCTTAGCAGTTTGCCTGCAACTGCCCCTTCACGATGCTACTTTGCTGCTTGCCTTTGGAGCGTGTAATTGGTGGGATGAGGGTCATTACTGGGTGGGATCGTGCCAGCATGCGACTGGAGTCAATCTGAGCCTCTACCACAGCTGATCAAAGACCTGGGTAAAAGAGGAAGGTCTATGTCTAGTAGGCACTTGATAGTAAAACTTTTGCCAACCTACCATTTCAAAACCAGCCCCAAATTTTTAGGAGAAGGGCCAAGGCAATGATGACAACAATGATGATGACGGTGCCCTTCTAGATTTGATTGATCAATGAAGGGAGCACTAAAGCACTTTATGTTACATCATGGGAAGAGAATTCCATTACTATATTGCTTCTCAAATGGCGAGTTGTGAGCCTTTAACATGGCCACTTCCAGAAGCATGGTAAAAGAGGAAGGTTGAATTGTGGTGGGCAGATGATCATAAAACTTTTGTTAACCCATCAGTTAAAACCCGACCCCAAATTACTGGGAGAAGGTTAAGATGATGATGACAATGATTGCCCTTCTATCACTTCGAGTTTTAAGGGGGCCAAAATGGATTTGGCCTGCAGGGAAAAGAGTGAGAACTTCACCAATCCCTCTACTGGGAGAAAGAAGGATAATCTTGTGGAATCCCAGGCTGCGAGAAGAAAATAAGCCTGTTAATGATTACATAACATTACCATCATCATCTCTAAGCCTTATCCCAACTAATTGGGGTCGACTACATGAATCTGAGTTCCACGGCCATTCCACTCCTTACTTTCTTTTTTTTTCGAAAGAACCGCTGCCATTCCACTCTATCAAGGACCATATCCTCAGTTAAACCATAGGTCATTGAATTTTTTCTTATTACCTCGGCACACAATTTTTATTCTGTTTTGAACAGAAGACTACTAATTTTCCAATCTAAATGTATTTAGTTCATTCATATTTTAACTCATTGATCTTGGTTAAATGATGGCAACGTTGATTCTTTGGTTCACATGTTATTCATTTTGAGTGTCTAATTTTCTTTCTTTTGTTTTTTTCCCCCAGACATACATGCAAGGAATCCTAAATACCAATAAAGCTTTATTTGTCTAGTTTACATTTTAATCTTGAAAGAATTGTTACATGATCTTTCAATTAGGAAAGGCCCCTTCTTAATCCATCTCTAATGCTAAAAAACTCCCATCTTCAATAATGATGATACTCTATCATGTACTGTTTCGACTTCATTCCAATATCACTTAATGTGCTCTTAGTACTATTTTTCCTTTTTCTTCTTCTTTTTTTCTTCTTTTTTTTTTTTTCTTTTTGCCCATGTCAAAATTTACCAACTAGCTTGATTCATCGAGCAAACTCACCCAAGTCACCAATTTTTACATCCTAACATTGACCAATAGTGTGAGTATGTGCAATTGTGGATCTATAAACTCAAAGAGTGACGTGAGTGCATGTAAAAACAACTTTGTACATAAAGCACTGATCTAGATGATTTTACCTCCTTCAACATGGAAATAATCGCATTGAAGTTGGTTCCTTTTGCTAGAGCACGTGTAGCAGCAGCCTATAAATGATTTAAAATCAATTACAACACTGGAAAATGATTGAAACATGGAAAGAAAATAGTGATGCAGACAAACCTGGATAACTGGGCCATCTGCCAGAGGATCAGAGTAGGGAACACCCAATTCAATTATGTCCGAGCCACAAGAATCAAGAACTTTTAGTGCTTCTGCTGTTGTTGATAGATCAGGATCACCAGCAGTAATATAAGGTATAAAAGCCACCTATTCGTAGGAGACATGCTCGTTATAGGATATTTTATGTAGGATCAAACAAATTAGTTCCAAATAACAGCAATATTATCGATAAAATTGTTGATATTATTGATATCACCGGGTCAGCCATGCCAAAACCCCAAGTAATATAGAAAATTCCAAATATCCATAATAATTTCAATATTATCAACTATATTTGGCGATGCCAATGATACTTTGGTCTGTGGAAAATGCTGAAAATTCACGAGAAAATTGGGGGAAATCCCAACAAAAAAAAAAAAAAAAAATCTTGTCTTTTGTCCCTTACGTGATTTCAACCACCCCTTTTGGTTTTTGTTGAATCACAGCTTGGGTTTGCGGGAGAAATCTCAACTCAAACGGAGACCACTAAAACTCAAAGGAGACAAATTCCATAGAAATTTTAATTTTCTTTCAAATGTTAGCGTGGATTGCAATATATATCATGATTCTTATGCATTGACATGGATATGGGGTGAATAAATCAGCATTTGAGTCGCTACATGGGGGAAAATTGAGAAAATCCTAATTTCCTCCATCTTTACCCCTCAAATTGAGAACAAATGTTTTATTACTTACATTGTATGGTATTTGAATGATATGAACTCATTTTGGATATAGTCGCGCAGCTTTTTTCCTGACAGCACATGGTTTAGGCTCCTATGACATTGATTATAATTAACTTGCACATGCACATGGTTTAATTCATCGATTGTAATCCGCCTATGTAATAGACTATTAGATAGCAGTTGATTGTAATCAACCTATGTAATAGTCTATTACGTTGTGCCTGTGGGAGTTTTATGCTCTCATTGCCACCCCCCAGCCTGGATAAAGGAGAGTTGTGTCAGGTTGACAGTCAGCGTCAAACACTTACGCCAAACCTTCCAACATGAATCCAAACAATATGACATTCCAAACTCATCCTAGGGCGTTCTCTATAACCGATACATTGCATCAGAATCTGGGTGCAGAGAGAAATGGGCAAGGGTTGGCTAGGGTGTCTCCCGAAAGCATCACACCACAACAATGCCCAGTTGTTGTGAGAAGTAGGCAACGGTTCCCACACCATTCTGTATGCATTGTGGTAAACTAGCTAGTCCAGGAGAATAGGATTCGTCTTGCCACATGGAATATAGTAAGGTTGACAAGTAAGAGCGTGGAGTTAGTAGATACGATGAACCTAAGGAGAGTTAACATAGCTTATGTTCAGGAGACCAAGTGGAAAGGGACCAAAAATAGAGAAATTGACAGATATAAGCTTTCAAAAATAAGCTTTGTTAAGCTTTGTTATATAGAGAAATTGACAGATATAAGCTTTGTTATATAAAAAAGGATAACAATATAAATGAGGTAGGGATAATGGTAGATAAAGATTTAAAGGAAAAAGTTGTAGATGTTAAGAGAATAAGCGATCTGATTTTATTCATAAAATTTGTGTTAGAAAAGGAGATAATCAATGTTATTAGTGCATATGCAAGTAAGCTTAGAGGATAGAATCAAAAGAAAATTCTAATTGGATATGGATGGACTGATGCAAGAAATTCCAAACAGAGAGGATATTTGTAGGAGACTAAAATGGTCACATAGGAACAGAAAAAGTAGAGGTGAGAGAGTACATCGAGGATACAGTTTTGGGAGAAGAAATGAGATAGGGGATTCTATCCTTAATCCACTATGGCATAAAATCTAACTCTAGCAAACACATACTTTAAGAAGAGAGATGAACATTTAATAACTTTTCCAAAGTGGATCATATACAAGCCAAATAGATTTTTTTCTACTTAGGAAACCAAAAAGATCATTATGTAAGGAACGTAAGGTGATGCATAGAGAGAGTTTGACCGTGCAATGTAGGTTAATGGTTATGGATGTTTATGTAAAGAGATGGAAGAAATGGAATAAAATTAATGAGTGTCCTAAAACTAGGTGGTAAATTTAAAAGGATAGAAAATAATGTTATTCAAAAATAAATTAATGAAAGAAGGAAAGTGGAATGTGGAGGAAGAAGTAAGCATTATGCGGAATGTGATGGCTAACTGCATTAGGAAAGTGGCAAAAGATATTTTAGAAGTACCTGGAGAGAAAATCCAATCACATGTGGAAACTTGGTAGTGGAATGATGATGTACAAAAAGCTATTAACGAGAAACGTGCATTTTCAAAGCCTAGCAAGAGACTAGAAACAATGAAAATCATGAACAATATCGAAATGGCAAAAGGATTGGGAAGAAGTAGAAAGTGAGAATAAGCTTAAAGCTTATGATGATCTTTACACTAGATTGGGGATGAGAATGTGAGAAGGGTAACGACCTAGATCATGTTAGATGCATTAAAAGCAATGACCAAAGGGTACTATTCAAGGAAAAGGCGATCGACAAAAGGTGGAGAAGCTATTTTCTGAACTTGTTAAATGACATTCACTCTGAGAGCATAGAGATAGAAGGAACCATAAATTTCAATTACGTCAAAGTCTATAGATACTTTTGTAGGATTAGGACATTTAAAGTGAAAGAAGCTTTGACAAAGATAAAAACAGGAAAGGCTCATCGACCAGATGGTATACCAATAGAGGTTTGGAAGTTTATGGGAGATACTAGGTTACTTTGTGTTGTAATTCCGAGCCACAAAAAACCCGGATCAACGCTAGATATTAGAAATTTGAATCTGATACTTGTCAATCCTGCGCTTTGCAAAAGCACATTCAACAAAGATAAAACAACCAATCAAGCAATCACAAACACACGACTTTACGTTGAAAACCCTTGCGAGAAAAAACCACGGCACAAAGAGACAGAGATCTCCACTATAATCAAAACCTTAGAGTTACACCACTCACCTTCTCTAATTACAAAAGCAACCCAATCTCCCCTTGCAATGCACACCCTATGAAAAACCCTAGCCCTTGAGAAAAGTCCATTCTCAAGCCCTTACAAGTGTATAAAACCCTCTCACCCTGCAAAACCCTTGCCCTATGAGAGAAAATACCCGTCTCTATACAAGCCATAATCAAATCAAGACTGACATGCCCCGACATTCGTAAAACCGTGAAACAAAGTCGGCGTCCGCCAGTTGGACCAACAGACACCTTTGGTCGAACCAACTCAAACCAACAAAATCTTGTTCTGCTCTTGAGAAATCCTATACTTTGTCGGTCGGATCGACAGAGCCCTGCTTCCCTTCCCAGACTGTGATAACGCCTAAATATTGCATATTTATCTCCCATTTTGCATTGCTTTTATCATATACATCAAGTTAATTAGTCATAATTAAGCGTGTTTCATGTGCAAGGAGAGATGTTAGGATTTAAAGCCCAAAGAGAATCAAGAGTGGAGTGATTAAAGACTTAAGAGCTCAATGGATTAAGATCAAGCATATTTGAGTATGTAGACCAAAGGAGTTTAACTAGAATTCGAAAGATGCTTGAAAACAAGTGAAGAAATCAAGGAAAATGAGTCCTGAAATTTCGAGACCAGAAAGACAAAGTTATGAAACTGTAAGATCAGATCGACAAATCCTATGGATCGATCGACAAAGCCATCGATCGATCGACAGTCAAGGTCAGATCGATCGAAACTCCCCTGATTTATTCAGATTGCTTGCTAGACAAATTTCACCAACACCAATCGATCTCCATCGATTGATCAACAATTAACAAATTTTTGAATTCTGGTCGCTGGAAGTTATTAGGATCCATCGATCGATTGATCGATCAACAGTGGCGGTGACTGAGTAAGTTTGCAATTTTTCAAAGGCGTTGCGAAAGTGCGAAAATCTAATCTACTTAAAGGGTTGTTTAAGATGTTCCTAATCATCTTCTAAGGTTTCGTGAGAGAGAGAGCTTGGGTGGAGCACTGACAACGCCCTTCCGCCTCAATTTCCTTCCGGGTTCTAGTACATTTTCTATTTTTCTTTTGTTCTAAAGTTAGTTATGGCTAGCTAGTCTCTTAGGTGAGGCTATGAGATGATGCTTTCTATTTAATTGCAATGTTTTAGTTTATTGATTCATACTTTTGGGATTTCATAATGATAGTTGATTGAAATAGATTTGGATTTTACTTTAAAGCTTTTGTGTTGTTTCATCTTAGATTCATTGTCAACTCTGGTTACATTGGATGCTTGGAAGTGTAATGACAATGCTTGATTAGAGAAGGAATCAATCTGTAAAATTCCTTAATCTATTGTATACTCTAGGCACAATAGATGCTTTGAATTCTAATGCAGGACACATGATTTAATGTTAGCATGCAACGCGGAGATTATGAAAGAGTCCATGAAGTAATTCAATTAATACCAATTAATTAAGAGTAAACAATAGGCAATAAAATCAGATTTAACCGAAATCACATGACCACATGCCAAGAAATCACATAAATCAATTAAAACTAGGATTGATGGAAGGATAGAACTTCCAATTTAACATAGGCACGTTCCACACTAAAGGGGATGACTAGTAGGTTTTATGAATAGGGTTAAGAAGGGGAAAATCTGAAATTAGGAAAATTATGGTTCATGAAATTGGGGATTTTAGAATTAGGGTTTTTAAAAATTGGGGAAAATAAGAAATTGAAGATCTATGGTTTAAAAGGTTGTAATGGAAGGGAAAAGAGGAAGACAGGAGAATAAGAGAATACCTTCGAAGAGGAGAGAAGAAGAATGTAAGACGAAGAATAACTTTTGAAGGAGAGAGAAAAGGATGTACCTTGGAATCCACCACCAAACAAGCTTCTACCCTTCCACAATTTAATTGGAAGGAAGGGTTTTTTTTTTTAATAAAAAACCCCTAGAAAATAAGGAGGAAAATTCCTTCACAAAAGAAAGCTTCACTCTTCTTTTTTTTTCTTCTCAATAACACCACTAGGGTTGTAACTCCACCCACCCTGTGCTTTTATAATTAAAAATTCAGAATTAAAATCCAGCATAATTACAACTATGCCACTCACTTAAGTAAAGTGGCCCATCATCCAAAATAAGAAAACTAAAACATATATTATCAATCTCAACCATCAAATAACTCCTAAAAATAACAAATAACATAAAGAAAGCAAGATCAGAGACCAAGGGGCCATGATCTAAAAGATATGGTGGCCCGATAGCTGATCGATAAGATCTAACGGTCGGATCGACGCGAAATAGAAATCATATGACTAAAATGATCTCCTAAGCAGCCCACACGAATCATCCCAAGGTGGGGTCTTCCTGATGCACATCCAATGCATGTAAGGTCTTCAAAATGGCCCAGCGGGCCCCATCTGGAACTCGTCTCCCATCCATAAAGAAAGTTGTGCGGATGTGGATGATCGTTTCTATCTCTGGTACATCTGAGTAGGTCCTCTGATGTCCCCATCAAATTCCCTGCGATTAATGTTTGAATGCTTAAGGAGAGAATCATTCGATTGATATCATACATTGTTGGATGTTGAGCTTGGTTTAACTGTTTGATCTTCCGATTAGAACGAATTAGAATTCAGTTCTAGTTGAGTTATATAAGATGAATCGATAAATTAGACATTATGATTACTAAAAGTGAATCCTGGATCCTTAGTCGTTTTTACTTGTTTTTACCCTATCTCAATTCGCTGGATTAAAAACCCAAACAAATCATTTACCTTTAAACTAGTTCTAGTTGTGTTTCACACTCCCTGTGGTTCGACCTTGGTCTCACCGAGAATATATTACTTCGCAGCCCTGCACTTGGGGTTGTGCAATCCCTGGGTTGTATTAGACTGCACAAAATCCAAGGCATCTGCACAACAATCTCCACCTTGACTTGTATTCTGCCAAGTCACCCTGAAGATCTCCCGTGCTAGCCTCCACCTTGAGCGTAGACCACTCCCTGCATCCTACACCTGGAATGCAGCTCCATCCTCACCCATGTGCAAGGGTGACCAATCTCATCAATGGTTGGTGAGATTGATCAAGCCCAAGAGTGCTTGAATTTGTTTGTGGTCACCGGCTTCGTCAACATGTCTACAGCATTATCGTCCATGTGAATCTTCTGAAATTGAATCTCTCTTGAAGTAATGAGTTCCCATATCTTATGGAACCTCACATCAATGTGTTTGGTTCTCACATGATACACTTGATTCAATGCTAGATGGATAGTGCTCTAATTATTGCAATGTAACCGAATCGCCTCCTACTTCAACCCGAGTTCTCCAATCAGACCCTTCAACCATAATGCCTCCTTTAACACCTCTGTCGCAACCATATATTCCGTCTCTGTTGTAGACAACGCTATCATAGACTGTAACGTAGATATCCACTATACCGGTCTGCCTACCATTGTGAAAACATATCTCGTAGTGGACCTCATGTTGTCCAGATCTCCTGCATAATCACATCCATGTAGCCTACAACTCCACCTAAAGCTCCATGTCCCCCCGAACATCATCCCAGTATCGACTGTGCCCCTGAGATACCTGAGAATCCAATTAACTACATTTTAATACTCTTTTCCCGGATTCGCCATATATCTGATGACTACACTAACTGTTTGTAAGATATCCGGGCTCATGCAAACCATCGCATACATGAGACTGCCCACTGCACTCCCATACAACACTCGTGGCATGTATAAAATCTCCTCTTCTGTGTTTGGACATGACTTGCCTGACAACTTAAAGTGACATGCTAGAGGCGTGCTAACCGGCTTGGCACTTTCCATGTGGAACCTCTCTAGCACCTTCTGCACATATCCCCTTTAAGACAGCCACTGCTTCTCAAACTTTGTCTCTCTGAATCTCCATGCATAGGATCTTTTTCACAGCACTCAAATCCTTCATGTCAAACTCCTTGCCTAACAAAGACTTAAGCAAGAGTATCTCCTTCTTATCCTTCGCAGTAATCAGCATATCATTAACATATAGCATCAATAGAATGTAGGACCCGTCCTCAAGAACCCTGTAACATAGATGACAAACGTACTCGCATCTGATATAGCCAATCTCCACCATGTAAGAATCAAATTGCTTGTACCACTGCCTTGGAGACTGCTTCAACCCATACAATGACTTCTTCAGCCTACACACGTGATCTTCCTTACCAAGCTCCTTGAATCCTTCTGGCTGCTTTATGTAAATAACTTCCTACAAGTTCTCATGAAAGAATATCGTCTTCACATCAAGTTGCTCCAATTCCAAATTGGATTCCACTACCATAGCCGGTAGCGCCCTGATTGACATATGTTTCACGATCGGAGAGAAAACTTCATTATAATATATTTATTCCCTCTACGAGTACCATTTTTCTATAAGTCATGCCTTAAACTTTTCACCCTCTATTTCTGTTAGTGCTTGCTTCTTTCTGAACACCCAATTGCACCCTATAAGCTATAGCCCTCTGACCTTTTAGAAGTTCCACCAAATCCCATGTCGGATTCCTGTGTAGAGATTTCATCTCCTCCGTCATGGCCAACATCCACTTGTCGCCATCCTCTCTAGACTTAGCCTCTTGAAAGGTGAGGGGATCTCCACTCCCTGTGAACAATGCGAAAGAAACCATGTCCTGGAACCCATATCGAACTAGGGCTCTAATGATTCATCTCTCCTATCTTGGGTACATTTTCTCGGGTGATGACTATTTTGGTCGGTTTCTTGCTCTTGCTGAATTTCACCTTCAATAACCGACTCAACCGGCTCCACCTGCATTGACAATCTCTCTGCCTCACCATGTGATTTCGACTTCTCTACAGAATCCTAATTGACCTTCAACATAGAAGCCTCATTGAAAATGACATATCTGGTAATGACCACCTTTTAAGAAAATGTATCACAAAGCTTGTAATCATTAACACATTTCTCATACCCGATAAAGATGTACTTTCTAGATTTGGGATCCAACTTCGTCCTTTGTCCACTCTGCACGTGGACGTATATTGGACACCCGAAGATCCTTAACCCCGAGTAATCAATGTCCTTGCCTTTCCAGACTTCCTCTATAACTTTGAAGTCCGGCGTTGTAGATGGTGACCGATTCACAATAAAGCATGCCATGTTAACCGCTTCTGACTAGAATCTTTTAAGCAGTCTCGCAAGCAACCGCATACTTCTCGCCCTCTCCAATAGAGTTTTGTTCATCCAGTCTGTCACCCCGTTCTGTTGTAGGGTCCGTGGAGTTGAGAAGTGCCTTGTTCCTTGTAGAATTCCATGAATTCTGCCTCTCTGTACCGTTATTTGAACTGAGATACTTAACATGTCTCCCGATTTGCTTCTCTGCTTTCGCCTTCCATTCCTTAAACTTGGCGAACAACCGAACACCTCAACTTGTGCTTTAAGAAGTAGACTCAAACCTTCCTCGAGTAATCGTCTATGAAGCTCACGAAGTATCGTGTTCCTCCCTTAAACGATATTGTCACTAGCCCCCAGATATCAAAATGTATAAAATAGAGCACCTCTCTACTAGTATGTGTAGTAGTCTTGAACCTTACCCTACACTGCTTACTACAGATGCAATGCTCGCAGAAATCCACCTTGCACGCTTTAACTCCCTTCAACATTTTCCGTTTATGGAGTTTCAACATGCCCCTCTCGCTCATATGCCCTAGCTGCATATACCACAGATTAGTGTCATATGTGCTAGATTCGACGGATGAGGTAATAACAGCCTAACCTATAACCGCGCTCTCAACCAACTTGCACGGATTTTCCTTTCATTAACACCATTGCACCTCTGGTGACCTTGATTACACTGCTAGATGCAGTGAATGTGCACCCGTTCGTATCTAGAACGCCCAAGGATATCGAGTTCTTCTTCAGATTCGGGACATGCCTGACATCACCTAGAGTCCGTACAACTCCATTGAACAACCTTACCTTGATGGTCCCTATTTCAATAGCCTTCCATGCAGCGGTGTTCCCCATCAGAGCACTCCCACCATCGTAAGACTTGTAGGTATTGAACCAAGTCCTATTCGAGCACATATGATACAAACATCCCGAATCAAGTATCCACGTATCTGTAAGATGACTCGTACCTAAGGAAACTGAGAGGAGGTCTCCTTTTAAGCTCTCTTCCGCAGCGCTAGCTGATTCGCCCGTGTTCTTTTTATTCTTGCTTTTTAAGTCATCCTTCCGTTTCTCGCAGTATCTCTTGAAGTGCCCCTTCACGCCATGGTAAAAGCATCCGTCCTTAGCCTTCGATTTTGATCTAGACTTCTTCTTCCTCACAGACCGAGATCGCTTCACGAATATCCTATGTCCCTGACCCCCTTTCACAACTAACCCCTCTGCCTGAAAATCCCCATCGCTTGATTTCTTCCTCAACTCGTTAGACAAGAGAGCCGCGGCAACATCCTCCATTTTCAGAGTACTCTTCCCATATAGTAGAGTAGTAATGAGATGGTCATACAACAAGGGAAGCGATACTAGAAATAGTAACACTATCTTCATCCTTAATCATCTCTCCGAGCCTTAACAACTTGCTACATATCTTTGTAAACGAGTTCATATGCTCCAGAAGATGGGATTCTTCCTTCATCCGTAGCCCATAAAGTTGCTTCTTCACAAACAACTTGTTAGTGAGGGACTTCGCCATGTATAAATCTTCTAGTTTCTTGCACATATCCAGGTTTGATTCCTCTTCCAGAACGTTGTACATGACTTCATCCGATAGATACAGAGGGTGACACTCATAGCCTTCTCCCCGAGTTCGCTCCAGTCATCTTTCGACATATTCTCCGGTTTAGTCTCCAACAACGCCTTGATCAACCCTTGTGAAATTAGATATCTTTAAACTTTTGCCGCCACAAACTGAAATTGTTCTTCCCATTGAATTTATGTATATAAAAGTTCGACCCTGACATCTTTGTTGAATTCCCAAACGTCCTGAAACCTGACGCTTTGATACCACTGTTGTAATTCTGAGCCACAACAAACTCATATCAACCCTGGATATTAGAAAT
The DNA here is from genome assembly GCA_021015155.1 of Magnolia officinalis. Classification (NCBI taxonomy): domain Eukaryota; kingdom Viridiplantae; phylum Streptophyta; class Magnoliopsida; order Magnoliales; family Magnoliaceae; genus Magnolia; species Magnolia officinalis. Next base: position 102,628,279 of record JAJHSJ010000001.1, read on the forward strand.
CCGAATCTAATACCACTTGTCAATCTTGCGCTTTGCGTAAGCACGTTCAACAAAGATAGAACAATCAAAATAGAAAACAACCAATCAAGCAATCACAAACACATGATTTTACGTGGAAAACCCTTGCAAGAAAAAACCACAGTACAAAGCGACAAAGATCTCCACTAAAATTGAAACCTTAGAGTTCACCTTCTCCAATTACAGAAGCAACCCAATCTCCAATTGCAATGCATGCCCTAGGAAAAACCCTAGCCCTTGAGAAAAGTCCATTCCCAAGCCATTACAAGTATAGAAAACCCTCTCACCCTACAAAACCCTTGCCCTATGAGAAAAAACACTTGCCTCTATTCAAGCCTTAATCAAATCAGGAATTAAATACCCTGACTTTCGCAAAACCACATAACAGAGTCAGCGTCCGTTCGTCGGACTGACTCAGACCAACAGAATCCTATTCTGCTCATGAGAATTCCTGCACTCCATCGGTCGGATCGACAGAGCCATGCTTCACCTCCCAAACTGCACAATCCAAGGCATCCACACAACACTTTGGTTAACAAAGTTGTTCGACCATATTGTAAGATCAAAAAAAAAAGTCAGACGAATGGAGGAAAAGTAGACCAGCCACTGTGAATGAAGGAAAATGCTATACCGGGTTATGTGATCGTCGTGTACTACTCAAACTCAAAAGGAAAATTTTACATGATGGCTATAAGAACAGACATGCTTTATGGGGTAGAATGTTCGCCAATTAAGGAACAACATGTTCAAAGGATGAGTGTAACTAAAATGAGGATGTTGAGATGAATGAGTTGCAAGACAAGGATAGAATTAGAAAGAATGCGTTCGAGGGAATTTAGGCGTGACACCAATAGGTAACAAGATAAAGGAAAGTAGACTTGGATTGTTTGGTCATGTGCAACGGGGACTAAGAAATGCACGCCAGTTAGGAGTGAGCTGATAGAAGTTGAAGGCTCTAAAAAGGGCAAGGGGAAGGCCCAAAAGGACATGGGTGAAGGTAGTAAGAAAATGACTTGATAACCTATCCCTTAACTGAAGTTATGGCCCTTGATAGAGTGAAATGGCGGAAAAGGATTCATGTAGCTGACCTCAGTTCAGATAAGGCTTAGATGATGATGAAGATGAAGTTGCCATGAAACCCCATACTCCTTTGCAGCTTCATGAACATCTTACATATTCCCAGTGTTCGAATTGTCGGTATCACTACAAGTTTCGTTGGCCAGAGATAAAGATATAATATCGTTATCGCCGATAATATCGCCGATAACCGGAAATGCGGAGAAAAATGCGAAAACATGGAGATAACAATGAAATTTTTTAATGAAACTTCAGGACATGCCTAAATACACATATTAGTATATTTAGAAATTAAAATTTTGTAAAAAAAAATGCATTAAATAATAAGTTTTTATTTAATGAAGCCCAAAAAAGCATATGTTTCCATGAAAAATTACTCTAATAATAACCAAAATAAATTTATCTAAGTTTCAAGTTGACCACACCATATGAAACAGTGGGAATAATGATTTCCACCATTGAAATCTTCATAGGGCCCAATGATGTTTATTTGTCATCCAAACTGTTCATAACATCACAGGGACATGGATGAATAAAAAATAGAAATATCATGTTGAAACAAAACTTTTGTGGCCCCAAGAATTTTTCAATGGTAAACATTCAATTCACACAGTTTCATGTGGTGTGGTCCACCTAAGCTTTGGATATGCTTCATTTTTTGACTTGTGCCTTAAAATCATCTAATAAAATGGATGGACAGAGTGGATCAGATACGTAAATTAAGATGGGCCCACGGAGTTTACTCAGTACGCAATCCACTTCCGTTAATTTACCGAGGTCGGTGGATCGGGAAGCGGATTGGTTGGTGTACCTCACACTAGCTATTGACGTCAGCAAGTTCTATGGGTCTAATCATGAGGTATGTGTTATATCCAAACCGTTCATCCATTTGAAGAGCTCATCTTAAGGCTTTAGACGAAAAATAAGACAGATATAACTATCAAGTGGACCACACTGCAAAAACCACTGGGGGATTGAACGTCTACCATTGAAACCCTTAAACCCTTTTTGGGGTCACAAAAGTTTTGGATCAATATGAAAATTGTTTTTCCTCTTCATTCAGATATTTATGTTTTTATGAACAGATTGGATGCAAAATAAACGTTATGGTGGGCCCTAAAATTTGTTTAACGGTGAAAATCATTATCTCCACTGCTATCTATGGTGTGGTCCATATAATCTTTGGATATGATTCATTTTTTGGATAATGCTCTAAAATGAACTATAAAAATAGATGAACGATGTAGATATAATAAATACATCACTGTGGGGTCAATGTAACTTTGATCTCCTTTGAACCGTTCGTACAACTCGAAGCTCGAGGAGCGTCAGTGCTCGTCTTCGCACGACACGTACCTACAGCAGCTATATAGCTGGTGTGAGGTACACCAGCCAATCCGCTTCCGTTGGATCCCTAACTGTGGGACCCATTATGAAGTATGTACCTTACATCTGCACCGTCCATCATATATGACGGCTTATTTTAGTGCGTGATCCGAAAATTGAACCAGATTCAAACCTTCAATGGACGACACCACAGGAAACTGTGTGAATTGAATGCATATCATTAAAAACTTCTTGGTGGCCACAGAAATTTTGAATCAAGCTGATATTTATTTTAACCCTTCATCCATGCCTTTTTATATTTACAAAAAGGTTTGATGACAAATAAACATCACCGTGGGGCCTAAGAAGGTTTCAATGGTGAAAATCATTATTCTCAATGTTTCTAGTGGTGTGGTCCACTGGAGGTGTGGATATGCTTTAATTTTGGCGTTTACCCCTAAAATGAACTAGAAAAATAAATGGACGGCGTGGATAAATCACATACATTCACAGTGGGCCCAAATAGTTTACTCAGTACGCTGAAGCGCACCATGCGTCCGGTCTGCTTCTATGGTTCTGAAGCATAAAAGGGAGAAACAAAATAATTAAAAAAAGGGGGGGGGGGGGGGGGGGGGGGGGGTTCCGGCGAAGAGGGGGGATTTTCGATTGAGGGTTTCAAAATCCTATCTCAATCTCCCAAAATCCCTAATTTTTCACCGAAATCATGTATTTGTGACATCAATCTTCCAATCGAACAAAGAAAAGGGAAATTTTCAGATTTCTTTACCTCTGTCAAAGACGAGAGCTGTTGATTGCTGCCCACGAGATTCTTTTCTTCTGAGTTCCGATCAACCATCAACCAGGTATTACCGAAATCAAAGGTTTTTTTTTCCATTTTTTCGCTTTTTACCTATTTTGTAGCAAAAAATCCAAAATTATCGACGATATTGCCGATATTTCGCCGATAATCCAAAGAGAAACAAAAAATAAGGGTTTCGGTGTCGCTAGTCTAGCGACACCGATATTATCGGCGATATTATCGACATTTCGTCGACAATGCAAAAAATGCAATTCCAACTTCATCAAATGAAGTAACCTTGACATAATTCTCATATAGTTTGCCTCCTAGTATGCATCATGGATCAGCTACTAGCTCCATAAGTTTGCTATCAAAATAGTCTAACTTCCATCTCCATCGAGGATCCTCTTCCTAGACTTAGACCATTCTAAGTAATTTTCACCATCAAACTTCACAGTGGTGAGATGTGCCTTAGTGATTCACAACCATAGGAACTAGAGTTCCCTTCGAGTTAAACAAGGTATCCAAAAAACCCAGGAACATAGTACTTAACAAACATAGATTCTAAGATACCAAAAATCTAAGTAGAAGAAAGAATAAGTAAAAAGGACGAAGAAAGGGGAAGAGAGGATGAAGAAAAGGAGAGAGAAGAAAAGGTATAATGTTTTGTTGGTAAAGTAGACTAACACTCTACTATTAATACAAGAAATGAGTCCAATATGGAACCTTGCATGACCACATAAGAATACAATGGCAAAGAAAGAATATACAATTATTCTAGAATACTGCATATCTCTCTAGAAAAAACTACCCAATAATACCTAAAGCATGATACTTATGAAAGTGGAGCCACTATAAATCATTAAATATCATATTAATTAACAGTGGATACATAGAGAGAAATTAACCAGAAACCAAATTAAGAAACGGCATGGGCGTCAATAGAAATCATTTCCACGTACAGGAACATAATGTGCAAGACAACCAGAACAACTTGCATACCACTGAGATACTTCTACCATCATTTTGTATTGTATATCATGTTTTCTTAGATCATAGACAAACACATGAACCATAGAACAACATCAAAATGACCAAATGATTAGATTGTTTGAATTCTCAAGCATGCATATTTACTAGCTTTCTCTTAAATTTTCTTTAACAAATCCATTGATTACATAATCATCATCATCATTATAGCCTTGTTCCAGCTACTTGGCAGATTTGTTATATATTGAACATGAATTTCAACTGTGTTAACCAAATGAGAAATCAAGCCCACGTCTAATTTCACCCACTTTATTATTTATGTAGTGCAAACCATACAAGAATCAAATCACAACAACAGAATTTGAATTCTAGCAAGCAATTTCGAATCCAATCACAAAAGACAAACCCAAAATACAAAAATTAGAACCCACTAAGCCAAAATAATGGAAAACCAAGAAATGAACCAATGAGGGAAAAAGAGGTCCCAACACATTTCCACTTCACTAACAAATAATGAGGGAAGTTAATAGTGTCCTGAAGCACAAAAGGCTGTACATGTACAGGTGAGAAGTAAAGCCAGTGGTCCAATGACACAAACCTAATGGATCCCATTATCGATAAGTGATGCCCTAAAGCTATCCCAGTTTAGATGATCCTAGGCTTCTGATCTTTCAGTTTGATGTGGGTTGTTTCTCTACTCCTTAACCGTCCATTCATGGGCTACTAATTGAAGGGTAAGGATCTTCTGAATCTTGGGGAATTTTAGGACATCCCCATCCCCTGTGGGACCCGTCAGATCAGCGTTGGGATCACAACACGAGACCTCCCACTCTGACACCACTTTGATGAAGGACAGTTGACCACTTGCTCTAAAAGCTCAAACTGATAGAGAGTAACAAATCGATCCCTTTATCTCATAGCCCAGGCCCCACATCTCATGGGTTAGGACCTCAACCGAACCCCCTCGTGGGCCCCACTTCACACGGGCCACCCACCCCAAGTGTGTCCCCGCATCCCACGGGCTACTCCACTCAAGCCCAGTGTGAAAATGCCCCTGCATTAACATGTGTACAACGTGAACAGCAGATGAGTCACCGCCTGTTACACCACGAATGATGAATCAACACGCATATTCAATTTGAACCCAACAAGAAATCAAGCTACACAAACCCAAACAAACAACTGAATCTCAACAACCTAATGGATTCCCTGCAAGAAAACATCAAACTCAATCCACACAGTGGAAAACCCAAATGAATCATCAGAGAGAGAGAGAGAGAGAGAGAGAGGAGAGAGAGAGAACCGTGCAACTGAATCTCAAGAACCCGATTCTAATCCCAGAAATAAGACATGACATTCGATTAAAACAAGGCAAAAAGGAGAAAACATGAAATCTACATCAAACCAATGCAACAGGGCTAAACACAGAAGCTGAACCTCAATTCTCAAATTTCAAATCTCAGTGAGAAAACATCGGATTCTATTAAAACAAAACCCAGAAAGTCGAAATTTCAAGAAAATGATTGAAAATGAGAATAAAAACAGCAAATGGCTCTAAATTCTCGACAGCCCAATTCAAATTTTGGCAATGAAACGTTGGAACACAGAGAAACAAAATACCCATAAATCCAAAACCACATAAAAACCATGAAAATGGAACAAAATGGGAACTGCTAGAGAGAGAGTCGAAGAGACTGAAATGCTTACTTTCCCCTGCTTTTTCAATCTGGAGAACGTTTCTGAGATTCCAACGGTCTGAGTAAGATTGAGGGAAGCCATAGGAGTAAGAGATTTGTAAGAGACGATGAATTTCGAGGTGTGAGAATGAATGAAACGGCCGTGAGATTTTCTCGATGGCAAAAGACAGGAGCTGTTCAAGTCAAGAGCCATTCAATATCCAGACGAAGAACAGAGAGCTTTCAGACGTCTCCTCCGTTGCCTAGTGAGATTTAGGAAGGGTTTTATTGATCGGAAAAAGAGTTCGATACTCTTAAAGAGAGCTACAGATGATACGCCGTCCCTTAGAAATTGCATAGGTTGCATTCAAATAATTTAAAATAAGCTGAACAAATGTCCACCGATCCAACCATCGGATCGGTAGACATTTATTGGACGGTTATAAATGAAAAATGTACAATGGAAATCACTGCCACTGCCACTGCCACTGCCAGAGTATCAAGTAACTCCCCCACTCACTGTCAGTGGAATAACATGATACGTTGTTAAATCTAAATTATGGCAGGTAGGCCCCACAGATCTATAATCCAGACCATTGATCTATTTATAACTCTAATATATAAACGGCATGTGGGACCCATAGTTCGATTTATAGGCTGGAGATAAACGGCTGAGAAGAGAAATAAAACTATGGCCGACGTTCAATTTAAAGAGACCCTAATTTTGGTGGCTGGGATTATACAATCAGAAAATTTCTTCTATAGCTTTTTATTTGCGGTGAAAATTAACAGATCAATGGTCTGGATTACGAGATCATGTCCCCATTTGTCAGAATCGGAGACACGTGTATACTGCGGAAAGATGAAGTGCCACGTACGTATAATTTCTCTCAGAAGATTGCTATGCGAGTTTTGCACCATTTAAAAAATGGGAGAGACTCTTCAAACGCACTCACGGCGTGGTTGTACGGCAATCCAACCCGTACAAATTGTGATCCAACGGCGGATAGAATATAAAGAGAATTTTCGCTCAGAAAGATAATATTAACATCTGATTTTTCCAATTGAATTTGGGCCACTACAATTTTACTTCTAACCATGCATTTTATACCCATTAAGTGGAGATTAGGATTTTGATTGGTCGGTGTGGTTTTATTAGATGATCCATCGAGAATGGGACCTACAATTTGGATGGTGTGGATCATCGTACATCAGCGCTACATGTGAGGTGGATGAGTCACCACCAGGTTACTGCAAAAATGAGAGAGATATAAATCTCAGATGGACCACAATCCTCCTAAGGCTCACTGTACTGTTTATTTGACATCCAATCTGTTGATTAGATCATACAGACTTAAACGAGGAAAAAAACAAATATCAAATTGATCCAAAACTTTTATGGCCCTAAAAAAAATTTAATAGTCAATGCTCATTCAACACCATTTTCTGTAATGTGGTCCAATTAATGTGGTCCAATTAAGATTGTTATATACCTCAATCTTGGTCTCATACCTATAATGAACTAGAGATATAAATGGAGGACATCGATGAAACACATACATTAGGGCCCACAGAGCACCAACGTGGCAGGGGAGTAGCCAATGCATTTCCGGTTCCATCAACCAAATGATGGCTGGAAGTTGGTAAGACTGAGGGACGCGGATTGCGTACTTGGGTAACTCAATACGATCAAACATACTAAGTAAACTCTGTGGGTCCACCGTGATATGTACCATTCATCCACACAGTCCATCTGTTTTACAAGCTTATTTTAGTGCATAAGCCCAAAATTAAAGTATATTCAAAGATCAAGTGGACCACATCATTGGAAATAGTGTAAATTAAACAAATACAGTTGAAAACTTTTTGGTGGCCACAAAAGTTTTGGATCAAGATGATATTTGTGTTTCCCTTCATTCATGACTGACTGTGTGACCTTATGAACAGCTTGGATGATAAATAAACATTATTGTAGACCTTAAGAAGGTTTCAACGTGGAAATCATTAGATTCAAATTTGGTATCTTGCTTTGAAATTATCTGTAATAGTGAATGTACGGGTCGGATAAGACGGACGCGGATTGTGTCCTACCCCTGCCCAGACGTAATCCGTCCGGGCGGGGTTCCGTGGACTGTGTTGTAAGTGTTTTATCCACGCCGTTAAACACTTTTTTTGATAATTTTAGTATATGAACCAAAAAATGATGCCGGTCCAAGGCTTAAGTGGACCACACCAAAGGAAGCTGCATTGATAATGACACCCACTGTTGCAACCTTTCTAAGGGCCAACATGATTTTTTTTTACCATACAACGCATTCATAAGGTCATTTAGACGTGGATGAAGTGAAAACACAAATATTAGCTTGATCCGAAACTTCTCCATCTCCCAAGAAGTTTTTAATGGTGGACATTCAATCTCGACTTTGTGGTCCACTTAAGGCTTGGACCTGCCTCATTTTTAGCTCACACATTAAATTTATCGAAAAAAAAGCGTTTAACAACGTAGATAAAACACTTACAACACAATGGGCCCCACAGAGCCCTGCCCGAACGGAGTACCATCAGAGCGGGGGTAGGACGCAATCCGCGCGGACGCGGATTGTGTCCTACCCTGTCGTCTCTAGCCACGAATGGGCAGTTTTGTGGGCGGGCGACTATGCTGCATCAGTTTATCCACATCATCCATTCCTCCTTGCTGATCATTTTAAGTTATGAGCACAAAAACGAGACAAATCCACTGTTCAAGAGGACAACACCACGGATGACTCTTGCATTTAATGCAACTGACTAGGGGTGCACATTTAACCGGTAGAACCATGGAACTAGACCGGAACCGTTGGATCGGTCCGGTTTGGTCCAGTTCTAGTATGCTAATGGTCCGGTTCGGGTTCCGAAAATCCCAGAACCGTTAGGAACGGCTCGGTTCCAATTTAGGGGCATGTAAAACCGAACCGAACCGTTAACCGAACCGTGGACCTGAACCGTGGAACCGATCCGTTGAACCGTGGATTTGAACCTTGGATCCGAACCGTTGATCCAGAACCATTTAATGCTAACCATCAAATGAGTAGTTAAATTGAAGATGGTTAAGAATCTTAAATCTCATCAGTTTATTAGCATGGGGACTACGTTTTGAACCATTGATTACGCATACACATGTACCATGCCTGAGATGACATTTTTCATTCATGCATGAAGAGTTTTGCTAACCACACTCATGTGGGCAAAAAGCTTATGTACACGCCACACGTGCCATCATGGCATGATAGATCTGATCCAATCCATCCATCAGAAATGATAGATTACACTGATGACTAACCAAACCATCAGGGTTGATCCACTGCTCAGGCAAACCACCCTTTGTAAAACAAATGTCCAGCTCCAACTCATCCTTCTGTTTGCAATATTGGGGCCCACATGCTAAGAGGACCAGATTATTTTTACTTGGGGAAACACGTAGAAGGTCTGACCAACCTGATGGAAGGATTGGATCTCGCACTTATGTGCATGATGGCACATGTATGGTGAGCAGATGAGCTCTACTGCACACGCCTGTACACTTAGCAAAGTTACGCCAGATGATTTTTTTTCCACTTTTTTTTCTTTTGTCTAAAAACCCAGAACCGTGGAACCGATCCGGAACCGAACCGGTTTTCACGGTCCGGTTCTGGTTCGGTTCTAGTATGCTAACAGTCCGGTTCTAGTTCCGAAAATCCCAGAACCGTTAGTAACGGCTCAGTTCCGATTTTACCCCCAAAATCGGACCGAACCGAACCGTGTGCACCCCTACAACTGACATTTAATACTTTGTCATTTCATGCAATACAAGCTTATTAGTTGGTGTGGTCCACTTGTGCATTGGATCTACTTCATTTTTGTGCATATATCTTAAAATAACCTGAGAGGAAGGATGGACGGTGTGGATAAACTGATACATCACAGTGGGCCTGCCCACAGAACTGCCCGTTCGTGTATAAAGACGGGCGGGGTAAGACGCAATCCGTGTCCGGAAAAGACATACATTCATGGTGGGCCTCACGCTTAAGCGCAAGCACGCAATCCGTTTCCAGTGGCGAGTGGGAGGAAGCGATCGGATACGAAGATGCAAGCGTGACTTTCGCGACAGCTGAGCTGGCCATGTGGGAGGTACCTTGTCCGTGACGCCCATCTCGATACATGCACAGTATATCCAGGCCGTTCACCTATTTTTCTACCTTATTTTAAAGCATAGTACTCAAAACGAGGAAGATAAAAAAATTTTGTAGCACCACACCAAGGGAAGTCTGATCGTTAGACGCCCACCGTTAAAAACTTTCTAGGAACCAGTGTAATGTTTGTTGACCATCTAATATGTTTATACCATCAAACAGACAGGGATGAAAAGGAAAAAAACAAACATCAGCTTGATCCAAAATTTCCATTGCCCACAAAATGTTTTTAATGGTCAATAACCACTGTTTTCTGTGGTGGTGTGGTCCGTCTGAATTTTTCTGTCTAATTTTTTAGACTATACTCTAAAATAAACGAACAAAACAGATGAACAACTTGGTTATACAATGTATGCATCCGGATGGGCCCTACAGTTAGGGTCCAAACACCTAGCTGGTTCCGAGTCTAGCCTCGTGCTCTAAGATTCATGCACGTGCAATCAAATATTGTACGAGTGGACGGCTGAGATTAAACGTGATCAAATAATCCGAGTTGAACAAGGAAGCGGATTGGCTAGTGTACCTCACACTAGCTACATAGCTGCTGTATTTACTTCAGTAAATTATGTGGGTCTGATCATGAGGTATGTGTTATATCCAAACCGTCCATCCATTTGGCGAGCTCGTCTTAAGGCTCGAGATGAAAAATAAGATAGATCTAACTATCAAGTGGACAACACTGGAAAAAGTAGTGGGGGATTGAATGTCTACCATTGAAACCCTTTTTGGGGTCATAGAAGTTTTGGATCAATACGAATTTTTTTCCTCTTAATTCAAGTCTTTGCGACCTTATGAATAGATTGGATGGAAAATAAATGTTATGGTGGGCCCTACGAATTGTTTAACGATGAAAATCATTATCCCTGCTCCTATTTGTAGTGTGGTCCATATGAGCTTTGGGTATGATTCATTTTTTGAATAATACTCTAAAATATGGTCTCTAAAAATATATGAACTATGTAGATATAATAAATACATCACTATAGGGCCCATGTAACTTTGATCTCCTTTGAACCGTTCGTACAACTCGGAGCTCGAGGAGCGTCGATGCTCGTCTTCGCACGACACGTACATACAACAACTATATAGCTGGTGTGTGGTAAACCAGCCAATCCGCTTCCACTGTTGTGCGAAGACGAGCACTGACGCTCCTCGATCTCCCGAGTTGTACAAATGATTTAAAGCATATCAAAGTTACATGGGCTCCACATTGATGTATTTATTATATCCACACCGTTCGTCCACTTGGAGAGATTATTTTAGAGTATTTGTTTTTTTTTTTTGTTTTTTGTTTTTTTTTTTTTTTAAGAGTTATATACAAATATCAAGTGTACCACACTATAACCAACAATGGGGACAATGATTCTCACTATTAAAACATTCGTAGGGCCCACCTAACTTTTATTTTCCATCCAATCTGATCGGAAGGTCACACAGACCTGAATGAAGAGGAAAAACAAATATCATGTTGATATACAACTTTTGTGATCCTAAAAGGGTCTCAATGGCATATGGGGCAGAAAGTCAGGCGGGTTGGGTCAAGTTGGTGCTCAACCCTAGCCCAACCCAAGGTTCCTATACCTCAACCCTAACCCAACCCAAGCTTGGGTTGGGAATTCTCAACCCAAGCCCAACCCGAGTGGGTTCAATCGGGTTGGCGGGGTTTGGTAGGGTAGATGTAAGCTAATATTTTCATTATTACATTAGTCTATTATATTTTCAATACAAGTTTTATTTTTTATACTTATAATTGTATTAATTATATATGTAGTTATTTATCACAAAGAACATTTTTTCTAAACAAATAAGCTAAAAATATAGGACAACTACTCCTTTAAAAGTCGTATTGTGTATCAAGCAATGTACTTGGGAGAGAGAAATCCAGTGTATCTTCCTAGCTTGAGTCATCAGAAATGACATGGATCAATGAAACCTGACGGCATTGGAATTTCCTGTGCTTTCAGCATAGAAGATCCGCACTCAATTATAATTAGTTTATAAGGAACTTATATATTGATTGGGTTCGGGTTGGGTCGGGCAACCCACGACATCAACTAGAGCCCAACTCAAGTTTTATCGGGTTGGTGTTTGTATGGCCCAAGCCCGAGACCAAACCTTATACATCCTACCAAAGCCCAACACATTGTCCGGTCGGTCACTGGTCGGTCAGGTTGAACCCCCCCAACTTTCAGCCCTAATGGCATGCTTAATCTCCCACTTCTTTGTGCAATGTGGTTCAATTGATCTTTGGAGCTGTCTTATTTTCCGACTCAAGCCTTAGGACGAGTTCGTCAAATGGACGGACAGATTTGATATAATATATACCTAATGATGGGACCCACATAACTCGATGACATTAACACACCAACCAAGTTGGTAGTATGTGGTACACCAGCCAATCCGCTTCCGTCCATTTGAGGCATGATGTTTGCAGTGTGCGAGTCACGTGTGTAAATGTGTCCTAGCATATAAATCAGCCCAGCCGCTTATCCCGTGGGCCACGTTGAATGTGGTCCCTGATTTATTCACTCTCTAGCTATGCAGATGTGGCCCATTTGATGATTAGATTTAGATAAGCCATATTTTACAGCTGATTTATTCACTCTCATGTCAAGTACACACGTTAGACGGACGGGAGGAAACGGATTGGCTACTCCCCCTGCCACCAGCCCCGTACCTGGTGGTCGGTGCTCTGTGGGCCCATGTATGTGGTTCATCCATTCGTTCATCCATTTTTACGGATCATTTTAGTGCTTCATCCGAAAAAGTAGAGGGATATAAATCTCAGGTGGACGGAAACAATAATGATTGGATATCCACCATTAAAATACTCCTAGGCCCTACTGTACTGTTTATTTGACATCCAATATTTTTATTAGGTCATAAAGGCCCATATGAAGGGAAAAAAAACAAATATCAGCTTGATCCAAAACTTTTATGGCGGCCAAGAAGTTTTTAACGGTCGACGCTCATTCAACAATGTTTCCTGTAACGTAGTCCACTTGAGATTTTGATATACTTAATTTTTTTTCATGCTATAAAATGATCTGAAAAAATAGATGAACGGGATGGATGAAACACATACATCATGATAGGGCCCACATAGCACCGACCACCAGCCATTGGCTGGTGGCAGGGGGAGTAGCCAATCCGTTCCCTGGACGGGACTTCCTTAGGCAGCAAGGTCTGAGGAATGCATGGGATACCGATTTACACGCGGCACACGTACCAGCAGATGCCTGTACATTTCTGCCTATTCATTGAGTGCCAAGTGCCAACCCCACCAGAACAGAATGGCCACGGACAAGGGATGGTCTTGGCGAACGGCCCGGATCTCGCTATATATCATTGCATGCACATTGAGATTGGACCTTAAAATGCGGATTCTATTCATTAATATGAAAGATTTGCCGTTCGCTTCTTGATTTGGCGTATTTAAGACTTGATTCTCTTCGGAAAAGAGACAGAGGAAGAGAGAGAGACTCACCACACGAATGTGCGAACCGACCGAATGGTTTACGCATATGAAAGCAAAAGGAGGGTGTATGTCGCTCGGGAACCAACCCGAATGGTTTGCGTGCATGGAAGCAAAAGCATTGCTGGTGTGCGTGCATGGAAGCAGCATATTGCGTTTGGACGTTTTTCCCACTCATTCAGCATACAAGTATTACCAAACATATCCATGGGAAAAAGTGGTATGTGAGCACTTATTTTTTGAGTTTGTTTGGTCCACTCTTAATATTCAACTTCATATCCATCTGTCTATTATTTTGGCCCAACCTTTAATACAATCATTTATTAAATTGAGCCCACCTCAGCTTTATCTTCAATGTAAACCGTTCATCCTGTGGGGCTTACCTTCGGCGTGGACCATCCACCTTGCAAAGTCCACCTTCAATGTAGGCTATTTATCATATGGGGTCATGTTGAATGTGGGTTGTCCACCATGTAAGCCCACCTTTAATGTGGGTTGTCTATCATGTAAGGCCCAATTTAATGATCATAAGGACCAAGGTCAACATTTGGTCACAGTCAAGCTAGCTTTTGAAGAATGGTCGTTGTCATGTTGATATCCAAGTTAAGTGGAAATGAATTAGTATTGATCAGTATTCTTTTTTTTCTTCTTAAAGAATTTCAGTAATATCTGATCGATTTTGTCATGAATAATATTATTGAAAACGACCCAATTGTTGGTGGAGTGAGAATGGGTTTCACGTCACTTATAATACTTGGTCTTTTTTAGCTCTTCAACCATGGTTATTTTATGATTAATGAAAATTTTAATGAATTTTTCGGCTAATATGATATCAAAGATTTCGTCAATTCAGATAATATTGAATGTATATTATTTTATAAGTTTTTTTTTTTTTTTTGGTCTAGTTCACACAATTGCTTCCTTTCTAACCAATGTTAAATATACAAATGGCTTCTTCGCAACTACCTCGACCACAACCACATCCTAGTTAGTATCATTGTTATATAAATCAGCCTCAGTCGCAGAGTTTATATAAATCCATAAACTTCATCCCTATAAACTTTATGCGTGGTTTGTATTCCAAACCATCTTGGGCAAGTTGTACGAACTCGGTCTTAGTTGTAACTTCTTTGCATCGGTTTTTCGCTCGCTTGAACCAAGTGATATAGTTTTCGATTGATTCACGGGGCAACTGTCGGAAATGCACAAAGTCAGCCATAGAAATTTTCATGTCCTCGCGGAATAACTAGGCATGGAATTTCTTCTCTATCTCTTGTCAGGTTTAGATGAAGTTTGGTAACAAATTATAATAACAAGTAAATGCCATTGCGATTAAAGAATTATCAAACAATTGTAACTTATGATAATCATTATTAGCAAATTCATCACATTACATAGCAAATCGACCTATGTGTTATATGGTTGATTAACCAGTGCTACCAGTGAAAAACACAAAGTATGGTTTATAATTCACAGGCAATGGATATTATTAGTCGATCCATTCAGGATAAGATTTATGATATATCGAGGTACTAGTGTTGCTAAGAACATGGCCTGCCACTTCTTAGACCAGTTGTATAACCCGATCGTGATTCAAATATTGAGGTTCGACCATTGGTGGCGGATGTAGAGCCTGCCGAGTATGCTCCCCCCCCCCCTTTGTAAGGTGGATTTCGAGGGGAAAGGGTGGCCCCCATGCACTCCTCAATTTGTAACTTCAGCGATGAAGTTTCTAGCCTGCTTAAGTTGCCTGAATTTGGCAAGCGAATGCACATTCCACATATCCTATGTCAGAGCAAGATGTATATTCCATTGTGTGAGTGGTATTGACAGTATTTGCGTTATGTTTCCCACATAACTGACCTCAACATTTTTGTTGAGGTGCATTAAGCATCCTTTTGGCAATGATAGCCACCATCCTATTCAAGTTCTCAGTCTAGCTGGTCATCCACCTGTTGAAGGTGTCTGCCTAAATTCGTGATTGCTCTCCTTGAGTTCGTGTTTGCTCTACTTGAGCCCTCCTTTGCTCCGTAACATACTGGATTCACATCTGCATATTACGCAACCCAATTGATATTGTTTCAGGGTCACTCCGAGATAAAGATACTTCATCATAATTTAGAGGATTAGGCATTGGGTTTGATAGTGAACCCAAGAGTTTAGGTGATGGTTGCAGCTGCATCTCCCCGAATAGAGGTGGTGTAGAAGGTGTCAAGGACTCATTAGCCCCGTAAGAGTTTCAAGTAACCCTTCAACCTATATTTTCAAGGTTCCATTAATCAATTGAATCACGTCAGTATATTAACCAAATCAGATGTCCCATCAAGTGTGCCAAAAAAATGTTGCCTTTCAATTTCAAGTTCAATCACGCATGATATATGCAGGCGTGCCACAATTGACTGTGCGACTCGATTCCAACCAAACAACTTTGACTCCCAAGCACCAAGATAGGGAAATACGTTGGACTTGACAGTATATAATTGCGATATGAGAAGACCGATCACCTATTCAGCCACTCGTAAGATGTTGTTTAATATAATCGGGTGATTATCGGAGGCTAGAGTTCGTCCTCCGAGAATGGGTTACACCTTGCCTTTTGTACGAATGACTTTCAAATACAAAAGCAAACAAAAAAAAAAACATTTATAGTCAACCGCATAGAGTAACTGCAAAGCACATTTCTAACAGAATAACTACTCGTAGTATAATAGAAATCGTCAAACGTATGAGCGTAGCCTTAAATTACCGCTAAGGATTACAATTACTGGATTAATGCAACTCATATTATAAGATTAAAATATTGGTTATGCTAAGGAACGTAAAAGAAAGATTATGCTAAGAAACATGAAGGGTGATTGATAGATGTGATTTATTTGATTGGGTTGGTATGAGACACTTTGTTTCGTTGAGGTCCTTTGAGATAGTCATCTTGATGCTTCTTTTCACGCTCTATTGATTACAACAACCGTTTAACACCACTCCGGCCTTTCAGACTCTTCTTTGACACTTGTTATGCTAACCGTTCCTCACTCGATCACGTCTCGTCTTTTACTACTGGCCATATTCCGTCTTAAGATGATGTGTATTATCCAATCAACACCCATCGTTGTTTTCGTAACATGCACCCTAAATATCTTCAAAGATTTTAGGCATGCTATGTATTATTCATGCAATAACACATGTCCTTTCCTAGTTGGTTCTCCTAAGAATAGTAAAAAATAAGGTTCGACAACTATAAGAAATCCACTCAAACTCATTAGATTCCACATAAACATTTACACTTAGGCTACAAAAATCAGAAAAATATTTGATTGAGATGGGTCACACCAAGGGAAACATTTAAAGGGTGGGCATCACCATGTATAACGTTTCCACTCATATGGTCCACTAAAATAACTGATGGTGTTGGCTTCTGATACTTATGCTTAAAATTAGTTGCCTCAACTTCGTTGGGAGCGTTGCACAAAAATCTTAGGATCTCACCTCCCAAAAATATTAGAATTATGAGATATAATAAAGCAATGAAATAAATCAAAAGCACAAACCATACAACACAAGAGATTTTACGTGAAAAACTCTCGAAGAGGTAAAAACTACGGGACGTAGTCCAAAGCAATAATTCACTATGAAGTAGAACGTTACAACCGATCAGAAGCACACCTCGCTTGGATTAAACCTTCTTCACTCACGTAGGAGTGGATGAACAATAAGAGAATAATAAAAAACACGGAGAGATCTTACCGATCACGTGAATGTAAAAGCGTTGAGACGTCGATTGCGCAGTAAATCACCTCTACCAGCAGGATCCTTCCTTCCATAAGCTTTCTCTCTCTCCCCTCTCTCCCTCTCTCTCACCTTGGTCGTGAAAACGCCTTAACATGCCTTTAACATTACCTTAAAATAGTCCTAGAGATCCCTATTTATAGTTTGGGCAATTCCCTTTCTGCACCTCTGCAAATTTGCCTTAAATTTACGCAGTCTGCACAAAATCCGTGCAGAATCTGCGTAACCCTCAACTAGTCGAGCTGGGTCCTCGATGGGTCGAAGGATCCCTTTGACCGGTCGAGCCTAACCCTCGACTGGTCGAGCCCAAAAAATAGAACTTGCTGGACTTTGAGTCGAGCGAGCCTCAACTGGTCGAGCAGTTCCCTTTGACCGGTTGAGCAGCGCGGTGAAAGACATCCATTTTACAACCGGCTGCACTACTTCTCATCTGAACTGAGAAAGAAAACCCCATCAAACTTATGATCGGATAGGGTTTTTTAAACACAATAAGTTAGTGTGTACAAAGCTTAGTTTTTCATAAATTGAAAGTCTCTACTTTTTATTAGAGGTGTGCATTTGGACTCGATCCGGCAGATCCGACCCAATCAGACCCGATCCGCCCCGTTCCGAACAGAACCGACGGCCAAGATCAATCCTAATCGGGTTGTCATTTTCAGGATCCGATTTTTTTCGGGTCAGGTCCGGATAGACCTCTGTCCGGACAGACCCGACCCGGAATCCGAACCGAAGGGACCCGAACCGCACCGAACAGACCCAGACAGATAGCGGTCGGGTAGTAGTATACAATATTTTTTATATATTTTACCCTAACTTTCTTAAAAATAGATAGATAGTGTGGATAAAATACATAGATTCTATAAAATATGCTCATCAGGTCATAAGAACAAAGAGGAAGAGAAAAAAATAAATATCAACTTCATTAGAAAACTTTTATGGCCAACAAAACGTTTTTAATGGTCAAAATGCATTCAACACTGTTTTCTATAAGTGGTCCACTTGAGATTTCAATATACTTTTTTTTTTTTTCTAATAACTTAAAATTAGTTTTAAAAATTGATGGAGGGCATGGATGAAACACATACATCATGGTGGCGCCCACGGAGCACCGAGTGCAGGTGGCAAGGGGAGTAGCCAGTCCGTCTCCAGCCTGGCGTCTGCCTCCTCGAGCGCCGGGCACTCCTCGAGATCGAGAGGAGTTGTACGAATGGTTAAAAGGAGATCAAAGTTATGTGACCCCACAGTAATGTAGTTATTACATCTAAGCCGTTCATGTTTTTAGAGATTGTTACCGAGCATTATTCAAAAAATGAATAATATCCAAAGATTATTTGGACCACACTATAAATAGCGGCGTAGAATGATTTTCACAGTTAAACCATTCGTGTGGTCCACATGATAGTTAGTTCTGTCCTGTTTTTTGTCTCAAGCCTTAAGACGCGGTCACCAAATGGATGGACGGTTTGGATTAAAATATATCCCATGATCACACCCCTGTAACTTGAAACAAGAGAGTCCCTGCTCCCTGCTTTGCATGAAAATTGAAAAGACGGCACTGCACTTTCGTGCAATGCACGTTAACAATAAAACACCTATAGTATAATTGCATATATGTTCCTTCAGGTTCATATGAGGCCCACCTTGATGTATATGTTTTAACTACGCCATTCATCAATTTTGACATATTATTTTAGACGTTGAGAACAAAAGTATGGTATATTGAAGGCTGAAGTAGACCACATCGCATGAAATATTTGGATTAAATTTTAACTATTCGAATCTTACCCAAACCGATCCAACTCGGGCAGGGTGACCGAGTCAGACTCGGTTCGGGTCAAGTTAGTCACATATCAGATCTGTCCGAGTCAGACGACTTGTACTCGGTCCTGGGTCTGATCGAGTTCGGATTAACCTCCTATTATTTTGAATCTGTTTGGATTTGGCCAAATCCGGTCCGACCAGGACCGATGCCCAGCTCTACTTTTTATCTTGTGTCCGTACAATGAGAGTAACCTTCTGGTAAAATGGAGTCTCAAGTACTATGAGAAATTTTTGGATAAAAATTCCAGAAATTAACGCAATTAGTAGGGATTAAAAAAATATATTTTTTACTAGATAGTTTATATGATAAAATATTCACCACATGGCACTTGCTAGTTGCTACAAGGGGAGTGGATAACACTTTAGTAGGTGTTACCCAGGTAACACTTTAGTAGGTGTTACCCTTGATGAATGTGTTGCATTTGCATGCTTTCCGTCCCTTTTTTCAGCTCATTTCAGGTCTTTATAAAAAAAACTCAGGCATTATTAAAAGCTTTTTTAGGCAACAAAAGTTTTAGATAAAGCTGATTTTTGCATTTTCCATTGATCCAGATCTGGTTGACATTATGAACTGGTTGAATAGATAATAAATATTATGGATCTGCTTATGATGAGCCCTAGGAAGTTTTTAATGGTGGGCATTCAATCACCACTTTTTCCTATAGTGTGGTCTGCCAAAGATTTGGATCTGCTTGATGTTTTGTACCACGTCCTAAAATAGGCTGGAAAAATGGATGGACGGTGTGGATATACAGCACATCATCAAGGTGGTCCCCACGGTAAGGGTAACACCTAATTAGCTCCTGTTATGTATGCAACTTTAGCAGCGTTGCTTGAGACTTTCCTCAGGAATTAAAACCGATTATTTATGATTGTTACAGGGGAAAAGTTATGAAAATACCATTATAGTTTTTTCTTTCTTTCAAATGTACTAAAGGAAGAAAATCTTGGAACCCATGCCTATCAAACATATGAACCCAACCATGATAATTCAACAAATAAAAAATATTTATAATCATATCACTAGATGTGTTACACATCATTTTGATGTTTTTAAGCGGCATATATTATCTTTTTTTTAATGGTATGGCTCACCTTATGTTTAAATCGACCAAGCAAATTATATTTTTGATGGGTTGGATATCATATAAATATCATGTGCATTTCACATTTCTTGACTTTATCACTTTCTAAAAAAGTTAGATAGGGGACACTGTTAATTTCACTGTTAAAAACACACTTCCTAACATTTGGGTTCGCATAGGCATTATTTCATGAAATTCTAAATTTTTTGAAATCTTGCGGTAAAAACTTCTCTTATTTCATTTCATTAGAAGGTGAGATCTAATTCAAGAGTTTAACTCTTGTCAAGAGTTTGGGGCTTGTCAAAATCACAATTGCATTGGAGTCAAGGTGTGATTCATAGTCCTTAATTGTGTTTGCTTGCTTCTAATTAGAATGGATTAGATTCCCAAGCTTTCAATTGGGGACTTGTAACGTTGAAATATATACTTCGGTTAAAAAAAAGGAGATTTCAAGCCTTAGATGGGTTACAAACAGAAGGTTCACAAATGAGTGAGTCGTTAACTTTTTTAACTGTCCATTTAGGTGGCTAATGTTTGATGGTTCATATCATTTTATTGATGTGAATTTAGTGTTGTAGCTGATATTTGAACCGTTTTAAGAATCATAGGTGTTCCACATATATAATAGATTAGTGGATCAACAATACCTTTGTTAGACATTGACTCTCTTACTATTGAAAAGAGAGCTAAAAATAGCATTTTATTATGATCACATCTAAATTATAGTAGAAATGTGAGATTTTAAAATAGATTAAAAATATCTATTTTAATTACCCTCCAATTCCATATACATTTGAATATCAACTCGTTGGTTTGGGTACAAAATCCCTCCAAATCCATTCAAATACACTCAAATATACACTTTGTACAAATATGGGTCTAGATTCTAAAGCAGTGGGATGTTTTTAGTAGATCCATCCACACATCATGTGTTCTCTTTGGGGTTAAAAAATCCAGCGGATCCAAGATGCAAGGGGACAACACCATAGGAATCATTGGGCCCTCCATTTTGTATATGCTTTGGAATATCTCTTTCTGACCTAGGCCAATAACAGTCCAAAAAAAACCAGGCGTTCCAAAACTCAGATGGGCTAGTAGAGAAAAAAGAAGTAAAAACAGAGATTTGAGAAGCTGCCCAATAGTAACTGAGTAAATCTATAGTAACTGAGTAAATCTACGAGCAGAATTCGAAAATCAAAGACCAAAAGGCCCACCTGAGTATTGGATGGGCCTCAGCTCGGCTCAACGATGAGAGGATGAAATGCACAAAGGGCCTGTTTGGATACCACCAAATAAGTTACTTTTTCTACTTACAACAGTAGATAAGTAACTTATTTCACATAAGTTTGATTTATGATTATTTATAAGTAACTTTTTTACTTAAAAGTGTATAATCACTTCAATTAAACTTTTGTTTAGTTTTCGACTTTTCATAAGATGCTGAAAAGAAGCATTAGTAAAGACCAAAGAGAAAAAATGCTAATAAATATGCTATTTACCGAACATACTTATTTTCTTAATCCCCACTAGCCCTAGCGCAGATTTTCATTTTCGGACATGGATCGGTCCTTTCCCTGCAAAGACGGACACGGTCCAAGGGCTCCATGGGGCTCACTATGATGTATGTGTCTTATTTACACCAGTCATTCACTTTCAGGAACATTTTAAATAATGAGACAAAAAAGTAGGCGGATCCAATGTTCAAGTGGGCCACACCATAGGAAGTAGTGTGGTAATGACACCACTATTGAAACCTTCTTAATGCCTACCATGTGTTTATTTGCCATCTAACCTGTTCATAAGATCGGTATACCTGGATGAAGGCAAAACTCGAATATCAGCTATCAGAAACTTATGTGGCCTCTTAGAAGTTTTCAACTAGGCCTTCAATCCCTACTGTTTGCTGTGATGTGGCCCACTTGAGCCGTGGATCTCCCTCCTTTTTAGGCTCATAGCTTAAAATGATCTGTTAAAATAGATGGACGGCATGGATGAAACACATACATCATGGTGGGCCCCACATAGTCCCTCCTGGGGCCGAGCCTTCATATTAAACCTTATCCCAGAGACGTTTGTATTGGATCCGCCTCGGAATCCACCAGAACACATGTCGCATTATCAACGGTCTGGATGACCGAACGGTGGGGGCCATTTGAAGCTATTCACTAGCACACCTCACCAGATATCTGCTGGAGAAGACAGCAAGAAAAAAGAATCAAAATATCAAACAAGCAAATAAAGAGAGAAATGGCAATCTCAGCTTCTTCTTTCCTTTTCATCCCTCCTTCAATTCCAAGTGCGTCTTCTTCCCAATCTTCTCTCTCTTCTTCCAAGTCCATCTTCTTCAACGATGGTAGAAGAGGTTTTCTCAATCACAAGAAGAACCACGCCACTGTCTTGAGCAGTAGCAGTAGAGCTCAAAAGGGTCTGAGCATCCGCTGCTTGTTCGGGCTTGGTGTGCCCGAGCTCGTCGTCATCGCCGGCGTCGCCGCCCTTGTCTTTGGTCCCAAGAATTTGCCTGATGTCGGGCGCAGCATCGGAAAGACTATCAAGAGCTTCCAGCAGGTTGGTTTTTTTTCTTCCTGAATTTTTGTGAATTCTTTTATTGAGTTGTGTTTGATTGGATCAAGAGCTTCCAGAAGTTATTATTATTATTATTTGATTTTTTATGAATTCTTTTATTGAGTTGTATTTGATTGGATAGTTTGGAATTTTACTGAATTGAATTGGTTTGATTTGGAATGATTTTGATGGAATTACTGTGACATATTACTGGATTTATATTTTAGGACAATTTCAAAAATACCCCCTCAGAAATACTTAAAAATGAAGAATACCCCTGGAAGATTCAATATATCAGCAGAGCCCACCCATACCATCCCTGGTACCTTTGTCAGATTGTTTTTGACTATTTGTCAATCTTTCCCTTGCTTTAACGTTTGCGGCTCTAAGTCGCACAACATAAAGATTTGAGTATGAGAATTTGATGTGACACAGGAAATTTTGATGTCATGCATTTCGGTGTTGATACTTTTCGTGATTGTAATCAATTTGATGAGAGCATAAAACTCATTGATTGTAATCAACCAATGTAATGGACTATTAGGTTGCGCTTGATTGTAATCAGCCTTTGTAATAGTCTATTACATTGCGGCTGTGGGAGTTTCATGCTCTTGTTGCCGGACCCCGGCGTGGATAAAGGAGGAGGGTTGTGTCAGGTTCACAGCCGGCGTCAAACTTATGCCATAACTTCCAAATGAATTCGAACAAATGGGGGAAAAGGATTCATGTATTATATCTCTAAGGGTTAGATGAGATAAGGCTTAGATGATGATCGTGATGACAATAATAGGTTTTGTGACTATAGATAACTCTAGACATTTCCAAGGTGTTATATTATATCTTGAGTTATATTTAGTTATGAAATCTATCGGTATTTGACAAATGTCATGTCAGTACTGATATGTTACATGACTTAAACCATCATAAACAACAAGGGCAAGAAAAATTTTCCGACAGAAGTGTCGAAATGGTAAGGGAGGGCTCTGCTGCTAAATTGAGTCTTCTAAGGGTTGTATTAATGTTTAATTATTTCTCAAAGGTTTTCTTGAAATTGTCCCTTGATTTAATTTCATTGGAAAGACTAGGAAGAACATCTGATAAGTAAGGGTGGCAATGTGGCCCTAGCCCGACCCTCATCCCCCAAGCGCTAATCAGCCTAAAGAGGCCTTGGCCCTGGACCTGGGCTTACTAGGCCAGGCCAGCTGTGGTATCAAAAAGATTGAAATGATTAAGGGTTTAATACGGTCCAAATCTAAGAAATTTTTACGGTCATCCCATCCATCCACGATAAGTCCTATCATATAAATGATTTTGATCATTGAAAATTGAAACATAACACTCAATCCAAGAGTGACTTTAAACTACACATGTTCATTGATTAGGAACCACTCACAATTGTCTTTAAATGCCCATTCCTTTTCTATGCCCGTGGCCTCTTTCAAGATTGGGCTTGCCCATCCATCATTTGCTAGGGATCGGTTTGGACACCGGGCCGGGATTTCAAGCCAAGGACCGACCTTTGGGCTGAGTTTAGAAGTCCAAGCCCTGGTTTATTTCCCAAATTTTTAGTGTCCATGGATATCTACCCTTGTTAAGCTATGTTTTTTTGGCAAAGCTTCAGCGTTTTTAGTGTCAATTCTGGGTTTAATTCCATCGATAGGATTAGGGCAGATTAGATTCTCTTAATTTATGGGTAAGTTTGTTATGATAGTCTGTAGTAACTTTAGTGGTATATTAAGATTTTAAATAAAATCATAGATAATACTTTCGTTTGTAAGATTTTGAGTTGCAATAGGAAACCAAATATGGAAGGGTGGGTACTGGGTAAAGTCTAGCTTAGAACGGGAAACGAAGATAGAAAGTTGTAGTTAGGGAAATTAGGCTACTAGGACAAAGTTTGTGGAGATCTAGGTCAAAGGAAGGCTTTTTGTTGAAGCATGCCATGTCACATACATATGGAACTAGACTAGGAAGTTGCCATACACAGGCTTCTTCTCTTTATATATCTTCTGGCATTTGGAAAGCAATGTGCAGAATGGAAAGAGAATTCCTGAAAGCGATTGTAGGAAAATAGGATACGGAACGTGCATTTAATTTTGGGAGGATAGATGGTGTGATATTGAAGCATTTTCTAATATGTTTGCTAGGTTGTACTAGGTGGTAGCTGGTAAAAAGCTTATGATGTTCCAAGCTTCAATGGAAGCGGGGCTAGGTAGTTTTGATGCCAGAATTTAGTACAACTCTGATGGATAAGGAGATTGTTGAATTTGTTAATATGATAGAAAGGCTCACAATTCCCTTCTAAAGGGAAGATGGAGCGGTGGCAATGGAGCCTTAGTTGCACAGTGTTCGAGTTGTCGGTATCGCTACAAGTTTCGTTGGCCGGAGATAAAGATATAATATCGTTATCGCCGATAACCGGAAATGCAGGGAAAAAGAGGGAAACATGGGGAAAATGGTGAAATTTTTCAATGAAACTTTAGGACATGCCTAAATACACATATTTACATATTTAGGAATGAAAAATTTGCAAAAAGAATGCATTAAATTAGAAGTTTCCATTTAATGGGGGCCAAAAAGCATGCGTTGTCGTAAAAAATCACTCAAATAGTAACCATAATGAGTTTATATAATACAAATGCAAGCTTACAACAATTAAGACATGCAAAAGTAAATGAATTGAAAAAAATACACATTTCTGGCCTTGTTTCATCCCCACATAGAGTGACGAGGTGACTCGTAATCATTGTCCGGATCCCTTGGCAGTTGAGAGTAGTACTGTTGCCCAATATATTGGCAGTACTGTTCCCAGGTCATTCTCTGCTCGTACCAATTGAGGAACTCTCTTATGTACCTCTGATAGTCATCCTCCACAAACTGTACGAGTACGCCTAGACGTGGAAATTGCGTGACATACATCGATGGCATTTCCTAAGTAGGGTACTGAGGGAACAGATCAAGTCCAACCCCAACTCCTTGATAGTATTGTTGCCAGTCGTACGGGTACCCCGAATATCCTCCTGTTAAAGGGTCATGACTCGAAGAACTATCTTCCGGTTGCCTATACCCATGGGTAGATGAGCGTGATTGGATGTCAGAGCTGTCATGACCATACCAGTGATATCCCCTATGAGCATAAGGTGAGACAAAGGTGGAGCTCCCTTGATCTGAACTTATGTCCTTAGATGACAAGCTGCGTGTGAGAGCATTAGCCGCGGCGCGTTCAGCTTTCTTCTTCGAACGACGCTCGAACATATATGTGGGCTCCGATGCTCTCGCCCTAAATGGTGGATGAGATCCATGGTCCATGTCCTGAGTGGCGTGGTCAAAGCTCTGCTCATCAGTGAACTGGCCAACGGATCGTTGGCTCTGAGCCGTCGTGTACCCCCCACCACTGCCACCCCCACCCCCACTAGTACCACCTATGCTAGTGTCGGTGCCTCCGTCCCCTCCCTCATCACTGTTGTCATCGTCGTCGTCGTCTCCAGGACCAGTGTCGAGTGGGGGTTGAGTCTCATCATCACTCACTACGACTTGATGATGGGGAGGGGGCCGTGAAGATGCTTCCTCACCCTCATTGGAACGTGTCGAACTTCTCACCAAAGGATCAAAGGAGTCTGTATCCGTCTTCTGTTCGATTACTACTTGATCGACATCGATACCCAGAGCCGCTGCTCCCTCGGCTACCTGTGGAGCAGGACCTCCCTCCGCATCATCTAAATCAGCTGATTTGACCCACTCATAGAGTGGGTCCTCATCATCATCACCTATCTGTGCCATGTTACCTATAGACAACAGGTCCAGCGGGTCTTGATTTTCCTCCATATCTCAGTCTAACCGCAACTGCCTCTCTCTTAACTTCATATTGGAGTGACAGTAAACGAGCTTTTGCAGCTTCTCATATGCCAGCCTGATCCTCTTGCTGGTGTGTATGATTGACCATGTGATCCAATTCCTCTCACACGGTGAGGAGGATATAGTCTGTGCGAGAACACGGACTACCAATAACTGCAGTGCGGGCGTGTCGACTCTGTACATCGCCCACCACTCACCTATATATCCATGAGGAGCTTGTTTTAGTTTAAAGTTTAAACGAAAAATGCAATTACCTAATTATGTTATTATGTTACCATACTCACACGGCATCATCGTTTCAGTCGATGCTTTTGCTAGTGCGGATGAGAATGTACCCATCGCATCCCTAAACCGCAACAACTGTAAACACAAATTCATAGGTCATTATTTTGAATCACCCATATTTCTAAAGGCTATAAGGAAGAAAATTTATTGCATTACCTAGTTACCGAAATCTGCTTGCACTGTCGATTCTGGGAACAATCGTTCGAACGCCTCGTGGACGGCCATCGTCAAATCTTGATTCTCATGGAGCCGACGTTTATAATGAAATTTGGGCTTCAGGTAGTATGCTGAAACCCAAATATTAGTTACTCACTTGTATTAACATGTAAACGGAAATGATGCTTAAAGTACTCAATTGTATTAATAAACTTACCGGCTTGGTGGAGTGGATGCTCAAGAGTCCCGGTTCATCGATGATCGATGATACTGATCACCCACTGATACGAATTGGGGATTGCAGTCATTATCCCCTCTCTCATAATTCTCATAAGCTCATACATTGACCCCATTAAAGGCCACATCTCATTATTTATGACTCGTAGGACCTTGTACATCGGATGCAGGAAGGAAACGACGTTGTGAACTTTATCCCAGAAGGAATCGGAAAGCACTATCTTCGAACAGTTCTTTGCACCCTCAGTCTTCGATGTACGGAGTCGACACGCCCGCACTGCAGTTATTGGCAGTCCGTGTTCTTGCACAGACTGTATCCTCCTCACTGTGTGAGAGGAATTGGAGCACGTGGTTACTCATACACACCAGCAAGAGGAACAGGCTGACATATGAGAAGCTGCAAAAGCTTGTTTACTGCCACTACAATATGAAGTTAAGAGAGAGACAGTTGCGGGTAGATTGAGACATGGAGGAAAATCAGGACCCGCTGGACCTGTTATCTATAGGTAACATGGCACAGATAGGTAATGATGATGAGGAGTGGGTCAAATCAGCTGATTTAGATGATGCGGAGGGAGGCCCTGCTCTACAGGTAGCCGAGGGAGCAGCGGCTCTGGGTATTGATGTCGATCAGGTAGTAATCGAACAGAAGGCGGATACAGACTCCTTTGATCCTTTGGTGAGGAGTTCGGCACGTTCCAATGAGGGTGAAGAAGCATCTTCACGACCCCCTCCCCATCATTAAGTCGTAGTGAGTGATGATGATGATGAGACTCAACCCCCACTCGACATTGGTCCTGGGGACGACGATGACGACGGTGATGAGGGAGGGGACGGAGGCACTGACACTAGTATAGGTGGTACTAGTGGGGGTGGGGGTGGCAGTGGTGGGGGGTACACAACGGCTCAGAGCCAACGATCCGTTGGCTAGTTCACTGATGAGCAGAGCTTTGACCATGCCACTCAGGACATGGACCATGGATCTCGTCCACCATCTAGGGCGAGAGCATCGGAGCCCACATATATGTTCGAGCGTCGTTCGAAGAAGAAAGTCGGACGCGCCGTAGCTGATGCTCTCACACGCAGCTTGTCATCTATGGACATAAGTTCAGATCAGGGGAGCTCCACCTCTGTCCCACCTTATGCTCATGGGGGATATCACGGGTATGGCCATGACAGCTCTGACATTCAGTTACGCTCATTTACCCATGGGTACAGGCAGCCGGAAGATAGTTCTTCGAGTCATGACCCTTTGACAGGAGGATATTCGGGGTACTCGTATGACTGACAAAAATACTATCAAAGAGTTGGGGTTGAACTTGATCTGTTCCCTCAGTACCCTACTTAAGAAATGTCGTCGATGTATGTCATGCAATTCCTACGTCTAGGCGTACTCGTACAGTTTGGAGAGGATGACTATCAGAGGTACATAAGAGAATTCCTCAATTGGTACGAGCAGAGGATGACCTGGGAACAGTACTGCCAATATGTTGAGCAACAGTACTACTCTCAACTGCCACAGGATCCAAACAATGATTACGAGTCACCTCGTCACTCTATGTGGGGATGAAACATGGCTAGAAATGTGTATTTTTTTAATTCATTTACTTTTGCATGTCTTAATTATTGTAAGCTTGCATTTGTATTATATAAACTCATTTTGGTTATTATTTGAGTGATTTCTTACGACAACGCATGCTTTTTGGCCCCCTTTAAATGGAAACTTTTAATTTAATGCATTCTTTTTGCAAATTTTTCATTCTTGAATATGTAAATATGTGTATTTAGGCATGTCCTGAAGTTTCATTGAAAAATTCCACCATTTTCCCCATGTTTCCCTCTTTTTCCCTGCATTTCCGGTTATCGGCGATAACGATATTATATCTTTATCTTCGGCCAGCGAAACTTGTAGCGATACCGACAACTCGAACACTGGTTGCACGATCCTCCTAACTAGGCGCCACTCCTGTTTTGAATTGCACTTCAGATTTGCACTTCCATTCCTGCTCCCGCGTCCTACCTGCTTATACTTGAAAACATTTTGAAAGAGATGCTTCCCCACTCCTGCACTTGAAAACATTTTGAAAGATACGCTTTCTTACTCCCACACCCGAATTTGCCACCGCATTGCTTCACACTTCATGTAACTGTAGAGGTGGAGCTTGGAGAAGAGTGGGCCAAGGTGTTCCACAACGATAACAGTGGCCGTAACGGCCACCGCTATTACTGTTGTGATATGGGCCGTTACGGCACCCGTATCGGCCGTTAGTTATGACCGTTACCATTATGTAACGGCTGTGATGGCCGTTACATAACCGATATTGAATACCTTGGAGTGGACCATTCTCTACCAAGTCATTCTGGTGAATGTTATTGGGTTAGCATAGTACCCAATTGTCTTTCCTTATTGCTCATGTAAGGAGGTTCGTAGGTCACCACATTGATGGCTTTTGGATGGTTGGCGGGAGGGTTAAGATTCTCACCGTTAATCATTTCAGAAGTAGGTAGACGAGGCGAAGAAACAGTGGGGCACCTTTTTCTTCTTGGAAGTTTCTCTCCAAAGGTCTGGTTGAAGATATTTTCCCTTTGGGATTGGGCGATGCCAGGAAGGATTCAAGGTTTGATCCAGCTTGGCAAGGAGGGCCAAAGGGAAAGGGGAAGAATCCTTTAGTGTCTCTCTGTGCTTGCCTGGATTATGGTCAATATGGAAGGAGCTTAGTAATATAACCTTTTTTTTGTTTTTGTAAGAAGGTTGAATTGCATTATATAGTGTTTCAAAATACTGGAAATAGAATTGTGAGTTGTGCTTTGGTGCGAATTGAATTTCCAGGGTGTAATAGTGAATCAATTGTTAGGTGGGAATGAATCTTGTTCCTCTGAGATGATCCATCATCATTTGTGCTTTTTCTTTGGCTGTGTGTCCAGTTACCTACTTTTGTTTTTAATAAACTCATCGTTGACATTCAAATACACATGCACACTTATGTGTGCATGTGGTGTAGGACGGCCTAATCCAACCCTAAATGAATGCGGATTTAAAAGGGACGGATTTGTACAAGCACTAACAATAAAATTTCAGCATTATACATCATAAAACAAGAAGGGACTAAGGAAAATTCAGCAATGATTACGACCATCCATTAGAAACACGTTATATTGAACCTTAAAATCTGAATTTAGTAGGATTTGGCAAAAGATAGGACTTTCGTCTCACAATGAGTCCGTCTGACGATCCAAGTGGATCTTCTAATCTAAATATGAATTTGCTAGATTGAGAAATCTGAA
Source organism: Magnolia officinalis (assembly GCA_021015155.1). Classification (NCBI taxonomy): domain Eukaryota; kingdom Viridiplantae; phylum Streptophyta; class Magnoliopsida; order Magnoliales; family Magnoliaceae; genus Magnolia; species Magnolia officinalis. Next base: position 102,658,917 of record JAJHSJ010000001.1, read on the forward strand.
AATTTCAGAAAAATGGATGGTTCTTTGATTATAATTCAAATCTAGGGCCTTGGGTGATGGGATTTGAAGAAGATCAAAATATGTGTGTAGGGATCAAGATTTTCCAAGATCTAATGTTTTGGATTGAAAAGAAAAGGGATCGGCTTCTAGATCTAGAGAATTTAGAAGAAAATGAAGAAAAGATGTTTAAAGAAGAGAATACTTTGAGAAAAGAAAGAATGAGAGAGAAGGAGAAAATGGAAAATCACTTCCCTAGGCCTCGCGGCATTTTCCAATCACTTGAAGTCGAAGATGGAATCGTCCGGCCTTGAAGAAGCAAAAGCTTTCTTTTTCATAAACATAACATAGCATTACCTTTGGGGTTTAGGGCAAAACACTCTTATAAATTCAGAATTACATTAAATAACCAAAATACCCATATTAAAAAAAAAAAAATTGAAATTCTTGCAAAAAATTATGCGCACTGTCTTAAAACTCAAATAAATAAAATGTGCATAAAATAAACTCAAATCCAAGATGCCTGATGGGCCCCGATGATAGCGCAATGAAGGTGGGTTGTGATGATCCAACAGTCCGATCACACCATTATCACAATCCAACGGTCCAAATATCTCCTCCAAGTAACTTACACGTCATAAACATATGTGGAAGGTCTTTAACTTCTAGAGACCTAACTCATACCCGCCATCTAACCATATTGACACGGGTAACACACGACTCCTGCGTTGATATACTTTGAAGGGTCTGATGTCCGTATCAGCATGAATGCTTGTGTGCGTGAATGCATGGGTGCGCTCATGTATTTTACTATTATCAATGGGTTGTGTTAGGATAAAATTGGAATGTTACCGGTTGAAATTGTTATTACAGATTTTAATTAGGACAAAATCGGAGAGTCTTGGGTTTAACATGGAAATGAAAGTTCGAGATTGGGAAAGAATGCATGAACTGTTTACTTTCTTTTTTTGAGGACTGTGTTAGGTAAAAGTAGAATGTTAAGAGTTTAAGTTGTTTGTTAATGATTTTAATTAGGATACAATTGGAAAGTTTTGGGTTTAACATGTAAACGAATGGTTGAGATTAGGAAGGAATGGATGGCTAGGATTCTGTAGAAACTATGAAGGTTAAGGGAGGTCTCTCAAATTAGGGATGTCATGGTCCTGGCTTGGGCTGGGCTGGGGGTCTTGCCTGAAGTTTGCCCTAGCTTTCAGACTATGTCATCTGCAAATGGGCCTTGGTTTGGACATGGGCCCTCATATACCCAGGCCCAACATGTATGCTTATCAGGCCTTAAAATCAAGCCCAACCTGTATGTTTATCGACCCTTAAAATCAGGCCCAACTGAAGCCTACAGGCCAAAAGCTTGGCCTTGGATCTAGGTCAACTACCTAACATGGGAGGGAAGGAGGGATTTGGTCTTTCGTGTTTTTCTTTGCATATTCTTTTACAATTGGGAAAGTTTTTGCATCAACATGAAGGTCCTATAACACTTAAGGTCTTTAGAGGTAATGTGGTGCCATTATGCTTAGGGCCTGTTTGTTTTGCTAATTACCCTAGTAATTGGAAGGAAAAGTGTCATCTTTATGATTTTACCATCGCCAAATAAAATACAGGAATTGTGGGTCAAATGCAGACACCAATAGTATCGTTAATATTATCAATAATATCAGTGATACCAAGAACACTGATATAATGAAACATTTGACCCATTCTATTAACTTTTGTTTTAATTAATAATGCATTCTTTTGAAAATTTTCTACCATGCTAAATGTAACAAAATTCTGCGATGTCAGGAGATTACATTCCACTCTTCTTGCGATGTTTGATCATTTTCTGCTTGCACCCATCGGGAATTTCAAACGCTTACATTTGTTATACATACCAATGCACATTTATTTTGTCAAGAATGCAGAAAACTTGTCAAAATTGCGGAAACTACGAATCTATACTATTGATCTGCGGAAGCATTTTCTACAAGTATCTTAGAGTATAGCTATAGTATGAATATCATGTCATGCCCAACACAATATCTTGAACATCTGCAACTCTAAAGGTATCATAGATACAAAGCCAAGGCTTATCGATCATTTAATTCCTCTTAAGCATATTCTAACATGTTATAGCATACTGGTGCACATACTATGACAAGAATGTTAAAAAAAATATTATCATAATTTCAGAAACAACAAAGCTATACCATTGATTCGGTGTTGCTATGATGCACATAGGAACACAACTATGATGCGTAATGAATTCTTCAGTCCTCAGTACAGTTTGAATTAATGAGGGGCCCAAGTGGGTCCACCTAGTTCACATTGGACCATTGGATGAGCATGGGTTGCACATGACTCTGATATCACCCTGATTCGGTGTTCGTAACTGTTCAAATAAAGGGCCTGCAAAATCGACAGTAAGAGCATTTTTACTCTTACCATCCATTTTGCATGGCTGCGATTTTCCAATCATATTTATTCTTGGGTCATGTTGCAATTCATAATGGTCAGTTTCTATCCAATGGTCTTTGTTGATCATTGGTGGGCTCTCATGGGTTCCACATAGGACATCAAACCATAATGCGGTATGAAGAATCCATGCTGGATCATAGCATGGCGATAAATCTCATTCTTGGCAATTTCTCAGCTTGGAAATTTGTCCCGAGATTTTCAAAATTTGAGGTCTTTCTCAGGATATTATCAGAAAATCTTGCTGAAAACCAAAATATCTATAACATTTGATGTAAATTTATAAATAATTCTCAAATATAGTTATATAATAAATTCCCCAAGGTTTTAACAATGAATGAGTTAATATCGCAATAAAAATGTGATTTTTCAAAATGTGCCAATATTTTGAAAATCTGGTGATAGTATTTGTTTAGTATTTTCACGATATTATTGCGAGATTTTTCAAAATCTCAGCGATATTCTTTACACCAGGTCATAGCTCTACATGCGCATTCAGATAGTAATTACAGAACTTATATGGATCATTTGGGCTGATTTTAATGCTTGTAGTTGTCATTGATATTTGTATTCTTGAACTTTGATAGGCAGCCAAGGAGTTTGAGACGGAGTTGAAAAAAGAACCCGAAGATATAGCTGAATCCACTGTGGAGATACCAGCTGCCACGAGCGAAGGTGAGAAGCAAGAAGTGGAAGTCTCGGGCAAGAAAGAGAGCTAGGAGATCCCAGGGCCTGATTCTTTGATTCTAGCATCTGATCACTTCGAAATGTGAACTCATTCACTTCTCGAGTTTCTTTTGTATCCATAAGATTTGGAGGGATGAATTTCTTCTTTCCTCATTGAGATATGTAACACACATATGACTAAATGAGGATACGATATGGTAGAGCGGTGGAACCGGATTGATTCAGCCATCCATCCAGTGGCTAATACCATGGATGGCCCTCGTTTAGAATGCACACCTATCGATCATTTCTAGCCATCACATTTCTTCAGTTTAGCTTAATGCCATCCATTAACCATTTTTGGGTTTTTACGTACAGCTATTTATTGAATGTTTAAGAGGATCTGGTCTATAGGAACAAGCTGGGTGGAAGAAATGAAGATGTGCCTAAGGATTTTTATGCTATTGCTGAAACTGAAAGGGAAACTTTATAGAATGTATACGATCGCATGGTTTACTAAATGAAATGTTGGGCAATTATAAAACAATATGTTCATAGGATGAGTATAGTTGAAATGAGGATGTTGAGATGGATGAGTGGTAAGATGAGAAAGTATAAAATTAAAAATGATTGCATTCGGGGAGAATTATAGCGACAATCGGTAATAAGACGAGGGAAAGTATACTTTGATGGTTTGGTTTAGTGTAATAGAGACCAAGTTCGATTTGGAACTAAAGAAAACCCCTTTTTCTTTGGTTTCTTTCAAAAATGTTTTGGAGGGAAATGAATTTTTCAAACTTTTATTTTTTATACCAAAATCTCAACAACACATTGTGCCAACATGTGCTGCACAAAATCATAACTTTAAAACTTGCTGACTCAACTTGAAGCTCAGATGAGTTGACCTGATCTGGCGAGATTTAAGTTGAGGGAAACTCGGTTCGGACTGAAAAAGACTCAATATGACTCGGCCTGACTCGAACTGTAAAATCACAGTTGAGATATTTGAACTTGCGAGCTGTCAGTAGAAGCGCAAGCTCCAGCAATTCATAAACATAAAGTTGGGTTTTTTTTTTTTTGTCTATTTGATGATAAATAACAGTTCTTATGATTTAAAAAATCATTTGGATAGTTTTATGGACTCCTTTCCAAGTTTTGTCTAAACAATCAAGAGCACTTTTCTCAGATTGAAAGAAATTGGACACATCCGTAGGGATTCTAGTAGAATTCTTCCTTGCCTATTTGGTAGGCAGAATTATGTAGTATCGAATCACATTTGTAGTATTGCATTGCATTTGATGAGTTGTAAAATTCATCTAGTGTTTGGAAACAATGGAAAGAATTAGATTAGTCCATATATCATATCATCTAATCTCACGACATGAGATATGGTGGTAGGATTTTTAGTCGATTTCGAAATCACTATATTTGTGCGGCCCATGTTGATGCATGTTTTTTTATCCGTGCCATCCATCTGTATATGCCATTTACATGTGACCATCTAGTTGCATATTTATGCAGGTGACTGGCATCGATTGTGAAATTAGAGTAGATGTTGTGAAAGCTTTTGATATCTTCTTATATGTTTTGGAAGTATGTGATCTGCAAAATTCGTGATTCATCATCGTCTATAAGCATGGTGGACGGTTGAATTCTCTATGATTATCACATAGATGCTTCATGTGAGAACTATGTTAATGGAAAATTCAGATTTTTGGGTTTTTACTGCTCTATCATCCAACTGGATAGGAAATGACTCTAATTCCAGTTGTAGCTCCTTAAATCAAGTAAGGTAGCATCTTAATAGCTACATGCGGATCCTTAGCGCTCTAATTTCCCTTTTATTATTGATTGTCAAATCATTAATTTCTCAATTCTTCATATTATTACTTAAATCTAGTCTTAGTTCTACTTTATTTTACAAAGACGCACATATAAATCTTTGTGGATTCGACCTCGGTCTCACCGAGTTATTACTACAGCGCAGCTTTGCACTTGGGGTTGTGAACATGCAGAATAACACCGCCAGTAGCGCTCCTCCCGTCCAGTGCTCCATGATCCGCCATGATTTATGGATTTTATCTACGCCGTCCATCCATTTTAGATCATTACTTTAGAACATGAGCCAAAACGCAAGGTAGATCTAAATCTCAAGTTAACCACACCACAGGAAACAATGGTGATTGAACACCCACCATTAAAAACTTCATACAGTCCATTGTCATGTTTATTTGTCATCCAACCTATTAATTAGATCATAAAGACCTGGATGAAGGGAAAACACAAATATCATCTTGATCAAAAACCTTTCATCCCCCGAGAAATTTTTAATGGTGAGCATTCAATCACCACCTTTTGTTGTTTTGTGGTCCACCTGAGATTTGGATCTACTTCTTTTTCAGGCTCTTGCCCTAAAACGAGCTGGGAAAATGGATGGACAACGTGGACAAACCCATGCATCATTGTGGGGACTATAGAGCTTTTCCTACGGGAGAAAGTAGGGACGTGGTTAATGTTGTTAGATGTCTTCAATCCGATTGGAATAGGGGTCTGTTAATGCCATTGACAGACCATTCGATCCCATTGAGCATCTGTCGACCCCATCGATAGACCACTCGATCCCATCGAGAAAATCTCATTTTCCCCTATGCTTGTTGGGCAGTTTTGAGGCATTCTTCAATACCATCGAAGGTGGCTTCGATCCCATCGACAGGCCTCGATGGTTGTCCATCCTATTGAAGGTCCTATCAACAGAATTGTGCGATTTGCGGAAGTGCATATTTTGTTTTTTAATTCGGCTGTAGCACTATATAAGCGGGTGTAATCGAGATTAGGGTAATGCTAAGATGTTCTATAGCAAACCAAGGGTTTTTAAGAGATTTTGAGGTTTTTCGGATTGGTAAGTCCATCCATCTTTTATAAATTCATTTTCATAATGAATTCATTGTCACTTTATACCATGATTTTTTCTCACAAAGGTTTTTTCACGTAAATTCGTGTGTTCTTTGTGTGCTTTGTTTGCATTTGATTTTCTCTTATTTGATTCAAAATTGAGGTTTGCTTCTGCAATACCCTAACAAGTAGTATCAAAGATAACATTAAGTTTCGAGTTTGAATATGAAATATGTCGTCAGGGGATGAAACGTGAAGTACGAAAAGTTCATTGATAGAAATAACTTTGAACTGTGGAAAATGAAGATGAGAGGCCTTCTAGTTCAACAATGATTGCAACACTCTCTCCTTAGTAAGGCGAAACGTCTCGCGTCTATAAGCGATGAAGAGTGGGATGAACTTGATGAGAGGGCTACTACCTCAATCCAACTGTATTTGTGGACAATGTTCTCTACAATGTCCCAAATTAAAAGACCGTCTTAGGGGTATGGACGAAACATGATAGGTTTTACAAGAAGAAATCTCAGAGCAATTGTATGTATCTTAATAAACAGTTTTATAATCTTAAGATGATGGAATGGTCTAATATCAATGAACACATTAAATCATTCAACGAATTGCTTTACAAATTAACGGTGCAGAGGTGAAGATCAAATAGAAATATCAAGCCTTAGTCTTGTTGAACTCTCTTCATCGTCTTACGAGAATCTCTTAGACACTATGTGCCACAGTAGGGAGACTATAGACGTTGAGATTGTTATCTCAGCCCTTCACATGAAGTAGTTGAGAAAGAAGGACAACGACGAGGGTTCTTTTACAGATACGTTGGTCGTTATGGGAAGGAATTTGATTAGGAAAATGGTAACTTGCGATTAAGATCTGAATCAAATGGTAAAGGCAATATGAAGTGCCGGAATTGTGGGATTATGGGACGTAAAGAAGGATTGTTGGAATCCTAAAGCTCATAAGGAAGAAAAATTAGATAATACGTCAAAAGAGGCTAATGCAACGAAATCCAGTGAGGAAGTTAATGGTGGTGATGTTCTGACCACATTCAAATCTGTATATGACAGTGATGAGTGGATTTTAGATATAGGGCATCATACCGCATGACTTTTTTAGTGAGATTGGTTCATTAGTTATAGCGAGTGCGATAGTGGACATGCGTTTATGGGCAATGACATTGCCTGTAAGGTTGTTGGTGTCAGATTGGTATGCATCAAGATGTTTGATGGGGTGGAGTGTATCCTGACAGATGTGAGACACGTTCCTGACATAGGGAAGAATTTGATATCTCTTGAGGCACTTTGGTACAATTTTACCGATTTACATCGTGTCGTAAAAGTTTTAAAGAGGGCACTCATAGTAATGAAAGCGCATCAATAACCTTTACAAGTTGATCGGGAATATCGTATCGACTGGAGCTGCAATATTTGTAATGGAGTCTGCGTCAGCACGTTTATGGCATGCACATCTAGGCCACATGAGTGAGGACGGTATGAAAGTACTTTCTGATCGTTGCTTGATTTATGCATTTAAAAGTGTTGATTTTAATATATGCGGGCATTATATATAACATAAACAATCACTGTTATCTTTTAAGTTAGTAAAATATGTTTGTAAATGGGTGCTTGATTATGTGCATTCGGATGTATGGGGGATGCAGCTAGTTATTTATAATGGGGTATCATCATTTTTCTCGCATTCATAGATGACTACTCCAGGGAAGTGTGAGTTTATTATCTGAAAAATGAATCTAATGTGTTTATACCGTTCAAAGTGTGGATGGTAATGGTTGAGAAGCTGTGAACGCTGGGCGATCGGCGCCCACGCTGGTTTTGACATGGTTTAAGGGATGACTGGGGGTGATCGAGTTAATATGGATTGTTGATGTGATAGTCTTGGAGTCGCCACTTGCCACTTAACTCAAAAATCCTGTAGTCAGCTAGAACCTGCAGAATATGTAAAGCCAGAGAATCTGAAGGCTTCCTTGCTTTAAATTGACTCCTAATCTGCGATTTTAGATATTCTGAGCAAAGGACCTCGATTACAAAGAGTGTTAGGCACCCTCTCTACCTGTATAGGTGCACAGTCACTACTTCGTGTGCTTAAGTCGTCTTAAGGGATAAGATGATGAGATTGAGATAGGACTAGGCAAACTCAAATTTCTGATGCGACAAGATTCGGAATTCCGGCAGGCTACAGAGTATGCATCCAAAGAATGTCTGGAGGAGGCTTTTGAAACAAATGTGGTGATGCTAAAATATCATTAAAAATGACTAGGCTGCCATGAGTTTTTGATGTGATAGGATCTGGTGTTTGACAAGTCACAGAGCATACATTCAATGGAAACTTAGAGAAGCAGGGGGGTTGAGAAGGGAGATAATGATGCAATGAATGTTAATGATGATGGAATGATCTTTGGCTTGCACTTGAAGTAGCTAGGATGTAGGATGCACTATGGTCGGAGGTGATTGACCTGGATGGGACTGTAGAGCTGAGGATGGCTTTGAGGAGGCTATGGGAAGGCTAAAGGATGGGACTTGAGAACTCAAGTGCTCTCTCTCACTCTCACTCACTTGCTCTTTCTCTCACTCTTGGTGGATTGATGGTTGATTGTTGTTGTGTGAAATGAAGAGAAGTGAAAGTTATTTATAGCCTTTTGGGATGATATTTTGGTAATTCTAGGGTTTATGGAGGGTAAATGTTAATGTGGTAGTTTGTGATAGGTTAAGGGGAGGGTAATGCCATATGGAACTCCCTTATTGGTCTTTAGGCTTTGGTATGATGGTAAATAGGGTGAAAACTTAGGAGTAATTCTGTAGGAGAGCTGACTTTTGGAAAGGAGATAGCTGTGTACTCAGAGGAGACACCTGTTGATAGAGAGCGGTAATCCGATTACCGCTCGGACGTGGTTGCTTCTGTGGTTTGGGCCGGTGGGCCTATTTCGGGCCATGAGATCGGCCTGAATCCTGTTTTCAGATGTTTGGCTTAAACTGGCTGAAAATGTTTTGAGAAATGGATCGATTTTTTAGCATGCTCTGGTTCGGACGTTGGCTCAAATTAGGGTTTTATGGTAATGTGATGGTTTAGGTTAGAGTTTGGATCAAGTTCGGAAAATGGTTGCGGTTGAGGCTTCAGTTTAGCTCCTAAGGGTCATCCATGCCTTATCAAGTTGCTAGCTCGGGTGGGGTGTCTACAGATGCCCCTCTTTGGCAGAGGTTGCGAGCAACCGAGTGCCAAAGCGAGTGGACACCCCACCCTCCTGGTCAGAAAAGATTGTGGTTCAGATCCATTGCTTGCCATAGTATCATGGTCAGCTTACTGTTTGGAAAAGAGATGACTTGCACATATTATGAGGGTTTGAGGGAAATGTTGTGATTATCCCTTCACTTTCTACGACATTAGGGGCCACGAATCACAACTTTTTCATGTCAGATTGATAATAGCATTGGAGGATAGGTCTGAAAGGTATGGCCCCTGCGCGTTTTGCGGCTTTACGGGGTTTCCGTACAGTTTGGATATTTTTGTTCATTTGCTACATAATCACCATAGGAGTACTTGTTCCGTTTGATCGTCAAAGTGGTTAGTCGCTTTACGCATTCTGCTGCCTTATGGGGAACTCACTACACCAACTTGGACTCGATCAGACTTTTTAAGTGTCCTGGACTAAGTATGTGCAGGTAACCTTTTTCCATACAGTCTTCTGATTTTGATACTTTGGTTACAACGGATCTTCTCCACGTTGAATTTGGTTATTCTTACCAGAGATAGATCGAATCATCACTTGCATTCTATTTGTACGGCTGTCTTGACATTGAAAAATGGGTCAATTGTATTAATTTGTATCGCTTACGGATTCGATTATTCTCCGGGAAAACCGGAAGGGATCGAATCTTACTTTATTATTTGCACTGGACGCCACTGGGAAATATAGGAGATTTCTCAGTATATTGCGTGCCAAATGCTATGTTTTTTGAAAAATTTTGTTTGTTGAAAATTATCCTCTTTGGAGCTATACTCTTTGGGGATTTTATTGTAGACATTTTTTTTAAAATTTTCGAAAAGATCCGTTCGATCTCACAGGAAGGCGTCGTCATTCGATTTTTATTGCATGTTTTGAATAAGTCCAGATGATCGTGTTGCCTCCACCAGTGAATTAGTGGGGCTGATTAATAGATCTGGCTTTTATTTTGTCATTTTTTGAATTTTGTATTTTCCTGAAATTTTCTCCATTTTCTCAAGATTCCCAATGTCTCGTGAGATTTTACAATTTCTCGCGAGATGGGCCTTGAGATGTGGACTTTGGAATGGGCCTTTGGATAATGGGCTTTGGAGTGGGCCTTGAGATGGGCTTTGGAATGGGCCTTTTGATTTGCAGTGCTGCTCATACTCCTCTGCTACTGCTGGGCTTTCGAGGCTATTGTTCTTATCACCTGATTCAATTCCTTTGACAGTTCGGCTTTTAGTAGGACATCCCTGCTTTTTTCCTTCTTGGGATTTAGGCACACTCCTCTCCCTCTGGGCATGTTAGTTCTTTGTCAGCAAGTCCAGTCTTCATGGCAGGGTTGGCTGGATGTGACTGTATTGGAGTTTGAGTCTTGGGCTCCTCCTTCGACGACAGTGCCATATTAGCAGTGGGTAGCGGAGCAATAGCTCTACCGTCAGGTTCCTGGTTGGCACTTGGCTGATGATGAGGTTGATATGGACATCCTCGGGGATTCTGCTTCATCCTCTTCAGGGGTTGATGACTCCTTTGAAGCGTTCGAAGAGAGACCCTTCATCGATCCTTCCTTTCTGTCAGCTACGCATGGCCTCCTCTTATCTGAGCTTTCTGTGCTTCAACATGCTTGTGAGGACATGGTTCGTCGTCTGGCGGTGGGGCAGCAATATGATGAGAGTATGATAGCGTCCCACTGATTGGAGAGAGATAAGGTCTTCTACCTGCGCATGGAGGTGGATAGACTTAGGCAGCGGTTATTAATGTGTGAGGGAGGAGAGGGAGGCTTACCAGGCGGTCTCTGATTTTGCTAGATGCCTTCTTTTATGTATATTTTTGTTTTGATTAGTTTTGTAGAAAGGCAGTGCATTTTTGTAAAAAGTTTTAGAAAAAAAAAATGAATATTTTTTTTTGTGCCAACGCTTATCAGTGTATGTTTGTGTTTGGATTTGTGCATGCTTTAGATGATGGGATCAGAACATTGAGCTCAACTCACGTCGAATTCAGAATTCTGAGTTGTCTATTTGGGATACTGGTTCCCTAAGCATAGCGCGTGCTGAAATCATGCCTCTTGAGTTTGAGTAGAGTCTTGATAGAATTCTTGACTTGGGATTTATCTTTTCCTTGTGTTTCTTCACTTTGATTGTTGCCTTGACTTCTCTTGTACCTGCACTTTTTTTTTTTTTTTTTGTTTCTTGTCATTTTTGCCTGTAGTGCCTTTTCAGGTTTTCACTATGACCAGTTTTCCGTCATTTTTGCCCGTGGCGTCCTTTCAGATTTTCACCACGTCCCAGATTTTTGCTCTTACCTGCCCATTGGCAGTGTGCTCTTTTCACCCTTGACGCCTTTTCAGGTTTTCACCAAGTCCATTACATGCCTGCTATTTTTACTCGAGCCGCCCTTTCGGGTTTTCAACTCGCCCTTCTTACTTAGGCATGTTATCTCCTTCTTTTTTTTTGGTGTGTACTGGGAGAGATGAGGAGATTTCCTTCATTGTTGGCCGATTAACTACCTTCCTGCCTTTGTCTTTGATTATAATCGTAAGCTATTTATGTAACACGCCGTACTTTTCAGTAATCGGGTGTTACCGTGTAACCTAATTTAATATAAATTTCAGCCTAACTTATTTGGGCATTCACATTCATTCCAATCTAAATCCGACTGTCGAAAATAGTCCCCATCCATATATTAAGTCATCTATCCATTGACGTTCAAGACAAACCATCACATCATCAGTGAAAACCATTTCTTTTAAGGTTTCGATCTCCCTGTTAGGCAAATAGAACCGTACCTCGACATTTTAAGACTCGAATCATAAAATTCACCGGGCTTACGACGTCACGTCAGACGATCCATCCTTTAGGAACATGAGTCGGATTATTTGGTCTCATGGTCAACCCCTAGATTTTACCTAAACACTCTTTAGGACCCTATATTTATTGATAACTAGATATGAAGTGATCCAACCATTGAATTGGTTGAATGGTCAAGATGTCGAATATTAGTAATTAGACATCCATGCAGTGTATCCCACTTAACCTTTAAAGTTAGTTAAAGAATTAGGTACATGAATCATAGCAGTTGATCTACCATGAGGACAATTCTGCCTAGAAGTAGGCCCTACAAAATAACTCGAAATAATAGTAATAATAATAATAATAATAATAATAATAATAATAATAATAATAATAATAATAATAATAATAATAAATATTAAAACTTATTCTAATAATAACATTTAATATTCTAAATTCATAGTATAAGTGGTCCCGACCGTCTGAATAAATTCCTAGGACCCCTTTAACCGTTGATGTTCAAATTCAGAACGATCCGATCACCAATCCAACAGAAATCCTCAATTAGAGCTTTATAGTTAAAAGTATGGCCCACCTAGGCTTTAGATCTGCCTGATCTTCGATCAAAGTCTCCGATTAAGGCCTCCAAGGAGAATGGATGGGGCAAATTTTGTCCAACATCAATGTGGACCCCACATTACACAGAGCATGTACTGAAGTGCGTGTACACCGTGGTGCACCAAACCACCGTTCTAGGTCAAACGGGTTTGACCCGTGTTTTCCCGCAAATGGGAAGAAACGTCCCTTTTCTCTTGTTTTCACCAGCGGACGGACAACATCCATTTCTTTGATCAGTGGCCCACCTACGCTGGCCATCTGGACAATCCAAACCGTCCATCTGATTCAAGCAATGGGCTCGACGAAAACCCAATTGTTATAACAGGTTTCCCTGTACGTGTGGGCACAAGATTCTTGATGCAAGTAGGGCCTACAAGCACAACATTTCCGAAAACGGAAACTGTTTTCACTGCCGGCTTGGCAATCCCCGTGCGCCCCTCATCCTCAATCTCGGCCATTCAATCCCGAGCAATCCTAGCCCTCCACATAAGGTAACGCGGTTTAGGGCTCTCTTCCGTAGCCAAACCAAAACAACGGCTAGTTTTGCATTACCGACCTTATTTGAAGGTGGTTTCGAGCAGGTTAAATCCCCACCATTTGGTTTTCATCCAACGGCTTTGGGAGCTAGGGTAAGCAATAAAAAGATAGGATCGAGCAGCAACAGCAGGATCCTCTTCCATTCTTGCGGCGGCTTGAAAAATGACCGTTTTCTTCTCCTTTCGAACCCACCAACTTAGCTCCATTCGACCTTCGAAAAACCATGTCCACAAGCTCCCTCGAGCTGAACGAAACCACCCAATGCCTCCGGATCGAAAGAAGAAGCTTCCGTTTACAATCCGTCATTAGTGTCAAAACTTTCTTCCTCGTTTGTTGTCACGCTGCACCACACCTAGTTGTTGTTGAGTTGGGTTAACTCGACTCGATGACGAGTCCGGACTGAGATTATGGATGTTGCAGAGAAGAGAAAGAAAAGGAAGGGAAAGAGAGAGAGAGAGAGAGAGGAGAGAGAGAGAGAGAGAGAGAGAGAGAGTGTGTGTGGCATCGACTCAGCCCACCCGAGTTGCTGGACTAGCACGAGGGCCACTGTCGCACCAAGCTGTTGCACCAAACTGACTCGGTTGAGTCAAGACACGGTCTGGGTTGGGCTTAGTTCGAGTGCTGCTCGTTAAGGCCCATATCCTAGTCCGTACTATTCTGTAGACTCCCGCGATCCTCCCTGTCGAATTCCGGCAACCCGTGACCCATAATCGGAGTTTGTGCATGACCCTAAGTCACATCTTGTGATTCTGAGTCAGATCGACTCAAAACTTGTACCATCACGACCACACCGTCGTCGCGGTTCCAACGTCGTATCTTGCACACCAATGTGATACCCAAGCTAGGAGTTGTGGGCTCGCATATATTTTGAAGAAATGTCGAGCGTTGCGGATTCTAAGAGAATCTCTACGACCATCACATCAATCAAGTCAAGTACATCCCATCACTCACCCATACCTCTCTCTTCACCAAGTCAAATGAACCCATACCTAGCCATTCTTTTCTTACCAACAAGTCAAGGCAATCCATACCCCATGCCACCTCATACCCCCAAAAGTCAAGAGAGCCCATACCCTCCATGTCACCTCCTCTTACCACATCCCTTCTCTCTCTCATTCTCTACCCATTCCCCAAGCAACCTAAGAGAAGTAACCGTCCAAGGAGAGAAGAACTAAGAAGAACTTTGTGTGTGGCCCACTTCCTACCCCAAGATCTCTCATCCTAGCCCTTCAATCCTCATCAACCTCCATCAAAGAGAGAACCAAGGAGTTTGATCGGACCAAGAAGATCGAACGGTGGGTGATTTGTAGGTTAGATTTTGTTTTTGATGATGGACCAAGTGGGGCGTACCGATTGATGGTATGGATCCTATTGGAACCCATCTTGATGTATGCTTTATATCATGTATTGAGGGACCCATAGTGGCGGGGCCTCTCCATCACACATGTGGCCCACCCGATGAATGTATGTATTTTTATCCATGTTGTCCACGCGTAGGACCCACCTTTGATATATGTGCCTTGCGTCCAAGCCATCCGTCTAGGACGCTAGACGTTGGTATGATTTTTTTTTATACTATATATTATAATAATATTATATATTATATAAATGATGGTGGGCCCTACGTGGGACCCACCCATATAGAGTAGATTGGTGGGTGTATCTCACACCAGCTATAAAGCTGCTGAGGACGTCAGCAACTCATGTGGGACCCGCCTGATGCGTGGATTCCATCCACGCCGTCCGTCCATTTGGATGGAGCCTACCGTGATGTAAGGGTCTGATCCACGCTGTCCAGCATCCTGGATGGGTGGGACCCACCCTGTATGTGTTGTATGTACACCGTCCACCTGGATGGACGGTGGGACCCACATGTGTGGAGTCCAGCGCCGTCCAGCAGGGACGGTGGACCCCACCGTGATATATGTGTTTCATCAACGTTGTCCACCCTCCATCCAAACCGTCCATCTCTGTGAGGACCGCCATGATTTATGTATTTTAGGTAGACGGTGGGGACCACCTGCTGTATGTACATCAGCAAGTTCTGTGGGTCCTTGATCATGAGGCATGTGCTGTATCTTAACCGTCCATCTGTTGGGTCACACCAGCTATAGCTACTGTAGTAACGTCAACAAGAGAGTCTGACCATGCAGTATGTGTTTCATCCTAACCGTCCATTGACGGCAGCAAGTTCTGTGGATTTGATCTGAGGTATGTGTTAGATCCAAACCGTCTATCTACCCTACGAGATCGTCTTAAGGCCTGAGACTAAAATGAGGCAGATCTATCAGGTGGACCACGCTATAGAAAACAGTGGAGAGTTGAACGGCTACCATTGAAATCCTTTTTGTAATCCCAGAAGTTTTGTATCAGTATGAAATTTATTTTTCCACTTAATTTAGGTCCTTGTGATCATATGAACAGATTGGGTGGAAATAAATGTTATGGTGGGCCCTGGTAATTTTAAGGGTGGAAATCATTATCTCCACTATTATTTGTGGTATGGTCCAGATGATCTTCCGATGTGATTCATTTTTGGGTAATGCTCTAAAAAGACCTCTTAAATAGAGAATGGTGAGGCCCATTGATGAGGCCCACTTGATGTATATGAGGCCCATTGGTGCGGCCCGCTTAATGTATATAAGGCCCATTGGTGCGACCCATTGATGCGGCCCACTTGATGTATATGAGGCCCATTGGTGTGGCCCATTGATGCGGCCCACTTAATGTATATGAGGCCCATTAGTGCGGCCCATGTGATGTGGCCCACTTGATGTATATGAGGCCCATTGTGATGTATTTGAGGCCTATGGGTTGAGGCCCAATGTGATGTATATAAGGACCATGAGTAAGGCCCAATGAGACGTATGTGAGGCCTTTGTGTGGGGCTGAATGTGATGTATATGAGGTCCATTGCGATGTGTGATTCACCATGATGTATGTAATGATGTTTATGATGCCCATCCATGTTCCTAGTTGATATTAAATGGGCCATGCCTTGGGAGCAATGATAGTTTAATGTCCACATTGTAAGAGCAATGATGGTTAAATATCCACGTTGTAACCCTCCCTAGGGCTCATTGTTAGGCCCATCCTCATCTCCCCTTAATGGGCTAACCCAAACCGTTGGACCCCCATTTGATAATGATGCTTTCCACCATACCCTGTAGGACCACCCAAGCCTTGGAGCCCATCTTGTGTTCGTATCGAGCCTTCCATAGGGAATGTGGCCCACCTAGATGCATGTGTTTGTCCAAGCTTAATGACCCAAACCGAAGGCCCGCTTAGATGATGAGCAGGACCGTTTGTAGGGTTACGTAGTTCTGGATGTGTGGATCCTACCATGGGCCGCCTTATATTCGTATCAGGTCCTCATAGGAAATCCTAATTGTCATGATAAAGAAAGTGAGGAAGCCCACTTGTCGTATACCCACTTGACTCGCCCTATGAGACATATCTTATCCTTGTATTTAGTTGCTAGGACCTCAGTGTCATGCATATATCGTCACACCGACCATTTACTTCTTTGGGACAAGTGTGAGGTCTATCCTTGACACTAGTGCACTATTACCTCTTACCGTATATAGGAGAATATGTGGTACCAGATTTAGTATATCCTCTGTGTAGAGCCTATCTCGATGTATGGGCTAACATAGGACATGCCGCATGGACTCCTGTAGTTATAGAAGAAGCATGTCGATTAGTTCATAATCTTGGTATGTGACATACCGGTGAAAGCCGATCGTGGTTTATTATTGTCTGCCTTATCTGATAATCATGCTATGTGTACTTAGTCTAATAAGACACACCGAGAACATGTATAGTATTACATTATGATACATACTCATACGCATCATTTGCATACTTGTTATGTGGAGTGATTGAGCATAGCATGTGTCATTGGGCTAATTATTTATGGGACTCCCTGAAAGATGGAATTAACCCAAATGAGCTCGCGGTACGCGCATGTTTGATGCATGACTGGATGGTATGACTCATGCATCTCGCATTTTATGATATAACCACCGTACACCCTAGCGACATCAGGGTCGTAGCCTCCATATGCACATCGTGGATGGCCAGATGGGACACCAAAAATCTTTTCTACATGGGGTGCCATAGATGTCCCTGGGTGAAGGTCCCTAAACCCTCTTGGCACCAGATGACGTTCCAACGTCTAGACCGAGTGGATACATGAGCATCTAAGTGCCGAATACCAGTATGTCGCGTCTCTCACTATGTCGTGGTTGGTTAGAAGGGGGTGTGGCCTTACCCGCCCGAGGGAGTAGGCATAGCTAGGCTGAGTTTGACTAGCTCTTAAATGGGTCCGCTATCGACGTGTCGAGTAGATATTGGCTGACTACTGGCCCGACGGATATTGAGGTCTCTTCCACTTACCCAGTTGTGTGCTTGATAGGGCGGTAGGTGGCGTTAAGTGTACTAGTCCCCGATGATGATCCTAGAGATATACAATACTGATATGTAGACTTATTGAGCAGGAGTTGCATACTCAGCATTTTACTCATTCATTCATTCACTATTCACTCGGGCTGGTGGTGCGTAACTAATTGTTATGTGTACCTTTGCAATGGCCAGGATTTCAGTTGGGGCGCACGACCAACCTGGGATATGGAAGAGTTTATGTGAGACTTTGAGCAGAAACTTATGGTAGAGGAGCCGTTCGAGAGCATTGCACATATTCGTGTTCAGCCACTTATCGATGACCGGATCATTGTGGCTCAGAAGGAAGATGAAGGGTTGGCAGAGTTGAGAAAGCGAGTTAGTGATGGTGAAGACTCGGAATGGAGAGTTGGTACAGATGGAGGTTTACGTTATCGTGGCCGCCTATGCGACCCGAATCTTCATGACTTGAGAAGGGAAGTTCTCGAAGCTGCTCACAATTCGAGGATGGCGATGCATCCTTACAGTACGAAGATGTACTGAGACATGAAGCGTTCATACTAGTGGGACAACAACATGAAGGCTCACATAGCAGATTATGTGTCCCATTGTCTCACGTGCCAGCAGGTCAAGGTAGAGCATCGCCGACCTCCTGGACTGCTTCAGCCCATGCCCATAGCTGAATGGAAGTGGGATTTCATCTCTATGGACTTCATTTCTGGGTTGCCAAAGACGAGGAAGGGACATGACTCCATTTGGGTGATTGTGGACCGGTTGAAAAAATTGACTCACTTTATCCCTATTAGAGTTTCGAACTCTGCAGACGATTTGGCCAAGCTGTACATTAAGGAGATAGTACGTCTATATGGAGTTCCTATGGAGATCATTTCAGACCGAGACACGCGATTCACATCTATCTTTTGGACTCGTATCTAGGAAGTTATGGGTGTGAAGCTGAAGTTCAGCACCGTGTTCCACCCACAGACTGGCGAGCAAACGTAATGGGTGAATCAAGTGTTGGAAGATATGCTGCGAGCTTGAGTGCTTGATTTCAAGGACAGTTGGGATGACTGTCTTCCTTATGCTGAGTTCGCTTATAACAACAGCTTCCAGGTGAGTATTGGCATAACACCCTATGAGGCACTATATGGGCATCCGTGTAGAGCACGGCATTACTGGGCAGAGGTTGACGAGAAGAGTTTGATTGCCCAGAGTTAGTACAGGCGACCTCAGAGAAGATCAACATTATTAGGCGTTGACTTCTGGCAGCGCAGAGCAGACAGAAGAGTTACACCGATATGAGGTGGCGACAGTTAGAGTTTGAGGTCGGGGACCATGTGTTCCTGAAAGTTTCCCCCATGAAGGGAGTCATTTGGTTTGGGAAGAAGGGGAAGCTCACGCCGAGATTCATTGGCCCATTCCAGATACTAGATCGAGTGGGTGTGGTAGCATACCGCCTTGCTTTGCCCACACCACTCGCAGGCGTGCACAACATATTTCACGTATCTATGCTGAAGAAATACGTTCCTGACCCTTCCCACATTATCAGATAGGAGCAGGTATAGTTGAGTGAGGATGCTACTTATGTACTGCGACCGACGCATATCCTAGATAGGAAGGAACAAGTGCTGCGCAGTAAAGTGATTCCGCTTGTAAAGGTTTTGTGGACGCACCACACTGAGGATGAGGCCACTTGGGAAATAGAAGCCGAGGTCCACAAGAACTACCCTCAGATTCTCGAGGAGTATGAAATGTACTAATTTTGAGGATGAAATTTTTTCTTAAGAGGGGTAGATTGTAACGTCTTGGAAAAATCCGTACAAAGACCCGAATACCACCTCAGGTAGAAATCACTAAGGACTAAATTCTTTAGAAGTTAGACGAAAATTAATTAAGTGCTAAACTGAATTAATCAGTAGATTAGCTTCAACCGCTTTTATACGATCTGTAAGACCCAAAACTAGTAGAGTCGCTAACGCTACATTACTTAAAAACCTAAGATCAATCTCAAAACCCAGTTGCTCTTGGGAGCATCACGAAACTCCGTATCGGACCTGGACCGCGCGTCGAAAGTCCGATTAACGCGGAACTACATGGTTATGACCGCCTTACTGGACTTGACAACCATCTCAGAAATCAAGAGCAGATAGTATCCAGAAACACACAACTTGGACCTAGAGCAAAGTATGTGAGAAACGCGAATATCTTTAGAAAATGAACTCAGATTTAAGTAAATTGGGCCGTTCGCTTGCAGGCCAAATTTAAGGTTTCTAACCGTCAGAATCTTACCCAAATACACCCTCAGATCAGGAAATTTCCCTACACAGGTCAGTGTACTTGTGGCCCTGATCGAGTGACGATGACCGTTGAACTGAAACTGGTCCTCCGCGGTCGATCTACTAATCCGATCGGACCGAAAACTTAACCTGATATACATCCATTGTCAGGGAACTTCCCCTGGTATGCAGAAAAGGGGAGCTCCGTTGGCCCGAAACAGCCATCCTTTGGCTATATCCTAAGTATACCATGGCCTTGGGGCCATTGAGCTCACTTTTGAGCTTATATAAGGCACTTAAACCCCTCTCTCCCATGCCATATGAATTTTCTAAACCCTAGGAGAGAGAAGAGATAAAAGGAAGAGAGAGAGAGAGAGTGAGAGATAGTTCGTGGGATTCGATCCCACCGCTACACGTGCCGAATCATCTTACCCGTGTCACTATTCCAGCAATTCTGATTCCATTTTTGGGTAAGGAATCCTAACCCTAATCTGTTTTAGGTATCCAAATAGAGTAATTAGAGAAATAGCTAACCTATTTCCTGCTATAGGTTGCCGTTGTGACGTAGACGAAGAGTCAGTGTTCAAACTGAGTTCGATACGAGTATATCGACGAAGGATGCGGACTATAAATGTTTAGGTTATGGTTTTCAAGGCTCTCAATGTCAGTTAATGATTTATGACTGACTTGATTGTTATCACATGTACTTAGATGCGTTGTTTCTCGCGTATTACACATATATATGAATTATGTTGAATATAGTGTATTCCATGTGTTTGTTGAAATGTTCAAATGAATATGGAATCATGTTTTGTGCTTACCATGATTATTCATCGTGAATATATGATTGTTGCATGTGTGACAACTCCTTATGAAAGGATTTGCCCTAATATAGGTTATAACCAAATTACAACATGTATGTTGAAATGTGTAGTCTAGGTGTTTGATAAAATGTCAGAATGAGTGCTTGTTTGACGAAATGCATTTAATGGAGGTGTTGAGAAGAGATTTTCAATCACCTTAGCCATATGTATAAATTCCTTCATATAACGTATATCGTACTATGTGATTTGTGTATGGAATGCATATGTGTAATGCTATGTAAATGTTGTATTTTATAAAATGCTCAAGTATTGTATTGTTTAAATTGTTTGTTCAATATTGATATGCCTATTACATATAACTTCCTGTTACATTTAAGTGTGATGGGACTACTACGTAGCCCAGGCAATCGGCAACAACCTCCGACCAAGTGGCTGAGTAGTTTCGACCACAACAGATACGTTCGATGAATCCGAGTCATACGATGAATGCCGACAGTGGTTAGGTCACGAGGAGTGCTTACGCATTCCATGTCGACTAATTCAGCGTACGCTTGTACCAGTCGAGCTTACCGAGTAACTCGATTAGCCTAAATGTGTGTTTACCACGTATGGACGCAACTGCTTGAATCTAAGGTACCACTTACAAATGAAAACCCGTTTAACCTTGGTATCATGATCCGTTAAGACTCATGAGCCGGGCATGGTGGTATGGAACACCGTGGTCGAGTTGTCGGCCTACACTTGGGTGACGAGCCTCCCTATAGTGTCCAGTGGGCAAACCAAACCCGTGAGCCGAATACGATGGTATGTGACACTGTATTCAAGCTGTTGGCCTACGCTAAGGTGACGAGCCTTTCCCGTAGTGACCTCGAGTATAAACTAAGGCCTACGCTGAGGTGACAAGCTTCTTCGTAGTGACCTGAACTTGCCTGTCCGCTACTTTTAAATCAGGGGTGACGTTGTCATATAACTTGCCTATCGTATGTGATTAACTAGGATTGACGACCCTATATGGATCATCGTTTGGGTATATGATATAAAGAGAGGTATATTAGCTTTCCCAAATTTACTGTATGAATAAACCTAATTAAGTATTGGCTAACACGATCATGCATCGCATTACATGTGCTTTGGCGAGGAAGTGCACGTGTCCGGAGTGGTGCATATCGCGATCGTGAGATGATGTCGCTGAGGGAGTGCAGGCGAGGGCATGCATCATTACAGCATATCATTCCTGCATTAATAAGAGTACATAGGACATGAGTGTTGTACTACTTTATCATTACTGCTTGATTGAATTGATAACATGTTAACCTTTGCCTTATAGTACCACTGAGTCGATCACTCACTCCCACTCTGGGATGGTGTTTTAAAACACCAACCAGACTCTGGTGTAGCTACAGGTGATGTCGAGGCTTATGTGACGGAGCCTGACTTCTATGATGACGAGGAGGAGTTCTCCTATATGCAGTTATCAGGCGGGTTTATGTAGACCATGTTCTGATCGACGGGGATTACCGGGATGCTGAATAGATGCCATTACACTTGTTATTTTGTATTTTATAACACACGTGTATATTCATTTTGTCCATTTTGGGAGTACACATGTACATAGTTAACCTGGTCACATTTTCACACTCTGGAGGTCTACAACAATTTATATATTTTATATACTTATCACAGTCTTCCGCTTGCGTAATCTAATTATCTCCGGAGTATGATATGCTGATTTGGTATAATCTCATTCATGTTTAATACACTAATACGGATAACGTTTAATCATCATTATCTATGTTGCATAAGTGATACATTGGAACTCGGGAGTTGAGCGTCTGCTTGACCCCCGATTTTTAGGGTGTTACACACACTTACACCACCCTCTAAGCTTTTTATAAGCTTACGCATGATAGATGCGTGCAGGTGGCGTTAGGTCGTAGCAGCATTGAGTTTGGAGTGTGCAGCGGTCTTCTAGAGCTTTGATTTTCAATATATGTATATTTTCTTTTCAGCACTATGTTCAACTGTTTATATTAGTGGATATGTGATAATGATGTTGCCTTTGTGATTTGGGTAAACTTGTGGTTATGCTTCTTACGAGATAAATGTACTTTTAAAAAAATTCTCCTTGTAAGATCTCAAGATCGGAATATGGCATATGGGCGTCAGGAGCCGAGAACGGGGTACTACGGAGGCTATCGGCACCGGATTCGGCGATCGGGAATTTTGTGAGCTCGGTTTCCGAGTTTGGGGTGTGACAGCTCTGGTTCTAGCAGAGAATGAGAGGAAGAGATGAGGATAGAGAGGGTTGGGGTGGTGCAACTGCAATGTTGGAGTCCTACCGCCAAGCTGCTGGCGAATTCGGACTCAGTTCGGGCTTGTCCGAGTTCGTCAACTCGCTGACCCATGCTCTAAAGTATTCAACGCTAGTCTGAGAGTCTAGCAAGAAAAGACGAAGGAGAAGAAGCATATAGAGAGAGAGAGAGAGAGCCACTGCTCAGTCGACTCGGTTGAGCTCCCTTAGTCCAGCTGTATGAGTCGGGTCAGGGCTGACTGGTTGCAACAGAAGAAGAAGAGTGAGTGAGAGAGAAAGGATTCGAGTGGTGGTGGTGCACCCCGTCAGGCCAAGTCAACTTGTCTGAAATCGAGTCAACTTGACTGGAACCGAGTTCAGATGGGTCGAGTCCAGCTTGGGACTGGTCTAGGTATGGCTGGATATTCCAGCAAAAGAAAGAAAATAGATAGGAAGAGAGAGAAAGAAAGAAAGAGAGAGCAAAAGAAAAGATAAGGAGAGAGGTGTAGAGGGAGAGAGATTGGGCAGTGGTTGCACCAACCGAGTCAACTCGGTTGAGCTGTCAGCCAAGTTCGGGCCTGGCTTGAATTTGGGCCTTGTAGGACTCTAGAGAGAGTAGAGGGCAAGTAGAAAGGAAGAAGAGAGAAAAGAAGAGGAAGAAGAATGTGTGGGCGAGGTGCTACTTAGTTTGATTCGAGTCAAGGAGTGATGTTCGCCTCCAAGCAACATTAATTCGCATGGAGTTGAGTTGCCAAACTGGCTAATGTAAGTCAACTTTTCTCCCCAAGATGGATTTGTTTTGAGTTATTTAGTATTACGATAATAATTGTGATTATTAAGCATGACTAACTGTTAGTAGATTATCCATGCTAATAGTAGTTATTACAAACAAAATTACCGTTATTAAATATTAGTAATATCATTCTTAGGTATAATCATTGAAAGTAGGTCATATTATTTACTACATCGCAATGATTGTTAATGTCGCATAACTAATCTTAATCATATCATTAAGGATAATGGTTACTTTGTAATTATACTTCAATTAACATTCAAATCCTAAAATTTAAGCCTAGAACTAAACCCTATGATGAAAACTCTAATTCTACATCAAAACCCTAAAAATAAGTAATCCAAACCCTAGGTTATAATCCTGACCATAGATAGTTCGTATGGCCTTGATCTAACCGTACGATCTCATAATTCGTGGTAGGATTCAACTCTAAGGGCACACGCACTTCTAACAACAATGTAGGCGGTTCAAAACATCAGGTGATGATTTCTTCCCCTTGAGCTTTCCATTTTCCCATTAGCTTAAGTGGTAGTTTTTATTTTAATTCCGGTTGATAATTAATATTTTTATCTTATAATCACATGTGTTAGTTGTTGAAATTAAATGCTAGATTACATGCTCAATATTTATCCTGCATATTTTCTCATGCTTATGGATTACTTATGGATTACTTATGGAACTTAAATTGGTACATCAGTGGAAAACCTCACTTATAAATGTACACCTATACTTGGGATGTAACTTGATTAATTGTGATTGTAATGAACCTTCGACTTAGTGGTTACTTAAATGATGGTTTAGATGGAATATTGATGTGGGCCTACCATCCATGGGTTGTAGTGTCTAAGTGGTTTTTGAGGATGGTCTTTTATCACATAGTTTTGATATTTGCCTTATGTGGCTTAGTTTTTTATATTTGTCTTATGCGGCTTTGTTTTGGTATTTGTCATTTATGGGTTTGATGTATTATTTTGTGCAACTATGCGATGGTAAGCCCCATATACTGAAATATGATTGGCTACTAGTTGATGGGTTTCCATTAAACATCCTAAGGTGGTGGTCTCATGAGCTGGGGATGGTGGTATGGGACACTATGTTCAAGCTGTCGGCTTACGCTAGGTGACAAACCCCCCGTAGTGAGTTTTAAGCTTATTTAAATTGGCTGTTGTAATTGGAATAATAAAGGTTTGACTAATCATGCATTCATAGCATACGGACGATGACAGGTGGCTAATTCTGGATATTATAGCACATGCCTAATAAGATTTAGTTGGGGTATCGTTTCGCTAGCTCCCAGACCATCGACATCGACCCACCTTCGGTGAGTTTGACACTACGCATTTACTATGTACTTTCGCTGGTGACTGGCCACATGCATGGGCTTTGCCCAAAAGCCAACTAGACGAGCATCCCCAGTTGATATGCATCCATGCATTTAATAAGACTGCATCTTGTATTGTTTTATATGCCTTGTTGTGTTTTTATAACTATGCTTACCTAATGCGGCGGTGTGTAATCTTGAGGGGAATTCACACTGAGCTGTCCACTCATTCATCGAATATATAACCGTACAGGTAGCACAGGTGGCCTATATGATATTTGTGTTCATATTGATGAGGAGCAGGGTGTAATTGTCAAGGATGCATGATCGCATTTGCTAAGAGTTACTACAGGATTTTACAGCTCAAGATTAGTTATAATTTTCTTTGTTTCGCATTCGATATTATTTCATTTTGTAATTGTAAGTATTGAAAAATTGGTTTGTATAAGTCATTATGGGCAACCGCTCGTATATTCTGAATGTAAATGAAGTTTTCCTTTATGTTGAATTGTCCATCTTTCGCTAAACTACTAACTCTGAAAGAAAAAAAAAACTACTTGTATTTGACTATCTTTAAAGGTTAACACTCGGGTTTTTGGAGAACAAGTCATATATTCGGGTTCCAAAAACACGGGGCGTTACAGTTTATTTTAGTCAGACTATTTTGTTAGGGAAAGTGGGATGGCTTTGTAGGATTTTTTGCTCTTATTTTTTGAACTACTTCCATTTTTCTCTTTTTTATTTTTGAGGTGTATGCTTTTCCTATATTTTGTCTTCTTTTTTTTTTTTTTTTTACTTCGTATGGGGAAGGAATAGTAGGCGTTTTTTTTTTTTTTTTTTTTTTTTTTAACTCAGCTTTGTGATTGTAATCATTGACGAAGTTAGGTATGGTTACCCGTGATAGATTTTCACGTTGTCAGTGTTGATGGGCTCTGAAAGATTTTCTCCCCTCAGGTTGGTAAGCCGAAGGGTACCTCCTAGAAGTACTTCTCGAATGATCAGCGGTCCATCCCACGAAGGTTTGAACTTCCCTTTGGGGTCCAATAAGTGTGGCGGTAAAATGCGCTTCATAACCATGTCACCGACTTTGAAGCTCCTCTTTCGGACCCTCTTGTTGTAAGCTCGTGGAATCCTCCTTTGGTAGCATTATGAGTGGCTTAGCGCACGCATGCGCTTCTCATCTGCTAGATGCAGTTGGTCGTATCTTACTTGTTGCCACTCGCCTTTGTTGATTTCGCTCTCCAGTAATACTTAGAGAGACGAGATTTCGACTTCGACTGGTAGTATTGCCTTCATTCCGTATGTGAGTTCGAAAGGAGTTGTGCATGTAGTAGACCGTACAGACGTCCGATAAGCCCAGAGTGCGTATGGGAGCATTTTCGGCCAGTCGCGATATGTCTTGACCATCTTCTCCAGTATTCGAACGATTGTTTTGTTTATGGCTTCAACCCCACCATTCATATGAGGGCGGTAAGGACTCGATCGATGGTGCTGGATTTTGAATTTTTCGAGGAACTTGCCCATCCTTTTATTGATGAACGGTGTCTCGTTGTTTGTAATGATGCCATGAGGAATCCCGTATCGGCTAATGATGTTGTTTTTCATAAACTTTATCACATGAGATGCTGCGATGGTGGTGTAGGATGTTGCCTCTATCCATTTGATGAAGTAATCTATTGGCACCAGGATGTATTCGTGCCCGTTTGAAGCTTTTGGGTTGACTTTCCCGATGATGTCAAGGTCCCATATAGAGAAAGGTTATGGTGTTGTCAGACTGTACAGTTCGGAAGTAGACGCATGAATTTGATTTGCGTTTTGTGACATTTAAAGCATTTCCTGACATGTTTGCAGCAGTCTGTCTCCATCGTTAGCCAATAGTAGCCGATCTGTAGGATCTTTTTTGCCATCATATGACCGTTCATGTGTGGGCCGCATAGTCTTTCGTGGATTTTTGACATGATTTGGGCTGCTTCTGTTTCATCCACGCAGTGGATGAGGACTTGATTGAAGGATCAATTGTAGAGGATACCCCCGGTGATCGTGAACTGAGCTGTCAGTTGTTGGATGGTGTGACGATCGGTTGTGTAACGCCCGAGCATAGGTCCAACTCCCGAGTACCAACACATTACTTATACAACATAGATAATGATGATTAAATGTTGTCAGTATTAGTGCATTAAACATGAATGGGATTATACCAAATTAGCATATCATACTCTAGAGACAAGTGAATTTCGCAAGCGAAAGATTGTAATAGATGTATAAGATATATGAACTGTAGTAAGTCTCTGAAGTGTGATCATGTTAGTAGGTTAAATATATACATGTATACTTCCAAAATGTACAAAACGAATATACATGTGTGCTCCAAAATACAATCATAACGAGTGTAATGATATCTAGTCAGCATCCCTGTAAGCCTCGTTGATCGGAACATGGTTTACATAGACCCGCCCGATAACTTCATGTAGGAGAATTCCTCATCGTCATCATAAAAGTCCGGCTCCACTTCGTAAGCATCGCTATCATCTGCAACTATAACAGGGTCTGGTTGGTGTTTAAGCACCGTCCCAGAACGTGGGAGTGAGTGATCAACTCAGTGGAGCTATAAGGCAAAGGTTAACATGTTATCAATTCAATCAAGCGGTAATGATAAAGCAATACAATCAAACATCCCTAAGTACTCTAGTTAATGCAAACATGATATGTATTAATGATGCATGCCCTCGCCTGCACTCCCTCTGTGATCTTCCTTTTAAGGTCCTGGCATGCACTCCTTCCTCTGTGCTCAATACCAACATCAAAGGCACATGCAATGCGGTGTATGAGCGTGATTACCGAGTTCTTATTAGACTTTTTCATACAGCAAGATTGGAAAGCTAAGGTACCTCCCTTATAGCATTTCCCAAACAATGATCCATTCTAGGGTCGTCAGTCCTAGCTAGTCTCATACGATGTTGCGGTTTCAGGTCGCTACAAAGGGCTCGTCACCTCAATGCAGGCTTAGCTTATACTCTAGTTGCTACGGAATGACTCATCGCCTCAGTGCAGTCTCAGAGTATGCTCGAGGTCATTACGAATGGTTTGTCACCTAGTCGTAGGCCGACAGCTCGAATACAGTATCCCATACCACCGTATTTGGCTCACGAGCTTAGGTTGCTCACTGGTCACTACGGGTGGGCTCGTCACCCCGGCGTAAGCCGACAGCTCGACCACGATGTCCCATACCACCATGCCCAGCTTATGAGTCTTAGCGGATTGAGGTACCAAGGTTAAACAGGATTTCCACTGGTGAGTTTGGTACCTTAGGTTCAAGCAGTAGTGTCCATACATGGTGAACATACATCGGGTCAATCGTGTTGATTGACAAGCTTGACTAGTACAAGTATACATCGAGCCGATCGACATAGAGCGCATAAGCACTCCGGTGGCCTAACAATTGCCAACAAGTAGCGTACGACTCAGATTCATCGGGCGTGTCTGTCGTGGTTAAGCAGTTCAACCACCGTTCACAAACAATTACCGATTGCCCGGACTACATCGTAGCCCCAAACACATCCCAAACAATAACATTCACATATAGTAATCCAAGACAGCATGTGACAACTGAAATCATATTTAAATCTTACTTGAGCAATTTAACAAACACATATTATACATATTATTATACACAGACATTTCATCCATACAGCACATGATAGTAAGATAGGTTGTATGAAGGATACTATAACCATAGTTAAGGGAATTAAGAATCCTATCTCAACACCTTCATTATATACATTTAAAAAAGTATTTTCACATTCAGGCATTTTATCAAACACTTAGGCTACACATATCATATACATGTAGTAAGGTAGTTATAATAGGCATTATAGCAAATCCCTTTTACAAAGGATTCACCATATATACAACAATCATGAATTCTCAGTCAATAAACATAGCAAGCATAAATCACAAGTCCATACTCATTCACACATTTCAACAAACACATGGAGTGCATTATAAATCAACATAATTTATATATATACATAATACACGGAAACCCTCTTATCTAAGCACATGTGATAGCAATCAAGCCAGTCATAAATCGTTACTGACATTGAAAGCCTTAAAAACCATAACCTAAACATTTATAGTCCGTACCTTTCGCCGATAAACAAGTATCAAACTCAGTTTGTATGTCAAGTCTTCGTCTACGGCACGACGACCACCTATAGCATGAAATAAGTTACCTATTTCATTACTTACACTATTTGAAACTCTAAAGCATATTAGGGTTAGAATTTCTTACCCAAGAACGGAGTCGAAATCGCCGGGATTGTGATTCAGAAAGGCTGATTCAGCCGGTGGAGCGGCAGAGATGAATCCCTATAACAAGCCCTCTCTCTCTCTTACTCTCTCTTTCCTTCTCTTTTCTCTCTTCTCTTTCTTAGGGTTTTCCAAATTCGTATGGAATGAGAGAGAGAGGGTTTAAGAGGCTTATATAGGCCCAGAACTGATGGGAATAGCCCCGGGACCATGGTATACTTAGGTTATAGCCAAATAATGGTTGTTTTAGTCCAACGGAGCACTTCTGGTGGCCCCCTTTTTTGCTTGCAGTTGGACTTAAGCTCTCTAACATTGGATCTAGGTCGAGTTAAGGTTTCGGTCCGCTTGAATTTACAGATCAACCATGGAGGATCAGTTTCAGTTCAACGATCACCGGTATTCGATCAGAGCCACAAGGACACTGACATATGTTGGAAATTTCCTGTGATCCGAGAGTATAATTGGGTCATATTCTGACGGTCTGAAAGCTTAGAGTTGGCCCGCAAGCGAACGTCCCAAATAACTTAAATTTGAGTTCAATTTATAAAGATATTCACGTTTCTCACACACTTCGCTCCGGGCTCAAGTTGTGCGTTTCTGGATACTATCTGGATTTGATTTCCGAGATGATTGTCAAGCCGAGTAAGGCGGTCATAAGCGTATAGTTTCGCGGTAATCGGACTTTCGACGCTCGATCCAGGTCCAATACGAAGTTTAATGTGCTCCCAAGAGCAACTAGGTTTAGAGATTGATCCTAGATTTCAGGGTAATGTAGCGTTAATTATTCTACAAGTGTAACACCCCCCCGGCCCCTCTGGTATGATATTGTTCGCTTTGACTGGCACAATGTCCACCTCACACGGCTTTGTTCTCGTGGGCGAACCACCTGCGAGAACAAAGCCGTGAGGTGGACATTGTGTCAGTCAAAGCGGACAATATCATACCAGAGGGGCCGGGGTGTTACACCCGCGAGAACAAAACCATGAGGTGGACATTGTGCCAGCCAAAGCGGACAATATCATACCAGAGGGGCCGGGTTGTTACAATAAGTTTTGGGTCTCGCAGTTGGTATTTAAAGTGATTCCAACTAATTTCACAGCTAATCTAGTTTAACACTTAGTTAATTTCGTCTAATTTCTAAAGGATTTGGTCTTGAGTGATTTCGACCTGAGGTGGTACTCAGGACTTTGTACGAATTTTTTCGAGACATTACAGGTTGATGCAGCTCCTTCAGGGTACTTTTGGTGCTAGAGATATTCTTTGATGTTTGCATACCATGGCTAGTTGCTTGGGGAGGTTTCGGCTTCATCAATTTGCAGGTAGAAGGCGGGTTCTTCTTTAAGTTTTTCGGTAAGTTCCCACTCAGAAATTCCCTTAAGAATCTCTAGCATTGAGGCAGGGGTGGCAAGGGCGTTTGCAAGTTGATTTCTGGCTCAGGGCATGTACGAGAATGTGACTTCATCGAATTCCTCGGTTAAATTTTCCAGGTAGACGTGATAGGGGATCAGCTTTTCATCTTTGGTCCTCCATTCTTCGTTTGTCTGGTTGATGATGAGTTGTGAGTCTCCGAAGACTCGCAATCTTTTCACATTGAGGATGATGACTTCTCTCAGACCGACGATACATGCTTCATATTCAGCCACATTGTTAGTGCAATGGAATGCTAATCGCCTGGAGACAAGGATCGGGACATCGTCGGGGGAATAGAGTATCGCTCTTACTCCGCTTCCCTTTTATTTGGCGGCTCCGTCAAAGAAGAGTGTCCACTCTCATGCCCTTCTTTCTTCTTCTCCCTCGATAAAGAAGATATCTTCGTCGGGAAAGAAGGTTTTCAATGGTTGATAGAGTGTGCTGCTAGGTGGTCGGCTAGTGCTTGCCCCTTGATTGCTTTCTGAGTGACATAGGTGATGTCGAATTCAGAAAGTAGCGGTTGCCATTTTGCAATCTTACCAGTTAATGTTGGCTTTTCGAATAAGTACTTTAACGGGTCCATGCGAGCGAGCAGAAGGATTGGATAGGCGATCATGTATTGTCGAAGCTGTTGTGTAACCCAGACCAAAGCGAGGCATGTTTTCTCTAAGTTGGAATACTTGGATTCGTAGATGGTGAACCTTCGGCTTAAGTAGTAGATCGCTTGTTCTTTTCTTTCTAAAGCGTCGTGTTGGCCAAGGACGCATCCGATTGCTTCTGTTGCGACAGAGATGTATAGCAATAGTGGTCTACCTGGTGTAAGTGGCATCAACATTGGAGGTTTTAACAGGCACCTCTTGATTTTGTGGAAGGCTGCTTGACAATCGTTGTTCCACTCTTTTGACAAGTTTTTCCTTAGGAGCTTGAATATGGGCTCACAAATGGGTGTGAGCTGAGCGATGAACTGACTGATGTATTTATATTCACCTGAGAAAGTCTCGAATTTCTTTCTCAGTCTTTGGAGACGGCATTTCGATGATCGCTTTTGTCTTGGTTTCGTCCACCCTGATGCGATCTTCGCTGACGATGAAGCCTAGCAGTTTGCCCCTGGTTGCACCGAAGACACATTTTCATGGATTGAGGCGAAGCTTGAACTTTTCCAGCCTATCGAAGAGCTTCTTGAGGTCTTCGAAGTGTCCTTCAATTGTGCGAGATTTGTCGATTATGTCGTCCACATAGACTTTCATCTCCTTGTTTATCATGTCGTGGAATAAGGCAGTCGTGGCTCACTGGTATGTAACACCCACATTCTTCAACCCGAATGGCATAACCCGATAGTAAAAAGTTCCCCATGGTGTGATGAAGGATGTCTTCTTGCGGTCTTCAATGGCCATCTTAATTTGATTGTAACCGGAGAAACCATCAATGAATGAGAAGATTATGTGTCCTGCTGTATTATCTACCAATGTGTCGATGTGAGGCAGTGGGAAATTGTCTTTGGGACTGGCTTTGTTCAATCCTAGAAGTCGTTGCACATCCTGACTTTGTCGTCTTTCTTTGGAACTAGTACGATATTTGCGAGCCACTCCGGGTAGTTGGAGACTACCAAGAATCCTGCGTTGTATTGCTTGATGACTTCATCACAAACTTTTAGGGCTCATTCTGGCTTCATTCTTCAGAGTTTTTGCTTGACTGGCTTCATTTCAGGCTTTGTTCGCAGGTGATGTACTACCAGCTCTTCATCGAGTCCAGGCATGTCGTCGTAGGAGAAAACAAAGTTGGATAATCTCGGCTTCAAGAATTTCATCATCCTCTGCTTGTATTCGTGAGGCAATGATTTACCGATGCGCACTTCTCTAGGGAGTTCTGGTGATCCGTCAACCTTGAACTCTGATGCTATGATTGGTGTATTTGGCACATTGTTGTTTGTGAGTTTCGAAAGGTTTTCTACTATTTTTTTTAAAATTTTTTTTTGAAGAGTTTTTGGT
Organism: Magnolia officinalis; assembly: GCA_021015155.1. Taxonomy (NCBI): domain Eukaryota; kingdom Viridiplantae; phylum Streptophyta; class Magnoliopsida; order Magnoliales; family Magnoliaceae; genus Magnolia; species Magnolia officinalis. The sequence continues at coordinate 102,691,719 of JAJHSJ010000001.1, forward strand.
TTTTTGGGATTTTGACAAATATCTGATTTTTTTAGTATTTCTGAAATATCTATTATTTTTGAATTTTAGGGATTTTTCGATTTTTTTTTGTTCCAAGGGGTCTCGAACAGGACGGTGCTGCAAACCATGACTGATCTTGACCTGGTTCAGGATGTCAATTGCTATTTACATTGGCATTTTTTTTAGACCGGTGCTCTTGGATGACTTATCGGCTGATTCGACTATCAGGGGAATGGCTGACCAGTTTGGTTCCTTCCCCCTCTTGATCTTGTTGACTTGGTCTGGCTATATTGACGGGTCATATGACCCAATGACCATGATGTCTACTGGATTGGGTTCAGAGTCTGTGTCTGACCCAATTTCTTCGCTCAGGAGTTGGAGCTCTTCCGGCTCCTCTAATCCACATTCCTGTGGGATCCTGATGTCTGTCCAGTTAAGAAAAAGTCACTTCCCTTTTTTAGTCCAATGAATGGGCTGCTTTTGCCCCTTGCAGTTCTGAGTGGCTGGGAGGTTTTCTCCCCGGCTGATGATGGGGATAGGTGAATCCCCGTCCTTGTCTATTGGTCCTGTAGAGGGCACCTCTCGCCCTTGGTCTTTTGCGGGTGATCCCGCTCTCTTGCCCCTAGCTTTATCTGATGGGTCATGTGGTTTTGCCCCTTGCATTGGATGTTCTTTTGGGGTCCTGATGATCTTATCCCATCGTATTGGTGGCCAGATGGATTCCTGGCTGTGATTTTCAGATAGGTTTAGCCCTTGGAATTGTTCTTCAAGGATAGACACTGTGTCCCTACAAACCATTCCGGATATGACAACCCGGATAGGTGTACATTTGAATGGTTGTCTCTTCTTGAGCCTTGCAGCCTGATCCTCCGGCGAGGGTTGATACTCTAGTCCTTGTCTTCGTTCATTTGCCACAACTTGCCTTACTATCGTACCTTTTCCATGGAATTCGGTATGGTAGTTAAGGATTTGACGTTCAGCAGGAGGGATGACTTATTCTTAAGCGAGTGGGTAGGGATGGGTGATGGAGTTCACAATTTCAAATTCGAAACTGCGATACGATATGTCACCCTCCGCGTGCTAAATATCGATTATCAGGATATCAGGTTCTGGGGTAGCGATCGCTGCCGGCAGGATGATCTCAGGTTCGGCCAGTACATAGATGATTCTATTCCTGGAAGGAAACTTAACCCTTTGGTGCAGAGTTGATGAGATTGCCCCGACAGCATGGAGCCAGGGCCGTCCCAACAAGAGGTTAAACGAGGCAGAGATATCAAGGACCTGAAAAGTGAAGATGGATACGTCTGGTCTGATTTGTATCTCTATGTCTATTTCTGCCTCTACTTGCCTTCGAGAATTATCAAAGGCTCTAACGCTCATGTTACTGGGTATGAAGGAGGATGGTTCGATCCCGAGATGGTCAACAGTCCTCATAGGGCAGACATTCAAGCTTGATCCTTATCAATGAGGACTATAGGGACCTTAAGATCCCTGTAACGGACTACTATGTTGAGCAAACACCCATGCTTGCGGCCTTCTGGTTGCAGCTCATCATCGGTAAATGTGATTGCCTGTGGTGCGAGGAGCTACCCTATCATGTGCACAATCATTTCGGGTGGTACGTCTGAAGAGATGTGTGCATCGTTCAAGGTCTTTGCAAATATTTCTCGGTGTGACTTTGACGTACACAATAGTTCCCAAATGGAGATTTGTGCAGGAATGGTTTTAAGCTGAGCCGCTACATCATAGGCAGCTTCAGCCTTATTGGTCGTTCCGGATAAAGCTCCTCGGGTTTCATTTCGATTCTAATTTTCTCTTCGAAAGTACCTACCATTGGGGTTCATGTTGCCGACCTAGCCGCATTCAGGGTAAGGTCATGGGACTGCTTTCGTGTCATAGGGAGGAACTGATCTCCCTTCTAGCACTACCTGATCTTGAGACGGGGGGTGCGGTTGTTGATTTCGATATAATTTGTGGTGGACAGGTGTTTTTCCCTGGAGCACAACCAAATTTTTAAAAGGTTTTGGTCGTTCTGGGATGGGATCCTCCTCCCCTCTTTGGGATGTGGTTTGTGGGGGAGGGATCCTTCTAGCGTGTGCCAACTGATGGGGTAAGAGGAGAAAGCCAGGAGATTGCTCTCGAGCAAGGGGTGCCCCTTGCAAGACTAGCGAAGCAAGGTCTGGGGGTCCTCCCTGCAAGATGAGAGGTTCAGAGTTTGACCTGTTTGAGCTTTGATTTGTGGGATTTGGTGCTGGGGGTGCCCCTTGGAGGATGAGAGGCTCTGTTGCTGGTGTCACTTCCAAAAGTATATGTGGTTCAGGTGGGGGTGTCTGTCGGTACCCCCATGACCGATTTGCTGTGTCGGGCATGATCGCATATATGGATTGATGAGAAAAAGAGTACAAATGGCGTCATTGCTCGATGTTGTTGATGGTAGAGGTGCCCGATGAGCTAGGCCCCGCTTGATGTGATGGCAAGGGATTTGGAGAATGTTGGCCTAAGCCATGATATTGGCCTGCGAGGTGTCCTAATCTTCTGGTTTTCGATCAAATCTTGGACCACGTGTTTCAAAGCGAAGCGATCTGTTGGATGGCCTTGAGATCGGTGATATGCATAATACTCATTTTTATTGTAACTGGGTGGTAAAGGATTTGGTGGAGGCCGAGGTTGGAGTGGTGTAAGAAGTTATTTTTACACCAACATTGTCATGATCTGACTGTATGTTCATGCTAATGGAGTAAATCTCCTGGCCAACATTGTTTGTTTGTTCTGGAATGAGTACTGTGTATTCCCCCTGGGCTGCTGTTGTTGCTGTTCAGGCAGCTGTGTCTGGTATCCCTATTGAGTTTGTTGTGGTTGGTATTGTCTGTTTTGATGTTGGTCTTGTTGTGGAGCATATTGCTTGCCTTGAGCGGCTGCCACAATATTGTTTACATCTGTGGTACGTTACACGGGAGTAGTGTCGTTTCCATTCCCATACACAATGGGTTTCCCCTCGATTTTGTTTCTCTTGATTGAGGAGGCCTGATGTGGCCATGAGGAGATGGTTTCGGCTCTTATCCCAGTCTCTACTTGCTCTCCAGCCCGGATAAGCTGAGAGAAGTTCACGTATGGATGAGATCAGGTATCCAAAGATATTTGGATTTGCCGAATGGACTATCATGGAAATTTGTTCCTCATCATCGATGGGGTTTCTCATCCTAGCGGCCATGGCCCGCCAACGTCCCACATATGCAGATAATGATTCACCAGTTTTTTGTCTCAAGGTAGCCAAGTCTGCTCTTCTCGGAGCCATGTTTAGATTATAAGAGAATCGATCAATGAAGGCCTAGGAAAGTCTTTCCCAAGTCCGCATTTAATGGCTGTCGAGTGACGTACACCAATCTAAAGCGTCACCCTTAAGGGATTTCTGAAAGAGTCGTATCAATGCTCCATCATTCCCTGCGAGCATTAAGCTCCCCACGAAAGGCTTTCAAATGCGTTGTAGGGCACCCACTACCATCATATCTCTTGAACTTCGATCCTTAAAGTTTTGAGGTACCCTGACATCTGGAAAGGGATATAAATCCCTAAACTTGGTGGATAGATGATCCACTCTTTGCTGCCTTAGCAACTGATTTTGCATCAACTGAAGCTATTGTCGTCGCTCCTCGATTTCTGATCGGTTTGCTTGAGTGTATCTTTCCCCTTACTGCATAGCTTGGGTTGCTTCCTCATCATAAGGGTCCATTTCATTGACCCTATGCTTTCCATGGATGGGAGGTTGTTGAAAAGAAGATGGACTCCTGGTTACTGGAGGTAGTTAGAATTGAACTTCGATCCCTTTTGAGGGAGGGTGTGATGTTCAGAAATGGCTCCCACCTGGGGTATCTGTCAAATCCTGATTATGACTCCCGTTAGGGGGAGTATGTTGGACTCGAAATTGGCCCCCTTCGTGGGCATCCGTCAATTCTTGTCTGTGACTCCCGTTAGGGGGAGCTTGTGTTGTGATCTGATTAGGATTCCCGTTTCCGAGGAGATGTGCTGAAAAATGTACTAGGAGATGTGCTGGAATATGTGCGAGAAGGTTGTTCTAGTTTGTGGGAGGATGTTGGTGATCTTGTGTTGATTCAGTAGGAAAAGATAAAATGGGATTGCTGGTGGAGGAATGGAGAAAGCGAGAGGAAGTTGTGGGATTGAACTATTTTGAGCACTAGGTTGTGGTGCTGACATGCTTGGTATGATTCCTAGTACTAGGCGAAGTAGTAGTTCCTGCATTACCTTGAGATTTTGAGTCATCTCATTCATGGTTGCAGTAGCTGATGAATCTGTGAGATTTGTTGGAGATGTCGGCGTTGGTGCCAATACTTTGGGAGGTGGCAAAGCTACTAACTCTTTTTCTTAGCTAGCCATTGCTGCGCGAGATCGGGTAGTCATAATTGGGATTGATGCTCAAGCAAGTGTAAGCCAAAGATAGGATTTTTTTTTTATGGATGCAAATATTTGAAGAATATCCCTTAAAATTGGAGCACCACACGTTTTCGAGTTGGGTCTCAGCTAGTGTGCTCTAGCAGTCCCCAGTGGAGTCGTCATTTTGTGAACGTTGGGGGATCGGCGCCCACACTGGTTTTGGCGTGGTTTGAGGGATGACTGGGGGTGATCGGGTTAATCTGGATTATTGATGTGATAGTCTTGGAGTCGCCACTAGCCACTTAACTCAAAAATCCTGCAGTCGACTAGAACCTGCAGAATATGTAAAGCCAAAGAATCCGAAGACTTCCTTGCTTTAAATTGACTCTTAATCTACGATTTTAGAGATTCTGAGCAAGGGACCTCGATTACAAAGAGGGAAGGTGTTAGGCACCCTCTCTGCCTGTACAAGTGTACAGTCTCTACTTCTTGTGGTCAAGTAGTCTTAAGGGATAAGATGATGAGATTGAGATAGGACTAGGCAAACTCGAATTTCTGATGCGACAAGATCTGGAATTCCGGCAGGCCACAGAGTATACGTCCAAAGAATGTCTAGAGGAGGCTTTTGAAACAAATGTGGTGATGCTAAAATATCATTAAAATGGACTAAGCTGCCATAAGTTTATGATGTGACAGGATCCGGTGTTCGGCAAGTCATAGAGCATACATTCAATGGCAACTTAGAGAAGCAGGGGGGTTGAGAAGGGAGATAATGATGCGATGAATGCTAATGATGATAGAATGATCTTTGGCTTGCACTTGAAGTAGTTAGGATGTAGGATGCACTATGGTCGGAGGTGATTGACCTGGATGAGACTATAAAGCTGAGGATGGCTTGAAGGAGACTAGGGGAAGGCTAAAGGATGGGACTTGAGAACTCAAGTGCTCCCTCTCACTCTCACTCACTTGCTCTTTCTCTCACTCTTGGTGGATTGATGGTTGATTGTTGTTGTGTGAAATGAAGAGAAGTGAAGGCTATTTATAGCCTTTTGGGATGACATTTTGGTAATTCTAGGGTTTATGGAGGGTAAATGCTGATGTGGTAGTTTGTGATAGGTTGAGGAGAGGGTAATGCCAATTAACACTCCCTTATTGGTCTTTAGGCTTTGGTAGGATGGTGTATAGGGTGAAAAGTTGAGGGTAATTCTGTACGAGATTTGACTTTTGGAGGGGAGACAGTTGTGTGCTCAGAGGAGACACCGGTCGATAGAGGGCGGTAATCCGATTATCGCCATACGTGGTTGCTTCTGTGGTTTGGGCTGGCAGGCGTATTTCGGGCCATGAGATCGGCCTGAAGCTTGTTTCATATGTTTGGCTCAAATTGGCTAGAAATGTTTTAAGAAATGGATCAGTTTTTGGGCATGCTTTGGTTCGGATGTTGGCTCGAATTAAGGTTTTATGGTAATGTGATGGTTTAGGTTAGGGTTTGGATCAAGTTCGAGAAATGGCTGTGGTTGAGGCTTCGGTTTAGCTCCTAAGGGTCATTCATGCCTTATCAAGTTGCTAGCCCGGGTGGGGTGTCTATAGAAGCAAACATGATAAAAAACTAAAAGTCTTAAGGATAAACAATGGTAGTGAATTCACTTCAAATAAATTCAACCAATTTTGTAAAAACGAGAGGATTATAAGGCACAATACAATGAGGCACACACCAGAGCAAAATAGTGTGACAGAACGGATGAATCGAACTGTCTTGGAGAGAGCCCGAAGTATGTTGAGCAATGCTACATTGGGTAAAAAATCATAGATCGAGGCCGTTAATACGACTTGTTATCTTATAAATCGGTCCTCGTCTATGTGATAGATTGTAAGATTATATAAGAAGTGTGGAGTGGTGATGATGTAGAATACTCATAGTTGTATGTATTTAGTTGTAATGTTCACTCTCATATGTATTTACAATTGAGAGAGATAAGCTAGATCAAATGGTGAAGAAGTATACTTTTGCAGGATATGATGATGGAGTAAAGGGATATAGGTTGTATAACTAGGTCATTCGAAAATTTATAAATAGCTGAGATGTCGGGTTTGATGAAGATTTCTTATTCTACAAGGATAAACACAACGAACCAAAGAAATCAACGATCATTGATGTTAAGATTGAAAATTTTATTACACAAGCAGAGCCTGAGCTGCAAACAAAGGTACATGAGCAAGCAAAGGTACATGAGATAACCCGAATGTTGGATTCGCCCTCATTATAGATGATGGAGATCCATATACCTTATAAGAATTATTTGACGACACTAATGTTGAGAAGTGGATGGTGGTCATGCATGATGAGATGGATTCTTTGTACAAGAATGAGATATGAGAGCTATTAAAGATTCTAATAGGGCGTAAAACGATCAGATGTAAGTGGATATACAAGAAGAAGCAAGATAGGTACAAGGTGAGATTGGTGGCGAAGGGGTATGCTAAAAAAAATGTCGACTTCAATGAGATATTCGCACCGATTGTCAAGCAGATATCTATCAGATTTGTGTTGGTATTGGTTACCCAATACAACTTAGAATTGGACCAAATGGATGTGAATACTGCTTTCCTACACAGGAAATTGAAATAACATTATACATGAAGCAACAAGAAGGGTTCAAAGAAAATTGAGTATATAATAAAATTTGCAAGTTAAGGAGGTCGTTGTACGACCTGAAACAGTCGCCTAGGCAGCTGTACAAAAAGTTTTGATACCTTCATAGTGAGTCAGCGGTTTATTATGAGTAAATATGATCAATGTCTCTACTTTAAGACAATGGGTGATGGGAAGTTTATCTTACTGTTATTATATATTGACAACATGCTTATCGCTAGTTATAACATGCTTAAGATCAATATATTGAAGACTTAGCTATCAAGGATATTCAAAATGAAAGACATGGAGGCTACAAAGAAGATTTTCAGCATAGGCATACACATAAATAGGGAGATAGGTATATTATAGTTGTCTAAAGCTGAATAGTTTGAGAAGATGTTGGTGAAGTTTGGAATGGAAAAGGCTAAACCAGTTGCACACCCCATGCATTCTTCATACCAATGTCTTACTGCAGATGAAGAAAAATAAGTTATGTCTTGTGTGCCCTATTTTATTGCAGTTGGCAGTTTGATATATGCAATGGTCTCTATGAGACAGGATATTTCACATGCAGTCGCTATTGCGATAAGATACATGTCAAACCCTGGCAAGCAACATTGGGAGGCAATGAAATGACTACGTAGTTATCTATGGTTACAACAGATTACATCTTGACATTCGAAAAATCAAAACAAAAAACTAGTAGGCTATGTTGATTTGGACTACACAAGAAATATGGATAACTGAATGTCGACTTCTGGTTACTCGTTTGTATTAGCAGGTGGAGCAATCAGTTGAATGTCAATGCTTTTCAGTTTGTAGTTGCTCTTTCCACAATTGAAGCTGAGTATATGGCAGTGATGAAAGTATTTAAATAAGGCGTTTGGTTAAGAGGGATAATAAATCAGTTTGGGCTTCAGGAAGAAGTCATGCCAGTCAATTGTGACAACGAAAGCACGATCAATTTTGTGAAGAACTCGGTTTATCATTCTTATACTAAATATATTGATGTTTGTCATTATTTTATTCGATAGGTGCTTGAGGAATGCGATGTGACTCTTAAGAAGATCTACATGAGTGTCAATCTGATGGACATGCTTACAAAAGTGACTCATATAGAAAAGTTCAAGTTATGCGTAATGTCTTTGGTCTTTTAATGAAGACGTAGTATGCACGAGAAATGACAACAACAGTGAAGCTAGGATGGAGGCAATCGGAGATGAGGTTTGGAGTACTTGTAGCTCATGATGATTGAACCCATGGTGGAAATTGTTGTCATATGTCTTCAATCTGACTGGAATAGAGGTATGTCGATACCATCGATAGACCATTCGATCCAATCGATAGACCACTAAATCCCATTGAGAAAATCCAGTTTTTCCCCCTTATGCTCGCTAGACATTTTTTTTTTCACATTCTTTGATCCCATCGACATGCCTCAATGGCTGTCGATCCCATCAACAAAAATTGCACAATTTTGCAGAAATGCGTACTTTGTTTCATAATTCAGCTGTAACACTATACAAGCGCATGTAATCGAAATTAGGGTAATGTTATGACGTTCCTAAGGTGTTCTATAGCAAAGCTAGGGTTTTGTAAATGAATTTTGAGGTTTTTTGGATCGATAAGTCCACCTATCTCTTATAAACTTGTTTTCATAATGGATTCACTGTTGTTGCTTTGTATCGTGGTTTTTTTTTCTGCAGAAGTTTTTCTACGTAAATTTGTGTGTTCTCTTAATGCTTTTGCGTATGTTTATTTTTCTCTTATTTGATTCAAATTCCGAATTTGCTTTTACAATTCCCCAACAACCAATGTATACACTACGCAATCCGATACAGACTTCCTAGGGACCACATGATCCGATTAAATGCCCACCATTAAAAACTTCTTGAGTGACACATATAAGCTGCGAAAATTATGTGCAATATTGCTGGGATTGTTCTTTGAGAAATTTAGGACTGTGGACGCCACCTTTTATCCAGCTGTTTTTACGAAACAATACAAACTTTGCTTTGCAACTTAGACCTGCTCGTACGGACAGCGAATTTGAGGACGAAAATACCCCTCCGTTCACGGAAACGGATTGGGTACTCCCCCCGCCACCAGCCAATGGCGGATGGTCGGTGGTCTGTGGGCCCCACCATGATGTATGCTTTTCATCCATGCCGTCCAAATATTTTTCCACATCATTTTATGATATGAGACGAAAATTGAGGTATATCCAAATCTCAAGTGTACCACATTAAAGGAAACAGTGTTGAATGAGCATCAACCATTAGAAAACTTTAGGGGGCCCACTGTGATGTTTGTGAGAAATCCTCCCCGTCTAAGTTCATTCATAGGGTCACAAAGACCTGGATGAAAAGGATAAATAAATTTTATATGATCCAAAACTTCTGTAACCCCTAAAAGGTTTTCAATGGTAGACGTTCAATTCCCCACTACCTTTTACAGTGTGGTTCACTTGATAGTTAGATCTATCTAATTTTTCGTCTTAAGCCTTAATATGAGCTAGCCAAATATATGGACAGTTTGGATATAACACAGACCTCATGATGGGACCCACAAAAGCAACACAGCACAAAAAAAAAAAAAAACACAGACTGTCGCGGCACTGACGTAGTCTGGCCACGGTTATAATCCGTAACGATAGTGTATCCAAAATTGCAAAATTTTTTAAGCAAATTCGCTGGACAGTTTTAGACTTTTTCAATAATATCAGAAGGCTTTCGATATATCGAAGCTATGGCTACGGTTATAATCCGTAACTACAGGGTCCCACTGACCGTAGCAATAGGTCCTCGATGTTAGTTATTGATATTATCTATCATATCTCGATATTATCGATGACTTATGTTCGATATTATCTATCATATGTCGATATTATCAACAATTAGGCTACGGTTATAATCCGTAGCCATAGGTCTACAGTTATTTTCTCATCTCCTTTTCCCATAAGTACTATTACTTTATCAACTTACTTCTTCACACTTGATGCAAAAATAAATAAATAATTAATTAATTAAAAAAATAAAAAATAAAACAAAGCATTAAGACATCATAAAGAATGTAACCTTTAATATGAAAAGTTTCAAATTTATGCCATAGAGATTTTATAATATAACTCATGTAATCTGAAGTCCGACTCAGTTTCTAACTTCTATTTGCCTGGCTTCAATAAATGCCCAATGTGATGAATGTTGATCTGGTTGCTTTGGTAGTTCACATGGTTGGAGTTGGTTATAAAGAGTGCTCCATGTAGAAACCTCTGCCATGTACTTCCTAAAAGCCAACCCAAATTCTTAGGAGAAGACTAAGTTAATAATGGTGATGATGATGCATTTGTAAATTCATACACATATATAAACATACATACTTATAGAAATATATAGATATGCATATGCACATATAGATACAGATACAGGCATGTGATTTTGATTGTATATGATGATCACACAATGCAATTTTTGAAACCATAGGAAATTTGAGTCCATTCCTTCAATACAGACATTACTTTATCAACTTTCTTCTTCACACCTGATGCAAAAATAAATAAATAAATAACACCCAGATCCATGGCTCAACTGGTAGACTGAGTGGAGATACCTTGTTTCAACACTTGAGGTCTTGGTATCGATCCCTTGTGGGGGTGGCTAACATCGAGTGTGTGTACTAACATGGTGTGTACTAACAAGCTAACCCACAAAATAATAATAATAATAATAATAATAAATGAGCAAGTGGAAGCACTTGCTAGTGGAATAAGATCAAACTCAACAAAAATCTGTTTCATAAAAAGATTGTTGGCAAGCTTTGCACTAATTGAGCATTTAATCAATCTATAGAACTACTCTTTACAACAAAAAAAAATTCTCTCTTTTTTTCATTTCTTTCTTTATTCATTTAACAAGAATATCTTTTAAACAAAAATTAGTTACTTGACGTACCCTATATGATTTTAGGGTAGGAGAAGCTACTTTAGCCAACCAACCTGGTTATTTTTTAAGATTCCATCAGGTCGAAAATCCATTTCATTCACTTCGGGGTCAATTTCATTCATTTCATGTACTTCACGATCAATTCCATGCATTTCACGGTCAATTCCGGCGATTCCCCTTCACTTCACGGTTAATTCCATGCATTTCACGGTCAATTCCCTTCACTTCACGGTCAATTCCATGCATTTGACGGTAAATTCCCTTCATTTCACAATCAAACAGAAATTGAGCGGGGCAAACCGTCCATCTATTTGACGAGCTCGTATTAAGGCTTGAGATGAAAAATAAGACAGATCTAGCTATCACCCAGATCCATAGCTCAACTGGCAGACTGAGTGGAAGTAACAAGTTTCAACACTTGAGGTCTTTGTATCGATCCCAAGAGTGGGACAAGCATGAAAAAGAGCGGGGGAAATATGAAAAACAGCGGGGCAAATATGAAAAATAGCGGTGGAAACTAGAAAAATAGCGGGGGAAACATGAAAAACAGCGAGGGAAACTAGAAAAACAGCGGAGTAAACTACAAAAACGGCGGAGGAACATAAAAACAGTGGGGCAAACTACAAAAACAGCGGGGGAAACATGAAAAACAGCGGGGGAAACATAAAAAATAGCGGGGGAAACATAAAAAACAGCGGGGCAAACTAGAAAAACAGCGGAGCTCATGTTTTCAACTCCTAGTAAAAACAAATCCTAGAAACTAGCACTATCAATAATAATAGTCCAACTCTATCGTCTCTTTTCAAAATAATAGCATCATTCTCAAAAATTCTTCTCCTAAAACCTAGGACCACAACTACCTACTTTATTGCTAATTAAGTTCTCAAAAAATTAAATTCCAATCCCTCATTTTTATGACTTGCCTAAGGCCCCCAAAAATGTTGAGCTGCACTTATTTAGACCTGCATCACTTTCGTGCTCATACTCTAAAATGAGCTGGTAAAATGGACAACCACCTAGCATGGATAAAACACATCTATCATGATCGGCCCATAGAGCTTTTCGAACACAACTTAGGTAGTGGGGTCCCTATCCATTCGAATGGGCTTATGTGGTGAGCCAAACACCACCAATATCTTTGATGATTGAATTGTATGGGGCCCACAACAATGTACGTGTTTTATTAATGTCGGTCATCCCTTTTTAAACCTCATTTTAGGGCATGAGCCCAAAATGGAAGCACGTCCAAAGCTTTCAAAGGTAGGCATTCAATCCTTGCTTTTCATGTGTACTCCAGAAAGCTTTCAAAGGTAGGCATTTAATCTTTACTTTTACAATGTGTTTCCCCCGCTGTTTTTCATGTTTCTCCCGCTAGTTTTTCATGTTTGCCCCGCTGTTTTTCATGTTTCCCACGCTGTTTTTCATATTTTCCCAGCTGTTTTTCATGTTTTTCTAGTTTGCCCTGCTGTTTTTCATGTTTCCCCCAGATGTTTTTCTAGTTTGCCCTGCTGTTTTTCATGTTTCCCTCGCTGTTTTTCAAGTTTGTCACGTTATTTTTCCTATTTGCCCGGCTGTTTTTCTAGTTTGCCCCGCTCATATTTCAGTTTGCCCCGCTGATTTTCTAGTTTGCCCCGCTCGGGTGGTAGACTATTAGGAGTTTCAACACCCGGTCAAGCGTTCGAGTATCCATAGGTGGTGAAATTCCACAGTGTGAGTGTGTGGGGGTGTGTGTGCGTGTGTAAATTAAAAAAAAAAAAATCATTCTAATTTAGGAGATATGCTTGTTAAATACATAAACAAAAAAATGAATTAAAAGATAAGAAAATATTTTTATATACTTATATATACGTATTTACATAATTATGTATTAGAGAAAAATGTAAGGGAGAAAAAGTTCTCCCTGTATAAAAATAAAAATAAAAAAAAGGATCTAGTGAGTTGGGGTCAGTGGGACCCTATAGCTACGGATTATAACTGTAGCCTTAACTGTAGCTTCGATATATCGCAGTGACAACATGCATCGACAAAATTAATTCATTATAACATCGATATATCGACATATTGTCGATATATCGACGTTACATGGAATTTTTTGGTTTAGTCGCTGGACAAATGAGGACTTAATTTGATATTATCGACCATATGTCGATATATCGACAATATCAAGCATCGATATATCGACATATTGTCGATATATCGACGTTACATGGAATTTTTTTAAAGCTTGATAACTTATGCAGATAAGATCGATGATATGTCAATTATATCAACAACTTATTTCGATATTATCGACCATATGTCGATATAATCGACGTTACATGAAATTTTTTGGTTCAGTCGCTGGACAAATGAGGACTTAATTCGATATTATCGACCATATGTCGATATATCAACAAAATCAAGCATCGATATATCGACATATTATCGATATATCGACAATATCAAGCATCGATTTCATATAGAATGTTAGCCAGTGGAGGTTAGACGTAGAGGAATGATTTTTTTTGGGGCGAGGCAAACTAGAAAAACAGCGAGGCAAACTGAAATATCAGCGGGGCAAACTAGAAAAACAACAAGGCAAACTGAAATATCAGCGAGGCAAACTAGAAAAACAGCGAGGCAAATTGCAATATCAGCATGGCAAACTAGAAAAACAAATTTTTGTTCAAATTCTCCCTCTCCAAGAGAATGTTTTCTCTCTAATGCGTGTTTGATTTTCCAATTTCATATGAAATGCAAAGGAGCCATCATTACCATTTCCAAGTATTTGTTTAAACATAAATTGTGGCTCGTATATCGAGAGTCAATTACACTTGCAAAGGATGGAGGTAAAGTAAAATATAATCCTTACATTTTCACACTATAAAACCACCATTTTAACCATGATTTGTGGGTGAAACAAACAATGCAGCAAAATCATCATTACAGTCAAATGCAAGTGATGTGTCATGTCCAATGTTGTCACCAATGTTGTCAAAATCGTATCGTATCGCTATCGTTATTATCGCAATCGTAGTAGGGGTTGAATTGTATCGAATTACAAATCTTATCGTAAATCATATATTTTTTTTTACAATTTTCTTAAAATTTTGAAAAATATAAATAAATCAGAATTTTTTTTAGAACTCGTCAATTTTCTTTTGCCATCAATGTGCACTAAGTAATACCATGTCACGATAGTGTTAAAGGGTTCTTACTCCTTTATTTTTTTTGTCTTTTAAGAAATTTCCCTTAAAAAACATACAAGGGCCTTTTAATAATTTATATACTTGTTATCTTTCTTAAATGTAGAATCACAATGGAAAAGCGGCCTTTGATACTGTAGACCAACCAAAAAAAAAAAAAAAAAGATATTTTGATTTTGAAACATCATTCATAATACATATAAGTTGGCATGATCGTAACCATCCATAAAAACATTACATGTAAGTCATACATCAATTTGGTGTTTTGACCAGTTAAGAAGTAAGAAATTAAAAAAAAAAAAAAAAAAAAAAAAACAAGTTATATGATTTAACGTTGAAGAGAATATATATCATTTAATCTCTTACAAACAACAAATAAAATAAATTACCTTTTCTAAATGATTCTTAAAGCCCTCACTACTTTAAAAACATAAAATGAAAGCCAAGTGAAGCTTAAAATAGAAGACAACAAGTATAATTTGAATTGTAAATCGGGATTTGAATCGTAAATCGTAGGATTCATATAAAAAGGGATTCAAGGTTGGGATTCAAATCGTTTTGCTTAAGATTCGACTAAAATCGTATTATCGTAAATCGTAAGATTTTGACAACACTATATGTGACCACGAAGTTACAAAAGTAAATAATCATAACCCATTTACAACTATTTACCATTATAATTGGAAAATCAAATAGGCCCAAAACTCTTTTTTTTTTTCTCCAAACTCATTCATCAACTCCACTAATACGCATGGCCTGGAGGTCTTATATAGATAGAAATACAAAAGATAAAGAACCAGAATGGTCTTACAAATCTGGACTTCACTAATTTTATATCTAAATCATATCCTAAAGACATCTAAAGTTCACATTGAAAAAGGAAAATAACACCAACGACTAAATATTTTTTTCTTCCCAAAATAGAAACTAAAAATGACCCTTACAATCCTATTTAAGATCCTCATAGAACCTTTATATATATATATATATATATATATATATATATATATATATATATATATATATATATATATATATCTATATATATATATATATATATATATATATATATATATACACACACACACTCCAGCAAATCAAGCCCATTCATACATGGAATCTATGTCTATTAAATAAAACTCTAAATACACTCCGATAGTTGGGTCCACCGAATGGGTTAGGCTACTCGTAAATTAGGTTTTTGGGACCCACATCTTCATCACACACTACTCGCAATCACTCTTGCTTCCATTACAGCTCAAATGCAACACATTGCCAACTCGCTACATTTTCACTTCTGGACCAGCCAATCCTAGATATACTTGATGTGAATAATTCAATCGGGTAATATCTACAAACATAAGCATATTACAAGTATGTGGTTATAGTCAATGTTTTAATATCGATAATATTGGCCGATATATCCCACAATATATCTTGTATCCCACCAGTGCGATACAAAACAGACAAGTAGTGCAATATATCCCACATGTTCGATTTGGTGAGCATTTCGAATTCGATCCTTTTATTTTATGTAAATCGTGTTAAATTAGTGTTACATTGTTACAAATCCATGATTTTTCATGTTTTGCATGAAAAATCATGGATTGAGAGCTTCGATTTCGAGATTCGGAAGAAATGGGCCGACTTGCAGAAAATTGAAAAAAAAAAAAAAAAAATTCCAATTTCTTGCAAATCGTTTGCAATCTTTGTGTCCAAACATCAAATCAAATATGTATGTAACCTAATCTAATGATTCTTCTTTGGTTTTGAATGTATTGCTTGTGTTTCCACACGTCTTCTTACATTTATAAATTATATTAATAGACATTGAATATACTTGCATCATTTAGTTAGAAACACATACATTTATACCTATTATGCAGAGGTAAATGCCAAGAGTGACACACGACCAACAACACAATCCACTACACAAGGACAGAACTAAGTGAGCAGAAACTTCAGTTTGTATTTGCAAGCTAACATATGATGTCGATCTTTGCATGCAGCGGAAGCATAAAATGGGCCTAGAATTGATTTTTTTTTTTTTTTTTTTTTTTTAAGAAAAGAAAACCCACAAGTGATACATGCAATCTTCCATATCAAGTAGTTTATTTCTCAAAGCCTTCTGAAATAGTATTTCCGATCTTATGACATCTCAACAATCTCATATATTTCCATTAAATTGATGACATCCTCTTGAACAAAAGTTGACTAGTACTTTATAAAAATTTAAATGATCCAATGATTAACGAACATCCTCATACATGCTATTAGTAGGTACTAAAAAACTGAACTAATCTTGCACCAAAATTACGGTCCGAAATTTTATTGAATCAAGCTCTGAACTTCCTACATCAGAAGGTCTGCCTCTTCATAACCATGATAAGCTATACTCAATGAAAGTACTTTCTTGGTAATTGGAACCTAGACATCCCCAAAACCATTCTATAATATCCCTCACAAGCAAGTTCAAGAAAGAAAAAAAAAAAAAAAAAAACTGGAAGGAAAACACCTTAATCCTATGGCAAAAGATAACACCCCTACCTTTGGATCATATTGCTTCTCTTCCTTATTTATTTTTCAAGAGACAAATGCATTTAACTATAACCCAAAAGACCTTTCTAACATACAAAAATCCTTTCGGGCTCAATTGACAGTGTAGATTTTGCAACCTGTGGAATCCAATGGATCTTGCAAATCGGCTTTGAGGTGAGAATGCAAAAAAAGGCTCTTTTGAAGGACTTTGATTCCTCTGAAATCCAAATCCCTCAAAATCATTACCACAAACCGACCCAAAAAAGTTAAAATTCCCACAAATCCCTCTAAATCCATGCTGCTAAATGAGCACTTATTTTGACTGGAGAGAGAAATACAAAGTGTTCAGATCTTTTAGGATGCATTTGGATGCACAACGATATTGAATTGTGACCACTCAGTTTAATCAATATGAGGAAATGACA